>CM023451.1:96073518-96695507 GCA_013339765.2 Haemaphysalis longicornis | reverse complement strand
GCTGAACAAAGCCACTGCCAATAAACATGGCTGGGCGATTGTTGTTGGGCCTATATAGTTCGATTTGATCATATTTATTTGGATGCTAACGTGCAGCTAATACGCTGAAAACTGCATTTTAGCTTTGGCTCATACTACGTCATTCCTGTCCATAACGTACGTCGCTGTAGCGCTAATTTTGAAAGTCTTTCAGTATTTATTTAAAAAAAAAAACGTCTTTCGTGGCCGGAATGGTGCCGATTGAGTTGCCGAAGGTTAGCTCTTTCACGCTGAACATAGTTGTATTTTTCTTCATGACCCAAGGTCGCAAGGAGCTCAAAGAGGAATTTTCAGAGTAGAGGGCAGCGCAATCAACTGGGCAAAGCGAAGACGAGACAAACACAAACACAAGTCTCGTCTTCGCTTCGTCCCGTCCATTGCGCTGCCCTCTACTCTGAAAGTTATGTACCAAACGGCTCAAGCTTCGACTCTTCAAAGAGGAAGCCCTCCCCTTTGGCCATGCATGTTATTTCGTGTGCCCACTTAATCGCGTTGCTCTAAAGTTGTTTTCCCCCTTTTCTCCCTCGCCTCTACCCTCACGCATCCAGATAATCAGTCGGGATACCAAGAACTCGGGCACCCTCTGCTGTCGTTCATCGTGATTCTGCTTCAGGCTGTCTGCTCCAGCGCAGAGAGCAGAAGCTACATCTTGCAAGCACTCGAAGCTGAGGAGTGAAGACGACTGCGACGCGATGCGTTACTGATGCATCGACACGAGTTCCAAGAGCGGTGTCGTGCTAGAAAAAAAAAAAAAAAGAGAAGACTGAGCCCGGAACTCTGGCTGCGCTCCTTGAGTTTGGGTTTTGTGTTTTACCTTGTGCGTGCAGGACTGTTCTTTGTGCGTTGTTCACTCATTATTGCACAGCACTAATTTAAAAATGATCCGTGTTTTGTTTGGGAACATTTACAAGTTTCACGTAATGTTCACCGTTTTTGTCCCGCTATTTATTGCTTGTGGGACTTATGTTATCTGACGCAAAGGTGAATAAACATTTCATTCACACAGAAACAAACGCCCGCTATGTCTTAAAAAAAACAATTATTAGATCTCATATTCTGATGAACCTTGCACACGTACCCTTAAACAATTTCTTCCTGCAGACTGCTTGTAAGGAAATTTGATATTTCAACAGTAACCTGCTTGTGTGTTGAACGTAGGCCACCTTCAGCCATGACCACTTCCCCAAGATGATCACCCCCCACCATCATCGTCATAATCATAACCACCACCATCATCATAATAATCGTCATTATTGTCATCCTCATCATCACCACCACCACCACCACCACCACCACCACCACCATCATCATCATCATCATCATATCTACGCCCACTGCAGGGCAAAGGCCTCCCCCACGGATCTCCAATTATCCCGGTCCTGTGCTTACCGCGACCAATTTATCCCCGCAAACTTCTTGACTGTCTGCCAACCCTGCCACGCCTGCCTTCTCTAGTTTCAGTTTCCGTTTCAGTTTACTGTGATATTCAAAATACAGAGTGCAAAAAGACATATGCAGGATCCCCTCTGTGACCCGGTATACTTTTTTCTGTATTATGTTCCGGGCTCCGTCGCCTCCGTCACGCGTGTGGTATCGTGGTGGTAAACGGCCAGCAAATGTTGCTGAATTTTCGGCGACGACAAGGAGCCGAAGGCAAACATAACTGGTTTATTGCATGTTGAGAGATGAGCCCTAGAAAGACAATAACAATGCCCTTACGGGCGAGGTTACAGTGCAGGACTCGAGCAGAGTGACAGTATGACAGCAGAGTGACAGCTGCGTCACATCATGGAGGAGCTTTGCGCCGATCCTAACTCTCTTGCATGCGTAGTCATGCGAACGACAATTAAAATTTGGAGTCGGATATCTCGCAACACAGACACGCTAGAAGAAATCTTCCAACTGATACTGTGTAGAAACACAACTGCCTCTAACTTTTCAATACGAACACTCCAACTTACTGCAGTCAGCAAGATGTTAATTATTCGATTTGAGTTAACTGGGCTGCTGACAGCGGCAATTATCATCCCACTTTGTGTCCCCCTGGCAACGTAACTCATTTGCACGGGTTGCCTTTGCGTGCCTTCCAGTGCCTAATTTTAAGAAAACAATAAAACTTAGCTGTGAACACCTGGCATAAAAGGGAGGGTGGTTTATATCGTAGATTTTGATGGCCCTCACACCAATACCCTGAACCAAGGCCTCTGAACCATTGCTGCACATAGTTTGCCGGTGAGGCTTGAAGTGGGAACTTGATTCAAAGTAAATTGCAATAAAACTGAAGGGCGGGCTAGTTGGTGACAATTCATGACTGCTTTGAGCGCACAAAAAACGAGGGCTGAACGAAAAGACACGAAGACCAGCGCAGACTAACAACTGGATTTTATTCATCACACAACACATATATACCCTCTTTGGCGACACCCGTGCATGATCTAATGTGTACGTATCGCGTCATACACACAAACACAAGAAAAAAACAGTTTACATTATCTCATGTCGTCTAACAACACAATTTTCTTATCAGACAGGGCTACTGAAAGTTGACTTATCCAAGTTCCCTTTATTTTAGACATCTGCCAGGCTTCCACTATATCCGTTGTAGTTCAATCTTGGTTGTGGAACTCCGCCGCCGTTTGGACAAACAACGGCTCGCACTTTTTTGTTGTGCAGTGCGCACAATGCGCGGCCAGATGTGTGTATGGCCAACCTTTAAGGCTGGACATACGTTCTCTGAGCCTTACATTTACGCATCTACTCGTCTGACCGACGTATTGGGGCCCACATGTGAACGGAAATTTGTACACAAAGTTTTTCTTCATTCCAAAAAGTTGTACGTGTGACGCATAGTACATTTACTAGCCCTACTGCTGGCCCTTTCCTCGAACAGTCTGCTAACTGCTGGACAAACGCGTCCGACTTTGTTTTTGGCACAAAAAACCACATTTACATTGTACTTGGCGGCGGCTTTTTTTGAGCCAGTGAGACAGACCGTGAACGTAAGGGGTTACTGACATGTTCTTCTCCTTATTTTCGGCGCTTTTTTTTTCAGCGTCATCATGAGGGGCTAGGTATCTAAACTGAACGCTTGAAATACGCTTTATTTTTCTATAAAAAGTTGGGCGTACTTGATAACCAAGGCAAACATTCCGCTCCTCTGCCTACACTGCGAAAGCTTGGCGGTACCACCTCTTCACTGCTGCATAGTCTCCTTCGTCGCTTTCGCTGTTTCGTCCTTTGGGGGTACGGGCTGACTGGCGACACTTCATGCCACACGTTGCGCACTCCTCACTTGATGCCATTCCTATTAAGTATGAGTAAGCATTTGCGAATTCCACCCCCAGCCAGAGACGGCAACGAAAAGTTGCGTCAGACCGTGGGAGGCTTGGTGGAGACGTCATCCTTCCTCCAATGTGCCAAAAAGCACGATACAAAATATGTCAAATGCGTGGGAAATGTTGTCTATGAAATACCCCTTTCATGTGGAAAACGGTACATAGGGCAGACGGGGCGCTGCTTGAACGATAGGCTTCGTGAACACTGCGCTAATGTGAGGAATGGGAGTAGCGGATGGCTGGCGCACCACTGCAGCACGTGCGAGTGGGAAGGGGGGTGTGAAGCGGATTTTCAAAAATGTGTTGTAATCAGGAAAAACAGAGAAAAAATAACTCGTGAAATCATAGAAGCAGATATGATAGATCGCTTAAAAGCAAACTGCGTAAGCACGCCTTCTGTATCATTGTCCGAAAAAGAAATTTGTTTTTTACGAGATGTGTAAACGTGAGCATGCTCGATACTTCCTTGTGGTGAGAGCAAGTGTATAAAAGGGGTTCTTTCCGAAATACATTCTGTTGAAAGTTCGCGCTTGTGCTTGTGTATTCTCTCTTCGTCCTTGTCTTGGTAGCGCGTTTTATCTCATTATGGTGGAGACAATACGCCACGTTTTATGCGAGTGCCCAGGCTACTCGCCTGAAAGAAAGAAGCTGTCGTCAGCACTGAGGATCCTGGACTCTTGGCGGCCATTTTCGGAGGAGAAGATTATGTGTCACTGGCCTTCTCTGTAATCCGCTCAGAAGGCCACTAAGGAACTCGTACGCTTTCTACGGGCGACAACTCAAACACCAGACTATAGACTGAAAGCTTTCAGTGTCAATCACTGAACTTTAACGTTTAGTGCTTCAGCGCTGGGCATACCTGTCTGCTCCAATTTTTATTCATTCTTTCTTTCCTCTTCATTGCCTATTTTTCCTTTACCACGTGCAGGATACAAAACTAGGGATTAGCCTGGTAAGCTTTCCTGCCTTCCTTCTACATTCTTCCTTCCTTCCTTCAAGCCACAGCTTCACCAGGATCTCAGTTCTCTGTGGCTGGCGTGCACCTGTTCATCTCACGTGCCCTTACGTTCACGTGTCACGCGATATTACTTCCCTTGTTCCGCCGCTGCAAACATGGGGATGTGGCGTGGTGGAAACGCACTCGACTCCCAATGTGGAGACCCGGGCTCTATTTTCATACAAACTCAAACGTATGTTCTACTCTTAAGAAAATCGCATCATTTTTTTCACACAGTGGGGCATTCAAGGCTGTCGCCTTCAATCGGAGTTTTCCCCGGTGATTAACATAACACGACTTGCCACCACGGTAGCTGCCTGTATATTAATTGGCGTACAGCCTCGGGTGGGGTATCGGCATGCGGCGAATCGGTAAGCCTTTGCACCATTCCACTTTTAATGTACCACTTATTTAAGAGCAGAGCCCTTTAGGCGCTCGCCTTGTCGTCGTAGCTCGCTCGCTGGACCTTGCAAGTAGAGCAACAGGGCGTTCCGTTGTAGCGCGGTCGTCGCGGCGTACGCCAGAGGCTTCGAAAGCCAAGCGGTTTGAATAGTCATAACCGTTAGAAAATCCTCAACTGCTATCGCTTGTCATACATCGCCCCATTGTTCAGCGCAAAGAAAACTATAGGTACATTTGAGGCAAAATATACGTAATTAACCGGCAGCGCCCGCGCTCCTTTAGTTAGAAAGGCTCGCTGGGTTGTGTTTGCGATAGTAAGCGAAAAAATCGGCTGCGCAAGAAAAAAATAGCGCGTTCGAAATGACGCAGAAAGGCTCCACGGTCAGCGCAAGAAGAAAATAGCGCGTTCGAAATGCCGCAGAAAAGGTCCAGCCGCGCAAGAAAAAAAAATTACTCTTTCGAAGTGGCGCAAAACAGCTCCAGCATACGAAATTAAAGCAAGCACAAAACAGAACAGAACTTCCGCTGGTGCAGTTTCAGGCAGGGGGTGCACGAGCACCGCGAGGGCGTTAAATTTTAATTGCATGGGGTGGTAGCAGTGAGCGGATAACGGCGCTACAGCGCGTTATGGCGAATCACTGCTTTGCACTTCCGATAGCTTTCACATTGAGTGGAACGGCTATATTTTTTTTACACGGAAGCTGTCAATGGCAAGGATCAGGCAGGTCGTCTCCGGCGATAATTCTCGGCGTATAAAAAATCGAAATAGAAAAGGTCCTAGAACCTCCATATTTTCACATAACACGGTTTACACTGACCCTAAAAAAGTGTCTTCCCAGCAACGCATCTGTGTTTACAGGTGAAACCGACCTACAGAAAATCGGTTTAATTTCGTTTACCATAAGCTGGATTTATTACATTGTGTGCTTCACCGTGAAGCATGGCTATAGTAGTTCACTCTAGCATGGCCATCTGTGTAGGGGGTAAGTTTACAGCCCCACGTTATTCTCCTGTGGTGTTGCTCTTTCCCGATTCGTGCGTGCTGCTCGCCACGCACGGCGTCTCTCTCCCCCCCGAGAGTGCTCAATGCCGCGCTCTCTTCGGCGGCGGAATGCGAGCAGAACCTCATCAACCGGAAAGTAGCCATCCTCTCAGATTCGAAGGTTGCCCTCCTGAGGCTCGACCGGGCCCACCAAAGCTGTCTCGCTGTACAAAGTCTTGCCAGCAAACTTCAGAGCCTCAGCGCCAGAGGCCTTAGCATCCGTCTGCAATGGCTGCCTGCTCGCGTAGGCATCAAGAGAAATGAGGAGTCTGATCGCCTGGCAAAAGAGGCGCATCATCCATCCACTTTAATGAGTGAGGTAATCAGGCCCCTGGACGGCGCGCGGTACCTTTTCCGAAGGGACCTCCAAGCCATGCACCTTTATTCCGGAGTGGAATCCGGCAAGCCACCGCGCGCGCTTCCTTCGAGGATACTGCCGTCTGCGAATCGGCTCTGCGAATCGGCTCTGCGCGGAAAGAAGTCGCAGACTCGGCATCGCTAGTTCACCCGCCTACCCACACTGTCCGGCTATAGAGGCCCTCGCGCATGCACTGTGCGAGTGCCCACAACATTCGCAGGCTCGATCAGCGCTGAGAGCGTCGTATGCGAAACTGGGACTGCCTCCATGCACCTTCAAACCTGTTGTTCCCAGAATGTCGCACATCAAATCGCGAAAAAGCGTTCCGTGTCCTGCTGGACTTTTTAAAGGACACGGGACTCTCGGACCGGCTATCATGCCGCCAGTGCTGTCCATGCTGCGCGGCTTGTGAACCGTCATCTTATTCGCCTTTTCTATCTTTCTTCGTTCCACCCTCTTTTCTGTCTATCCTCCTCCAAGAGTCAGTCTTGATTGAGGTGCCCTCAACCCGAGACGCGGTTATCGGCTGAGTTTCTCTTCCAGTAAAGCAACTCTCTCGCTGCTCCATGATTGGCGTAGCCGCACTGTAACAAAATATCATTCTATCAACCTACCAATCTTCCGTGTCGTTAGTGTGGAACATAGAGATCGTGCTACACTCCTTGTAAATTAACACAACAAATCCCTGATATATCTAAACCCTAACACAGAAAATACCACTATAGGACCAGCTCTTCTGGACTTCCCTCTTCAAAGGGGGGAAGGGGTCTCATATTTTAATTACCCTCCAATCTTTTCTCTTTTTATACATAAACGACGTGCGTTCAAGAGTGTACGAACAACTGAATTCGACCGAATGTTGCGGTTTGTAAGTGCGATTTTACAACCTGACGTATTTACTGACGACCGAATTATCTTGAGTGCCCCACTTAAACCAAAAGTGAGTTTTCTTTAGCTCGTCTCAAGTGCGATCATGCTTCGCTAATTTCTGCGCTTGGCGGGCTTTCCAGCTGGTCCATCCAATACTGCAACAGGGAAAGCGCTGGCACTATACGGATGGGGTATCACAGGAAGACATCCTTCATTTGAAACAAAAACAGCGCTCAGGACCTAAAAGCATGATTCGCATGCATTTCTAGCACTGTGTAGACTCTTCCTCCCCTTTCGCTGTTTTCGATCCCTTGCTATGAAGCGACGGTGCCGCGGTTCCTATCTTGTTATAGCTACGTGTCATATTCAGCCAGTGAATGACGTCTTGTATCACTGGTGAGGACAAAATGTGGTCAGAGCGATCCAACAAAAAAAAAAAAAAAATGAATCGCATGGTTTAAAATAAAACACGTTTTGCATTGACAAGCTCTCGTACTACCAGAAAAAAAAAATGACGCAGCTTGCACTAGTGGTGCAAGGCTGGAGAAACACAGCAGAGCTGGGGCTTGATCTAGCTTCTCCCCACACTGACAGCATATGACAGGAGAGAGGGAGCTCCTGGACCCCAGCAGTGCAAAGCCGTTTTGGACGGCACTGTAAAACAAATACCATTAAAGTATGTACAGAGCTTTATTCAGCAGCAATCGTCATCAACCCCGTCGTCGTCGTCTTCCGACTGCGCATCAGCGTAGGGCAAATCCTTTCGTAGCGCTTCCTCGCCCCGGTAGACCTACACTTCGTCAGCTGGTCATGTGGCCGTTTCCACGTGTGGATCGTGAAGGGATGGCTTGACAAATTTGTCGTCGTCGTCTTGGGCGCGGCGGAGCCGTGGCGCGGCAATCTCACTACACGACGACGACGATGATGACGAAGGCGGGAGCTCCTCATGTGGCGTAAGCCCACACGCAAGCCTGGCCGATGCCTGGCGGTCACCGTGAGGCACGGGCTCACGTGCTCTCTGGGATTTCTGTCTACGCCGGACGGATTTGTGTCGGCCTGAACAGCTCTGCTGTTAAATAACCGTACAAGTGGGAAGCGATAGAATAACATAAGCTGAGAGAATTAATAATGAAATGAGGGAGAAAAAAGTGTCCGCGTATGTGCTCAGTTCACTGCAAATGTCGTCGAAAGGCGATAGCCGTCTGCCGCCCTTGTCACGTAAATGTCTGTTCTTTTCCGCCCACCTCTCATGCTCTACTCGCTCGTCTCGCTCCTCCTACGGTAGAGATGGTGGAAATTCGCTCGTTTTAATTCAATTTTCCGGCATTCAAAGGGTGGTGCGCCATCTGTTGAACTAATCACGCCGCCACGACATCTGGGCTCGAGTGCGAGTTCTTGTATTTTTGGGTCAAAATTTTGTTTTTCACGTGTATTTCTGTTTTTGCTATTGCAGATATCAGGCGCACACCTATTTAAATTAAAATAAAACACTGTCTAGTGCCAGTTTGCATTGATGGTTTGCCTCAAATATGCCTAATGACCTTTTTGCTCAGGGCTGAGAAGTATGGTACGGTTTGGAAACGTTTTGCCTGTGTAAACTTCTCGTTTGGGAATTATTTCATCTTTTGGCTGGATGACTGAATCAACAGACAGGCAAACGGACATGCAGACAGGCAAACATTTTCAAGTTCAAGTGTCCCAAGTAATACTATGGTTATTTAAAGAATGCCCGTGAATAGAGCACTCTAGGAGGGGTTGTGACAACGTGCCTAGCTACAGGAACAGGATATCGTACGAGCAGGAAAATTGCACTGGGTTCAAAAATTAATTTACGAATTGGACATTTTCTGGCAGCGTACTGTTGTAATAACTGCTGCGGGTGCCTCACAATTCTCAAATCAGAAAAATTGTTCGCATATTATCTGAACATAAATGTAACTGATTTATCTCAGCTGAATACTTGATTCAACAATACGTCAAAAAATACGAAGTTGTACCTATTATACCGTATCATCACTATTTATTTCGTGCAAACATTTCATTATTTTAACATTAACAAACAATAAAATTTTTCGTAGAGTGTTTTTCTAGAAGACGACATCACCAATCCCGCCTGAAAGGCAAATTTGGCATAAACACTCTTTCCAAATAAGGACAGGACCGCTGGTGTTATGAAGAATGGCTGAGGTTTGACGAGCGATAGCAAGGACTATGCACACAGCGTCTCGTGATAGTTTGCCTTTGCTTGAGATTTCACTGTCTGCTGTCTAGCTGTATCTACTGGATGATCGGGTTCATACTGTCGCCTGCGCTGACCAGCACCCCAGACAGCCCAGCAGGCGCACCATCGATGGCGAGACTACAGGGACCAAGCGCCGGCAAAGCAACGGTTACACCAACGCCTACTTACGTGGTTCGCTGGTGCTCATGGATACGCAAAGCATGCTCTATCGGCACCGAGCGATCAAGAGCAGGCGAAGCAACTGTTTCAACCTCGCTTAGCCACGCGGTACCGCAGCAACAAGCTTCCGTGCAGCGATAAGAAAGAAATGCGGACCTTGCGCATCGGCGGCAGAAGGCCACTTGCGACACGATGCATGACCAGGAAAGATGTATAGGGATCTTAGATCTTTCGCGATAAAAGCATTTAAAACCACTGTACGAAAAAGGGCGACGTGTTGAATTTAGCATTGTAAATATTTGGTGTTTGTCCGCGGTGTGGGTAATCTTTTTCCCTGTGAAGATTATCGCTAACGTCCGAAGGGCGCAGATTTACCCGAGTTACTATCGCATTCAGTTTGATACGCAACACGCAAGGGGCCACTGGAGGTGCTTTATAGGCGGCGGTGGCACTGCGGAGCAAGGCACCCGAGAACAAGGGCGATAGGGAGAAAACTGGCCGTGATTTAATTTTCAGCGTCCAATAGTTAACATCGGCTGTGGTTTTGCAATTAAAATAAATTAGCTTTAGGAAGTAGAGGCACTCAAACGGGCGACCCGATAGCCTGCACACACACACACACACGTACACAAAACATTTTTGTGAATTTCTTCGTGGTCTTTTCTCAATTCAATTTTATTTCAATGAATTTAACACATTTTCTATTTCGCACAACTGGGTACAAAATGAAGGAAACAAGGTGAAATTATGTTTGTGTGGCTGATGGATGGCCTACTTGTTCTTTTACGAACGTACCTGCAGACACTCTACTAGTCGATATGTACAGCAAGCTTACAGAAATTAACGCCTCACAGAAAGGCACCCAGACAAAATAAATGAACTAAGCATATTTTTGAACTCAGCCCCACATACAGGCCATGAGTCTACGCACGGGATGCGGTGTTTTGCTGTAAGAGGCCCTTTCCGCATACGTGTTCGCAATCAGTAAAGTAGGTCATATCTCACATTGATCACAACAGTCGAATGAGGTCAAGTGGAACGTTTTGAAAGGCTGAGCAGTGTTTCCTGCAGAAAGGGGGCTTATTAGTGCTACTTTTTGTATACAATTGTACATTGTGTCATTTTAAAGGGGCATTAAGACAAAATACAAGTTTATTTCGAAAGATTTGGTGTTTTAAAGTGCCCCCATCGCTTGTCCGGCAGCAACCGATGCTTTACATACTGAGAATATAAACAATTTAATGAACAAAATTAATTCCACTGCTGAGGTGCGCGTTTTGTGACGTCTACGATGACGTATTCCAAGGTAGATACTCAAGCGAACGTTAGTATGCTGACTAGGGCTGCAGCGAACGGCGAAACACCTTGCTTATCGTCAGTCCTCCTAGATGGTGCTACAATACTTCTCAGGACCGCTGTCCGCACTCGCTTTATTTTTGACTGAATTTGTACCTGGCTAATCGGCCAGCATCCAGGTTCTGGCAGCCACTGATCATACGATTAACGGCCAACATTCGGCAACCTGCGCTTCGGTATTTCTCCGGCCGCCCGTGTTCAGACGCACAACGGCAGGTGATAGTAATTGTTTCGCGAAACAATGAGTATGTTCGACAAACAGAGTCACAGAAGACAATGTCGATTATGCCAGTTGGCCAATGAAGCTCAACGCGCCGGATGGCTGTTCAGCTATAACAGGCACATAGTGCGCTCAGTACGCCTCGGTGTTTCTTTGTATACGTGTTTGCACGTAGCTCTCATTGTTAACCCCACCATTTTTCTTCTTCATCATCATCGTAAGCCTGGTTCTGCCCACTGAAGAACGAAAGCCTCTTCCAAAGACCTTAAGCCACAACTATCGAGTGCTAGCTGAGTCCATGTTTTTCCCCAAATTTTCGGAGCTTACCTCTCCATCGAGTTCTCGGCCAACCCCTATTGCATTTGCGGTCTAGCGGCAGACACTTTGTGGAACTGATGGTCCACCTGTTGTCCATCATTCGCATTACGTGACCAGGCCATGCGCATTTCCTTCGCTTAATTTGGACTAGAATGTCCTTCACCTTAGTCTAATCCCTAATCCATGTGGCTGTTCTCCTATCCCTTAGCGTGACCCCTATCATTCGGTGTTCCATGGCCCGTGGTGCCGATCTAAGTTTCCTTTGAAGTCGTTTGGTGAGACCCCAAGTTTCTGCCCCGTAAGTCATTACTGGAAGAACGCATTGATTAAATACACGCTTTGTGAGCGACAGAGAAAGCTTACCAGTAAGGATATCTGACTTCTTACCAACGGCAGCTCACCCCATGATTATTCTTCGGGTAATTTTCCGTTCATGGTTTGATCAGTAGGTATGGCTAGCCCGATATATACGTATTCGAGGACTGTTTCCAATACTTTATTGCCTACCTAAAAGTTATGTACCTTGGCGTGCTGATTAGACATTACTTTAGGTTTTTTTCGTGTTTATTTTTTAGCCTACATCATTCCTTCCGAGCACAATTGGCAAAGCGTGGCCTCCGAATCCTGGCTGCTTTCACTGAATAAGACAATGTCGTCTGCGAACCTTAGGTGGCTGAGAAATTTCCTATTGATTCGCACTGCGGCTTTCCGCCACCTACGCTTTCTGAACACACCCTCCAAACAGGCACAAAGAGTTTGAGCTCCTTGCAATACCTCTCCCGAATTCTCAGCCGAGGTTGAGGTATAAGGGACATTTTACCGGGAGCCTTCATCGCGTTTTTTTTGGTATTTTGGGTGTTTGTTATTTTTGGTATTTTGGGTGTTTGTTATTTTTGGTATTTTGTGTTTGTGATCTTTGTAGGTTTTGTATGTTGATTGTTTTTGGTATTTTGCGCGTTTACTGTTTTTGGTATTTTGTGTGTTAGTTGTCTTTGGTTGGTTTGTTTTTGGTATTTTCTATGCTTGTTATTTTTGGCCATTCCCAGTGGCAATTCGCCTCGACGCGTGACGGCGCGCGACGTCGCAAAACGATGAGCCGGCCAACGCTTTTCGTCGCTTTGCGACGACGGAGCAGATCGCTCTCGGACCGAATTCCCTCGTCGCGCGACGGCCCCGCAAAACCGGGGTTATCAGGCATAGCACTTCGCTGCTCTTATGTGTCATACAAGCGATGGCCGCGGCCGTCTTTTTATGTGATCACGCAATAAACTTGTAACATGCCAGCAGACGTTAACGTGGCGGCGGTGGCGGCCGGGAAGGTGATAACGCAACAAAGCTTGCATTGAAGCAAAGAGCTCAACTATGTTACTAAAAGGGATGGAAAGAAATAAATTGATACAGTAAAAAAGATTGTGCGATGTTCTTTAGCTCAACATCCCCCTTTCGCTCGATTTTGGATCAACGTTGCTCGATCGCCTTGTGGTGTTAACGCCAATTTCGGCCTGAAGAAATGTATTTCCCTTGCCAACCTCAGCTTTCGTCGAAATTTTTATAATACGTGCCAAGGGTTTTTACATCTTTTATGGGCAATATTTGATAACTTAGTTGTGATCTTTAGGAGTGAAGCTTCAAATTACACTGCATGGCGTCAGAGCTATACGTGCATCACGTCACTGATTGCTGACTTTGTGATTACGCAAAAAACATGGCGAATTGCCAGAGAATTTGTGCAGTCGAGAATAGGGCCCCAGGACAATGATACAACGGGGGGTACGAAAGAGAGGACATGCGTTTTGAGCAGGTGCCGTGCGTGCGCGGTGAAGTTTGTTCTATGCCCAGTCGATGGTAGCATGCTCTTCAGACACGATCGCTACCTCTGCCGGCCACTACGTCAGCACACCAAAGCGTGTTTCCACCAGAAGACCAAAAAATATAAATATCCGGTAATTCATCCGCCGAAGCTTCACGTGTGATATGAAGCGTGCCATAGTAGAAGTCTCGGGAATAATTTAGAACAGCTTAGGATCCTTGACCTGCGCTGAAGTCTCGACACAATGGTGTTTCTGTGAAAATGGGCACCGCGGCTGGGAATCGAACCCGCGTCCTTGGGCTTAGCAGCGCAACGCATTACCCACTGAGACACCGCGGCGTGTTTTCCACCGGAATTTATGCCGGCACCAACATTGGGTGACTTAAGTAAAACAGGGGGAAAAAGATTAGTGACATTCTCCCAGAAATAGAAGGAAGCATATATTATAAGCAGAAAAGAAGTAAAATAAGGCCCACTATAAGATTCTAATCGCATAAGCTTTCAAAATACTTCGCAATATTCCGACGGCTCTGCCTCCCCCGCAAACTCGGTTTGGCAAACGACAAATGGCGCCACGCGGCCAAGTTAAAAATCCCCCTAAAAATAAGTACGGATGTCCTCCAAAAGAACAGGCACGTAAAAAACTCATCGTGGCACAAAAAAAAAGTCTTTCACCAATTCACCAATTCTTAAGCAATCTTTAGCCCACAAACAAAATGCCCAACCAAGAGAAAAGCAAGAAAAAGAGAAGAAGAAATGATAATACTCATGCAGCCACTGACCATGAGCCGAATATTGCAGATCTTACGGTACCACAAATTTAACCATGCATACCAAAGAAAGGGATAGAAAAACTATCATCAGGGCAAGATACGAGGCAGTCCTCAAATTTGCAATTTTGACCGTAAGCCAAAATAACAATGGCTGGACCCCCCGGAAAACAGAATGTACATGCATTGAGGGTCTCAAAGAAGGGTAAGGCCATTTACTCGATGGAGAGATAAAATAACAATATTCGGACCAAAGAATGGACTCGGGCAGCGCAGGACAGGAGCGGGTGAAGATCAATGGGAGTGGACCTCACCCTGCAGCCGTCCTCAATAGGATGTTAGTGATGACGATGAATATGTCCTCAACTCGTATCTTCCTAGCGCATTTAGAGAAATTGTAGAAACCACTCTCCAAGCAACGAGAGAGAGGATGGAAAAACAAAATCTGGTGCGTGGGGAGGCATCGTATAGACGACAGGCACCCCCCACTCCTCGACTGTAAATAAACTACTTCACGCCATGATAGACCTGACACCGATCCAGCGACTACGAGTTAAAACTCCTTTTTACCAAAACTATGGATCCAATCGTATGCAGGAAGAGGCGATATGGCCGAATCAAGTTCATTCGGAATATTGAAGAATTGTTCAAAGGGCTTAAAGTTCACTCACGAGGAGCCACTGAATGGCAGTATAAAGGTTTTAGATGTGAAAGTGCATTTGCGTGATGAGCATATTTGCTGGGCATACCAACCGCGCTCTAAAAAGCAGATTTGAAATTACAGTTCGGCGCACTCGAAGGTGGCCAAGTGCAGTATAGCGATGAAGTGTTTCCGCGGCTCCCTAGACAAGTGATGCGCGCACAGGGTTGCTCAAAGTATGGATGCGCAAGTGGCCCGCTTGACATGTTCTGGGTTCCCTAGGGAACTTTTTGCCTCGATCGCTGAAAGCCTTATCAAGACGGTTAAGGCGGGTACCTGTTCTCCAACAGGAAACGGGGCCAGCCAACCTGGGTTGCGGTGGGTAGCAGCACCGTATGTTCACCAGCTCACGCACTGCTTGAAAAAAGTGGGCAAGAAATGCGGTGTCGATGTATTGGCAATTGCTCCTGGGAAGCTGATGCGGATGTTCCCAGCCGTCAATGATAATAAGAGACGAGGCCACAGAAACAAGCAGACCCGCCGCGGTGGCTCAGTGGCTAAGGCGTTGCGCTGCTGAGCACGAGGTCGCGGGTTCGATTCCCGCGCCGTGGCGGCCGCTTTTCTGATGGAGGCGAAAAGCAAAAACGCCCATGTGTGCGAGATTTCGGCGCACGTTAAAGATCTCCAGGTGGTCAAAATTAATCCGGAGCCCTCCACTACGGCGCACCTCATCGCCTGCGCTGCGTCGGCGCGTTAAAACCCTACAATCAATCAATGCAGAAAAAAGCAGGTCACGACGTTTCTCACCTGTAAAAGTGGCGTTGCTTACAGCATTCACCTGTCCTGCGGCAAGTGCTATGTAGGACAGATCGGGCGCTACATAAATGACCGTCAGAGGGAGCACCGAGCTGCAGTCATCGCTTGGCGCTGGGGGGCCACTTGGCCGACCGTTGCAAGTAGTGTCCTGGTTGTGTCCCAGAATTTGATGCCACACGTGTGTTAGGCAGCGGGCGCGTCCAAGTGAAACGAGAGATTTGTGAGGCCGTCCAGATTCACAGGGAGGCAGATAACTGTATCAGCGTGCCTTCCATCGCTCTTCCGGCAAAAGCGCTAAGCTTCTTGCAAAAGGGCGCAAGCGCGGGACGTAGCTTGGCCGTGTGGGGTGGTACGCATCTATGACTGCAGATTGTTGTATTGTTTTCAAAGGAAAGCTTTTTACCTCTACCCCCCAAGGGTTCTTTCGCGACCGTTGGTGTCAAGAGAAAACTCCCGTGAACAAATAAAAGAATTTACTCACACCGCCAGGAATCGAACCGGGAACTAATAGAGCAACAAAGTCAAAGGCCGTTGTCTTAACGATTTAGCTACGAGCCCACGCGGAAACGGGGAAGCCAAGTGGTGCTCTCACCAAGCACATCTACGGGTTTAACCACTGCATTCTCGCTGAATGTCTCGCGATAGCGATTACAGGAAGCTCACACCAACCCATGGCATCTCACTTTTAGTACGCCAATGTGCTAAAGCCTGTGGCTTCCAGTGTTCACGTAAAATATCCCAGGTCCTTGTCGTCCGGCCTCACGCCAAACGACGCCTCAAGGAACACATTCAAATACTCCTTGATGGCCAGGCCATCACTCCCGCTCCAGCATCAAGATCCTGGGCCTACATCTTCAGGCCAACACCAAGAGTGACGTATCCTTGCAGCCCCTCAAACACAGCATCAATAAAATCGTACGCATGATCAGGCGAGTTGCCACTACGAAGGGAGGCCTCAAGAAATCCGATACCTTTCGATTATTTAGTTCAAGCTTTTGTTCTCTCGAGAATCAGTTACGTCAACCCCCTGTCTTCTTCTCGGCAAGGAGGACATAAAAATGCTTTATATAATGATTAGAAAGGCGGTTGAGCACGCCATTGCTCTTCCCATGAGTGCGTCCACCGAGAGGCTGCTTAGCGCGGGGATAAACAACACGGTGGAAGAGCTGATAGAGGGCCATCGTTCTATCCAGAAGCTCCGAATGAGCAGAACTGCGGCAGGTCGCCGCATCCTTCACCAGATTGGCTGGGCAGCATAGAATGTTACTCCGCTTGATGTACTCCTGGACTTTTGGCGTCCAGAACTAAATATTCTCCCTTTGCTTAGAAATATGAACCCCTCACACGACGAGGCTCGTCGACAAGCACGGGCTCAAGAGCTCAACACCACCCTCGGCGGGTATCATGCAGTTATCTACACAGACGCCTCCCAACATCGAGGGCAGCAATACGCCATCATCGTGGCTACCTCCAGAACCAACCTCCTTGCTTGTGCCTCACTCAAGGCAAAGACATGACGGCAGCAGAATAGGCAGTCATCGCCTTGGCTCTTACTCAACCAAGGGTTCGTAACATAGTCACCGATTCCCAACAAGCCTGCCAGAATTACCAGTCGGGCTTTGTGTCCCGACCTGCACTGCGTATGCTAAAAAACCACTCCATTCAGCTCATCTGGACACCCGCTCACCTTTCCATGGAGCACAATGAATACGCCCACCAAGCCTGCAGTTTTACCCCTCGTGCTATGGAGCTGCACGAGGAGAGTCACCCGCTTGTCTCGTTCAGGGACATAACCCGGGCTTCTGAGACAGACCCTACCTTCGCCTTACCCTGACCTTTCCATAGAACAACAAATTACCCTACGGTTCATACAATGCGGCTCCTTCCTACACCCAACGCGTGTTCTTTTAATGCACCCGAATCGCTCCGATGCTAAATGTAAATTTTGCTCAGAAGTAGGAACTCTCTGCCACATAATCGGGTTTGGCAACTTTAGCCCTGAGCACCCTTCTCTCTTTCCGTCAACTACCCTACAAGAGAAATAGGAGATGCTGCTGTCCAGCCCCTCTCTGCCTACCCAACTTCAGCTGGTGGACAGAGCACAGGCGACGCGGACTGAAGCTGGACAACGGTGAAGAAGGAACCACTCCCCTGGGCCGCACTCAGGGTATTTAAGAAATCTGAATAGAAGTATTTCCTCATCCTCCTCTTCCTCCTGCTCCTCCTCCGTCTCAGCCGCCGATCTCGTCATCTCCATCCGCGACGGCAGAAACAGAGAAGTGAGATCGTCTAACACCGGGTTTGAGCTTTAATTTTATAAAAAAAGAGTTTCCACTCGTGTGCTATACCAATACAACTCAACCAACCAGCGTTCATGCACCATGCATTAATTTAACCTTACCAAGAATATCTCTTTGATGTAATAGCGGGTGTGGTTAAGTGCATTTCACTTCTCTCTGGTTTCACTATTGGTAGAGCGACGTGAGTGAAGTTAAGTGACGTCGCATATGGGTAATCGTTGTGGGTGCCGTTTACAGCTTTGCTTTCCAACCGCATTCACAGGGTGGATTGGCGCTAATTTTCTTTTTTATAATTTGTAAGTGTTATCTTTTTAGCCCTGTCTGTTAGCGTTTTCATATATTATGTGTCTCAAGTAAAATGTATTGAGTTGAATTCTACCGATTGTCCCGTCTACTTCTTTCCATAGGTCCCTGTCCGTTTTTTGCTGGTAAAATAGTTCTAGGACAATCCCGTTTATTCACTCAGCGACGCGCTTTTTGTGCGCTGTGTAACCAATCAGAGGGTGGCAAAAATAAAAAAAGAAGCACATATCGCGGCAAGCGGGAAATCTTATCGGAAAGCCCAACGGAAAAGCGTAACAAGCTCCGCGAATGTTACAATAGACCTGGGTAATTTCTTTGTAGTTTGTCATTCTGTCTCTTGAGCTGTGCCATGGGTGTTCCCTGCTCTGCCCGGCACGGCCTGTTAGTTTGCGCACCCGGGCGTGTGCGGTTTCGTTGTGGTTTGCACTGGCGTCCGAAACCTCTCCTGCGTGTGCCGGGAACCACTTGATTTTCTTCTGTGCCCGCGATTTTTGGCGCTTCTCTCAGGATCTTCACCGCAGCGCGGAGGGCCCTTTCTCGCGTGAACGTCCTGACCACTTGCCTTAAATCGCTGGCCACGTCTTTAACGGGCAGTGCTATGGCCCCTTACTCAGCGTCTTCGGGTTTGTCGCTTTTCGTAATGGCCGCCGCCCTGATATTGCCTTCGGCGCCGATTACGGCTACGGTGAAACCACCGCCGCGCTCGTACTCGGCTGCGTCTACGAAGCGGGCTTCCCGCTTCCGGTGTGTAGGTACTCCAGCGCCTTGGCCTTCGCTTTTCGCCTGCGCTCGTTGTGCCCGGGGTGCACGTCCCGTGGGATCGCGTCGACCCGGATTTTGCCCCTAACTTCGTCCGGTACCGGTGTCCTGACTGCTTGCTGCTCGTGGACCGGAGACCCAGCCTTTCCAGGGTGCTCCTTCCCATCTTGGTTGTTGCAGTCACTCTCCACCAGCGCCGTTCTCTGAGCTTCGATAGCTTCTTCTAGAGCGTTGTGGATGCCTAGGCTGTCTCGTACGACCTTTCCGATGACCCGCGCCACCGCGCTTCCGTTGTTCTATCGTTCGTTGATGAGCATGCCCAGGAAGCGGATGTCGGATACCCTGGGGATTGCCGAGCCGTCTTCGGTGTAGATCATGATTTCTTCTCGTTTCCTTGTGTTTTGGGCGCGCGGGCCTTTTTTGCGTCTGCGCAGCACCAGCTCGGAGTTGCTCGGTGGACATCTCAGGCCGGTGCTCTCGAGGCTCTCCTCGACTTCCCTGACCTCTCGCTGCAGGGCATCTTTCGCTCGTGCATCGCTGCTACCTTCAACACACAGCGTGGTGTCGTCGATATATATATAGTGTGACCGACGTTCTTCAGCTGTGCGAGTCTGTTGGCGACTTCGGTCATGACTAGGTTGAATAGGAGTGGCGAGATTACCGACCCTTGCAAGGTGCCTCGGTTCCCGACATTTTGGATTCCGTTGCAATGCCATCCGCGGTGATCTACGCCATGCGACCCGTCAAGAAGCTTCTGATGTACGCGTGGGTTCTCTGTCCGATGATCAGCTTCGATACTTCTTAGAATCGTCGAGTGGTTGACGCTGTCGAATGCTCCCAGCAGGTCAAGCTTAATGATGGCCCTCGTGTCCCAGGTGTCCCTGTTAATTATTAGGTGCTCTAGCTGGATCATGGCGTCGTGCCGAGCAGCGCTGCCGAGGGTGCGGCAGTAGTGCTCGGTTCAGCTCAGTGACCTTCTTTTGCAGCCCCCTATTGAGCCTCTGCTTCTTCCACCTCTCCTGTATGGACTTGTTGGCTTCTATCAGGTGCGCCAGTCTGCTCTACACGCCGTCTACGTGGTCGTCCATTAAAATCTCTCTCGTGGCTGCCTTGACATCCCCAGTGATTCCTTCCATTCAGTACCCGATGCCCTCGGTCTGTTTAACTCCCGTCATGCTTTCGTTTCTCTGCTGCCTGAACGCTTCTCAGTCGATCCAAGTGTGTTTTCGAGCCTCCGCCCTTCCGGCCCCTTTAATTCGAATCGTAGATTCCATGATGATGTGGCCGCTGCCCAGGTCCATACCGGTGTTCCTCCTCAGACGTCTCGGCCGCAACGTTCTTGACGAAGGTGAGGTCGGGAGTAGTGTCCCTGGACATCGAGGTTCTCGTTCTCGTCAAGTTGGAGAGATCTGTAACGAGGACGTATCCGTTGTCGACGGCGTCTTGCGCCAGGTTCCTGCCCTCGGCGTTGCTCTTGGCGTACCCCCTGGACTGGTCTGCGGCGTTGAAGCCGCCGCTGACAAGGAGCTTGGAGACATTTGGTTGCGATGTCGCCCTGTGTAGGAGTGCCCTGAAGCGTTGTTTGCGCTTGCTGGGGTTGCTGTACACATTGAGGGCGTAGACCCTCTCCTTCTTCCTCCTGCCGATTACCACCAACGCCAGTACTTGGTCGACCACGGCGTTCTTGAGTTGAATTTCCAGCATTGTGTGCTCCTTTTTGGTCATCACGCAGAGTCCTATGCTGTCTTCATCGGCGGAGAAGATCGCTCTGTATCCGTGCAGTTGCCGACGCGTCGCCAGTGTTTCCTGTAGTAAGATTACATCCGGTTTTTTGTTGCTGTTCTTGACTTGTTGCAGCAGTACCACCCACTTCCTTTCCGACCGCGGCAGTTCCACTGCCAGACGATCATTGTTGGTTCTTGGCCTGTTTGTTCCTCTCGCGTAATCTCTTCCCCCCCCCCCCCCTGCACGGCGTTGCGCGGGCCCTGATATTGGCTAGCTGCCGCCATTTGGCTCTGTAACTGTTGGACGGCTCCCTCTATTTTAAGAACCCCTCGTGGTCCAGCCTGCTCTTGCCTGCAATGGCCGTCTTTGTCGACTCGGACATCTGTTTCATTGCGCTCCCAACTTCCTCTAGCTGTCGTCCATGCACGCCTCGATTCGTGCCTCGTAGTCGCTCAGACTTTCTTCCATACGGGCTTCGACGCTACCGATCTCCTTGATGCCGGGCTTTTCCGTCGTTCTCGTATTTATCGCCGGCTCTGTGGGTTCCTGGACGTCGATCGGTATTTCGAGCGGCTGCGCTTTCGGCGGGGGTTCTGCCGTCGCCGCGAGCGGGGAGCTCGGAGTCGCGTCCCCATTCTTGGTTTCCGTCATGTTATTTATGCCACACGGGCCTCGCGGAACTTGCTGTTACTACTCCTTCCATATCATTCTCAAGGTAATGTGCTCTCTCTTAGGGCTTGTGACAGGCAATGCAGTTGCTGTGAATAAGCTTGTTTGAGGGCGCTGGTTTCAGATGCAGTTGGAGGGCGCCATCACGTGGTATTTTTCATATTTTGCTAGGTTTATTTGCTAGCCAGAATAAATAAGTAAACAGGTCGTTGCTGAAAACACTGCAGTTCGATGCCCCTCGTGGGTACTTACAAGTGCCTCATTGACACTAATAATTGAGACAGTACTTCTCGAGTTAGATAATTAATTACAATTACCTACCTATCTCAATAAAAATTACTGGCGTCTACTTCACTTTACTGGAAACATGCACTAGGTTTTCTTCGATTGACGCCATTGCTTTTTTTACAATCTTGGTGCATGATAGCTGAGACACCCGGTATATGTCGTCCAAAAGACTTATGTAGCTCTCGTCCATTCCCTGGTCCTTTAATGCTTCCAGCCCTGTTCCAGTGTGTACTGATCCAAACGGTTTTTGATAGTTTATAACTGCCATGTAAAGGGATGTAGTGTATTGTGCGAATTTTTCTGTTACTCGATTGACGTCATGGCTGTGATCCGTTCTTGAGTATGCTTTTCTAAATCCAGGAGGCTCTCTTGGTTGTTGGGAATCTATTTATTTATTAAATATACCTTACAGGCCCGCGGGGTGGGGCATAGAGTAAGGGGGAGCACATAATATCAATAGAGTTAGCTTACAAATTATATAACACCGGTAGGCAAAACTAGAACAGATATGAAGTCAACATACAGTTGACTCTTATCAAATACACACAAGCAAATACAAGCACACACACACACACACACACACACACACACACACACACACACACACACACACACACACACACACACACACACGCACGCACGCACGCACGCACGCACGCACGCACGCACGCACGCACGCACGCACGCACGCACACACACACACACACACGCGCGCGCACACACACACACACACACACACACACACACACACACGCGCGCGCACACACACACACACACACACACACACACACACACACACACACACACACACACACACACACACACACACACACACACACACACACACACACACAAAATCGAATATGTGCGCGAGCTTTGAAACGTCAAGTCGCGTTAGCGGAAAATTTGTTGATTACCGCACATTTAGTGAAAAGTTAGTCAAAATATACAGTATTTAGTCAAACAGCATTTAGTCAAAAATGAATAGGATCATACAGGACACGATAAGCCTATCAATGTACTTTGAAATATCGGACACTTGCCGAAGCCGAGAAACAAATAACTAGTAAAAAATACAGACCAACTGTCTGTGAAAGGTTCAGAAGCGTAATAATCAGACACAAGGCGCCTAAGGGTTACATGGCATGACACAGATGCGATATGATCGGGCAGATCGTTCCAAAGGCGTATAGCACTTGGGAGGGCAAATGAGTTAAAAGCATGTGTGGCACCGTAAATGCGTGAAAAGCTGTACTGGTTTAGCAGTCGACGTGACATGATAGATGGGCGTTGAAAAGTAAACGGTGGTGTGGTCGAAGCATAAATATACTTATGGAAAAGGCATATGACTGCAATATAGCGACGTGTGTGCAATGGCTGGAGACAGCTTTGACGTTTAATTTGTGTGATGCTAGAATGCCGGTTATAATTTCGAGTTTTGAAGCGAGCAGCTCGATTTTGGATGGATTGGACAGCCTGCATAAGGCTGTCACTTATGTAGTTAACAGTCACTTTGGTAAACAGCTTGAATACAACTGAGAAGAGGCTTATGGCTCTGTAATTCTTAAGGTCTTTGGAGTATCCTTTCATGTGGATCACAAATATGTTAGCGTTTTTCTTGACTTTGGGCACTTGCAGTATCCATAATAATTTTGAAAATAGTAGAGGAAGTTTTTCTAGTACAATATTTACATCCTCTTTTAAAAATGTTCACGGTTATGCCGTCGTCAACCGCAGCTTTCCCCCTTGTCATGATTTTGATATCTCTTTCAACTTCATCTGCAAAGGTATTTGATACTCAAGCAGCATACCCTCACCGGAACAAGATTTGGCCACTCTGGTGTAACAGTTGGCCCCACCTCCCACGAATGGCCAATGCAACTTTCGGTCTTAGCAGCTGTAGAGCACCCGACTACGGTGGCAGTCGGGCCAGCGACTCAGTGGAGGGTGCTAAGAATCACGGGGTCCGGGGAGGCTGTCTTTGGAACTTGACCCTGCCAACGTTCAACGCGCGAACCATAGCGAGGCAAGCTTAGCTGTACTATTATGAGGGATATTATAGGGTTAAGCAAGTTGGAAGTTGGCTTCGCGGAGCTGACCAGCAGGCATATTCTATGCTACCGAAGATCTCAAGTAAGAGAGAACACAGGCTGGTTTCTGAATCCACAGGGAAGTATTAGGAAACACGGATGAATCCTTAAGAAATAACAAAAGCCTCGCAGCCATTGTGATCAAGCCAAACGAGCGATACAGGTTGAAAGAGGTTGAAGATAGTCCAAGCCTATGAGCCAATAACTAGGTACGATCATTACACCGTAGAGGGTTTTGCGATGACGTGGAATTAGCAATGAGAAACGGAACAACACAGGTCAGGATTGTATGAAAGACTACGTAAAAGTGAATAAGAAGCTATTGGAAAAAAAAAATCAACGGAAAACATCGGAGTAGACAATCTAAACAGTCGAGGAGACAGACTGGTGAAATTTGCGTAGAGAAATTACGTCAGGTTGATGAGCGCATTTTTCCTCATACGAAAGAAAAGGAAATGGACATGGGGAAGTCCAGATGGTGAAAAAAAAAAAACGAATTCATTTCACAACCCAGGTGCTGTGCAGTACGTAGAACTACTAGGCAAGATTTAGAGCAGCGATCATAGCATCAGTAGATACAAGGTAAAGCTGAATTTCAAGAGACAACAGGAAACTCGTGAAAAGCAAGAAACCTAGCATGAAGACAGTTGAGCAAGGACCAAGGACTTTAAAATAACTCTCCAAAAAATTGGTGCATTTAAGCGAGGAGAACGATGATGGTGTACACAACCTGACAACGGCCATTACAGAATCACCAGCAGCTGCGAGAAAAGCCGCGTGTAAGAAACAAAGCGGAAAACTTAGAAAACGAAGTACCTAATTGCTAAACGTAAGAGCATGAAAGTTTAGTAGGCTGTAGGTTCGGGCTAGTTGGTAATCCATGCTGTACTTCAATTGCGCACAGAAGTAAGCAAGACTGGAGAGAGACGACACGAGAGAGCGCACTTTCAACAAAATTTATTAAAAAGTCACAAATTTATACTGCCCACTCTCTCTCATACACACTCACCCAAAAAACAAGGAACAAACACCTCCTCCCCTCTGTGCATTACCACAATATTAGGGCACGTGCCACTGCGATTGCGGTTTCTCGACAAACCGTTGTCTTTCCCAAGGAAGTGAATCTACTTTTCCCCAAGTGCGATGGAAGGAGTGCTTACCCAGCAGTCTCTGCACGTGCAATTTCATTGGCCTCAATGATCTTGTGGATCGTTTGGTTTCTGTTCATCGCAATAATATAACACTTATCAAACATGGGGGTACATTTGCAATCCCGACAGTGGATTGCCAAATGGCCTGAGTTGGCATTTTTTACATTGTTGTGATGTTCACGTAGTCGATCATTGATACACATCCCCGTTTGCCCTACGTAAATATTTTTGCAGTCTAACGGAATGACATACACTACACGCGTAGGGCAGTCAACAAACCTAACCCTGTGCTTGAATTCACAACGTGGTTTTTGTCTTTACAGTAGCTCTTTTTGCACAAGTATCCAAGCTTCAGGGGTGCGGAAAACATGACATTGACGTTAGTTGTGGTTCCAATCTTTTTTAACCGGTGCGATAACCCATGATTGTATGGAATGACTGCATACGTTTGTTTTTGCTGTTCGTTTACACAGTCTCGCTCACGCAGACCCTTCTTTGATTCTTTGAGCACATCATGCGCAACAGCCGTCAAAATGTGCTCGGGAAAGCCTGCTCGCTCAAGGCGACCAACTTGCATGGTTAGGCTTTCGTTCATTTTGTGCACACATTATTTTTTAAGTCTATTTATGAAGCAATGTTTGGCTACGCCCCGATTCACCACTTTAGAATGCCCCGAAGAATAAGATAGTAAAGGTTTTTCAGCACGAGCCTCATACTGCCAGCACGTACTGCTCGCAAGGAAACGGAGCTTTAAATCTAGGAACTTAATCGTGCTGTTGTCCATAAGTTCCTGTGTCACACAAAGCGGTTGCAAACTTTGGTTAAAAGTATTTAGTACGGCGTGCACGCTGTACTATAGCCTTCTTCATGAACAATTGTTGCAGTGTGTTGAAGAAGCCATTGACAGGATTGGCAATGTGAAAATCCAAAATTCCGCTGGTGTGACCACGAGAAATTTTATCGAAATTCTGTCGTTCTATCTGAAGTCAACCTATGTACACTGGAGTGACGACACTTACCCTCAAAAGAAGGGGGTGTGCATAGGTTCGTGCGTTGCACCAGTGCTGAGCGACCTGTTTTTGACCGGATGAATAGGCGGTTGGAGCCCTTGCAGCAAAGCTTGGATATAGTGAAGATCTTCCGCTATGTCGATGATTATCTTGTTCTGGACGGAAGAGTGCAGTACGAACCTAGTGTGCACGCCATGCTAAATGCTTTTAACCAAAGTTTGGAACCGCTTTGTGTGACACACGAACTTATGGACAACAGCACGATAAAGCTCCTAGATTTAAACCTCCATTTTCTTGCGAGCAGTACGTGCTGGCAGTATGAGCCTCGTGCTGGAAAACCTTTACTTCCTTATTCCTCGGGGCATTCGAAAGTGGTGAAGTGGGGGCGTAGCCAAACTTTGCTTCCTAAATAGACTTAAAAAATTATGTGTGCACAAAATGAACGAAAACCTAACCATGCAAGTTGACCGCCTTGAGCGAGCAGACTTTCCCGAGCACATTTTGACGGCTGTTGCGCATGATGTGCTCAAAGAATCAAAGAAGGGTCTGCGTGAACGGGACTGATTGATTTGATTTGATTGCAGGGTTTAACGCGCCGACGCAACGCAGGCGATGAGGCGCGCCGTAGTGGAGGGCTCAGGATAAATTTTGACCGCCTGGGGATCTTTAACGTGCGCCGAAATCTCGTGCACACGGGCGTTTTTGCTTCTCGCCTCCATCAGAAGAGCGGGCCGCCGCTGCCGGGAATCGAACCCGCGACCGTGAACGGGACTGTGTAAACGGACAGCAAAAACAAACGTATGCAGTCATTCCATACAATCATGGGTTATCGCATCGGCTAAAAAAGATTGGAACCACAACCAACGTCAATGTCGTGTTTTACGCACCCCTGAAGCTTGGATACTTGTGCAAAAAGAGGTACTGTAAAGACAAAAAACCCCGTTGTGAATTCAAGCACACGGTTAGGTTTCTTGACTGCGCTACGTGTGTAGTAGTCTATGTGATTCCGTTAGACTGCAAAAAGATTCACGTAGGGCAAACGGGGAGGTGTATCAATGATCGACTACGTGAACATGCCAACAATGTTAAAAATGCCAACTCAGGCCATTTGGCAATCCATTGTCGGGATTACAAATGTACCCCCATGTTTGATAAGTGTTATATTATTGCGATGAACAGGGACCAAATGACCCGCGAGATCATAGAGGCCAATGAAATTGCACGTGCAGGGGACTGCTGTGTATGCACGCCCTCCCTCGCTCTTACGGAAAAGGAGATTCACTTCATTGGGCAAGACAACGGTTTGTCGTGAAACCGCAATCGCAGTTGCACGTGCGCTAAGATTGTGGTAATGCAAAGAGGGGAGGAGGTGTTTTTTCTTTGTTTTTTTGGATGAGTGTGTATGAGAGAAAGTGGGCAGTATGAATTTGTGACTTCTTCTTAATAAAGTTTGTT
Source organism: Haemaphysalis longicornis (assembly GCA_013339765.2). Taxonomy (NCBI): domain Eukaryota; kingdom Metazoa; phylum Arthropoda; class Arachnida; order Ixodida; family Ixodidae; genus Haemaphysalis; species Haemaphysalis longicornis. The sequence continues at coordinate 96,668,383 of CM023451.1, read as the reverse complement.
GAAAGTGCTTTCTGTCTCGTGTCGTCTCTCTTCAGTCTTCGTTACTTTTCTGCGCCATTGAAGTACAGCATGAAAGTGTCAAGCACGGCGGATCATGTTGAATAAGCAGAGCTATCGAAATTGAGTAGCAGAAGTAAAACGAGCGACATTCATGTATACAACTTGGAGGTGATCGAACAAATGCTGGAAATAGTGGGAAGCTTAAAAGAACTAAAGGGAAGGAAGCCATCCGCAAAGACCGAACGTACGCACTCAGACAGGAGCAGGGTAACATTTACGCACAACATGGACGAGATATAAAGGTGGCAGAACGATTCTACACGACGCCATGCGCAAGCGATGTAAGACCTGGGGGAACTACTGGCCGTACAAGCTCAGCTTGCGATCTCGAACTAATATCTAAAGTGGAAGTTTAAAACACTCTCAAGGGAATGAAAAGAGAAAAAGCTGCAGGTGCCGACGACATAACTTTGGAAACTTAAAGGAAGGAGGTGGTTTTGCACGGGAAAACTTGATGCACTTTTTTCCAGAAAGTTTAAGGACTCACAAAGTTCCCATATCCTGGAAAATCGCCACCAATATTGTGATTGTGGAGATAGGAAAAAGCTTTGATAACTACAGACCCGGCAGTTATTTACTAGCTGTCTACCAAAGGAATAGTTAGCCGCATAAGTGACAGACTTTATTCCCCGACAACCGAGAGAGCACACTGGGTTTTGGAAAGGGTATTCAACAATGAATCACATTCATGGCCGTAAATTAAGTAATGGAAAAATTCACGAAGTACACTAAACACCTTTTATAGACTTTATGGCCAAACCTTTTTTTACAAAACATTTATACCAGGCAAAACAGGACTTTTCGGCGTAAATAAAGCCGGTGTACTTTGGCCGGTGATTTTCTGTCTGGCCTTTTTCCGGCAGCCATGTTCGGTCCATGTCTAAATGTGGGCCTTTTGGCCGTATACGGCCGTACTCCCATGCCTGTCTAACAGCCAGTGTACGTCGGCCAGTGGACCGGCTTACGTTCATACGGCCATATTTCAGCCGTAGGGCTCCGGCCATTCCAAAGCCACCCGTGTACGGCTGAAGTACGGCCACCGGAGGACAGCCGAGATGCGGTCGTCAGACTCCAGCCGCATTAAAGCTGCCGGAAATACGGCCGTGCTACGGGCATTGGAGTTCAGTCACACTACGTTAACTGTACTGAGGCCGGTCATTGCACGTCGCGCAAGCAGATGACTCAGTCGCGCTGTGCAGCAGCACAAAACCAGCATTTTGGGTCCAATGCAGCTACATCAATCAAAGTGAACCCGCGCGCAACCTACAGCTGTCCAGCCTTCAGCGCAGCCTTGCTTAATTATCAGCGTCAGTTGACACCAAAATTCATTTATTAAACAGTGCTCACAAGTCGTCGTTCCTTTAATTAGTGTGCCTCTTTTACTGTCGAATACAGAAAATATTCAGTTCTTTGTAGAGCTGGAATAGATGTATTGTCCTTGCCCTGATACCTTCTGTGGAACGGTTTACCTGCAATAAACGGGGAAGGAGGGGGGGGGGAGGAGAAAGGAGGCCTTTGAATTTTACAAAGATGGAAGTGCCGCTTTTAGCCAATTTCATTTAGTACAATCTTCCTGAGCACTTTCCTGCTCTGACTAAATCAACTATTTTTACAACAGTTGCTTGACCAGCTTTGCTGTATATAAAACCGGCGCGAATGCCTTTACGAAGTGTTTTGGTACTCCTCAAAAACTGAGAAGCATTCAATATAATTTCCTTCACACAAAAAGTATGTCCAGTATTTGCCCATTTTTCTTGCAAAAAAATTTTCTGCTCAATCAACTTTTCTGATGATCCTTCACAGGACTGATCCTAGCAAAGATCGAACAAGTGCTTTCATTTTCAATCCATTTTTATGTTTTTTTAATGAGCTTCGTGCACACCACTTAATAGCCCAAAATAACTTAATTTTCCTCTAATGTAGTACTACGGTAAAAAAATTCTAGACGCATTGCGAACGACACCTTGCTTCAGGTGGCGGAAGTTGTATCCCTCTGTGTTCACGCAAGGAAAGGCGTAAGACTAGAGTTTCATACTTTGTTTAAAACCAATACCATAGCAATGGTAGTATTCATACAGCAAACCTTGCATACTGCAACGAGTAAAAAATTAAATATTTCATTGGTCAAGTTTGAAGGCGTAAGGTTCTCAACACGTCGGAGGCGAACTTGCGGCTCCGCAAGTGTATTTATTTATTTATTTATTTACTTGATACTTGCTTGCCTGTGCATGCATTACAGCAGGGAGATACATAACACTAAGCATCAAATATGAGACCAAATAACAAAATATTTCCACAAAGCGCGGTGAAAATCGTCATTATAAACAGTTGGTCCAATCATACGTGAAAGATAATTACACTCTCGTATTGACCGAAGATAAAATGAATCGCGCAAGGCGTCACCTTTAAAGGAAAAAATTAATTTGCTTTAAGCTAGCGGTCCCACTTTGGGATATGTAGAATGGCGCTTGGATATACTTCTCCCCTTATATTCCAGTTTTCGAATGATAGATATTACGGAAAAATTTCAACCTGAGGTTTCGTCTCTGATCTTTTTTACTTTTACTTACCCTCATTATAAGTTGACAGTGCCAATTACCTAATACGAATCGCACTGCCCTATTCTGTATGTTTTCGAGCGTATCAACCAGCTATTTGGTGTAGGGATCCCAGAAAACACGCGTACTCCAACGTTGAGCGCAGATGAGTAATATACGGTTGTTCGTTTTAGGTAAATGGAGGTTCGGTGAAATTTTATCTCAGAAAGCCAAAAAACACGTGCAGCCGTAACTTTTGTGTTGTGAACGTGCCTATTTAATCTCTAACCTCTCGTTAAATAAACTCCTAGTTATTTATATTCCCTGGCCGTTCTGAAAGCAGTGTAATTTACGGTATACGTATTCAGTTGGAATGAAGGTTTTCTTGTAAAGGTCAAACACACTTTTTAACATTCAACGACTTTTCTGAATCAGCACACCAAGATGTTACTAAATTAGAATCATGCTGCAGGTATTCGGAATCACCGTTCATTCGCTATAATCCTGTAAACTACACAGTCATTCGCAAACATTTTCAACAAGGATTTGAGGCCAATAGTAATACTTTTATATATAAGAAACAGAAACAAAAGAGGGCCCGCAAGTGACCCTTGGGGAATTCCGGGGGTCACGGGAACATATCCGGACGAACAACCATTGAGAGCGACCGACTGCTGTCTTTGAGAGATATACTCGGCTATCCATGCAATAACCTATTCATTCAGTTTATTGCCCGCAATGTACTAACAAGAAGCTGATGTGGAACACCTCAAAATAACTTTTTTTGCAGTACAATTATAAAGTCAACTACTTTAAGCTTATCTATTGCTAGAGCCAAATCGTGCGTCAACTTAACAAGCTGCGTTGAGCAAGAAAAACCCGACGAAATCCGTGTTTGCTAGGATGCTGGCGATTATGTTTAAACAAATGAGTCATTTCCCAAGTGTAGCTAAGCTCACCTTCAAACACCGCAACTAAATTAACATACAGGCTTCATCATTCACAAGGCTCTGTTGTTATGGAAAATTTAAAATAACACGTGTTTCTAAATAGACAGTCATAAAATCCCACGAAGCAAGGCGCGAAGTTCAGTATACCAATGCAGGTCGCGGGTTCGATTCCCGGCCTCGGCGGCCGCTTTTCTGATGGAGGCGAAAAGCAAAAACGCCCGTGTGTACGAGATTTCGGCGCACGTTAAAGATCCCCAGGCGGTCAAAATTAATCCGCAGCCCTCCACTACGGCGCGCCTCAGTCACCTGCGTTGCGTCGGCGCGTAAAACCCTACAATCAATCAGTATACGAATGCACGAGCTTAGCCTCTTCTACGCTATCACCAACAAAATAGTGCAACATTGTTTTTCGCCGTATTATTCTAAGAAGAATAGCCGCAAACTTGCGCTGTTGCGCGCCCTTGCCTTTCTTTGGTGGGGAGTCCTTGACACGGCGCCGGTTGAGCTCCTGCGTGGCGGCCGCTTGCTCGACGCCCTTCAAGGCCTTTTATTCTGGTGAACCACCGCCACCTCGGTTCGAGCATCTCTGCTGGGTCGATGTCTTCAATGGTCGCCATTTCTTGAGGGGGCGAATAGCCTCGAGCTGATGCGTCGACGAAGCCGGCGGGCGAGGCTTGGTAGCGGCTATGACTGGCGAGGCTTTGCTCGCCCGTCGGTGTGGCACAGTCTTGTGGCAATAAATGGCATTCCGATGGCCTAAAAGGTTCTCTGGTAATGTCCAGTGAGTCCTTGCACCTTGCCCGTTCACCTAGAACATTCATTACTGTTTGACAAACGAAGTTCGTTCATTTAAAACGTAGAAACACCGAGTGGATAAAAAACGCGTCTGCGTCATTCGGTTCCCTAACGGCTCTTTTTTCACCCAGGGAAAAACTCGTCCTACACCGGCGGGTCTCCTTCCAAACACGTCTGTGCATGAATTCTCAGTGCCCAGGCCTGTGCCGTTGTTCGGCTGAAAGCCGCTTACCGAAAGAATGACGACCTTACGTAGGCTGGTCTCCTCTTGAACACCGGTTGCCAAAAATTCTGCGGCCGTTCGCTTGCCGTACTTCGGCTGAGGACCGCTAACCGAATGAAAAATGTACATTCTGGGGCCGTGCGTCAGCCGGTCTCCTGTATAACACCGGCTGCCCGAAGAAAATGAATATTCTGCCGCCGGACGCTCGGTTCACCGTTGAAAGAGCGAATGCGAGGCAGCCGCGCTCCGGCCGGTCTCCTTTCGAACACCAACTGCCACAAGAATACGGATATTCTGTGGCCGGTCGCTTGCCGTGCTTCGGCTGAACACCGCTTCCCGAAGGAAAAACGGATGCCCTAAAGCCGCACTTCGGCCGTTCTCTTTCTCAACATCGGCAGCCGAAAATGAACTGAATATCTGGCAGCCGGGTAGCTGCCGCTGTGTGTATGCTGGAGAAATGCCGAAGCGCTGGTTGCCGATGTTGGCCGCTCATCGTATGATCAGTGGCTGCCAGAACCTGTATGCTGGCCGGACATGCCAGAAAGTGGCCATAGACGGACCGGTCTTGGGACACACTTTCTGTGCCGCCTGGGAGACTATGAGAAATTATTTGATGCATTTCTCACAGGCGCCGTGCTGGAAGCATTGAAATACCAGGGAATAGAAAACACCTACGTAAGACATCTAGGAGACACTTGGAAGGGATGTAAGGGCAGGACAACCCTTCACAGCAAAGCGACGAATTTGCGATCCGAAAGGGAGTAAGACAGGGAGATACCATCTCGACAAATTTGTTGACAGTATTTGTTGGAGGTACTACAAATGCTTGATAGGTTTAGAGATAAAGACAGAGGACTGGAGCTATTTCACGTTTACATACGACATAGTCTTGCTAAGTGAGACTGCGGAACACCTGCAAAAATGCTTGATGAAGTACAATCAGAAGAATGGCCGTGGGTCTAAAAATAAATATGCATAAATCTAAAGCAATGACAAATAGTCATGCCGAAAGCGCCCTCTTCAGCATACGTAACAAAACGCTAAAGCAAGTACACGACCATAAGTATCTGGGACAGATGGTTAGTGCTGACCCTAACCACTAGAAAGAAATCCGGCACCTAATAGGTATAGACTGAAGTGCACTAGGCAGGCACTCCACATTAATAAAATGTAAGCGACCTGTATCACTCAAATAAAAAATATACACCAAGGCATAGTGCCGGATATGAAATGTGGAGCTGAAACTTGGCGCCTTACTAAACGGAAAAAAAAGGTAGGTCGACTCAAGGGTTTACAGAACGAATTATGATAGGAGTAACACTCAGGGACAAGAAACAAGCTACCTGGATCGTGGTACATATTCGAGTAGAAGATATCATAGTTGAAATATATAAAAAACAAATTGGACTTGGGCTGGCCATGTAGTCATTAGAAATGATAACCGGTAGGCCGCCAGGGTAACAGAGTGGATACCAGGAGGCGGCGGCTCTAAAAGAACAGGAAGGCCAATTACACGACAGAAGGATGAAACAACAAAATTCTGGGGCAAACAGTGGACTTCCGCAGCGCCGGACAGCAGCGGATGGAAATCAGTGGGGCAGGGCATCGTCCTCCAGTGGACCTGAGTAGGCTGTTGATGAAACACACCTCATTTGCGAACACACTGACTGGTCCGCATAAACATATATTTCCATCGCAAACAAATGGTAAACCTTTGGTCGGGAACATGCCGCAAAAGCAGAGGCGACAGCGGGGAGCCGGCCGGAGCGTCTTTTGGCTGCTTTCTGCATGAGCCGAAGGGTGGCTTTCAGTGACGCCCCAACAGGCCGCGCCGATGGATGGCGCCAACTGCGCCGCACAATTGGCTTTCGAAAAGCTCGTGGCATTGCACAATGTGAGAGGGAGAGAGAAGCCACGCGTGGCGGAGGGTATAGACGACTCGGGAAAAAGGGGACGGTGGTGAGGAGAAAAGAAAGTGGGGCTTTAATCACATTCGCTCCGTAAGTAACCAGGCGTCCCTGCACAGCACACAAGGTGGTAAAGGCCTCTTACAAAGACCAAACTTGCACCCACGCCTGTGAGGCGGCTCCACCTCTATACGCCGATGCATTGCTGGAAAGGCATTTCTTCAGAGGCAACATGAATCGTCCTATATCAAAATATAAAGGCCCTAGGACACGTTATTATAAACTTCTTTTCATACACTGAAAATTGTTGGTGTAAGTACGCTTTATGTGGAGACGATCTGCTGGGTTTTAGCCATGGACAGCTTCGCTGTAAGAAATCGCAATAATTATGGGAAAACATTCAAATTTCGCGCTATATGGACGTATTATGTGGAGGAGTGACGTAATATAGATCAGCACTACAAACATGGTGATTAGTGCGTTAACCACACGTTAGAACTGAAGTGATCAGTTGAACAGAAAATAAAGTTCCTACTACAATCGCGCGCTCATGTTTTTGACTGTGGCTTAGGGTCGGCTGATGCCGATTTAACAAGATTTTGTGATGTAGAGAAATCACCGGAAAGCGGCCTTGAAGTTGCCGCTGCTTCTTCCGTTTTATTTATTATACCGATTATTTGTACGAACTTTGTAATAGAATCGACATCATTGTAATCGGGACAAATCAGCCTGTTTATTGAACCAAACTCGTATTTTGCCTTCGTGGCTTCTTTGAAGGAAAATACATCAACGCTACGCGATGGATGCATGAGAGCAAGAGCGCAAGCTATGGGAAAGGTCATTTTGTATTTTGCGCTGATGTCGTTCAGTACAGCGATGAAACATGCTGTACTGGCCTGATGCACTTTCTCACAGTAACCAAAAGGCCAACTACAGTAACCAAAAGGCCAACTACAAGAAGACCACACAGCAAATAGCGCAAATGCTACGTAGGATAACAAGGGACAAAACAGAAATGAGAAAACAGGACACTCTCCGTCTCGCTCAAACCCTATTGTTATGAGCAGAGTGGCGTAGTCTACCACATCACCAGGTAAACAAACAAGGTAACATCCAATTAAAAACAATATTGTCACGTGGAAAAAGACGACGCCGGCTTTTTTAAGGCACAAATGTTTATTGGAGTGAACTTGTACCCCGCTAAGAACGCAAAGAACGCACAAGCGGCGAAGGAGCAGTCAATCAAATGACGTGCACCAACTAGCGTTGGCGAATCGAATGCCGCGGCGTTTGCCTGGCGAGCATAGAGGAGCCGCTGCGAGTCAGAGGAGCCGCTGCGAGTCACCAGGCGAGCGAACGCACTTTGCATCGACTCCGTCTTCTAATGAGCCTTCGCGGTGCTAATAGGTGAAAACCTCAACCTGTATCCATAAAACAGTTCGCTGCGTCGAATGGCATCGATTGACACCAGCATCATCGAAGGAAAGTGCTTTTTCGTCGATCTGCTGGACTTTCTCGCACCACTACCGGTGGGAGGCAGCTAAGCCTAAGCGTGATCGCCGAGGCTAGGAACGCCGCACCGGTCGAGGCCCGACCGGTCTCGAAGGATGCAAGTACCGACGCGGAGATGGAGGTGTTCACTCCCGTTGACTAATGAAGAATCAAGGATGAGTGTGCAAGTAGAAGGTGAAAGAAATTTCACCCGAAGAATTTCAGCAAGACTCTGGATGGAGGCTGGCGAACGAACGGCTCTCGCGGAGCCGGCGCCGCGCGGCTTTCGACGCCGTCGATCGACGCTGCGGCTGCTACCAAGAGAGGCGGCTGCGCATGCCAGGAAAGTTAGAGCCTCGGCTATAAAGGCTGCGCGCATGCCGGCACCTGCCGAGAGACGCAATCAAGATCGTGCTACGACCGCGCGGCGGTCTGAATGTCGCCAACACTGGACTCGTGGAGGTGACCGCAGCCGTTCGGGCTGCGCCGGTGTTACCAAGGACTCAGGAAGTGAGGACATTTATGCATCAACGCTCAGCAGAACATCGTGGCGATCAGCACCGTCATGGAGGAGCGGGCCACCCGATACGGCAGTATCAGCGAGATCGAAAATCAAGGGCCAGAACATGAGGTGTGCGCATACGGACAGCGCCGCACGACACAGTCAAGGGGGGTCATAAGGGGGATCCCGCTCAGCGAGACCCCCCAGGACATCGACATGAGCATCGTCAATGAGTACAACCCGCTGGCCCTCGCGGCCAAAAGGATCGACAACACGACGACGGTGATTGTGGTCTTCGAAGGCCCAAAGGTACCGAACTACGTCAGGTACAGCTCGGCACTACTAAGGTGCTATTTATACCGCAAGCAAGTAGACGTCTGCTATCAGTGCGGGCGTGTCGGACATCGAAAGGATGTGTGCCCAACCCTCACCGAAGGAGATGCAGGGGGTGCTGCAAACTAGACCCCGAGGCGACTCATCCGTGTACGCCAAAGTGTAAGCTGTGTGGCGGTGGCCATTTAACGGCCGATAAGAAATGCAAGGCCAGGTACAAAAAACCGTACGTGGTTCGCAAGAGACAATGGGAGCGACGTGAAGCAGCCGCGAAGGAGCACCAGCTGCAGCTCGAACGCGACTTCCCGGTACTCGGCTCGCTGGCTGCGCGCAAGCCGAGATCTCCTTCTAAAAATCGCTCGCTGTCGAGAGGCGGCAGCAAGCAGCGACGTCAGAGCCGCAGCACTAGCGCAGGGAAGAACGGAAGGAGCGCGTTAGCTGGGCCGATGCAGCCAGGAGAACCAAGGCCGAGTCAACCAAGACCAAGAGTAACGGAATCAAGAAGCAGCAAACGAAAAAGCAAGGAGCTCGAATGATCGAGGGCCCTACGTAAGGAGAATGAGGAAATGAAGAAAGCTATCCAGCGACTCACGGAGGTCGTGTCTGGCCTCTGCGTCACGGGACTTAGCGGGGAACTAGGAGACAGCAGAGCCCAGGAGCAGCCGATGGAGGTTGGGGCGACTGCAACATCCGAGCCGTCCACCAGCAAGCCCATGACACGGGAGGCGGAAAACGCCCAGGAACCCAAGGAACCGGCGCACAAGAAGAGGGTGACCGAGAAGCGAGGTAGCAAGGAAATCACCAACATCGACGCTCGGCTAGAGGCGCACGATGCCAGACTCGACCGGCTCGAAAGTAAGATCGAAAAGATGTTCACGTCGCTCAAGACCACCATCGAAAGGAGATTCTCCGAAGTCGACAACACATACACAGCGTTGGAAAGAAGTAATCAGTTGATCATGAGCCATCCGATATTTGCACAGAAACAGGACCCCCGAATGGCGGCGGCGGGAGGCAATTCCGGAAACGATCAACCATGGCCACAACAGTAACGAGCATAGTGGTGTGGCAGTGGAACTGTCGCGGCCTGCAAGGGAAACGAGCAGTTTTACAACAACACATCGAGCATGCCGGACACAAGCCCGACGTCATATTACTGCAAGAAACTCTCACGGCAACACCGTCCCTCCCTGGCTACAGGGTGCAAATGGGACCGCCCGACGGCCGAGGACTGTGTACATTTGTTAGGAAGGGACTCACAATGGTGGAGCCCCAAAATTTACCAGGGTGAAGATGGAGCACGCCTTTTCTGAAATTGTGGTGGGCAGAGACACGAAACAAAGCGTCTTTGTCCTTAATGTATACAGCAACCCGTCGCACACCCAGCAGCGCTTCAAGACGGTCCTGCAAAAAGCGAGTATGGCAGCGGGTAATGCTAAACTGCTAGTGTGCGGAGACTTTAACGCCATGGATCAATCGTGGGGGTACGTCAGAAGCAACTCCAAGGGCAGGAACCTAGCACAGGACGCACTGGACATCGGATACGTCCTCATCACGGATCCGGCTAACCCCACGAGAATAGGAAACTCGGTGTCCAGGGATACAACCCCTGACCTGACGTTTACCAAGAACATCGAAGCCAGCGAAGTCACCTGGAGAAACACCGGGGATGAGCTAGGCAGCGACCACATTATCGTCGCGATCGAGGTAGTCACGCCGGCGGCCAAGTCGACACTCCCACGCAGGCATACCTGGACCGACTGGGAAACGTTCAGGAAACTAAGGAGCGAAGGGGCTAGTGGTACCCAAAACATCGAAGACATCGGGGAATGGATGAAGAAGATCGTGAGCGACGTCAAGACTGCGACTAGGGAAATCGAAACGGAGGTACAGGCCGACGACATGGACAGCAGACTAGCCCACCTCATAGAGGCGAAGCAATCCATCCTGCGACGGTGGAAGAAACAAAGACTCAACAGGAGACTGAGAAAGAGGGTTGCGGAACTAAATCGAGCGATAGAAGAGCACTGCCGAGCGCTTGGTAACCAACGGTGGAATGAACTCTGCAATGTGGCGGACGGGCAGCTCCATAAGGGGAAGACGTGGAACCTGCTCCGACACTTGCTAGACGAGACAAAGACTAAATCGCACCAGAGAGACAAGCTCGCCAAACTCCTGCATAAGGAAATCGCGGAACACGGTGAAGATGCGGTGACAAGAAAACTCCTCGATAAGTACATCCCCACCACGCCGACGGTCACCCATGGCCCATACCACGAGGGACCGAACGCGAGACTGGACAGAGACATACAGGTGGAAGAGGTCAGGGCGGCCCTTCACGAGCTCAACAGCAAGTCGGCACCGGGGCCGGACAGGGTATCGAACAGAGCTCTCAAGAATCTGGACGACTGCTCCGTGGAATCCCTCACGGCGTATTACAACGAGTGCTGGAGGGCCGGATCCCTGCCGAAGGAATGGAAGAAATCCAAGATGATGCTCATCCCGAAGCCAGGGAAGCCACCGAGCATGGACAACCTCCGCCCGATCTCGCTCACGTCCTGCGTGGGCAAGGTACTGGAGCACGTCCTGTTCGCACGATGGCAAGAGTACCTGGAAGACAACGATCTGTATCCCGAGACCATGATTGGCTTCCGCCAGCCACCTCAGCACGCAGGATGCTATGATGCAGCTAAAGCATCATATCATAGATGGCGACACCCTGGACTCTAAGGCATATTAGGCTGGACCTGCAAGCGGCCTTTGACAACGTCAATTACGCAGCCATACTCGACCAGGTCTCGGAACTAAATATGGGAGAGAGGTCTTACGACTACATCAAGAACTTCCTAACGGGCCGTATGGCAGAGATCGTGGCAGGGGACATCGAAAACGGAAGCCAAACAAGTGGGTAGCGAGGCACCCTCAAGGGTCGGTAATCTCACCGATTCTTTTCAACCTTGTCATGATCAGAGTAGCCAAGAAGCTGAGTCAGCTAGAAGACATCGGACATACCATATATGCCGATGACATTACGGTATGGGTAACAGGAGCAGCGACGCTCACGTCGAAGCTGCATTACAGCGAGCAGTAAAGGGAGTCGAGGAAAGCCTGGAGGCATGGGGCTTCGTTGCTCACCCAGCAAGTCCGAGCTCCTGATCTACAGACCAAGGGAAGGGGCGCCGTGCAAGAGAAAGAAAGGAGCATGAGGAAATCAAGGTATTCACTGGCGGCGGCAACAGCATCCCAAAGGTAAAGAACATACGCGTCCTGGGCATGCTGATTGACGAGCACGGTAAAACGGAGGCACCATCACACGACTTGCGGGGAAGGCGGCCAACGCCATCCGGCTCCTGCGGAGGGTGTCCAACAGAAGAGAGGAGATGCGCGAAGAGAACCTCACCAGGCTCGTGCACTCCTTCGTGTTGTGCCACATCATGTACGTGGCAGCGTTTCACCGATGGAAAAAGAGCGAGAAAAATAAGCTCAACGTCATTATCCGACGGGCATACAAGACGGCCATCGGAGTACCCGAGGCCACCAACACGAACAGACTAGTTAGCCTGGGCATCCATAACACGCTTGACGAAATTGCCGAGGCCCAAAGGGTTGCCCAGCTGGAAAGACTGTCGACGATTAAGGCAGGAGAAAAAATCCTGGAGAAGCTGGGAATTGGATATCACAGGCAACAGGGCCACAAGGGTCCAATTCCCGGAGGGGTACGCGGCAGAATTCGCGTGGACCCTGTCCCGCGGAACATGCACCCAAGAGTATAATGCCGGCAGAAGGCGGGCAAGGGCCAAGGCGTTGACGGACCTGCACGCCAACGACAGCGGCTCTCGATATGTAGATGCCGCGGAATACGCAAGTAGAGACGGCTTCACGGTGGTGGCAGTCAACGCTGCGGGAGGAAACGAGAGCGGCAGCCAGTACAGGAAGCAAACAACCAGAGGAGGCAGAAGAGATCGCCATCGCGCTGGCCATCGTGGGACCCAGGATGTCGAACAGTCCTCAGTGACTCTAGGCAGGCAGTGAAGAACTACGCCGCGGTAGAATCTCCCCTGCGGCGGCCAGGATACTACACCAAAAGACCAAAATGCGACAGATGTGTTAGAATCAAGTGGTTCCCGGCACATGCAGGAAGGTTTCGGAGAACAACGACAACTGCAACCGAGACCGCACACTCACGAGCGCGAGAATTAACGACCGCGCCGTGGGAGCCTGCGAACGATTGTGGTTCAGTACCAGGGATCGCATGACAAGCTTCCACGAGATCACGAAGGCCTACAGGATGGCCAGACGAACGCTACCGCCGCCCTGCAAAGGGCTCAGCCGGGAGCAGGCCGTCATATACAGGCAACTGCAAACAAGAACGATCCCGAGCCCAGCGCTCAAGCACAAGATGTACCCAGAAGCACACCCCGACGACAAGTGTAGGGTGTGTCGAAAGGAAGTAGCAACGCTCGAACACATAGTTTGGGACTGCATCAATTTCCCAACGGAAGTCAGTATCAGGGAAGTTACGCCGGCGATGGAAGAAGCAACGCGGCAAGGAAACCAAGACCTACAAATCGAGGCCGTCCAGCGGGTCATCGTGGCACTGGCTCGGCAGGAGTCCGGCGGGCCGGGAACGGCTAGCAGGGCTCCGCTGCGGTTGGGGTCAGGAAGACGACGTAGGCCACGTCTGAAGTCTGCAAGCAGACTTTACTGCGGGACCAATAAAAGTTTTTCCAATCCAATCCAATCCATGTGATCCCTTCAGGAATAGTCGGATTAGGTTCACAACACTGGTGATCAAAGTAGAACAATCTACCGCAGTGAGTATAGCGCGATACACTCTCCCTGTCGAATAAGAAAGCATGGGAGTCATAAAAAAGAAAGGGAAGCTAGCACGGGCTAGCGCGGCCATACACTGAAAACGAAACTCAAACGTTGAAAAAAGGCATTCTTCACGGCCGTACCCCTCCTTTAAGACTGCATCCACCCAATGCTCAAATGAAATGGAAGTCTGTCACATGGTGTAGAAAGACCTGAGGCGAATCACGCGGACGGACAACTTCGGGCTGCATGCGACGTTATGCCAGGCCGGAGTCACTGTTGGAGGCAGTCTGAGAGTTGAGTTGGCCAACACTTCGTTGAATTTGGCAGGCTCCGTAAAACCGTCCCAGAAGCGTCTCGCTGGGGCTGCGTCGTTTGATTTTGGTACGAATCAAACGAAATTGACTTCATACTAAGTGACAACCTAGGTATTTTACAAGATGTAGAGATGCTAAGTAAGATTCAGAGCAGCGATCACAGGATGGCTAGATGCAAGCTAAGGCTGAATGTCAAACAAAAAGAACGAAACTCGTGAAAACTAAAAAAACCCCCACGAAATCAGTCAGAGCCAAACGCAGGAGTTTCAAATAACTCTTCAAAACAAATTCGTGCTTCTAAACGAGCAGAACGAGGTCAGTGTAGGTAGTCTAAATGACAACCTAACAGCGGCAATCAGTGAATCAGCAGCACCTGTGGGAGAAGCAACAAACTGGAAAAGGAACTACGAAATCGAAGGAACTAATTACCGAACGTAAGACCATGAAAGTGCCAGGTGCGGCAGGTCAAATTGAAGTAGCCGAGTTGTCGAAACTGGTTGACAGGAGTAAAACATTAAAACGGCAATAAAACATTAGAAGTAAAACGACATTCGTGCATATAACGTGGCAGTCATTAAAGAAGCGCTGCAAATAGCGGGAAGCTTGAAAGAAACCGAGAAAGCAAGATATCGGCACAGACATGATGCACGCCCACAGAGATGAGCAGTGTGACAAATGCAGGCGGGAGGAGATATTGTACTGAGAAAGCCTGCTGTACTATTTCCGGCGTGTCTGAAAACTTAAAAGTGCCCATAACCTGGAAAAACGTTTGTACTATTTGTTTCATAAGAAGGGAGATTTAAAGGACCTCAAAAATTACAGACCCATCAGACTACTCTCGGTGTTGCGCAAGCTTTTTACCAAAGTTATAGTTACCTGCACAGCTGACACCCTGGATTTACAACAACTCAGAGAGAAGACTGGGTATAGGAAATGGTACTTAATGATGAATCGCATACATGTTGTCAATCGAGAAATAGAAAAATCCGCAGAATACATTGAACCCCTTTACATGGCATTTATAGACAATGAGAAAGCGTTTGATTCAGTACTCACCGCAGCCGCGCTACAAGCACTAAAATACCAGGGAACAAAGGAGACCTACACGAGACTTTTAGAAGACATACATAAAGAATGCACGGGAAGGATAACCCTCCACAAGCAAAGCGACAAATTCCCGATTCGAAAAAAATAAGACGGAAATTCCGTCACGCCAAAATTATTATTGACAGCCTGTTTGAAGGCGGTATTTAAAAGCTTTACTGGGAAAACACAGAAGTGAGGATAAACAAATAATACTTGAGCCATTTTAAGTTTGTGGACGACCTAGCATTTCTGAGCGAGACTGGAGAACACCTGCAAACAATGCGTGAGGAACTACAGTCAGAAAGCACGGCCGTAGAGCTAAAAATAAATATGAATAAATCAAACGTTATGAGAAAGAAGCATGCCAAATAGCCCTCTTCAGATTAGAAAATGAAACGCTAGAAAAAGAAAAAGAATATAACTACCTCGGAAAGATGGATAGGGCTTCCGCCCTAGGAGTCTGCCACAGGGATGTTGTGTCTGCCCTCCATTCTTATGTTGTGGCGACAGGCAGGTTTTCCTGCTGGCCAGCTAAACATTCACACATGCCTCATTTTTCTTCCTGAATCTGCTTTCATATTATACATATTTAAAAAATTCTGTTGGGTATTTTCTTTTCCAAATTTTGGGATCTAAAATAATATAGGTCACATCCTCATTAGGCACAAAACTTCTTGGCCAATCCCCCGCGTGGGTATGTGCCATGGTGGGAGGCAACCAACCAACCAACCTGACCCCAACCACGAAAGAGATATCCGGCGCAGAATAGGTATGGGGTGGGGAGCACCCTGCAAGCACTCCCAAATAATAAAAAGTAAGCTACCTCTGTCAGAAAAATCTACAACCAGTGCATACTGCCGGTTATGACATATGAAGGTGAAATTGCGCGCCTTGATAAACAACTACAAAGTAAACTTTGGTCGGCTCAACCGGCATTGAACGATTAATGTTAATAGTAACACTGAAGGTGAAGACACAAACTAGAGTAGAAGACATAGTTCAAATAAAAAGAAATGGACTAGGGCTGGCCATGCAGTGGAGACGAAACGACAACGGTTGGGTGGACAACTGGGGTGACAGAGTGGGTACCAAGGAGGTAGGTCTAGGATAAGCGGAAGGCCATTAATCCGGGGGAGGGATAAAATAGAGAAATTCGGGATGAACCCTGGACTCGAGCAGCGCAGGACAGCTGGAGATGAATGGGAGATGCCTTCGTTCTGCCGTGTACCTGAGTAGGCTGACGATATAATGATGATGATTGGGAGACCCAGCAACTTACCCAGATTGCCATGGTTTGAAGCACAACAGAAACACGGACGAAGAAACAGAGTAGACCAGAGGAGGTGTTGTTGCGCTTCAAATCATGGCAACTATTCACCAACTAGTCCAACAAGAAGTTCTTCTCAACTTACCCAGATCGCCAGACAAAGAGCGCACAGGAAGGCCCGACCAACAAGTCATGCTTCTATTACACCGGTACAACTTCTTTAAATATTCCCCAACCCTGTTTGAAACAAAACACCGTCTGCATACCTTCGTCCTGTTCCCCTTCCATCGGGTGTTAGGAAATTGTTTGAACGCCCAGTAGTAGTGCAACTTTATTTAGCATTGGGTTTAGGGTAGGGGAGTGGCAGAGGCGAGGCCCAGAGCTCTGGCCGTGACGGTGTCTTGGGTTACCAGGTCTGAGCTCCCCAGATCCTGCTCCCAGTGAGAGGGGGAGGAGACAAGGGGGAAGGGGTTGCGCGGACACTCACAGAGGGAGTGGAAAATTGAGGGTAGGCGATTTGGTGTGGGTGGGTCTGCACAAAGAGAGTGCGGAGCCGGAAAGTGTGCGTTTGTATGAATAGCCACATGTGAGCTGCCGGCGGAGTAAGTGAAGGGTGCGGGGGAGGTAGATTCCTGCGGTGGAGGCGGTAATGTTGTGTTATATCCCTGTACGTGAGGAGAGTGAACCAGACTCACGAACAACTTGGATTCCCGAGAACTCTATCCCTGGTCAATGTTTGGCTTAAGCACAAAGTTCTCCACCGAAGATGTACTCCTGCAAACCAAGGAACAGTAAACAACTATCGAACAAACCATAAGAATTCTCGCCCAAGGTGTAAAAGTTGTCTGACAATTACAGTACTCCCTAATGCGACATTTGAGAGCAGCGGGAACTGCAGTCTTCTCGGTGACGTGCATAGCTGCTGCTTCTCAGGAAGTGATAGCGTCATCACCGAAAGCACGATGGCGCGCGCTACTCTGGTGCTATCTTACAGCGCGTCGCCGCCGCAGAGCATGTCTCGCGTGGTCTGGGCATACCAACCAACCTCGCCATAATTTCCTTCTCCGCTTTCTTGCTCGCTCTCGTTTCTCTATCGTCGATGTCCTCTTCATTCGCTCAGTTACAACAAGGCTGACGGCGACGTACAGTCGCCAGCAAAAGTTTGCGGGATGTGCAGCGCGTGGCCGAGCGGCGCAAAACTAAGGTCCCTGAAAGAACTAAGGTAGCGCCAACTGCTCCCTCCTTCTCCGCTGCCCTCCTATTTTTTCTCTCCCCTCACCCGCGGCGCCGCCGTCCCTTTAACTCCGCGGCGGGGCCGCCATATTTGTTGGCCACTTGAGAGCAGACGCCCTCGCTACGCTTCAGGGCGCTCGCTGCAGTTTGCTCTTGTTTTCGCGCCGAAATCGCTCTTTGGTAGCATTTATAGGATTTATAGAGCCCCGTTTTACCAACACGCACTGAGTGATAGTGTTTTGTTTTATATTTTTGTCTACAAGGGATATTTGCAGGGGCGGATGCCGCTGGCGCATACGCACAGCAGCTGCGGTTTTTTGTTTACGTGTGCGGAATTCTGTAACACATCAGGATAGCTCGTGAATGCGAAAGGATCGAGCTTGGACATTTCAAACTGCTCTGTTACGGTAGTTCCGTTTCTTGCATTCGCGTGACTGTGGTTGTGCAATCACTGCACAGAGGTCTTGCGCACGGTTCGCAGGCAGTATACAGTGCGCTTCATTCGCAATGCCGTAGTTCGAGCGCTGCGCTGGCGTCCTTGCACTCGCCTTTCTTGCGATAATTGTGTATCCTCAGCGGCGTGTCCTCCTGCGCCCGCTTTACTAACGACCTACAGCCTACCTTAATTCGCGCAGTTTAGAGTGCTTTGGCCGTTTTTGTAGAAATGTTTCCTTCAACCTTCATGTCGTTTATAGGCTGCTGTGAGTAGACTAAAAACATACACATGCTGTTGTGCGTGTGTGCAGTACAGCGACGTGAAAGCCCCTGCTTCCCCGACTTCGCAGCCGGATACACTAAACTACACTCGCGGCCGTACGTTCATGTGCGAACCTAGTGAAAAGCAGCAGACTTGTAATTCTGGGAATACGCGCCATAGAAGACTGCGATCAATCGATCGGGTAAACTGAAATACAGTTATTTGGCCTCTTATTTCTCATACGAACCAGAGATCGAGTCCTCTAGGTACAAATTATTGTTAACTAGTTACTGCAGTTAACTTAATCATGCAATACGTTTTTTTCACCGGCGCGGTCGTTTACAGCCGGTTATTATGGAGGCGCCTGGACAGAATTGTTTTGTGCTGGGATATATTCTGGCAGAATTTGTACATTGCACTAACACAGGGATAACACCCGAAAGAAATTCGAAAGAGGACCAATGTCACGATGATTATCAAGAGAAAACAATCACAAAAATGAATTGGGTGCCAGCAAATAGATATTTATTGGAACAAACGTCCGTAATGACGTCGTGCAGGTGGCTCATGCTGCTGACGTGGCTTCCCGTGAGAAAAAATGTTGGGAGTGGCATTTGGGTTAGTTTTTTTAACGCCAAGCTTCTCCAATATCCGTTGCTCAAATTGATCCGTGAAATATCCTATTGAGAAGGGGAAAAAAAAATGTCGCCACCGAGTTTGAGATGCGCCACAAACACTCCGCAAATATAGCAATAATGCATTGCAGAAGGGAGTTAGTGACTGTTCTACCGTAGCATGGTCTAAATTCGTGTTCGCGCATCTGCTCAGTGCCGCGTCCGCTCAACTCGCTACACTAAACCCGTTTAGGCAAGCGCTTTGCTGGACAAAAATACGTCTGCTGAAAATAATATAGTCGCCCCCAAGTGTGTTTTGGTTCAAATCGCAATGACTAGATACGCTGCGCCATTGACTACTAAGATGAAGTAAGCGCGCACACTGCAAATGTACGGCATCACGTGTAATGCAAACGTAAGTCGTAATTAACGTTCACTATGTGCATACACGGAAGAAAGGGCGTACAGCCGTTACGGTGCGAATATGCATTTGAAGTGCTCATTCAAACGTGCGCGAATTTAATAAAGCGATAACAGAAATTGCGCATCAAACGTACGTCAACGGCGCGGTTGACCTTAGCTGACCTTAAATTGTTTTACCTAGCCGCAATTTTTTTTTCTCTCGCAACAGCCTCAATTTGCGCCGCACCGACCAAGCCCATATTACGCAGCAAATCACCTCCGATGTCATAACAACGGGATTATAATACCACCCGGGTAGCTAACACACAAAACATGACTTCACGCCAAAAAAGAGCGTACACGCACTCGGAACGCACACGATACATGGTCAGACGCAAGCTGCCGTCGGCCAAAACAAGCATGAATTCAGGTGAACAATTCTCGCGTCACGAAAACCTTACGACAACTGACTGAACATGCTACGCCGCTGATATTGATGCTGGAAGTTAAGCGCGCACATGACAAATACACGGCCTCTTATCCAAAGCAAAGCTTACGACGGGACGAACTCGGCGCTGCGCGCAATGCCTACTCAGAACAAAGCGTGGACGACGGTCGCGAAGGGAATACGCATTCTTCGTAGAGTGACCGCTCAAGCTCGCGCAGAATTTAACAGAGCAAGAACAAGCATTCAGAAACTTACCTCGCAAAGAGTGATGGTAGCGTCGGCCTGAAGTATGCCCGTTCAAATCTATGCAACCAAACTTTTCTCCTTTCTGCGTCGCGTTTCCCGGACGGAATAACGAAGTCTTGTGCCCTGCCTGACGATTATTCGCGCTGCCTAAGGCACAACACATCGACACCGAGAAGCAACCTAAAACGACACCGGTGCGACATTTTTTCGAAACGAGCAGCTAATTCTTACTTTGCTATTAGCTGGCGCCTACGATAAAGCCGGTACTGAAGCACGGTGGCGACGGTGGCTCGGAAGCCAGCAATGGCGTCGCAGCGGCGGCGTTGCGCAATGTCCCAGCCGGCGAGGCATCGGCGAGGCGACCCGGCGGCGGAGCAAAAAAAACAAAACCACGTGACTTTTCCCTTGGCCAATGGCGCGCGGCGTTCGCCGGCGAAAAAGAAAATGGCAAAAAACGAAGTAAGAGAGGAGCGCGGGCGAGGGCGAAAGGCGGCGAGATCTAAAGATGGCGCTACCTTAGTAATTTTAGGGACCTTACGCAAAACTAAGGTCCCTAAAATAACTAAGGTAGCGCCAACTGCTCCCTCCTTCTCCGCTGCCCTCCTCTTTTTTCTCTCCCCTCACCCGCGGCCCCGCAGTCCCTTTAACTCCGCGGCGGGGCCGCCATGTTTGTTGGCTTCCTCAGAGCAGACGCCCTCGCAACGCTTCAGGCCGCTCGCTGCAGTTTTTCGTGCAGTTTGCTCTTGTTTTCGCGCCGCAATCGCTCTTTGGTAGCATTAATAGTATTTCTAGAGCCCCGTTTTACCAACACGCATTAAGTGAGACTGTTTTGTTGTATATTTTTGTCTAGAAGGGTATATTTGAGGGGTGGATGCCGCGGGCGCATACGGACAGCGCGGTGTTTGTTTACGTGTGCGGCATGCTCAGGATAGTTCGCTGAACGCGAAAGGATCGAACGTGGACGTTTTCAAACTGCTCGGTTACATAGTATTTCTAGAGCCCCGATATTACCAACACGCCTAAGTGAGGCTGTTTTGTTGTATATTTTTGTGTAGAAGGGGATATTTGCGGGATGGATTGCCGCTGGTGCATACGGACAGCGCGGTGTTTGTTTACGTGTGCGGCATGCTCAGGATAGTTCGTGAACGCGAAAGGATCGAACGTGGACGTTTCAAAATTGCTCTGTTACAGTAATTCCGTTCTTGCATTTGCGTGATTATGTTGTTGTCGTGCAAGCGCTGCACAGAGGGCTTGCGCATGGTTCGCGGTGACCTTGGTTCGCGGCAGTTCGAGCGCTGCGCTGGCTTTTTTGCGTTCGCGTTTTTTGCGTTAGTTGTAGATCATTAGGCAGCGATCAGTATGCGCCCCGCATTAGCTACTGACATTCATGCCACCTTTATTCGTGCACTTTACGGTGCTTTGGACGCTGTTGCAAAAATATATGTCACCTTCACGTCGTTATAGGGCTGCTGTCAGGGTCAAAGTTCTCGTGTCTCCTCGTTGGCCTCGCCCATGACGGCTGTACTTTTGGCAGTGCGTCCGTGGCATAGCAATGTTCGAGCGATTGGCGTTCACAATTACTTCGAAGTGAGGCCCTGTCGGGCATATCTGGAAAAGGCTGGAACAAAGAACGCGCAGTTAAAGAATGCGCTCAGCTTACAATTAGCTGTAGCGCCCGCCAGTTCTATAATAACTACCGTAATCCCAAGGCCAAAGGCGCGCTAACAAGCGTAATTGTGAATCCTTTTCATGCTGTACAGCTAACATTGATTCATGCTGTGGACTTTGATAAATTACAGCTTGCTACAGCCGAGCTGGCCGTGACTGCGCTGACCTTATTCGAGCAGCCGAACGCACAACACTCGGCATCGCGAAGCTACATAAAGTGACGCCACTCAACACTTCTTTGAAACGAGCAGCTGACTTTTCCGTTGTTATCGGTTGTTATACGCTGGCGGCTTCGATAAGGCCTGCTCCGAGGCAGCTGAGCCTAAAATGGCGAATTTAAATGGACAGTGGCGGCGAAGAGAAGAAAAAACCAAACAACGCGGGGACGAGGGTACTACGTCACTGGCCGTTGGCCAATGGCGCGCGGCGTTCGCCGGCGAAAAAGAAAATGGCAAAAAACGAAGGAGGAAAGGAGCTCGGGCGAGGGCGAAAGGCGGCGAGATCTAAAGATGGCGCTACCTTAGTAATTTCAGGGACCTTACGCAAAACTGCATTGCTGCGCCACCTGCAGCCAGCGAGCGCCGTGTCGAGGCTCAAGAAGCTGGCGTGCGAGGCGCGCTTTGCGCATGCCTGGCCTTTATTTGTTACCGGGCATCTCTCATCGCTCACTTGCCCGCGACATGCTTTGATATTTGCGGCAGCCGAGGCGGCGCCGCGTGACCATCGCCGTTGTTCTGCTGTCACTGGTGCTACAAAATACGTAGCCCGCGCCCGCAGTTTGCGCGGCGCGCATCATTGAATGAACCCGATCTTTCAAGTCATGTAATGTTCGACGAATAAATTTACTTTAGAGGAGCTATTTAGGCTACCTGTCGGAAACTGTGTCCGTCGACGGGCTGCATAGAAAAAAGTCGCGTTGCCAAATTTATTCTTGCGGCAAATTTAGCTTTCCGGTGAGTGACTTAGCGCTTAGTCTATATAGGTATCATGTTAAACATCATACTGAAATTGGCCGTGAGGACAGATTACACCAAATCACATTTACTTGCCATAGTTAGTTTTTAGGGAAGCTGTAAGCGATACAGTATACCTGTCTGTAAAAGGGCTGCAACTCTTGTTTTGTCGGAACTACCCCAAAACAAATTTTATGATAAACTAGCCGCTGAGAAAAAACGGCAATTATAGGTTCGCTGACAGTTTATTGGAGCTTTGGTTTAAAATAAAAATATATTTTGTGCTCAACCAGCAGTGCCTCTTGGAAAATAAGGCCGGGTTCAGACTGTTCCCGCAACTGTCGTAATAACTTTAAAGAATAACGTCATTTTGCGTCTCAGCCAACCAAACTGCGCGACACGCCGTCTTTTGTTACGTGCCGAGATAACAATATGGCTTTTGCTTCGGTAGTCTGATCATAGCCTAAGATTTATTAAATGTTGCCCGTCGCACAAGCGGCGGCCGCGGCCTACGTATTTTCTGCACCAGTGATAGCAGAACGACGGCGATGGTCACGAGTCGCCACTGCGGCTGCCGCGAATATCAAAAGCATGTCGCGGGCAAGCGAGCGATGAGAGATGCCCGGTAACAAATAAAGGCCAGGCATGCGCAAAGCGCGCCTCGCACGCCAGCTCCTTGAGCCTCGACCCGGCGCTCGCTGGCTGCAGATGGCGCAGCAATGCAGTTTTGCGCCGCTCGGGCACGCACTGCACATCCCGCAAACTTTTGCTGGCGACTGTACACCACAAAACCACATGAGCAAGCGTAAAGAACTGCGCTATAAATGGGGCCTTGGACAACATCACCCCTCAGGCCATATTGGAGAAAGTACAACTAACTGCGGAGCCAATATATTTACAAATATGTCAAAGCCTTTCTCAGTAAACGGACAGCCACGATCACACTTGGGCAGCCCAAATCCCCCCCCATTCAACCATCGGCCAGAGGTACACCCAAGGTTCCGTCATACCCCCTGCTTTTCAACACCGCCTCCTCGCTTTGCCTGAAAAGCTTCAAACAATCCCAAATCTTCACCATGCACTATACGCCGATGACGTTACGTTATGTACAGCACAAGGATCAAGTGGTAGTTTAAAAAAAAAACCTGCAACTGGTAGTCGATGAACCAATTGCCTACATTCAGCCCAGAACGAACCACTTAAATCCGCGCTCCTTGTTCTCAGGGCCCGCACGTGACAGATGCCTTCAACCCTCGACTCTCAAGTTTTCATCTCCAGTCGACTGATTTCTCCCATTGCCACACAAAGTATCCTGCGCATTGCATTTCACCACGCCGGATCAGGATCAGTTCTCTTAGTTTAACTAAATAAGTCTGCAGTGAAGTTCTCTCATTCCATCAGGTGCATACACCGACAAAAGTATGGCCTCAAAGACTATGACAACTGACGTAAAGTACAATCCGTCCTAATCAGAAGAATGACTTATGGGACATATTTTGTTGTTCTGAAAGCTCAAGAAACCGATAACCCTGACTCTTTCACACGCCAAACCTTCAAATCATCCACTCAACAACCACTGAAGCCTGGACTGGACAACACCCTATCACAGTTGATAGAAGCCCATCGAGCATCTCTAACACCCACGGGGAGAGGTATACTTTGAGACATAGGAAGACCCACCAAAATCCCGGCGACAACCCAGCACCTATTCCACCAAGCATACGGCGGAAACTCAGAGTGGCACATGTTCCAAAGCATATGCATCCAGTCTTCAATAAGGGACGACGCAACGCAAGGTTTGGATACCTCAACCAGAAAATACGGAGATGACCAACAGACAAGGTACATTGACGTCACACAAAATAACAAACCGCTTGTGGTGCTCACCCCCAAATGAGGACATCGGCACTGTGGGCTCATATTTTCACCTATCTATTTGTGCTGAAGAGGAAACGGCCTTTGGTTACGCCACCGCATCTCATCGCAGCGAACCGTACTTCACAATAACAGATCCCCCACACGCCTGCCACCTGTAACCAGCCAGCATCCCTCAAGACTCTACCCATCCTACAAAAACTTCCAGACGACATCGAAATTTACCATTGTCTGCGCCCCAGGACACTCAGGCATTGTCGAAGCGAGGTAGCACATGCTGCCGCCCGCGATACTCATAGCCGGGCATCCCCAACTTGTATACAGGACACAGAACCCTCCTCCCCCCCCTGAAAGGCACAGAATCCTCCGCCAAGCACTCCGGTACCTATCGACCCCACTTACAACTAATACCATCATACTACGAACACATGAGAGCAACATATTCACCTCGACACTTCTCACTATCATTGTACCCAGCATACATACTGCGAATACTGCAAACAGAAACTTTTAAAAATCACATAACCCTCTCGGCGATTTCATAATTCCTCAATACTCATCAGGGGCAACAGCGCTGCTGAAAAGATGTCGCATTTTTTCTATCATTCTGAAGTTACACGCTACTGAACTCACACGTTCTACACGTGCCTCCGTACCCAGCGCAATGTTACTACCGTTGTACTTCTCCCTTCGCGCGTTTATAAATGAGTATTTTTGCATTGTGCCGCCCCGCCAGATAACGCTTAGCATTTTGCGGTCTTGCGATCGATAAAACGCCTTGTCATTTTAACAAGAAAGTGTTTTATGCCTGGGTACGCAAACCTCACCGACGTCATATTTGTAAGGGAAATGACATCACCAGAAAGAGTTCCATCGGCGTGGCGGCACTAGGGGCCGTATTCTGCTATCCGACGCCCTTCCGACGCGCGTCGGAAGTTCGTGACGTCAAAATGACGTGCAAATAGCCAACCGCCCCGCCCTCGAAGATCGCGGGAAGTACGTCATCGCCTTCGGGGACAATCTCATAACTTTCAAATGCTGCTAAAGCGAAATTAATAAAAATGTTTAGATATAACAAAGCCTTTCCTGTTTGTGTGTTTTCAACGGGCACTGCCGGTTGCTGCTAATGCTAGTTTAAACAGGTTTACACGCATTTATGTTTTTACTTTGTTCCGTTATGAAGCGCCAGGGAGCGCTAGCGCGCGGCACAGGTGTTTTTAAAGGAGGCATATTTGAACGCTCAGAACAGTTGCTGCGCAAAAATTTCGTCCCACAAGGGCGTTCTCTTGGGACGAAAAGCGACGTAAACGGTACGCTGTTGCCCGGCAGTTATATATAGACGGCTGTGACGTGAGTGCGATATTTTGATCGATTTTCTAAACGC
Organism: Haemaphysalis longicornis; assembly: GCA_013339765.2. Lineage (NCBI taxonomy): Eukaryota > Metazoa > Arthropoda > Arachnida > Ixodida > Ixodidae > Haemaphysalis > Haemaphysalis longicornis. The sequence continues at coordinate 96,642,580 of CM023451.1, read as the reverse complement.
CATGTCATTGTTCGGCCACTCTCGCTTGTGCAGTGAATTAAACCCGTTTTTCAAAACGCATGTGTGCGCGTTTTGCGCACGATCAGATTACGTACTTATATTGTCACGAAGCCAAGGATGACTTAGTTGTCTTGAAGGAAAAACAAGTTTATTATGGCGAACTTGTGCTCCCCTAACAACTCAAAAGAATACAGAGGCGGCGAAGCAGCGGTCAACAGAGTGACTTGTGCAGACGAGTGTCGTCGAATCGAATGCTGCGGCGTCTGCTCTGCACGCTTTTATCTTTCGGCGCAAATGTTTCTCGAACCGTCCATTGAAATACAGAACATTGTAGATCAGAGAAGATTATTCTGGGCTAGTGCCGTTAGGGCGAAACAGTCTGCTTATCTGAATGAGATAGCCCGTGCGGCATAAAAATAAAGAATGGAAGACGCGCTTCGCGGACACAGATAACAGAGCCAGGCGTGGCCGGGCGATAAAAACAAACAATAAATAAACAAACCCATACATGGTTCGCGGTAATATCACGGCAAGCTCGTTTAAATTTTTTTTAATGAAAGCAGGGGTGCAAGTGCAACGTCAATGAAAGAGAGTACTGACCCTCCAGACTTTAGCGACCCGAGGATGACGTTTCCTGCCTAGCTTTGTTTCATGAGCTATATTAATATGCTATTCTGCGTGACGAACTGCTCTAAACAGCCTAAGCCTGTATCACGTCAAATCGACTACGCCCACAAATTTGGTGCTTAAAGCATGCAACTGAAGTAGTTTGCTCAGTTTTTTTCTTAAAACATCCCGAGAATCAAACCGCCTTCCCGCAGGTATTGTTTCCATCCACAATAATCACTTGTTTCTACAAGCATAGGTACAACTCAGTGACTGTGCAATGAGGTGCAATTTTTGTAATTGAGCACCTGCAATGTATTCTTACGTTAGCATATTTTGTAATTCCATTTTCCTATTTAATGCCTCTACCCTTCAGGGTTAAATAGGTAAAGTATACCGCAATACGCTTCGTTAACTAAGATAGAGACCAAATTTTCAACCCCCTTATTGTTTTTTTGGCCGTTAAGCTCATAATGAACACATTTTCAGGCACACTGGAGCTGGAGAGCTGCTGGTTGTGGAAGGCCCTGAACAAAACAACCAGTACTGTGGGCCTCAACAAGAATAGATGCCAACTATGAGCACTTTAACAAGCTGGAGTAGAGAAAGCAGTTTTGGCATTGCATCACACACATCAATGTGCCCTTCTTATTTTGCAATGAAGTTACGTTGGGTTCTGTGCACTTTAAATAAGGCTGTGTACTACAGAAATGCTATAGTTTGATTTTGTCACGATTATTTTTTTCCCAGTGTTGGTTACTCTTGGACGGGTGCTGCTGCATGCAGGGGAAAGGAAACAGTTCAACATAACTTGTAACACCCTGATTTATTGAGGAAAAATTCAATACGCCTTTGTAGATGCTGCTTGTTGGCTTATCATAATTATTTTTACAAGCAGGTGTCCTTCATGAAAGAAAAAATCGCAATATCACTTTAAAAATCTAAGCAAGCAGTCATCAAAGCACTGAGTGCTAGAATACATGCAATGGTGGGGGTAAATGAAACTTTTGTGACCATTTTTCCACTTATCATGAGAATGTCAGAGTAAACCATGACAGTCAACTCTTTGTTAAGAGACAAGCCTCCAATATTTTAAGCATGTTTACTTTTTGTATCAACAGTGGAGATGCATACTGGCATATCGTGTTCTCTTAAGTAAAATGACCTGTCAGAGATTTCCAAACAAAGTCACCGTGGAGTGGTTGTGCTATGTCATAATATAACTCTTGACTGGATTGAACTAATTGTGTCCAGAAGATTCCGCAGTATACTGATTATTTTTTTTGTTTGTGATATATGCATCATCATTCTTTGCTTCACAGCAGAATGACGGTTACAGTGTAATAAACAGAATTTTCTCAAGAGAATCTTGACCGGTCTCTATACCCACAACAAGGCCTCACGAACCATCAAAACAGTAGCAACGGCCTATCCCAGATCAAGCAACACCGTGTCAAGACATAGTATATAGTGGTCGAAAGCAAAGCAACTTTCTCTGTTGTCCTCACACAACCATGTCAAACACAAAACGACAAGAAGCTTCTCTACAGGAAACAATGTCGCGTCAGGGCAAAGTATATGCTACATGAAACAACAACAAAACAATTTTCTCCCGACAAAACAAACACCGCACACCACACACAATCAGAAACGAAAGTTAAAAATAACATGTTTAGTGCCACAAAGCTGTCTAAAGATGCGTTGGTTGCCCTGTCCTTCAGGAGCTTCTTGCTCCTGTCGGGGGCAGGCACCTCATCAGCCGCATCGTCTGTATCACTGCCCTCGTCCCTTGGTGCTGCTGCAGCTATTGTCGTCAGTCGTTCCAACAGGCAGCCACACAACACACACTGACAATGTTGGCTGCCAGAAGAGGCCTATGAAGAAAAGCTGGTGCTACTGCAGGCAAGGAAAAACAGCTCTTGAGAACTGCAATGCTGCACTTCACGACAGAGCACATCGAAGCATGTGCGGCATTGTACTTTTCTTCAGGTGTCTGGGGCCTGGACGACGAGCAGGGGGTGTCATGAGCCACGACTCGAGCAGGTGAACAGCCAGTCACACAAAGGCACTGTAGTCGGCAGTCACGGTCAGGGCCTTCATACTGGCGTCGCACACCTGAAAGAAATACATAACACAAATAAGTACTAAAGCATTAAACAAGTACAAAGTTTGAAAAAAGGAAAAGGTAATAAACAAGAGCAAGAATATAAAGAATTGGGTTACTTGGAACTGATTCACTCCGCAACTGCATGCAACGACAAACGACATCGCCGTGTTGTATGTGCCTTTTTTTTAATCGTCGCTGTTTCGCGTAGCAGGGGAATTAGAGCATGCAGGCGACCTGAGAGGAAAATTGGTTACTTACAACTATAGATAAGGGCCCTCCCACCCATCTATGCGGTACAACTGCGAAATACAACCCCTCCCTTCCCCACCCCGCATTTCGAAATCGATAAACCCTTAAAACGAGCCGACAAGCTGAACTTGTCACCTATTCACTATGTGTCAAGCAGGGGGAAACATCTCAGCCGAAGTGAAGGCGCCGAAGCAGTTGACACACGATGGGGGCGGGGCGAGGGCGATATACGTTACGCATATATTACACGGTTCTTTATGAAGTCAGTTAGACGACCAACACAATACACCTGTTTATCTTTCTTCATAAGCTTTTTTTCTTTCAAGACGCCACCCTATTCGATACCTCTGAACGTGTTCATTTTAGCTACATTTATTGACATACCTTTTCGATATCATTTCACTTAAGCGAACATAGGCCGGAGAGTTAAAAGATTATTTACATATGCATGCATCTGCTAAGTTTTTTTTTTTGACACACTATTTGATCATGCACAATTGCGAAATTTATGGGAGATCACTGCCACCACACCACACCGCTCAAAACAAACGCATTTCAGTGACTGCTTTCAGACATCGCGCTCCTTTTCCCTTCGATGCAAAACAATTTTTTGCTTCCGTAACAAACGTAGCCAGAAACAAGTAGTACTTACACCGTGCTTACGTCGCCGGGGTATCCAAACCCTCGTGTGTCGGAGCTCCGTCAGTGCCGACACCACAGTGTGAACGCTGCGACTGGCGTCGGGGTGCGACAGTGTTTCATGGTGGCAGAAAACGCTTTGCAAACTGTCAGTTGCGAAGAGGGACACAGCACGCACAGCACCTTCGTATCTGTTGACACTTCGCTGCACCTCGATGGCCGATAAGGGCTTCCAATTTCAGCGCCTTGGCAACGGCGTGAATGCTGCGGCTGACCGACGGCTGCGTCATGCCAAGAGTATCACCGCTACCGACAATCTGTTGAAAGCTGCCGGTAGCGAAGAGCCTCAGAGCGCACTTCACGTTCGCTTCCGTAGATAGCCCCGTCGCACCTCGAGGCCTAACGTGCTCGTTAAGTGCGTCGCACAGCATCCGCGCCGGGCCCTTGTTGACACGGAAACGGCGCTGAAAGTCGCCGTCACTCAGTCGACGCTCAGGCACGGGATCCTCCTCCAGCAGCTCCAACAAAAGTGCGAACACAGGCGGCATATACGCAGCCATCGTACAATCCGATGCGCTCTTAACCGCGCCGGATTTCACCCGCCGGTCGCGGGAGAACGAGCGGGAGCCTTTGGCTACTTGACGTCACCAAAAAATAGCCAAAATATAGCCGCGTGACGTATGCCGGCTGACGTTTTCCGCTCCGAGCCAATCCTGAGAGCCCACTTTCTCCTCTCTCTAAACAACCGCGTCGGAAGGGCGCCGGAAATCGTTCCGGCGCGCGTCGGATGACCAGCAGAATACGGCCCTAGGTTTCGAGCCCACGATCAGTCTGACCGCAACGGGAGGTGAGAAAAGCTCTACCGACTGAGCGATGTAGTCATGCTCGGATAGCTGTATGAATGCGCCTCATGTCCTTTCCCTTAACTTGACTATTGAGATGGTGCTGCCATCTAGGAGAGGCGAAGCGAAGTAGTGCGTCGTGACGCTAAGGAGCGCCGGTAGCGGGCGCCTCGATAGGGAGCGTGTAGCAGCCTACGCTGCTGTGTTTATCCGTCCGCCGCCTATGTGCAACGCCAGTCAGCTTGTTGAGCCTGAACTCGTCACAACACAAGCGTCTGGAGTAGACGCAACGGAACAGGACCAATGTGGTCGCACGTTTGCCTAAACGAACCGCCTGCAGCACGTCGATCGCCAAGCACAAACACAAGACCACTGCCATCTCGTAAATCATGCTTCTTTCGCTGTAGCTTACTGTGACTTCAAACGATTCGCTGACAATCCGCTCTGTTTTGTTTGCACGGTCAGGGAGCACCTGGCCCGGGTTTCAATCGGATTTGTGCAATGCTCCAGCGCGTGTAATTCAGTGTCTAATGTTGATGCGTCTAACGGTGCCATACCGACGAAATATAAATAGCGATGTGCAAGTTGATGATGGTTGGAGTCTAATAGCGCAAGCCCAACGCGGGCAAAGAGCGCGAGAGAAGAAGTTATGTAATTGAGAGAAGTGATTACCACAAAAATCTAGCTATAAAAACGTGCAAACCGGGCATAAAAAATCAATTAAACAAATTGGGGATGGCTGGTGTATAGGGCCAGATTTGATTATGCGTGATAGGAAATGAGGTTTAAAAACTTAACGTCTGACAAATACTAAAACCCGCGTTTCACGGAAACCATGGCATCGTCACCCAGAAACAACGATAGATGTAGGGGAATATTGTTCTGCAGAGTTCTCTGATGTGTTTGTGTCGTGTTGTGTCGAGTGCCTTGCATTGAATGAGTATGTGAACTACGGATAGGGCCTCTCCGCGCCTGCTGCACTGGGGCCTAGAAGATCCCGGGAGCAGATAGGAGTGCGCGGCATGGCTGTGCCCTATCCGTAGCCTAGCCAAGGCGACTTCCGTGTGTCTGTTGCGTGTGTCAGTGGTGTATGCTCTCAGGCGTGGTTTTATAACGTGTAACTTGTTGTCTGTCTGTTCATTCCAGTGTGTTTGCCATGTTCTGCGCAAGTATTGTCTTATGTGTGGCTTGAAGTCTGTATAGGGTACCGTTGTTATGTCTACAGTGTTCCCGAGTGCTGCAGCAGCGGCCCTCTCGTCTGCCAACTCGTTCCCAGCGATCCCAGCATGTCCTGGGACCCAGCAGAGAAGCATCTCATGCTTTTGCGCATACACAGACATGATAGTATTGAATACAAGATTAACTAAGTGGTTTTTGGGGAGCTTGTGCGATGATAGTGCCCGAAGAACACTCAAGGAATCTGTATAGATGATGGAATTGGGAATTCGATATTCAAAAATGTGTCGTACAATCAGTAAAATTCCATACTCTTCTGCTGAAAAAATTGTTATGTGCACGCTCATACATCTGACTGCATTAAACATGGGACCATGAGAAGCGCATGAGACCATAGTGGAGATGTTAGAAGCGTCACTGTAAAATTCTGCAGGTGGGTATTTCAACTGCACAGACAGAAAGTGCTGTAGTATTGCAGCTCGCGGTACCCGATTTCTGTCAAGTTTCATAAAAGAAAGGTCACGAGACACAGGGCGAACTTTCCAAGGCAGTAAAATGTTTGAAAAAGATGACCTGTACACATCTAAAAACGAAGCGCTGAGATCCGAGGCTCGCTCTCTCACTCTAAGCAAAAAGGGCAGAGGAACGGATGGGCGATTTACAAAGAGCACAGATGTGGATGTATTATTAAAGACAGGATAAAAAGGATGGTTGTTCAGCGATGAAATTTTAAAAGCATAAAGCAAGTCCATGTACGTCCGTTGGTTCTCAAGGGTCCACTTGTTACACTCGACATACAGACTTTCGACAGAACTAGTGCGAAAAGCACCCGACGCAAGACGTAGCCCCAAGTGTAGCACTTGGTCGCAACGCTGTTTTAGTCGCCACCCATACACCACACTGCCATAGTCTAAACGAGACCCAACCAAAGCAGTATACAAGCGCTGCAGCAGTTCGTTGTCAGCCCCATACGATTGGTGGGAGAGAACCTTAAGGATATTCATTGTTTTCAGACATTTATGCCTAAGTTCCTTGATGTGTGGGATGAATGTTAGTTTGTGGTCAAACACAACACCTAAACACTTGTGCTCCTTGTTCACAGGAAGCGACACGCCATGAAGAGTAATGGTTGGGTCCGGATAGACCCCGCGCTTCCTGGAAAACACAATGCAAGAGCTCTTTCCAGGATTAATTTTAAAACCATTCTTGTCTGCCCAGCCGGCAAGTTTCTTGACGCCGAGCTGGACTTGACGTTCGCAGATGGACATATTACATGATTTAAAAGATATCTGGATGTCGTCTTGATACATGGAACCCGAGATTGGAGGTGGCAATGCCTTTCCAAGAGAGTTCATCATAACTATAAAGAGCGTGCAGCTCAACACTCCACCTTCCGGCACGCCATTTTCTTGCACATGTACCTTTGACAGTGCAGAACCAACTTTGACGCGAAAGGTTCTCTCCGACAAATAACTAGCAAGGGTGTTAAACATATTACCATAAACACCGAATTACTTGAGGTCACTAAGGATCCCATAACGCCGAGCGGTGTCATAGGCCTTTTCGAGGTCCAAAAACACAGTTAAACAGAACTGTTTGTGAATGAAGGCATCCTTGATGTATGAATTTAGTGCCACAAGTTTGATCATTTGTGGATCTCCCCGCCCTGAAGCCTGCCTGGCAGCTCTCGAGAAGGCCGTTGTACTCCAAAAAGTAGACGAACCTCCGGTTTATCATCTTCTCGAGAAGCTTGAGCGGATAGCTGGTCAGGGCAATGGGTCGATAGCTAGCGGGAGAAGAAGGGTGCTTCCCTTCTTTCAAGAATGCTACAACTATGGCATCCCTCCAAGACTTTGGAATGCACCCCGAAAGCCATATCTTGTTGAAAAGGTGAAGGAGTGTTACAAGAGTGTCTGTGTGTAAGTTCTGTATCATTGTATATGTTATGTTGTCTAGGCCTGGAGCTGAGGGTTTACATGTGCTCAGAGCACCCCTCAGCTCATGAAGTGTGAACTCAGAGTTATAAGTGGCTGATCTGTCAATGTCAAGTAAAGGCTTCTTTTCGGCCACGAGTTTGTGTTTCATGAAAGTGTTTGTGTAGTGTGCTGGACTAGATACGCCTTGGAAGTGTTGTGCAAGGGTGTCAGCCTGGTCCTCAAGTGTGTCCCCTGTTGTGCTCACCACAGGCAGGGCTGAGTGTTTGTCGTCCTTTGAGTTTGCGTATTCGTGTCCATACTTTTCGTGTGTCTGTGTAGGAGTTAATTGATGTTATGAATGAACGCCAACTATTGCGTGTTGCCTCACGGCGCACACGTTTTACAACGCTTGGCCCGTTTGAAGAAAAGGAGGTTACTCGACGTGGGGTACCGACGAAGGATACCCCACGCCTTGTTCTGGGCCTCTCGCGGCCGCCTACAGTCCTCATTCCACCACGGCCTCCGCTGGTTCCGCGGGGCACCAGAGGTGTGGGGAATGGACTTTTCGGCGGCGTCGAGGATGTGCGCTTTCAGTAGTTGGGTTGCCTCCTCAACGTGTAGGTGTGTTATGGACGTGTAGTGTAGTTTAGATGAATCTGTAAATGTATTCCAGTGTGCTCTTGCTTCATTAAACCTGTTCTTGGAAGATGAACTGCTCGGCCCTTTACGTATATATGTTAGTGAGGTGGGGATGTGGTCACTACCATATGGGTCAGTGCCCACACCCCACTCAAGACATAGAAAGAGAACTGCAGATCCAATAGCCAAGTCAAGGTGTGAATAAGTGTTGTGTCCTATATTATGATATGTAGGCTGTTTATTGTTGAAAAGGCATGCTCCCTACGATGTTAAGAAGTTCTCAATTAGGCCACCTCGGGCATCCGTGCGAGCAGAGTGCCAAAGAGAGTTCTGTGCATTCAGGTCGCCTATCTGAATGAAAGGTTTGGGAAACTGATCTACCAGACCCTCGAAATGTGGGCTGGAGGGCTGGAAATAAGGAGGGATGTAAAGAGAACATAGTGTTATAAGCCTATTGAAAATTATCCTTCGAATGGGAACAGCCTCTAGGATGGTCTGTAGTTAGACAGTGTGGCACGCCAAGAATTTCTGGGCAATGATGGACACACCGCCTGAGGATGTGCCACCACCATCTCTGCCACTCCTAAATACCATTTAACTATTCAAGAAATTTGTGTGCGTGGAGTTTAAATGGGTTTCTTGGAGACACATCACACTTGGCTGATTGGAATGCAGCAAGTCATAGACATCATCAAGGTTTTTAAGAAGGCCTCTGCAGTTCCATTGCATGATATTTTCGCTTCCCATTATTGGAGTTTAGAGATACTGGAGTATGTGCGTGTTTACGTGTCGGCTTTCGGGGCTTGAACTCTTGGAAGAGGTTTTTTGATTTTCTCTACTGACCTGGACGCTGGAGCCTGTTCCTTCCGCTGTAGTGCATGCCAGAACGGTCTCGACGTCCATGTCGTCATCTGAAGGCAAGGGGGTGCCCAGTGGACTGGGCCCCGTAGACTTGGACTTGGCACCCTTCCCGATGCCCTTCGTTGGAGCCGCGACCACCGAGGGCGTCAGGAGCGCCCCAGGTGGCAGAGGCGGTGCGGCGAGGGTGGGAACTGCCGCGGGTGCCTCCGTCTCCATCTCCTCCGTGCCCTCGCGTGTGGTTTGGGCCGGTGGAGAGGAGGCGGTGGATGCAGCAGCATCCCCAACAGACGTGGTGGCCACCACAGCCGCTGCTGGCTCAGCCAGCGGCGCAGTGGCGGGACGGGCCACCGGAGGCATCCCGAGGGTGGGGGGGGGGGGGGGGGCGGGGAGCGGGACCAAGTCCGACTCGCGGTACTGGGTCCCCGCCGAAACCAGACGCCGCTCCGCCCCCCAGCGAGCTGCGTTGGCGTACCTCCCCAGAGGAAAAAAGGCGAACGTCTTTCGCGCCTCCGGACAGGTGATGTTTTCTGTGACTTTGATGTTTATTATTTTCTTCTCAAGTTCAAACTTCTCGTATTTTCTGGAGTACGCCGCGTGTGGGCCCTGACAGTTAATGCAGAGGAGTTGATCTGAACTACAATTATCTGTGGGATGGTCATGTTGGGCGCACTTGGCACAGGTTATTTGGCCCCGACACGAGTTAGTACCATGCCCGAACCGCTGGCACTTGAAACAGCGCGGCGGATTCGGGATGTATACTCGGACGGAGCCCCGGATGAAACCGGCATTGATGTGGTCAGGAAGAATGGAACGGTGAAATGTCAAGATGATAAGTCTAGTTGGTACTATCTTATCGTCTCTTCTAATGGTGATTCGCTTGACTGCTGTCACACCTTGACTTCTCAGGCCTTCAAGAAAGTTGGCCTCTGTCTCATTTGTAAGATCTGGCTCCGAGATCACGCCCTGCGAGCTGTTGAGGCTGCGGTGGGGCGTGACCTTGATGTCACGATCGGCAATACGGGTCTGCTTCAAGAGTTTTGTGGCCTGCTGCTCACTATGTACCTCGACCAAGATTTCCCCAGTTCTTTGTTTCTTAGCTTTATAGGATTCACCTACAACACTTTCTAGAAACTTCGAAATCAGGAACACGGACTGTGAAGCAATAGGCCTGGCTTGTTCATGAGATTCAATTACCAAGAATTGGGGGTAGTTATCAGCTTGTGGGATTGTCATGGTCGGAATGGGTGGAAATGATACTTCGGTGCGGCCCTTTTAGGGGGCCAATCATTGTGTTTAGGAAATTTGGAAAAAACCATACAGCATAGTATAAAAGCAGAGGACGGGGGTACTTCTTCATCAGCCTTACCCTGATAGCTGAAGAGGTCCCAGAGCTCCCTGCCTGGTAATCAGACAGGGACCCCATCCGCCTGAGCTTCACCTGGGCTCCGACGGCCACAATTTGTGGTTCCTGCCCTTCACCTTACAACTCGTAGCCACGGTAGATTACAGCAAGAGTATGGGGGCTCGGGGTCCGTGGTATCGCCAACACCGTCACCAAGATAACTCAAGGTGCCCCGTGCGGGGCGATGTGCAAGTTCATATCGACGCACAATAAACACTCAAATGCCACTGTGAAAGAAAATTTCACTTTTGTGTTTTACCGACTCCTATGAAAAAAGCCACGTTTTTTTTTTCGGATGGTTGACAGAATATGCTTAAACCAATCTACGCGTGTTGCTAAGACCCGGCTAAACGGGCGTCTTGGCGGCGTCACTTTTCCTTTATCAAAAAAGAGGAGCATAAGAAAACAAACGGTTTTCTCTGTGTTTCTATTGTTGCAACTGCCTCCGCTCAGTGCGGCTTCAACTGACGGAATGCACTGACCTCCTGAGAAAGAAAGAGAGACAGGACTGTATTAGGCTTGAACGTGAAGACTGGTCTCTTGCCTTTCGTCTTGTAACGGTTCGGCCGACCCCGTGGGTGTCAGCAGGATGTCTGGCCATTCGTACTTTGGACTAGGTCCTGTTGATCTTCAGCGGCAGGGCTGTTTAGCACGGCCTCCTACTGCACGCTGTTGTGTATGTTTAGTAAATATGTAGTGTGTTACTCTGGGTTTGTAGTGATGTGCGGGCGCTTCCCCATGATGTGTGAGAGTTTGGCCCTTTGTGCGGCGGTGGAGCGTGACCAACCGGTTTGGTTATATCTAGCTTTCGTGTTATTTCTGCTTTTCCTTGTATTTTGACTGTCAGCATATATGTATGACATGCCGAAAAATTGTCAGTTGTAAGATAGCACTCATGGTAGTCACTTTCTTCTTGTTGTGTTTGGTGTGTGTTGCGCTGTTCCCCTCTTTGTAATTAGCCCATTAGCCGACCCTGAACAAAATCTACGTTTTGGTTCATATAGGTCGAAGTATAGCTCATAATACAGGACGGGGTTGGGACGGAATAGGTCTGCAGTAGCTGGTCTTAGTGCTACTGCGTTTTTTCTCAAGGATTTGTGGGGGGCGGGATATTATCGTTTTCCCTCCCTATACTAGTTGAGTATTTCCTGATAAGTGAAAAGCCTGCTGCCGTATCGATGTGTGTCCGTGGAGGCGACATGCGAGCTTGTTTCTTTGTTGAGATTGCAAGCATACCAATGTGCTTCCTCATAACCTTAAAAGGCAGAATGGGCAGGGACCCACAGCAAAGGGACTGGGGGGAGGTCCTCATTGTTGGTTAAATGTCTTATTACAGTGAGTGTCTAGGGAGATGTACGTATCCTAGTAAAGTTTAAAATGGCTGCCTGTAAGTCGGATGCTACCCCTCCCGATGTTTGGAGAGAGAGAGAGAGAGCAAACTTTAATCAGCAAAAATAAATTGTGGGGTGGCTTCCACGTCCGGACGTCTATGGGCAGTCCTGGCTATGTCCGCTCGGTCAACCAAGATCATCTGGTTGCCGAGGCTCGAGCTGGACAACATGCTCTCCCACGGCTCATGGGAATGGTTGGGAAATGGGGGAAAGTCGGCATTTCACTCGCAATCCCAGACGATGTGGTAGAGTGTGCCTGAATTGCCGCATAACGCACACTCCTGGGAGTATTGTGTGGGGAATAGAGGATTTGGTTATACTGGATTTGGGAACGTGTTTGTTTGAATTCGTCCTAATGTGCTTGCTTGCATTCTAGACAAACTGAGTTGGGCGGGGGAAAGGTCGTTCTACCTAAGCTATAATATTGGGTTATTTCCTTGAAGGTATCAAGCGGCATTGGACTGTGCTCCTCGTCTGAGGCCGGTTGGTGAGAGCGAGGGCCATTGCATGGGCTGTGTCGTTGCCAGGGACATCGGAGTGGGCAGGGGTCCAGACGATTCTGGCCGTGCGAGAGGGATGGATTTTGCGCAGGAGGCGCAGTGCTGTTGAAGAAACTGGTCCAGCCACGTAGCTTCTGCAAGCCGCTTGACAATCGGTGATTATCGTAATCGCGGTGGTTTCTGTTATGACCAAGGCAATCACTACTTCTTTCACTTCCTGGATGGAACCGGTCTTGATTGTGAGACTGGTGAGTGGTTGATCCCTTGAGGTGACCACTGCAACCGCTGCTGCTCGGTAACGCTGGTATGGGACGGCATCAGTGTACACTGCTGTGGAGTCTTTAGAATTGCGCTTGTCGAGGGCCGCTGCGCTGGCTTTTCTTCTCCTCTGATGAGTGTCTGGGTGCATTATTTTGCGGGAGGTTGGCGACGCAGACATTCTTTCTGATTTCTGGTGGAAGCGTCTGCGGTTGCTGTTTTTCTTGAGCGTGCCATTTATATGTAGCCAACAGTAGTCGCCCCACAGTGGACAAGCCTAATCACAGTTTGTGGCTTGTGAGGTGGGCCTCGATAAGTTCTTCGGCCGTGTTGTGAAAGCCGAGACTGAGCAGGCGGTCCGTGGAAGTACTCGTGGGAAATCCCAAAGCTTTCTTGTAGGCTTTTCGGATGACTATGGTTACTCTTTCGAGTTCTGCCTTGAATAGGACTTTGTAAGGGGTTGCGTACGTCATCCGGGAGATGACAAATGCTTGCACGAGTCGTATTGTGTCCTGCTCCTTCATGCCGCGCTGTCTGTTAGAGATTCGGGGAATCATGTGCGTTACTTGTTCTGCTGAGTGCTTAAGGTGGTTCACCAGGATAGTGCTCTTGGTATCCGTTTGTATAATTAGCCCGAGAATTTTGAGGTGTTTGCTGGGGGTTTATAGTGTGGACGTCCAGTTTGATATGAAGGTGATTGGAGTCCTTGGCGGTGCCTTTCTTCCTGACTAGTAGTAGCTTTGTTTTTCGGGGCGTAGGAAAGGCCGCATGCCTGGGCATATTGGTTAACAATGTCGGATGCCTGTTGAAGGCTGTGTTTAGGCCCACCCAGCGAATTAGAGCCAGTCCAAATTGTTATGTCATCTGCGTACAAGGCGTGTTGTATATCGGGAACCTCATTGAGTCCCCTTGGAAGATGGAATAGTGCTAGGTTGAAAAGGAGGGGGGATAACACTGACCCTTGAGGGGTCCCCCTGTGTCCGAGGTGGATAGGGGCTGAGGACGTCTCCAACTCTGAGCACTGCCACGCCGTTCGAGAGAAAGTCCGCGATGTATTTGTAAGTTCGTTGTCCTCATCCCGTTCTGGCTATGCGCGGTAGGACTGCAATATGTGCCACGTTACCAAATGCCCCCTTGAGGTCCAGGCCGTGGTTGGCTCTTGGGGAGTGGTGGGAGTCTGGAACTAGGATGTTTTCCGTAAGCTGGATCAGCCCATCATGTATTCCAAGGTACTTGCGGAATCCGTACATAGTGTTTGGCATCTGACCTGTGTGGTCCAAGTGTTATTGAAGCCTCACGAGTATGATGTGTTCTGAAGTTTTACCCACACACACAGTTAGGGATATCGGCCTCAGGTTATCGATGTGAGGAGGTTTGCCCGGTTTTGGATCATCCGGACTTCTGCTGTTTTCCAGGTGATAGGGAGTTTGCCAGAGCGCGAACAGGAGTTAAAATGGTCTGTGAGGCTTTGCATGGTTATGTCGTCGAGGTTTGCAAGGAGTTTATAGGTGATTTTATCTTGCCCAGGTTTGCTGGCCCGCTTGCTTTCGGAGATGTCTGCTCGAACCTCGTGTAGTTGGATGTCCCGGTCGGTCAACGGATTGGGGGTCCCAGTGTATGGTATAGATGAAGATCATTTCCAGGCCTTGAGGTACTTGGTTGTAAGATCTCGAAGGAGGTCTTCCGTCGTGCCTTGGTAAGAATGGAGTTATAGTTAAGGTGCGGCTGCTTTCGCCCTTGCTTTTCAGCGAGTCAGCTAGGTATCGAAGCAACCGCCATGTCTCCCATCTAGACAGTGTTCCCCGAAGACCGTCACACATTGTCAACCAGTTTTCTTTGCATAGCGACATTGCGTATTCCGCCACTTCCTTGTTACATTGTGCTATGCGCAGCTTGAGTTTTCGGTTATGACGCTGCTTTTTCCACCTACGTGTAAGACTGTCCTGCTTCCCAAATATGTAACAGCTTGCAGTCGATTTACAGGATTTGGTAAGAAGTGGTTATAGTCTTTGTGCAGGTCTTCATGTCTTGAATGAGTTCATCGGTCCACTCGTCATAAGATAGGTCCGGCGATAGAATCTCGTGCTCCCTCTGTATTTTGCGGAAAGTGTCCCAATCAGTGCTATGCGTCGAACCAATACGGGCATTGTAGTTTATACCCTTAACCTGTATTTTGATAATGTTGTAATCCGACCCTAAATATTCTGTTGTGTTGATCCAAGTGGCTTCCTGGACGTTGTGAGGGACTGACAGGTAAAGACATGTGTCTGTGCAGCATGTGTTATCTCTTCGGATAGGGAGAGCGTTCCGAACGAATGTGAACAGCCTAGAATAATCTTCGTTGATCTATAGTGTTCTGGATACAATTCGACTATTCCAGAAACTTTCGCGCCGAGTGATAAATTCCTGCTGAACAAATGCCGCGGCATACTAATCGCCGACACCAGTCTACGCACGTCACTTTGTTCACTGCTATTTTGCTGCCTGGGTATTCTTTGAGTTTTTAGGGGAGCACAAGTTCGCTCCAGTAAACGTCTTTCCATTGAAGAAAACTGCATCGTCTTCTGCTTCGTGACATCTAGTGGAAGTTCGGGGTACGCACCCTTTAAGCTAGCAACCAGGGTGTCGAACCGGAATTTTTTCGGGTCCGGTTCGGGTTCGGGTTCAAGCCTTTCGGGTTCAGTTCCGGTGCGGTTCCGGAGCACCATTTCGTTCCGGTTCGAACCGGTTCGAACCGGTTCAAACGGGTTTGGAGAAAAAAAAGCAGGGGTGTTTTTTGTGTTTATTTTTTAGTGCTGCGTTTTCGTTTCATTGTACCGTCGGTATAAAAACAAATACATATTGTATGTTTCTTTGCGCAAACGTCGTCATTTTGACGATTCAAAAAGAACCTGCAACCCTTTTCTCAATTTTTTCGAAATCTCTAATGCTATTAT
The DNA here is from genome assembly GCA_013339765.2 of Haemaphysalis longicornis. Classification (NCBI taxonomy): domain Eukaryota; kingdom Metazoa; phylum Arthropoda; class Arachnida; order Ixodida; family Ixodidae; genus Haemaphysalis; species Haemaphysalis longicornis. The sequence continues at coordinate 96,627,058 of CM023451.1, read as the reverse complement.
AGAGGGTGGCAAAACACCTCAGCCAAAAATTACCGTTCTATATCTATTAGGCAACTTGGAAACTTGCTCAAAAGATTTTTCCTCATTCCCGGTCTTCGAGTTCTTCGAACGCCAGAAAAACGCCATTACAGCAATGGAGGGGCTATTGGCCGGCTTTCCTTCAGCTGCAGCAATGAACGCATTCGATAGCCATGTAATAAAATTGGAGAAGGTTTGCAATATATATATCGCGGAAGGCCTGGAGGATTTATTTTAATTTAAGCACTGAAGAACACACCGCCACTTATTCAGTAGGTTTGAAATTGTTTATTTACATGTTCCGTTGTCGCGTTTCACTGTGGTAGTAGTAGTCATCGTCAAATCCATCTATATCATCGTCTTCCTCACGCATGACTGGCGGCCCAGGATCGCTTTGTCCGCACGCTTTCACATGTGTTCGAAAGTGGAGCGCGTCAACACGTGCTAGAACCAGGGGCAATCGGGTCCGCGAACTATGCGTCTGTAGCGCGAGCTGTCTTGTGCATCCCCTTGAGGCGCGGTCGCATATGAACTGTTTTCTTAGTATTTTTTTCCGAACGCCACGCCCAAGACTGGACGATGCCAGGCGCTACACGTAAGGCGCCTGCTCACGTACACGGTAGGCGGGCTGGAGTAACTATGACCCGGGGGTTTTCTGATGACGCTGCACACATTACAGCCAGCAACAGCATCTTCACTGTTCAAAAATGGTGCAGCTTGCACTACTGGCACAAGGCTGGAGAAACAGCGGAGCTGGGGTCATCCTCATTTTTTTCGGATCTTGCTCTTTTCCTAAGTTTTGCTGGGCTCCGCTCAGTTTTTTAGGTTTCGGAATGTTCTTGCTAGGCTAGACTAAGTGTTGAAGGGGTGAGGCCAAGTTTACCCGGTTTTTACAAGGCCGTTCCGGTCGGCTCCCAAACACTAACACCGCATCCCAGGGGGAAGAAGCTAGGTCGACCTTCAGATGCACTGTTTCTCCAGCCTTGCGCCACTAGTGTAGGCTGCGCCAGTTTGTTTTTGCGTTTTAGTAGCCCGAAAAAGACTCTCACCTTTAAGATGGTATAAAGTAAAGGTGCGCACACGCATATGCCCCTTGTGCTAACACTCGAGCAGGCGCGAAAGCTGCTTCACCGTTATACAGTCCTTTCTGTGGTGGTGCACCAATTTCGGGCAGCGCAGGTTTTGTTCTTAGTATTTTTTTGCGGGCGCCACCGAACCAGGCTCAAGCTTAAGTAGCTCCGCTGTTAACATAAAGCCACAAAAGCAATGCAGAAATGAAAGGCGTATCTGCTGCGACGAGCAAAGCAGGCAGCACCGCTAAGTGCTTGCATGCGATACCTAGAGCTTTCGCAGTGCTTCCAGACGCGAAGGAAAGAGTGGACGCGTTTATCGGAAGTTTTGCCGAGTTCTTTTACCTGCACAATCCACTGCAAAATGTTTTTAATTGGAGGTAAACGATTCAACATTAACTTAAACGATATAAAAGGTTCACAGGGGACACTTAAGCTTGCTTGTGTGTGTGAATGTGAAAGAAATTACTCTGTATGACCGCAAGTTTCTTTTTATTAATTCAGTTAGGTCAATTATATAATTCAATTTGAATTTTATTCTTGGCTCATAAACCCGCAGTTTCATAAACAAAAAAAAATGACTGACTATTACGATACACCTAATGTGAAAGTGAAGGAAGCACGAACTGCCGTCTTCTCGGCGACGTTGTATAGTGCCTGCGTTTCACGAGGCGATGACGTCATCAGCGAACGCACGACGGCTCGCTCTAAGCTCTGGCGTTATCTCGTACAGCGCGGGCCGTCGCCGGGGGGCATGTCTCGCGCGGCTTCAGGATACTGCCCTCCCGCTCACACTTTTTGCCTCACTTCATCCTCCACTTTCATGCTTGCTTTATCTTCGGTGGCCTCTCCGTTTGTCTCGGTAACAACGAGGCTGACCCTGAGAGACTACGCAAAACGAGATCACCGGGTGCTTAAAAGCTGCTATCAAGAACATGACTCTATGGAACTGTCGCTGTACCACCTTGTGTTCCACTCCGCTCACCGGCCACCTCGTCTTCAAATAAAGCATCCTCGCCGCAGTCTTCTGGCAGACAAGCATGTAGCCTCCTGGTCAGTGGGCCAGGAGGCACCGGTAGACCCCGGGGCCGCCGACGCCACCTACGCCTCCCCCTTCTGGGATCCTCGCCTGAACCTTCTGGCAATGGGCACCTTCCCTGCAGGCTACCCATGGCCAGACCGTCCACAAAGCATGTTGACCGCCCGTCCACCTTCTTTTTTTGGTTCCATCGAGTGTCGCCGTGGTACGGCTTTGCGTCCCACACCCCCTACTGGGTGGCTGGTGACGGGCCGCCCCTCGTCTCCAAATCACGCATCCTCGCCGAAATCTCATGGCTGGTGGGCAGGCAGGCAGACAGGTGTAATTTACTGACCAGCGGGCACCCTTTTGTAAGGACAGGCAATTTTTCTGGGTAGCAGCGAGCCTGCCCGACCGCCAATCTATTTGATACCATCAAATAACCACAGAAGCACGCCCGCACAGACGCGTATTTTTGCAAAATAAAGCAAACAATTTCGCATTAAAAATTAGTTGATCTGCTACGCTTTTTAGGTAACTATAGTTTCCGATGCCCAAGTAGCGGAAGCGCTTTGTATCATCATCCCGCATACCCTTCCATCCAGGAAAAGATCGACTCCAATGCAAGGACAAGTGCACGCGTTGGGTGACATGCAGCTCGCGGAGACCCATCGCTACGTTCTGCAGCTAGGCTCGAAGTTTGCCTTTAAGTGCTGTTTTTAAAAAAGTGGGAAGGTTAGCTTATTGGCCCGTGCCATCGCTCCCCGTGTTCCCCAGGGTGATAAGCAGTGCCGCATCGGGGAGTGCATGGGTGCCGTCGTGCGGCCCACTGTCAGGCCCGAAATAAGCTTCAACTGGAACGTTATGGTACATTACATGGTGAACAATGACCTGAAACTGCTTTTAACGGGTGGGGAGGACCAATGCGTTGTTTTACCGAAGGGTATGTTTTGTGAGCAGGCTTTAAGGGCAATGCATAAGAATTTGAGAGCGAAAACACCGCTTGTTTGTATACCCCCCCTTCCGTGTCTTCGCCTGGTTTTTGCTCTGTTAGCCATCAGGGAACAGCACCAACTACCAACTAGCCCTGCGTATACAACACTCCAGCAGTTGATGATGTCCTTGGAGGCCTTCACAAGGGGGCAGGGATTCATTCGAATTAATAACACATTGAAAGCTTTACACATTAATAAACACCATGTACATGGAAACTACGCCGAATAAGCCATGTTATGTTGCCTCGGACTATACGTTCGAGAATAACTTACTCCTAATGTTTAAAGAAAATTGCGGAAATGAATAGTATCTAACACAAACAGATACTATACACTCTTAGCCAAAAAGGAAGAAAAAAGGACTACTATCCACTCTTAGCCAAAAAGGAAAAAAAGGACTAACTACAGCTGTTAGTCCTCGCGAGTGACCGTTGCTCCTCAAGACGAGTAACTGTGGGAGCGTGCGTGCTTTGTGCATAATTGACGGAGTAAATGTTCGTCCCCGCCGATCTAGAGAGCAACGCGAGGACAAAACGCCGAACAGTTACTCCCCCCTGTAATGGCGTCGGTGCTATGCGACGTGCCGCATACGTCTGTTCAGTCTCATATACGGACAACTCTACATTATATGGAGGGTTATAATAGGAAGAAAAACTGATGGGCTGTGAGTAATATTTGAGTAATATTTGGTGGCGCTGTCAGGCGAGTGGTCAAAATACCTTCAGACACAAGGTCGACCACAATAATCAAAAACTAGAAATCAGAGCTTTGAAGCCCCGGAACCGGTTCGGAACGGTTCCTTCGATTCGTTCCGGTTCAGGTTCAGTTCGAAAATGGCGGAAAAAATACGGGTTCGGTTTAGTTCCTGTTCCGGGCAAAAATTCGGGTTCGGTTCCGGTTTTCGGTTCGGTTCCGGTTCCGGTTCGACACCCTGCTAGCAACAACCTCTGGAAGCCACCAAGCAGTCCAACTAGAGCAAGCCGCCGACTGCAAGGCCTCCCGCCCGAGTTTGGAATACTGACAGATAAATTAAAGGCGGAAGACGTCACCACCGACGCCATGAACAACACATCCACAATGACCAACGCGTCGAGCACCCGCGTAGTTTTCAGCAGCCCCGGGAACACCAATCATTCCATGGGTCACCCTCGGAAGTTCCTGAGGAATGGCTGGAGCATCTTGAGAGGGTCCTAACGTTTAACCGATGGGATGATGCCGAAACACTGAGGCAAGTGTTTTTCTACCTTGAGACTTTGCACGGATTTGGTTCGAGAGCCATGAACGTACGCTGACAACCTGGGAGTTATTCAAGGCCTAGCTCTGGAAAACGGTCACGTTTCTGGTATGCAAGGCACGGGCCGAGCAGCTGCGGCCGACACGCACGCACCATCCCAATGAAAGCGTGCTCGTGTTCGTTGAGGAGATGAAGCGACTTTTTCGCCGTGCGGACCCAGAAATGACCGAACAAAAGAAACTAAGGTTGCTGATGCGGAAGTTAAGCAAGAGCTCTTCGCATGCCTTCTCCGCACCCCTCGAACACTGTATCCGAATTTGCGTCTGAGGCGGCCATTTTGGAGAAGACGCTTGAAATACGAACTAGGCAGTACGACCACCCAATCAATGCGCTGGTTTCGGGTACGATTGGTGCCGGCGCTATTAACTCCGACTCTCTACGCGAGACCATTCGTGCGGTGGTGAGGGAGGAGCTGCGGAAACTTTACCCGACGACGACACCACAACCTCACGTCGCTTCCCTGACTGATATGATCCGGGAATAAGTACAGCGGGCTTTGGGAACTTGTATGCCGTCCGAAGCACCCCGCGAGCCACAGGGTATGACCTACTCCGCGGCTGTTCGTCGACCCCGCCCTGTTCCAACACGTCGTCAAGAGACCCCCCGGTACAGCGGCCCAATGTTGCCCACCCGACCCCCTGTAACCCGAACCAGGAGCCAAGGAAGACCGAGGTGTGGCGAACGCCCGATAATCGCCCGTTGTATTACCACTGCGGAGAGGCCGACCACATCTACCGCCATTGCCCTTACAAAGGCTAGCTTTGCGAGGATTCTCCGTCGACGCACCTCGCCCTCTCCCTGGCCAACGACCACGTCAGATCGACGAGTACCTCTCTCAAATAAGCCGTGGCCCAGCCCGTTTCAACCGCTCGCCGTCGCCCTACCCGTACCAATCGCCGAACTACCGTAGCAATGCTGACTTCGCCCGTGGAAGGTCCCCCAGCCCACGTGGGGGAAACAAAAAGCAGCAACTTCTGAAGGTGAAGTTGCTCTACAGAGAAAAACCGGAAACCCTCCAACGACGCAAGGATGCGCCGAAGACAGTGATTTATGACATTCCCTCATCCCGACCACCCGACCGAACCCTGACGAGACTCCCGAACATGACGACAGCTACACGGCACGACGCGTACCCGACATGGCCGAGACTGCCGCTGAGAATACGACGATGACGCACAGTGGCCGACCGTCAACACGCAAAAGCCGAGATGCCACGCCCCGACGCACCCGTAATTCGAGGAAGGCGGCATCCGACGTCAAAGTGTTCATCGACGTCTTTGATGTAGTCGTCCTCGTAGACACGCGAGCAGGCTACTCAGTAATGAGGGGACCATTTCCGTCTAAGCTGAAGATAGTTATTCCTAGATGGGACGGTCCGCACATACGCACAGCAGGAGGCCACCTCGTGACGCCAAGTGGAACGTGCACATCCCGCGTCATTATAGACGGCAAGACGTACCCTGCAGCGTTCGTTATCTTGCCTAACTGCTCCCGCGACGTAATTCTCGGAATGAACTTTTTGGCAGACAACCGTGCAATAAGTGATCTACAGGCCAAGTCCGTAACTTTCTACTCCCATCACTCCATGACGCCGGAACCGAACCCCGAACACCATGCTGTTGTAAGGATCGCCGATGATCATGTCACCCTGCCACACCGCTCACGTTAGATGATATCCGTCTACTGTGAAGATGCTGTTCCTGACGTCGACGCTATCGCTGAGAGTGACCAAAGGTTGCTCCCCGGCCGCGGTGTCTCCGTTGCAAGAGGCATTGCGCGCTTTAAGCAACGCCAATCTCAAGTTTTGGTCACCAATTTCACCGAGGAGTACCAGCATTTAAACAAGGGAGATGCTATTGCGTTCCTCGAATAAACGCAACAAGCAAGTGACGTGATCGCAGTCGCCGACTTTGAACGCGCACCCGAAGAAACCTTCAAGCTTCCACATCCTTTCGACGTGAATCCGGCGCTACCGCAAGAAGAATGGAACATGTTATTCGCTTTGCTTCATCACTACAGCGAGTGTTTTTCGTGGAACTCAAGGTTACGTCAGACACCTCTCTGGCGAAGAACCAGATAATAACCGAAGATGGAGCCTGACCTACCGGGCAGCCACAGTACCGCGTCTCTTCACGCGAGCACGAAGCCATCCGGACTCAAGTAGACGACCTGCTCAGCGACGACATAATACAACCATCGACAGTCCGCGGGCCGCGCCGGTCGTACTCATCAAGAAAAAGACGGTACTTTAAGGTTCTGCGTTGACTACCGGAGACTGAAAAAAATCACCAAACAAGACGTGTACCCCTGCCACGAATCGACGACAGCCTCGACCACCTCCGCCACGGGAAGTACGTGTCATCGATGGATCTGAAGACCGGCTACTGTCAAATTGAAGTGGACAAGAGAGCCGAGAAAGGACTGCATTTATAACCCCAGACGAGTTCAAGGTGATGCCGTTTGGGCTGTGCACGGCACCCGCAACGTTTCAAAGAGTCATGGACACTGTACTAGCTGGCTTGAGGCTAGCTAGCACAGTGTCCGTGACAGTGTCCATGTCAATGACCGTGGCACACCTGCCTCGTATACCTTGACGACGATGTGGTATTCGCGAATCAAGGCGAAGTACTTCTGGCACCGCTTTACATCCGACGTCACCCACTACGTTCGGAGTTGCCGTGACTACCAGCCATGAAAAACGCCGCCGAAGAGACGCGCCTGACTACTGCAACCGATCGCCGTCCCGTCGAGGCCATTTCAACAGATTGGAATGGACCTTCTAGCCCGTTCCCTACGTCACGATCACAGAACAAGTGGATTGTCGTAGTGACAGACTACATGACGCCCTACGTAGAGACCACCGATTTTCCGAGGGGGACTCCAGAAGAAGTCGCCAAGTTCTTCATAAACCAAATTCTGCTGCGAAATGGAGCCCCTGTAGTCCTAATCACGGACCGCGGAACGGCTTTCATTGCAGAGCTTATGCAAGGAATCTTACGCTACAGCTGCGGTGGCTCAGAGGTACAGCACTCGCCTCGTATGCGGTAGGTACGGGGTTCGAATCCTGGTGCCACCGGGCACCCACCGGTTTCTTTAACGGGTACAGGCGTCCCTGGTCGAGTGCGGACCCTTGAAAGGGGAATCCACGTCTGGAAAGCTGCCTTTACCCTGACGAGGGGACCCTGACCCTTGTCCATCTGGCGGGGCACCCGGCCATCATGCCGCGTTGCGCCATTGCCGGGGGTGAAAGAGTCTGGCGGCATGTCCTGCCACAGGCGGTTGTGAGTTGAGCGTCCATCGTGGCTGTAGAAGGAACCATGTGAATTCGTGTTCCTTGGTGGCGCCGAGCACCTACCGGTAAAATAGGTACAAGCGACTCCCTGGCCTGGCGCTCGGCCCTTGTGTGGGACTACAACGCTTGGGAAGTTCACCCGGCTTGCACGGGAAATCGCCCCTATGGAAAGGGGCGGCTGCAAAAACGCAGAACTGTTTTTGTATGGGAGCAACACGGATCATTGAAGAACTACGGCGTACCACCCCCAAACGAACGGACTAACGGAACGCCTGAACAAGACTATCGCGGAAATGCTGTCTATGTACGTCGATGTTGAACATAAGACTTAGGACGAAGTCCTACCGTATGTCACGTTTGCGTACAACACGGCTATCCAGGAAACCACACAAATTACACAGTTCGAGCTTGTCTACGGAACACGGCTAACTACGATGCTTGACGCCATGCTTCCCCACGTGGAAGAAGACGACCTCAACGCCGACGTCCAAAGATACCTTCAGCGTGCGGAGGAGACCCGTCAGCTCGCTCGAGTTCGCACAACGGACCAGCAGCTGGTGGATGCGAGACGCTAGGACCTCCGACGCTGAGACGCCGAGTACCGCCCAGGGGATCGTGTGTGGGTTTGGACTCCCATCTGACAACGTGGTCTCAGTAATAAACTTCTACGAAGGTATTTCGGACCCTACCGGATTCTAAACGTGTTGGCCACCTTACCTACGAGTTGATCCCCGATGGTGATTCCGGAACATCACAACGACGCACGCGGCCCGATGTCGTCCACGTGGTTCGCTTAAATTTTTCTACGCACGACGACGGACTTCCATTTTTATTTCTTCGGACTGTCGCTTTTGTTAGCATCGTTTCGATGCACTCTTAGAGGGGGGTAATGCCGCGTTCCGAACGTTCCAAAAGAGCGTTCCGAACGACTGTGAACAGCCTAAAATAACCTTCGTTGATCTACAGTGTTCTGGATACGATTCGACTATTCCAGAAACTCTCGCGCTGAGTGATAAATTCCAGCTGAGCAGATACCGCGGCATTCTAATCGCTGACACCAGTCTACGCACGTCCCTTTGTTGACTGCTGTTTCGCCGCCTGGGTATTGTTTGAGTTGTTAGAGGAGCACAAGTTCGCTCCAATAAACTTGTTTCCCTTGAAGACAACTGCATCGTCTTCTGCTTCGTGAATGTATTCTCTACTCGGTCCTGGAGGTGTTGTATTTTTGCCGATTGCTGGTCTATATGGGCTGATTCTCCGTCAATCTGCGCTCCTTGTTGTGTGACGAATTCTTTCAAGTGAGCGATTTGCCGACATTGTTCGGCGAGTTGTGCACTAATTTGGTTCAGCAGAGTTGTAGCGGATTCGATTGAGTTGGGCTGGGCTCCTTGCTCTGTGGGGCTTCGGCTGGGATTTGCGTTTGACTCAGGAGGAACTAGCTGTGCCTGTTCCCTGATTTCTGGCATTGTCGTTGGGCTTGCGCAAGCTCTGGCCTCCTGAGCAAGGGGAGGGGAAGTGATTGTTGGGGTTTAGGGCGAAGTGTCCATGGCAGAGCTACTTTCTGCCAAACGCTTCCGCGGCCGTTTACGTTTCTCAGTATTTGTTTGCTCACATTTCCCGCAAAGCTCGGCTAACTCGGCACACACCTCATCAACTTTTCTCTCTAAGCGCTCCCAGTTGTGGTTTGACGGCTGCTTAGTAGGTATGCGCTGATTTAAATTCGAGGTTGGAAAGGTGCAAGCTGTGGGAGAAGCGATGTTAGCCAGGGTGTCGAACCGGAACCGGAACCGAACCGAAAACCGGAACCGAACCCGAATTTTTGCCCGGAACCGGAACTAAACCGATCCCGTATTATTTCCGCCATTTTGGAACTGAACCTGAACCGGAAGGAATCGAAGGAACCATTCCGAACCGGTTCCGGGGCTTCAAAGATCTGATGTCTAGTTTTTGATTATTGTGGTCGACCTTGTGTCTGAAGGTATTTTGACCACTCGCCTGACAGCGCCACCAAATATTACTCAAATATTACTCACAGCCCATCAGTTTTTCTTCCTATTATAACCCTCCATATAATGTAGAGTTGTCCGTATATGAGACTGAACAGACGTATGCGGCACGTCGCATAGCACCGACGCCATTACAGGGGGGAGTAACTGCTCGGCGTTTCGTCCTCCGTTGCTCTCTAGATCGGCGGGACGAACATTTACTCCGTCAATTATGCACACAGCACGCACGCTCCCACAGTTACTCGTCTTGAGGAGCAACGGTCACTCGCGAGGACTAACAGCTGTAGTTAGTCCTTTTTTTTCCTTTTTGGCTAAGAGTGGATAGTATCTGTTTGTATTAGATACTGTTCATTTCCGCAATTTATTTAAACATTAGGAGTAAGTTATGCTTCAACGTATATTCCGAGGCAACATAACATGGCTTATTGGGCGTGGTTTCCATGTACATGGTGTTTATTAATGTGTAAAGCTTTCAATGTGTTATTAATTCGAATAAATCCCTGCCCCCTTGTGAAGGCCTCCAAAGACATCCTCAACTGCTGGAGTGTTGTATACACAGGGCTAGTTGGTGCTGTTCCCTGATGGCTAACAGAGCAAAAACCAGGCGATGACACGGAAGGGGGGGAATACAAACAAGCGGTGTTTTCGCTCTCAAATTCTTATGCACTGCTCTTAAAGCCTGGTCACAAAACATACCCTTCGGTAAAACAACGCATTGGTCCTCCCCCCCCCCGTTTAAAGCAGTTTCAGGTCATTGTTCACCATGTAATGTACCATAACGTTCCAGTTGAAGCTTATTTCGGGCCTGACAGTGGGCCGCACGACGGCACCCATGCACTCCCCGATGCGGCACTGCTTATCACCCTGGGGAACACGGGGAGCGATGGCACGGGCCAATAAGCTAACCTTCCCACTTTTTAAAAACGGCACTTAAAGGCAAACTTTGAGCCTAGCTGCAGAACGTAGCGATGGGTCTCCGCGAGCTGCATGTCACCCAACGCGTGCACTTGTCCTTGCGTTGGAGTCGATCCTTTCCTGGATGGGAGGGTATGCGGGACGATGATACAAAGCGCTTCCGTTACTTGGTCAGCGGAAACTATAGGTACCTAAAAAGCGTAGCAGATCAAATAATTTTTAATGCGAAATTGTTTGCTTTATTTTGCGAAAATACGCGTCTGTGCGGGCGTGTTTGTGTGGTTATTTGATGGTATCAAATACGATGGCGGTCGGGCAGGCTCTCTGCTACCCAGAAAAATTGCCTGTCCTGCCAAAATGGTGCCCGCTTGTCTGTAAATTACACCTGTCTGCCTGCCTGCCCACCAGCCATGAGATTTCGGCGAGGATGCGTGATTTGCAGACGAGGTGCGGCCCGTTACCAGCCACCCAGTAGGGGGTGTGGGACGCAAAGCCGCACCACGGCGACACTCGATGGAACCAAAAAAAGAAGGTGGACGGGCGGTCAACATGCTTTGTGGACGGTCTGGCCATGGGTAGCCTGCAGGGAAGGTGCCCATTGCCAGAAGGTTCAGGCGAGGATCCCAGAAGGGGGAGGCGTAGGTGGCGTCGGCGGCCCCGGGGTCTACCGGTGCCTCCTGGCCCACTGGCCAGGAGGCTACATGCTTGTCTGCCAGAAGACTGCGGCGAGGATGCTTTATTTGAAGACGAGGTGGTCGGTGAGCGGAGTGGAACACAAGGTGGTACAGCGGCAGTTCCATAGAGTCATGTTCTTGATAGCAGCTTTTAAGCACCCGGTGATCTCGTTTTGCGTAGTCTCTCAGGGTCAGCCTCGTTGTTACCGAGACAACGGAGAGGCCACCGAAGATAAAGCAAGCATGAAAGTGGAGGATGAAAGTGAGGCAAAAGTGTGAGCGGGAGGGCAGTATCCTGAAGCCGCGCGAGACATGCCCCCCGGCGACGGCCCGCGCTGTACGAGATAACGCCAGAGCTTAGAGCGAGCCGTCGTGCGTTCGCTGATGACGCCATCGCCTCGTGAAACGCAGGCACTATACAACGTCGCCGAGAAGACGGCAGTTCGTGCTTCCTTCAACTTTCACATTAGGTGTATCGTAATAGTCAGTCATTTTTTTTTGTTTATGAAACTGCGGGTTTATGAGCCAAGAATAAAATTCAAATTGAATTATATAATTGACCTAACTGAATTAATAAAAAGAAACTTGCGGTCATACAGAGTAATTTCTTTCACATTCACACACACAAGCAAGCTTAAGTGTCCCTGTGAACCTTTTATATCGTTTAAGTTAATGTTGAATCGTTTTACCTCCAATTAAAAACATTTTGCAGTGGATTGTGCAGGTAAAAGAACTCGGCAAAACTTCCGATAAACGCGTCCACTCTTTCCTTCGCGTCTGGAAGCACTGCGAAAGCTCTAGGTATCGCATGCAGCACTTAGCGGTGCTGCCTGCTTTGCTCGTCGCAGCAGATACGCCTTTCATTTCTGCATTGCTTTTGTGGCTTTATGTTAACAGCGGAGCTACTTAAGCTTGAGCCTGGTTCGGTGGCGCCCGCAAAAAAATACTAAGAACAAAACCTGCGCTGCCCGAAATTGGTGCACCACCACAGAAAGGACTGTATAACGGTGAAGCCAGCTTTCGCGCCTGCTCGAGTGTTAGCACAAGGGGCATATGCGTGTGCGCACCCTTTACTTTATACCATCTTAAATGTGAGAGTCTTTTTCGGGCTACTAAAACGCAAAAACAAACTGGCGCAGCTACACTAGTGGCGCAAGGCTGGAGAAACAGTGCATCTGAAGGTCGACCTAGCTTCTTCCCCCTGGGATGCGGTGTTAGTGTTGGGAGCCGACCGGAACGGCCTTGTAAAAACCGGGTAAACTTGGCCTCACCCTTCAACACTTAGTCTAGCCTAGCAAGAACATTCCGAAACCTAAAAAACTGAGCGGAGCCCAGCAAAACTTAGGAAAAGAGCAAGATCCGAAAAAAATGAGGATGACCCCCAGCTCCGCTGTTTCTCCAGCCTTGTGCCAGTAGTGCAAGCTGCACCATTTTGAACAGTGAAGATGCTGTTGCTGGCTGTAATGTGTGCAGCGTCATCAGAAAACCCCCGGGTCATAGTTACTCCAGCCGCCTACCGTGTACGTGAGCAGGCGCCTTACGTGTAGCGCCTGGCATCGTCCAGTCTTGGGCGTGGCGTTCGGAAAAAAATACTAAGAAAACAGTTCATATGCGACCGCGCCTCAAGGGGGATGCACAAGACAGCTCGCGCTACAGACGCATAGTTCGCGGACCCGATTGCCCCTGGTTCTAGCACGTGTTGACGCGCTCCACTTTCGAACACATGTGAAAGCGTGCGGACAAAGCGATCCTGGGCCGCCAGTCATGCGTGAGGAAGACGATGATATAGATGGATTTGACGATGACTACTACTACCACAGTGAAACGCGACAACGGAACATGTAAATAAACAATTTCAAACCTACTGAATAAGTGGCGGTGTGTTCTTCAGTGCTTAAATTAAAATAAATCCTCCAGGCCTTCCGCGATATATATATTGCAAACTTCTCCAATTTTATTACATGGCTATCGAATGCGTTCATTGCTGCAGCTGAAGGAAAGCCGGCCAATAGCCCCTCCATTGCTGTAATGGCGTTTTTCTGGCGTCCGAAGAACTCGAAGACCGGGAATGAGGAAAAATCTTTTGAGCAAGTTTCCAAGTTGCCTAATAGATATAGAACGGTAATTTTTGGCTGAGGTGTTTTGACACCCTCTATAATCTTAGCATTGCACGTGTTCGTTGACTACGTTCTGCAAGCATTAGAGATTTCGAAAAAATTGAAAAAAGGGTTGCAGGTTTTTTTTGAATCGTCAAAATTACAACGTTCGCGCAAAGAAACATACAATATGTATTTGTTTTTATACCGACGGTACAATGAAACGAAAACGCAGCACTAACAAAATAAACAGAAAAAACACTCCTGGTTTTTTTTCTCCAAACCCGTTTGAACCCGTTTGAACCGGTTCGAACCGGTTCGAACCGGTTCGAACCGGAACGAAATGGTGCTCCGGAACCGAACCGGAACTGAACCCGAAAGGCTTGAACCCGAACCCGAACCGAACCCGAAAAAATTCCGGTTCGACACCATGATTTTAGCCCAGCTCACGTGCCTAGTGGTGCTGCCGCCTCTTGAGGAAGGGCTGCAGAATCTTGACTGGGACCGGTACCACAATCGAGAGCTCCTTCGCGATGAGGAGGAAGAGCCCCGGCAGGCGGGGGTGTTCTCGGGTCTCCGTCGATGGCGGCCACGTGGTGGTGCAGGCTGCTGCTGTTGGTCCCCTAGAACCTGGGATGCTGCACGTTGTCGTGCCAGATGCTTCTGTCGATTGGTGTACGGTTCGCAGAACCGCTGCGGGCAGCCCTTAGGTGCCGTGAGGTGCTCCCCCTTGCACAGGGAGCAGCAGGGCTTGCAGACGTGGCCATCAGCCTGGTCCCTGGTTCCACAGGTGGAGCACGTCCGCACGTTGGGCCATGGACAGGCCGTGGATCGATGGCCCAGTTCGTGGCAGATGGTGCAGGCAGGAACCGTCTTCCTGTACAAGTAGCAACGGTGTTCAGATCCCAGGTGGTACATGTGGAACGGCACCTTTTTCCCAGGATTGTTACGATTACTGTACTTGAATTTCTCAGCCTTCTACAGGCAATGAACTCAAATCCAGGGAGGAAGATGTTCTCGAGAATTTGTTGGCTTGAGTAGCGCAGAGAGATGTCGTGGATGACCCCCTTGACTGAATCGTCCGGGGCGAGACCGTAAAGTTGTACTGGGTGGATGGTCCCTCCAAACGTAAATTGTTTCAGGTGGTGGAGTGCCTCCACTGCCTCGTGGTGGGATGTGCTCACCGTTGCCGTATTTTGAACACCGTCGATGCGAAGACGGAACTCTGCCGTGCGCCACGCGAGCTTCGTTGCCCGGAGTAGGACTTCTGAGAGCTTCGTTGGACTAACTTTGGCGAGATTCAGGCCGCCCTGAGGCCTTGTGACGAGCTTGTAGTCGTTGAAAGGCAGGAAACGTGGTTTAGGCTTTCCGTTAGGTTGAGCGGTAGGCTTCATTGCCGGCTTGGTCGGGGTTAGGTCTGGCTGCTGAGCGGTTTTCTTCATGCGGCGTCGTTGGGCCGTGCTCACGACGTCGATCCATTTCGATTATGCATCACCCGCAGGCGAGCTCTCCGTGGTGTAATCCCCTTCATCGAAAGTCTGGTAAGCCATAACGTCCTTGGCATCGTGGAGTTTTCGTCCAGGTGGTTAGGCGAAAGAGCCCAGCAGGCGGCGGAGCTCGACATGGTGCGCACTCGTTGCTAGGCCTACCCCAATGGAAGCACGCCTATCTCACCGATGAGGAAAGTTGACCGTGAATTAGTGGAATTTTCACTTACGGTCAGACAGTCAGTATCTTCGCACGCATGGTAACTTAACGGACACGATGGATTGGTTGAAAACGTCCATACGTTGGCAATTCCGCGTCTCGAAATGGTAGTCTGCGGAGCCCATGCCAGGCACGTCATCACTGTTCCAAACAAGGCATGTGCACCCCGACGTTTGGATGCTAGAAATCGCACTGACGATAGCCGCTACCTCCGCTTCCATAGTTTAAGTAGCTATGATTGTGCCAGCCAGCTACATGTTGACTTCCTGGATAGTTGGTTGCAGCTATACACATAGTTATCATTTCTTGATGTTCGGCTGCATCCGTATAACAGACTTTCGGCTGCGCCGGAAGTCTTTTGTACAACGTGCGCACTCGGGCTCACCAGCGTTTTGTGGCTTGGTGGGACACATGTTTTTAGGGAGAGCCGTGAATGTTATCTGAGTTCCGATAGCGGTCGGAAGGTTGACTTGAATGGGGATTTTTGCGTTCGTCTCTATTCTAAGATAACACCGAACCTTCCTACCTCCGCGTGTAGACGAGAGACGTGCAAGTTGTGCTGTTCGTTGCACGTCGATAATTTAATCAACGGGGTTGGGGATACTGTGTTCGAGTACTTTATGTGTCGAGGCTGTACTGAGTAAGCCTAGAGCTTGTTTGTAGATCTTGCGTATGAATGTTGTGATTCTCTACAAATTACGTCCTTGGAGTCCTAATAGTGGTGTGGCGTATGCAGTTCGACTTCTGATGAAATCCGGAATGAGTCTTGTGATTCCATTTTTATACATCATTTTATGTCTCTTGGAGATTTTCAATATCTTGAGGCTAACTTTTTTAGCGTGCTTGTTAAGTTGTGTGAACGTTGCTGTGTTGTATCCATTAATTTGGACCTCAAGGCCTAGTATTTTGATGGTGTCGAAGTTTGGTATTGCAGTTATGTCTTCGGTTGTGGAAGAGGTTCTTTGCAGCTCGTTACCATGTTGGCTATTGGGATATATAGGAAGTAGTTCAGGTTTTTGCAGCGCACAGCGAAATCCTCTGGGGTTAGAATGGCTATCAACCACGCCTATCGACTTTTGTGGAGAAACTTGCAACATCCAATCGAATACCATGTGATCAGAGACTACGATTGCGTGTAGGCATCTGATTGAGCTTCGAAGTCAACCGAATGGCAGCGGCGTCAAAGAAAGGAGACAGGACTGACTTCTCCCACCTGTATGGGATCCTGTTCAATATCTCCTGTCATGAGGCTGCCCCTTCCCGCCGTTAAGAATACTCTCACGTAGTCATGGGCGCCCTTACTCATTCCGGGCAGGTGGAAATTCTCTAGGATGGCCTAGGGTTTCACTACGTGGAAGGTCTTAATTAGGTCTAGTCCCAGAACGGTCTTGGTAATAAAGGGATAGCTGTGTCGTCCCTCTATGGCTTGTTCCTGTACCTGAACGAGCACGCCCTGCATGGAGAATAATAAGTGAGGAAAGTAGGGAGGTGACGAAGAGAATGCCACTAAAGTTCATTGTGGATCATAGTTGCTTTCTTGGGCGTTTTTGTTCTTGTGTGCCGCCTAAAAAACATGGTCAGCCCTGCTATATTAGTTGCGAAGCATGTCGGTCATGGTCGGGGCTATGTCCCTCCCTTGTCATTGTTTATGCGCCGTCCACACCCACACTGCGCATGCTCGGCTTGGTGAACGCCAAGTGGTGTCTTACCCTTTAATGGCCTCTGAAGCGACAGTGTTTCCGGTGTCCTCCTAAGCCGGCACGAGACGAGCACCCCTCCCCTGTAAGGGCTCCTGGAGCGACAGTGTTGCCGGTGTCTTCCTGGGCCGCCACGAGACGAGCACGCTTCACGAGCCTTCGACGTTTCGTCGTCGTCGGCAGCGGAGTGCGTCGGCGAGTCTCGGCAGGCTGTGATTACAAGCAGCCCACAACCATTCGGTGAACGCGCATCGACCTCATCTTCAGCAACTTTAGGGTTCATCCACTACAACAGCCCTTGACTTGATATTTCACAGACCATAAGGCGGTCATAATCAAAGCAGAACGCCAACCACAGCTCGACGTCACCTACGTTGAAGAAGATGATGATAATGCCTAAATATAGACAAACGCATACCACGTACAACGTCTCTCCCTCTCTTTAACGCCTCTCCACTCTAACACCCCCACCTACCTCCAATAAAATTACACCACGTTCCCGGAGGGGAATCCTGAGTAGTATGCGAAACAGCCATCGAGTCAACGCAATTTCCCATTTCGTAGTTCCCGTAAGTGAAAAGTGTGGTAGTTACCATAGAAACCAAACGGTAAATATAACAGTAGCTACGTACCTCAACCTAACGGAAACGACGAACCGAAAACTAATGGGCACTTGAATCGACCCCATGGCTGCTTCGCATACTACTCAGGGTTCCCCGACGGGAAGATGGTGTAATTTTTACTGCTTTATGAAGACCCCTCTCTAGTGGGCATTGGCCTACTGCTACGAGTAAGGATGCGTTACTCCGGATTAGCTGTAAGTGCGCGTGAGCATCAGATGGCGATGGCCATTTATTAACCAGAGAGGGCCTGCCCTTGTCAAATGTCAGACAGTGCCAGATTAAATGGTACAGGTTACGCGTTGTAGCCTGCCTACAAAAGGTACACGTGGGTGCCGATGTGAGGGAAGTGACACCATTGTACCCTATTGGGGTTACGTATGCGGTACATGCCGCGTTTCGTAGGCTTTGTTAATAAAAAAAGTCTTCTTTCGGTGTGAGGGCAATTCCAACAGGCAGGAAGACCTGAGGGGTAATTTCCTGGAGTCGCTTACGGCTTTCTTGTTGCAATCATTGGCGCTGTAAATGTCATGTCACTGGAGCAAGCGCAGGTGGAGGGTGGGAAACCAGGGGAGGAGAGGTTAGGAGGCACTCTTTTGCAGCGTCGTGGGCTGGCTGATTTCGATCAGCTCCAACCGTGTGACCAGGTGTCCACGCAAGTCGAACAATCGTGCTCTGTTTCTGGAGTGTCTTTATTAGTGCTCTAATGTTATTGACAGTTGCATTGTGCGTGGACGCCTTGTTGAGCTCGTGTAACGCTGTATGACAGTGCTTAATTAATCTGAACTTGGAGTCGTTATATGGTGCAGAGTGTTGCAGTTGTTGAAGCGCCCCGAGTATTCCAAGGAGCTCTGCTTCTTTGGCGAGGCTGTAAGTGCGCCAAATTTGGCGGCGGCCATTGAAGACAGGGTGTTCAGAGCATACCGAAACAATGGCCGCATGCGCACAATCAAGTGAGGCATCTGTGAAGATGTCCCATTCATCAGGACCTTTATCTTCCTCAAGTTTTTGCATATATTGTTCCCGTACAGCCGTGTTTCGTCTTGCGATTGGTTTCCGGAGCACGATACTGGTTGTTCGGCGATACCAGGGTGGTATTGCAGGTGGTATTAGCGCGGGGTCGACTTCGCTGCTTTGCAGATCCCATCGTCTGAGTGCTTGGCCTTGCGGTGTGAGGTCAAGGCGTTTGTGGTGCTTTTGCACGTTGCGTGGTCAGATCCCACCACTGCCAACAGTTGTTGTGGCATCCGGGTTCGGGAATCCACCTTGGTAGCGTCCTGCTTTCCGGAGACGTTGATCAGGACACCGAGGCTTGCTGATGAAGAAGAAACACTTCATACAAGCATTTACATTAAGTACAAGTTGGATGCTGTGCCTCGAACGAATCGCACAGCCAGCAGCGCTCGGCGGCTCGCTACACTGACTTTTTGTTCATGCAAACGTTCCTAGAGTTCTCCTAGGCAATTCAACTTTTAAAAGTCTCGTCCAAAGACGGACCCACTAACTGACGCACATGTGTGGTACAATCACGGACCCACAATCTGACGCACATAGGTTCCGCCATCGCTCGAAGCCGTTCTGGATGCTTGCCCACGCGACCACGAGGGAGAGGATGCATTGGCTCCTCTGGCACGGGGAGACCTTTTGTCCAAGCGTGAGGCGCGCCTGAGAGCTTGACTCATGATGCTCACCGATTAACGATTTCACGGCCCGCGCTTCCGAAGTGGTCTGTTTTGTTACCGCTGCCGCCTCCATTCAGTCAGAGTTGCACGTGCGGGGATGGCACGGGGAGTCGCGCGCCGGAACTTGGCTCCTTTGTTGCCACTGTTGTCATTGAGAGAGTTGAAGGCGAGCGGATGCCGCAGGGTTTATGAACCGCTGTATTCAATGCGGGTATCACACGTGGCACGAGCCGATACCGACGAAGCCCATGGCTATGATGGTACTGGCAACATAAACGAGCTAATTAACTCCAGTGTACGAGCTTGGATGTGCCGCGTCTGCAACCCGGTCATAACACTGCCTAAGTTATGCTTCCTCCACTATGTTTGTGGGTGGCGGCCGTAGAGGGGCCTGTTCGAGGATATAAATGCGGGTATGTTTAGGGAGCACAGTGATTGTCCGGATTATTGCATGGGACAGGAAATTCAGGTCCCGTATCTGTTTTTGTGACAAAATGTGTGCTGGTATTCCATAAGTGATTCTGGCGACCGCCACTACACGAGCATGCGTAAGACACGCCCGTCGGCTGGAACCGCCGAATTTGCTGGAGATACGGGAAATGAGGTGCATTTTCTGTCACCAGGCTGCGCGCAGTGTACGAATCCACGCGCTGGGGCGGTTGCAGCTGCTAACCTGGGCGCCAAGTAGTCGAATAGTGCCGTTTTTCGAGGTTAAAGTTTCGGTGCCCATTTGGAGTATCACTCGTTCAGCCGGATTTGTTAGTCGCCCTCCATCTATACTGACAAATTCTGTTTTTCTGCGTGAAAGTTGAGTTGAGTTGAGTTGAGTTTTATGGCACATAAGCAACTAAGGCTATCATGCGCCAAACAGGTGATAGTGCTTTTAGTTTTGTGTGTGTTTGCTTATTTTAGAACATTTAGAGCTTGTTTAAGAGTTTCGCTTCTTTTAGAAAACTAACAAGGGAGGGAATTTCAACAAAGGCATTGTCTCCTATGAGTAAGCTGGGATGAAAGGGGATGGGTTGTTTGTAAAGTGCGGAAAATATTTTTCCTGATGACCTCATATTTCGCACATGAGAGTAGGATGTGGTTTAGTGTTAGATCTTGATCACATCCTTCACATCTCGGAGAAAGTTATGTGTCAGATATGTGTGTCCTATGCGAAGGCGGCATAGAATGCCTTCTGTGAGGCGATCTTCATGTCTGCTCGTTTGCCTATCTGATATAGCGGGTTTAACCATGTGGAGTTTGTTGTTAGTTTCAGTATCCCGCAAGGACTGCCATTTGACTGCGAGTTTACTTCGTATAAAGTTCATGCAGTCCCGGTGAGGAATGTTTACTTTAGTTATTCTTCCATTACTGGCCTGTACGGCACATGTATCAGCTCTCTCGTTCCCATTAATTCTCATGTGGCTAGGAGCCCAACAGAATATAATTTTGTGTCCGAGAGCTTTGGCTCTTACTACATCTTGTATTATGTCTCCTAGTACAGGCTGAGACGCATTTCTGTAACTCAGTGCTGTGATGGCGCCTAGTGGGTCTGTGTAGATATTACTCTTTCTAATTTTTTTCGTTTATTCTTTTTACAGCCACAACAATGGCGTAACATCCCACTGTGAAAATCGAGGCACATTTAGGTAGCCTGGCCACTTTCTCCCATTTTCCTTGCACTACTGCAGTCCCAACGTAGCCTGACGTTTTGAACCGTCTGTGTAAAATGCTGTGTGGTCTTTATATTTTTCGTTGAGTGCTAAAAAATTCCTGCATGATGTGTTCACGCGGTGTGCTGTTTTTTTTTTAAACGTGTAAAGTCAAATACAGAAGGACAAGTTACCAAGGTGGTAGTTGGTCATGTCTCTGGACAATTTCAGGTAATGCGTCCAACATACTCAGATCTTGTTATTTTTCTTCGAAACGAAGAAGTAATGGTTTAATTTTTGGGGGTTCGTTAATAAACGGTGTCCTTGACGATGATTTTGTGACTTTGGGTAACACAGATGTTTTGGTAGAGAACGGATCTTTAGGATGTATGAGCATGTCAGCATCGTTCTGTGTGTGAGTGGGGGTTTATTTGTTTCGACGTGAAGACTGTTGATGGGCGATGTCCTATATGCCCAGACGAGAGACGTAGACCTAAATTGTGAACTGGGTCTAATCGTTTCAAATAAGATTGCCTGGCTGAGCCATATACAATGCAGCCATAATCCAAGCAGGAGCGTACAACAGAGCGATAAATTTGTAAAAGACAGGCTCTGCCAGAGGTGGTGGCGTAACGCTAGCTGCTCCCACCGGGAGCGCAAGGGGCCTTGCTAGAGCGTCTCTCTGGGTGGCTTCAGCAGGCGCCGAGGACCGCTGTGATGCTGCGCCCTGTTGCACCACAACGGATCGGGTATGTGCCGGTGAGAGTCGCCTCCTAGCCTCGAGAAATGTCAGTTTGTCACTTTGAGTGTGAATATTTCTTTTTCTTTTTTTCATGCCGGGCAAGCACGGGAGTAAGCTGCGTGGTTGCCCTTGCAGTTCACACAGAGTTGTTTTTAAGAGTTGCAGTTCTCGGCAAGGTGTTCATTGGGGGCACTTTTGGCGCACGTCTCTTGACCCCGGCAGCTCAGTGAGCCGTGACCGTAGCGTTGGCACTTGTAGCATCGGTGTGGGTTTGGTATGTAGGGTCTGAGTTTCATCTTTGTGTACTCCACCTCTACAGATTCTGGAAGGATGCTTGATGCAAAGGCGAGGACACGTGCTTAGTCTCCATTTCTTTGTTTTCCCGTTTGATTTTGATTCTGTAGACATTCGTGACGTTCTGTTCTTTTCGACCTTCTAGAAGTTCCTCCTCAGACATATACTTTAGGTAATCATCTGAGATGATTCCACGGGCTCTATTCACTGACCTGTGCTCACCGACGGTTACAGGGATGTCTCCAAAAGACGTTGGTTGCGGCAGTTTCTCACATTGATGTTTGTAGAGCAGTTCGAAAAGGACGTCTCCGTTTAAAAGTTTCTTGATGTTGTAGCCTTCACCACTGGTGGCTGTTAACGTCTTTGCAACGACAAAAGTGACATGAGGGGTGCGGTTTTTTCTGTCATAACTATGCACCACGTGCAAAGTTGTTCGCATCTCTCATAAAGAACTTGGCGGTTGCGTCGGTGCCCTCTCTTTTTCGAGAGGCATCAGTTGAACGAAAACAGGAGACAATGAAATCCAAAATCTGTTCCGCCATGGTGCCACCCACCCACCAAGGAGCCCAACAAGGGGTCGGGACAGGAACTCGCGGGCAAGTCCTGCCCACCCTAGCTATACACCACGACTATAACAAAATATGGCTGAACGCAGGGTCATTCGCACACAGGGTTAACCCTAGCCACCAGTAAAAAGGGAAACTAAAGAATGAACGAGGCGACAGGAAGGTTGTTAGAAAGAAGATAGGAAAGTGAAACATGACGGGGAGGACAGGAAGAGGCGACTGCCGATTCCCCCCGGGTGGGTCAGGCCGGAGGTGCCGTCTACGAGAAGCGGAGGCCAAAGTGGTGTGTTGCCATCGCCAAGGGGCCTTAATGGTCTGAGCACTCGGCGTCGGCTCAACCACGGGGACCCTCTTTTTTCGGCACACGGCGCTGCCACGCACGGCTAGGCGTAGGTGCTTGGGGTTCGTGTTGTCGCACTGTACACGCAAACATCTGCTTTAACAGACGCCCCCTGCGGGAGGGTGAAAGTTCGAAGCCAAGTTCTCTGAGGGAATTTTCAAGGCTGAATACTGCTGCCTGTGGTTCAGTTTGCATGCGGTTTTTGCAATTGTAATAGCCGCTTCCGTCCAGACGACAATGTCATCTGCTTAAATAGCAAATCTAGCCGAGGTGTTCCTTTCTAGTGTGCGAACCACTCTGTTTATGAACAAGTTGAAGAGAAGTGGGCCGAGTATTGATCTTTGGGGAAGTCATTTATCAAAAAAGAAAGTTTTAGGTGCCCACTGGGGGCTCTTGCTGTGTAATCGAATTGGTCGGTGCTCCAGGAAGCTGCGTATCCAGTTCTGAGTTCACTTCAAGATTTTTTAATAATAACTCGGCGAAGTAGCCAGACGTAGTCGTGGGTACCCAGGTTGGGTGGAAGTCTGTGGTGAGTGGAACAAGGCCGTTTGCTCGAGATGGTACTGCAGCCGGTTGTTGATGAGTCTCTCGGTGAGCTTGGAAATAGTAGGTGTGAGGGCAATTGGTCGAAAATTTTCAGGTTGACGAGTCTTTTTCAGGCTTAGGAATTCGAATAATGATGTTTAGTTTCAGGCGTTTGTTTACCGTTCCTGGCTTCAAGGATTGATTGATTGTATAAAGAAGAGCTTCTTTAGCGGCTGTAGGCTGATTACGTAGATCTTGCCACGTAATACCGTCATGGCCAGGGGCATAGCGAGGTTTCTCTTTCCCTAGGCCCAAGACAAGTTCGCCTATAGTGAAGGGTGGTTTCAGATTTTCTTCTGGGTTATTGGGGATTGTGAGGCGAGTTAAGGAAGGCAAGTGATCAGGTTTGCGAGTTGCGTGGGGGAGAAAGGGAAGGATGACTTGGTCCCCCACTATTAGGGGCTCCGCATGCAACATTAATTCCTCCAAAATGGGAATCTTGGTTTTTGGAATGGACAGTCCCCGTCTGAAACTTATCCACAGGATGGTGACTAGTTGAAACCACGCTGCCTCTGACCGCAAAGTGTACTTTACAAAAACAGACGCTTCCACCATGGCCCATCGCTTTGCAGTAAGTGAAAGAAACCGGCTATGGCGCAGCAACGAACCCAATAATGAAGTATTTTTGCACGCGATTGACCCTGATTTGACATCAAAACTTCCTAGAGAGCTCCCTCGTAGGCTGGATACATTATATCATCGCCTACGACTGAACTCGGCCTACACAAACAGTTACCTCTTTCGCTTCGGACTGACGACCAACCCGTACTGCGATAACTGTTCTTACATAGAAACCGTCGAACATGTCTTATTAGAATGTGTGGCCTACTAGGCACCAAGATCCCGTTTTCTTGAAGATATTGAACGCCTAGATCAAGGGCCGGTAACTTTGAAGACCATCTTAGGACCATGGACAAGCCCCTCGAAGCAGCGTCAGGCCCTAAAAAGTTTGTTTTATTATTTGGAGGACATTGGCCACATTTCAAAATTGTAAATTCTGTAACGCAATCTAAAAAATAGTCCGCCAAGCCCGCCATACCACGCCAGTGTTTTTTTTGTTTGCTTCTTCGTTTTTTTTTTCTCACTCTTTTTTTTTCTTTTCTGCCCACCTCTCTCTAGGGCCTGTTCCCCCTACATCCCCGACCCCTAGCAGAGAAGCATGTATGTGATCACAAACGCCGGCAAAACTCTCTGCTTTTTCAATAAAGAGCCTTCTCTCTCTCTCTCTTGTCGACAGTCGCATTTCTGCTGTCGACGCATGCTCAGCGCTCTTCAACAGAGAAAGCTGGTGGTTGTCATTAGCTTTAACTTCGCTTTTTTAAAGGTCTGCCTTTCTTAAGAAAAAGACTGTTGAAAGGCGAAGCTATCTTCATGCAAAGAGAGTCAAATGAAAGTGCACAATTCATCCTCCTGAAAACAAAAATCCAAAATTTAAGTCCGCAGCCGAAGTCCACTTCAACGCAGCCCAAGTCCAAAGTCAACGCCCGAACGCCGAACCAAAAAGAAATGTTTAACGCTCCAAATGCGGTGATAGCGCAATCAGACAGGCAATGGTTTTACAACGCCAGGAACCCAGCTTCGAATCCTACAGCAGGAGGCGTTATTTTGAGCGGCGCACTACTAAGACCTGCTCGTGGTCACCTTGCCACCTTGCACATTCCCTCAATCTTCTTGGCCTACCATTTTCCACTTCTCTATTTTGCCAAGCGGAGTTTTCTATTAAAAGAACCTTGCAACACTACTCTCAACTTTTAAATGCAGAGCATTTCAGTAACTCACGATGTCACCCGCGTTGACGTCCGTAGTCCGCATCGCTCCTCCTACACTATATAAAAATCCCCCTCGCGAGGGGCACGATCAAATGCAGAGCATTTCCGCGGGAATCCAACGCGGCGAGAGGGTGTTGCGCACGTCCCCACTTGTTGTGCGCCCGAACCCAACGCGGCGAGAGTGGATGTTGCGAGCGGAGAGAAGGCGAGGAGGACGCGGTGGAGAGGGCGCACCTGTGGCCGACGGTTGAATGAGTCAAGGATATAAGGCGCGTGCGTAACCTTCCATTCTGTGTCGGCATTGTGGAGCAGTCGGTAGAGCGCTGTGTACCTTGCGTTTCGCCCGCAGAGTCGTGGGATCGAAACCTGGCGCCGGAAGGTATTATTTCTTTATATAGTGTAGGGGGAGCGATGCGGACTGCGGGATGCGGACTACGGACGCCAACGCGGGTGACATCGTGAGTTACTGAAATGCTCTGCATTTAAAAATAATACTTACCGGCGCCAATACGTAATCAACCAATACGTAATCCATACGACTTGCAGGCGCGCCCCCGCGGAAATGCTCTGCATTTGATCGTGCCCCTCGCGAGGGGGATGTTTCTTTAGCGTTCCGTCTGGACGGAACGCTAGACACTTCCATAAAACAAAGATTACTCTGATGAGTGTCTCTGGATTCTGGTGGAAATAAGTTGGTTGTAGAATTCAAATTTGTAACGGAAACGGCAATTGGAGCATTTCCTCAGAAACTCATTTACAGCGAACTTATATATATATATATATATATATATATATATATATATATATATATATATATATATATATATATATATATATGTTCCTTTTTTCGAAATCCTCTGTGCTTGCAGGACGTAGTAAACCAACACCTTCACTACTTAGATCAGTCTGTCGGAGAGTACCGCAGCCAAAATTTAATAGTTTATGTCTATCAGATAACTCAAAACTTCCCCAAAACATTTATCTCTATTTCCGGCCTTGGCGTTCTTTGACTGCTCGAACTACGTCTTACAGTGGTGTAGCGGCTATTGGCCGGATTTTGTTCAGTTACACCAATAAACGCATTGGATAGTCACACTAAAAAGAAAGCCACCTTAGCAAAGTAGAAACGCAATGCGTATCTGCTGCTACGAGCAAATCACGCACTGCTGCTAAGCGCTCGTGATAACTATAGCTTTCGCAGTGCTTCCAGACGCAAAGGAAAGAGTGAAAGCGTCTATAGGCAGTGTTGCAGAGTCCCTTTAACGTTCGGCGTGGCCAGAGCTAAAATCAAGAGCCAGCTACCTTCTGCGCAAGGTCCACCAAGGGAGATTTCATGAGCGCAGGAGAGTATTGTAAGCCTCGGGAAGTATATCGGATTAATCGGGCACCCGGTCACTTCAGCTGTCTGTTTTGTAGTCTCCATAAAACAGACCTGTGTATTCTTCAGCAGCATGTCATAACATCACGGGGGCCTTTTATTATTAACTTCCAATTTCGTGTTGGTCTTTTATGCGGCTTGACCCTCTGAGTTGTAACGAAAATATTTAAGAATTTCAAATTAATTTTATGGTTACGAACAGCC
This sequence comes from Haemaphysalis longicornis, assembly GCA_013339765.2. Lineage (NCBI taxonomy): Eukaryota > Metazoa > Arthropoda > Arachnida > Ixodida > Ixodidae > Haemaphysalis > Haemaphysalis longicornis. The sequence continues at coordinate 96,600,456 of CM023451.1, read as the reverse complement.
ATGAACAGAAGTTTACAGACCACACAAATGGCATTTTTGAATTATTTCTCTTCCGGTAGCTACCAACAAATGGTGGTATGCATGTGAGATGTATGATTTTTAAAGGGACAGCCGATTTGACCCTCTGAGTTGTAACGAAAATATTTAAGTATTTCAAATTAATTTTATGGTTACGAACAGCCATGAACAGAAGTTTACAGACCACACAAATGGCATTTTTGAATTATTTCTCTTCCGGTAGCTACCAACAAATGGTGGTATGCATGTGAGATGTATGATTTAAAGGGACAACCGATTTTTTTCGACTATATTTTCTCTATCCCGAATGAAAGGGTATCACTTAAAGCATCTTGACGAGAAACAGTTTTCTTGATAACGCCCTAGAGCATTTTAAATCGAAATTTTTATAACTACGAGCCGTATGTGTCCCTCCCTAAAATAATGCTGGCAACCATGACTTAGAGTAGCTCGGCAACATATTTTTGTCTGTATGCGAAATAAAAAACGATGTTTAAAAACTTGTCCCCAGCTAAAAAAGTTTGAATCGCAGGCTTTTCTGTTCCTTTACGTGTTTTTTTAATGCAATGGTCTATTTTGCACGAATGCGCCATCTGTTGTGATAGACGATAGGTAGAATCTGGCTTCACGTGGTGGAGGTGGAAAGTTCGATTCTCCCCGGGCGCGACGTTTTTTTAAGCTACCGTTGGCGTATTTGGAAACTGAAATCAAATATTTTGCCAGAACAAACGCCCCTCACTCAGGCAGAATCGTCAAAGCTGCTTTACTGGGTCTGTTTACTGAACGCTGCCATTGATTCTGGGAATGAAGGCTCAGTTAGCCACACTGAGAGCAACCCAGCGACGGCGGGCGGCGTGTCTTTAAAATTTTCAATATAATGTTTAGAAATACATATACAATTTAACCTTGTTTAAATATTTGAGTTAAAAGGTTTTCAATACGTAAATAAACGTTTAAGCAGTTGCAGTAGCTGCCAGTCTTGCAGGTCACGTGACAGGGACACATATTGTAGTGTCAAGAAACACTACGAACCACCACCCTTCCGATTTCAGGAAGTTTGTTGCCAAATTAAAATTATTTCCGCCAATTTGTTTAGAAATTGCTTCTGGCTACCAGGCTGTATAAAACGCTCGCTTTCATATGAGCTAGAGAGCATATACGCGAAAAAATCGGTTGTCTGCTCCTTTAACGTAATGAAAAAAATACCGCACAGAGTAAGTACCTCAGGCAGCCGTGCGGCAGAAAAAAAAAGCTCAAAATTGCTGCTGTCCTGGTCGGTAAACCTTTGTTCTTGGGGGTACATGTCTGCTGAGTGACTGAGTTTTGAAAGAAATGCTTTTATATCTGATCCACGACATCCAGAAAATTACCAGAGTTGTTGGACTTCGTCCTCCTAACCCAAGGTTGATCCACTGGAACCGCAGCCAGCAAGGGTTCATGCCAGAGGTCTTCAGTTGCGGTTAAGGATTCCTTGTGCTGCCACAGAAGAGCATTGAGGAGGCGAAAGGTTCGATTGTTGGTTGTTCTAAGTAGCAAGGGGACGAACACTTGTGAAGGGTACGGTAAAACGTGAACGGTTTTATGAGCAGAGGTTATCTACCGCTAAAATGTACATAAAATGGAGTAACTCGGTAGAAACTCTCGGCGTTTCCGAATGTACCGAGAATTTCCTAACGAGATTGACCCATATGGTGGGCTTAAAATATTTGGCTGAGCCCATGGCGCGTAGCGCATGGGCGAAGGAAGAGTCCGACCCCAGGTGATGGGGTTCCGCATATTAAAGAGTTTAGGCAGGCGGCACCCATTCTGGTGCCCCCTTCAGGCGTTGTCAGGCGGACATCCGAGTGGTGTCATGGGGGAGATTCAGGTACTGAAGCTAGTATTGCTACGCAGAGAGCAAAGCACGCACGCACACGCGCACGCACATGCGGACGCGCCCACACGCAGACGCGCACACGCCCACATACACGCACGGACGCACGCACACGCGCATACGCGCACCACACAACGCATGCACGCACGCAAGCACGCGATCACGCGCGCACACGCACGCTCTCTCTCTCTCTCTCTCTCTCTCTCTCTCTCACACACACACACACACACACACACACACACACTCTCCTGCAGCCCTCTCGTTCTCCTCGTAAGTGGGCTCGCGGTTGTCGTCTTTTTTTGTTTTTACCTTTCATTAGGGCGGCGCCGCTGCCGTGGAGTTGAAAACGTTGCGAAATGAGTGTGTCGCGAGCAGCGCGGAGGCAATCCCTCGCTTGTATACTGGTTTTGGTGTGATGACTAGCTTTTTTGTCGCCCTTGAGAACAAGTTTCTGCTTATTAAAGTGCCATTAGGCTGTTCGCATCCCGTTGCAGTAGAATACCGGCCATCCGTTCTTTCTCTTGCTGACAACCGCACTGCGCTGTATGCCATGTTCTGGGACGGCGTCTTCTGGCGGAATTCACAAGTTATGCCTTCGTGGTCCGCAAGATGGCGCTGAGCGCAACACATCAGTAGTGCCACCATACCAGCGCACGAGGCCCATAAGTAACATACAAACGTGCTGTTTTGAGGTAATGTCGGTTCTTTTGTGTTTTGCTGATTTTTGTCTCACTTATAACGCTTCCCCCAATAAGAAATGCACAGTACAATGTTTACTCAGTGTGATTTTTTACAGGAACTATACAAGATTTTCAGCTGGTAATCTCACAGCCCTATATTCCAAAATTTCATCATAAGATGACAACTCACAATGGCTTAAGTAAACTGCTTTTCCTATTACAAATACATCGACTTTGTCTATATCTTCAGCCATTCCTAGAGTAGAAAACGCTCCGTAGCATTTCACCAGAATCGTTATTTTCTGTCTTATTGGCGTAATGAACGTTTTAAGTGTTTTATTATCTTGAAGAAAATACAACCTATAATAAGAAGGGTATCTATAAAAGACCGATAATTCGTATAAAAATCGTATCAAGTATTTTTAAGAAGAGCTCACTTTCAGAAGAGAAATGGGATGCACTTGGCGATTGCACGGGTGCAGCTTATCCTTCTACTTCACTGATCGTGGTCACGCCCCTCATTTCGACTGTGCCACACACGTTTGCTCTTTTGATTTCTACTTACAATACCACCCGCCAGAAAAGTGAACGCTGGAATAAAAAAAAATCTGCAGATACACTTAAGGCTGCAGACATGTAGGAACGCGAACGATGAGAAACAGTGCCACGGCACCCCACCTCCTACTGTACTGCGTGGTCCCCCGATCAGTGATTAAAAAAAACGCCCGCACGCCTAGCAGCAATCAGCATATGCGATAACCGAGTGACGGCGCTAGAGCAGGGGCGGACACTTCGGGTAGTTTCGGTATTTGAAATAAAGTGTAGCTGTGACGCTGGTAGCCAAGCGAAAATTCAGCAACTTTTGCACACGTGACTTTATACTTTCCAAGATACGGAGCAATAAAGTAAAGTTATCCTATTATATGTACAAATAAAATGTGTTCTTGGCTATTTCCTTTTTTGACACCCAATTTATTTATTTAGTCGCTTCAGTGGTTGCGCCGATGGGCGGCGCTATCGCTCTTATCTCCTCTGGTACCATCCTGTTCGTCTGCTCCTGCCGCTTTCACTGTGTGCACGTGTAGAAATTTTGTAGTATACTTTGAAGGTGAAAATTTTGGGTGTCTGTGAGTGCGAACGGATCCACTATGTCAGAGGAAGTGAGAACGGGACACAACGACTGCTGCGCTGCTGTGTGTTGCGACAACTCGGGGACAAATAGCGCAGCGAAAATTTCCCGCTTCCCAGCAGACGGCGGGTAAGCTGACTTTTAAAGCAAAGCTTTCCAGCTGTTCCAGCCAACGGCTCTTCCTTGGCGTGCGGGACAACAAACTCCCAACGCTGTGTAGGCGGCGGCAGAGGGAGGATGGGGGTAGCGGAGGGTTCCACTCACGGAGCTCACTGTAAATAGTGCAGCGAATTTACCCAGCGTTCCCCCCGCGCGGAAGTGCCTGCTCGCCACTGGCGGCGGCGGCCGTACGGCTTTCTCGTCTGCTTTAGCGACGGTTGTTTTGGGCCTGATTTGGTTCAGCTTCAGCCTTCACACCATTGCACGCTGCCTTCGCACGGCTTGATTAAGTACTTCGACAGCACCTCCACGGTAAACCCACACCCGACGGAATTAAGTGGTCGTACGGCAAACACCCGTTAACGATTGGTTTGCAGGGCGGGAAAACAAAATGTACAAACCACATACAGGTATCTGGCCGCTAGAGAAACTATACCTTTCGCACACTGCTTGCCATGAATGGGACTCCGTCACTCCGTTTTCTAAATTGGTGAATACAATAGGTTGTGTTTTAAGATGTATTACAAAAGGCTAATGTAGCAACTGGTTCTGATGAAAAGCGATTATGAAAGTTCCCTCAATTTTCCGCAGATCTCAAACTTACGGGATCGCCGCTAGGGGGCAAACACAGGTGCTTGCAGCTCGTTTTGACTCCCGCTTTCTGCCTTTGTATCTGCGATCGCTCGATGTGCACGACCAGCTGGACACTTCCAACGACTTCCTGAACGCCGGAGGAACATTTTGACCCCTCAATCGACGTGATCGGACCAGCGGGTGCCACAACAAGCCATCCAGACTCTGCGACCACGCCGACGCCCCACGAGGCCTACAGTTTAGGCCTAGCGTGCACGGCCGCCGCCGTGCATGGCAGCCATCTCGCCGCCGCTGAGCGCGCGCCTCTGTGCCACGCCAACCATGTCCACATCTGCCGACGAGAGCTGCGATGCGACCAACCACCCCGGGTCAGCGCCAGAGCTTTCCCTGCAACATAATGCAGGCGATAATAACGAAGCTGTCACCTCAGACATGGATTTCTACCCTCAAAGTGGCCGTGCCCTTCCAGCCCCCAATCCCTGGCTCACTGTCATAAACTCCCGGAAGCAAAAGTACGTACCTTCTAACCAAGACTCTGCCATGCTATCCAGCAAGCTCCAGGCTCCCAAGCGCATTATCCCGCCGCCCCGGTTCCCACCTTTTCAGTTCAGTTTCAGTTTCAGTTTATTTCCCAGAAGCATCTGGACGACTTCCTGGCTAAAAGCTGCTCGAGCAGCTTGACAAAGGCGCAGGAAACCTACCGACTACATCACTGTTCTGCGACCACACGACGATCTACGCGTCGACGCGTGGCCCATCCAAGAACTGGCGCGAAGCATCTCGGCTGCGAGCCACATCACCGACTGCCAATTCCGGTGCCTCGTCACCCTCCAGCACAGTCTAAAACCAATCTCATCGTGGCCGGCACCCCTGACCCTGCCATTGCCGACCGGCTCACCCACATAACGACTATAACCCTCCGCGACGCCCAGTATCAAGTCATATGAAACCTCCCCCTGGAGCTTCCCTGGGCGTCATCCACGGCCTACCGGAAGATATTACGCAAGACCAGCTTGTAGAATACACTGCCACCAACAGACCCTACCTGATTCACGCCAGGCTCATGGGACGGACCCGCTCCGCTCTGCTGACATTCAATGGCACACGGTTACCGTACTATGTCAAGTTCGACTGCGAAATGGTGCGCTGTAGACCCTACCACCGTGCCATCCAAACGTGCAAGTGTTGCGGTGAAGTGGGACACCGTCAGGATGTGTGCCCTTACCCAGAACAGCCCCACTGCCCTGTCTGTGGCATCCCAACAGTTCCTCCTGACCACCTGTGCACCCCCCCTGTAAACTCTGCGAAGGACCCCACCCAACTGCTCATAAGGACTGTCCTAAACGCTTTCTCCCCACACCACCGCGGAAACCCTCCCGGTCCAATTTTTCCGGGACATCCAACCTGCCAACCTCTCCCAGCCAGGAATACCCGCCGCTGCTCCTTCAATCAGCCGCGACAGTCACCGGGAAGCCACCAACTGCCCAATCTCAGGTGAGCTGGTCAGATGTCACTCGGGCCCCTCCCACTGCTCGTCTCTCCCTACCTACAGCTAACACCCAATCCATTCCTCCCGTCTCCCCTGCCCTCGCCTCGGCGATCGCTGAACTCAAACAGCAACAGCAGCGTTTTCAGTCACAACTGGACACTCTAACTAAAAAGATAGAGGCCCTGGTGGCCACTCCTCCTCCCACACCCTCCGCACCGCCGCCCCCACCCGTAGAACAATTACACACTGTGATTGACGCCAGAATTACGACGCTCATCAAAGAACTGATTGACACCCAAAAGGAAACTCTTGCGCCTCTCTGCGCAGGCCTACAGGCGCTCACAGACCGACAAAACAAACTAGAGCAGGCCATCCTTAGCATTAAGGAAAACCTCGCCGCCACCCACCCGCCTAAGAAGATAAAACATCACCCCTACTATGACTAACGCCCAGCCAGCTTCGCTCTCCATATTACAGTGGAACTGCCGCTCCTTCGCAAGTAAGCGCCACCAATTGGCTTTCTTCGTCCTGCAAGACCCCCCGTATGTCATCGCCATTCAAGAATCAAACGCCGCAGTACCCTACCTACAGCAATACACCGCATTTACGGACGACCTACAGCACCGCACCGCCACTTTAGTGCACAACACACATCCGGCCCGGTCACATCGCCTTCCCCAAGACATCCCCCACACTTTCGTTGAGCTCATTTCTAATCGGCCCCAACACCCCAGTATTTACATCCGTAACGTCTACAGTCCCCCCACCGGCAGCCTATCCACCCTAGAAGCTCTACTACATGAAGCCACGTTAATTGCAAAAAAGTGTCCGCTCCTACTTCTCGGAAATTTTAATGCTCCACATCCTTCCTGGGGCTATGCCCTGGCCTCGAAAAAAGGCACGGCCCTCCTCCGGGCCACGCAGAATCATCAGCTCGTCCTTTACAATGACCTCACCATGAATACTCGCATTGGCAACAGCGTGGCTCGAAACACAACGCCCGATCTATCATTCGCAAGGAACGTCACAAGCCTCACTTGGACATGTCTAGAAGAAACCCTCGGTAGCGACCACCACATCATCTCCATCCATCTTTCATTAACACAGAAACCTACAAGGACAGGCACCGCTCGTTTAACAAATTGGCCCGCTTTCCGGCAAGACACAGATACCCTTCCTTCCATTACCCAAGATCTGACCGCTTGGAGGCAAGCCCTTAACCAACGGTTCAAAAAGCACACACAGAAAACTGCACTCACCGATACTACGGCCCGCTGCCGATCCCCATCTCACCCATATCTGGGACGCCCGGCGAAGCCTCACTAAGAGATGCAGAGACAAAAACATAATCTCACATTGAAGAAACGCATCGCTCTCCTCACCCAGCAAGCCCAAACGTATGCACAAGAATTCCAACGACAGAACTGGCGCAGCTTCTGCGACCAACTGCAGGGCACGTTACACTCAAAAAGGACATGGCACCTGCTTCGCTCTCTTCTCGATCCCACTAATACCCGGCGGCATACCGACCATAAGATACAACGCCTCATCAAGAACAGTGATCTCCCCTCGCAATGCCTTCTTGAGTCGATCCAGCATCATCTCTTCGGCCACCCAAGCTCCTACCCCCCTCCTCCGGTCAGCCACTATACCGGTAGTCCCAATGAAGGCCTTGATGCCCCTTTTACCTTAACGGAACTCACCGCAGTGCTTGCCCGCCTCACACGCAATACCACGCCCGGGAAAGATAACATCACATACCACTTACTCCGTAACTTGGATGGGGAGACCCTGCAGGAACTCCTCACTCTCTTCAATGCTCACTGGCAAGCAGGAACCCTTCCGGCAGATTGGCGACATTCAGACATCACCCTCATCCCGAAGCCGAACAAAAACTCACCCCCACCACTCTCCGCCCAATCTCTCTGACCTTTTGCCTCGTAAAGCTTCTTGAACACCTGATACATCAACGCCTATCCGATCACTTAGAAAAGCAGACCCTCTACCCTCTTACTATGTTTGGTTTTCGCCAACACCTTTCCACGCAAGATGTGCTCATCCAGATTAAGGAAGAGGTGCTTGACCACCTCAGCCGCACCACCCCGAAGACCATTCTTACATTATACGTCAAGGGTGCCTTTGACAATGTTACACATCAGGCCATACTAGATAACTTAAACACCACGGGATGTGGACTGCGAACTTTTCAATTCGTCAGTGCCTTCTTGCGAGACAGAACAGCAACTCTCCGCCTGGGCCCCCTCACCTCAACTTGTTTCCACACCCCAGCCAAAGGTACACCCCAGGGTTTGGTTATTTCACCTTTACTCTTTAAAGGAGCCATGAAGAGAAAATACAACTTCGTTTAATTTGAAAGAACTACGATTCAGTATCTCACTCAGCTCCATTACAGCCACAAAAGATGTTTTTTTTAACGAAAAAAAGCAAGAAGTGTTTAAAAACTTTGAAATTTTGCGCCACAGTGACGTGTTATGAGCAAGAATGACGTCGCACGGCCCAACAATAAAACATAATTTTCAGTCCGTTAACTGCACGTTAGCATTCAAGTGATGCGGTCAAATGGAACTAGAGGCCCCATTACAGACGTCCAGTCATGTGTCATCGCGACAGGTCAGTTAGGCGGCCGCCAATCGCAGAAACAAGGTTCCGTGACGTCATAGAAAAGTTGCGGGAAATTGGCTAGGGGGTCGCGACTGCTTCACACGTTTTCTTTCATATCTCCGTTATTAGTTCGAAGATTGCGATGATATAGGTATCATTGTTATCGGGACTAAGCAGTCTTTCTAATAAACCCAACTTGTATTTTGCCTTCATGGCTCCTTTAACATCGCCATGCTCCACTTCCCGGCCAAGCTGCAAGAAATTCCTGGAATTCACCACGCGTTCTATGCTGATGATCTCACCATTTGGACAACCCGGGGCTCTAGCGGTGAGCAGCAAGACAGCCTACAGCAAGCTATTGACACAACAATGGAATATCTCCAACCTAGAGGACTAACATGCGAACCTACTAAATCTGGCCTTCTCGTTCTTCGTGCTCGTACTAGGGGAAGAAAAGCTAACACAACTCCCGATCCCCAGGTCAGCATATCCGGTGCTTCCATCCCACAAGTTCCCACGCTTCGCATATTGGGAGTTCCATTCCATCAAGACGGATCAGGGTCAGCTCTCCTACCACAGCTACACAAGACAGTCTCCCAGCTGACGCATCTCATTCGCCGTATCCGGGGCTCCTCATATGGACTGCGAGAGTCAGACACATGTCGCCTCGTACGAGCCTTGCTCACCAGCCGTATCACTTACGGGACCCCCTTCGTCAATCTGAAACCCCAAGAGACTAACAAGTTGGACGCCGTCATAAGAACGACGTACAAATCAGCCCTCAGCCTGCCTACTTACACCGCGAACGAACGTCTCATGAAACGTGGCCTCCACAACACCCTGAATGAACTCATCGAAGCCCAGCGCGTATCTCAGCTGCAAAGACTTGCCCTCACCCCCACAGGCCGTCAGGTTCTTCATAATATAGGCCGAACCCCGCCCCCTGCTCGTCTTAACCTACAGCGCATCCCCCTTTCCATTCGGCAACAACTCAGAACAGCGCCCATACCCAGGCACATGCACCCCATTTACAACCGGGCGCGAAGAGAAGCTCGAGTACGCCACCTCGAGAAGCGTTACGGCAATGACCCGCAGACCCGTTACACGGATGTTGTGCATCCCTCCCCCAATTCTCCGGCTACGCTTGTCACCCTGGACACTTCTGGCAACACCCTTACTGCGGCAACTTACCGAAATATGCCTACACCCGAAGCCGAAGCCCTGGCCATCGCCCATGCCATTACTACACATCGAAATCAGCCTTATCTCACCATCATTAGCGATTCACAGCAAGCCTGCCGCCTTTACCAGGCCGGTCTCGCCCCACAGCAAGCCTTACCCATGCTACGCTGCCTACCTCCGGACCTAGAAGTGACCATTGTATGGATTCCTGGCCATGCCGGCCTGGTTGGGAATGAAGCGGCTCATGCCGCAGCCCGCGATCTGCACTACCGGGCACTCCCAACTTCAAGGACCGACACTGGGTGCTACCCTCCCACCACTGAAGACACGCTCCCTCCCTTGATTCCACCTTCAGTTCCATACTGTCCCACTACAGGCACACACGAAGAATATCCCCCCCGCCCCACCCCTCCCTCCCAACACACCAAGCCACCCTTTATCGCCGCCTGCAAACTGAAACCTACTATAATCACCCCATCCTACACCACATCTCGCCGTCCCTTTTCCCCTACAACTGCCCGCACTGCCACATACCTCTCACGACTTACCGCCTTGTTTTCTCTTGTCCTCACCACCCTAACCCCATCCCATCCCCCAACCCTGAGCAGTGGGAGTCCGAGCTCACCAGCTCAGCACCAGAGCGACAGCAAGCCCTGGTGCAACGAGCTCTGAACGCAGCTCGGACTCGCGGCCTCCTGGACTTGGGAGGCTGAGCACATCGTGGTGTGCACAATAAACGTTTATTCCTCCTCCTCTCAAACTTACTAAACTACTTCGTTTAAATCAATATAAATGGGAATCACTAAGCTCACATGGCGAATCATTTCGGTGTCTGCGCTTGTGTCACGCGGTGGTTTAGCCCCAAACTAGCACATCAGGATGGCTAGGTTCCCCTGTCTCACCATTCGAAAGCCGCTCCTCTCCGTCTTGTTCCTCCCGATAGCAGCAGCCTGGACGTGGCCGACGCGGCTGCTACGTTCGAGACGCTGCCCCCGCGAATTCCAGGTAATGGCTGGCAGAATCAGTGGTGTCACTCTTTCCAGAGCCATGTGTGTGAATTTCAAGTGACGTTGCATTGGCAATTGTTGTGGGTGTCGTTTAATGCTTTGATTTCCAACCACCTTCACAGCCCAAAATGGAGCCAATTTTTTTTATTTAGTCGTAGGTATGAAGGACCAAGCGATATCCTTATCAAAAAAGCTGCAGGGCGAACCGAAAAAAATTGCCCCCACCTCCCCGAAGGGAATCGTGAGGAAGTGCGAATGCATTTCTTGCGCCGAGAGCACACGGCGTAGTAATTCTGACATCGCCTTGAGAGGCGCCCAGCCAGCGAACGGTCTAAACTGGAGCAGAGCGAGCAGGAGACTGTAGCGAGAGAGCGCGCGCGAGCCGACCCACGGAGGTCTGGCGGTTTATCGCTGCATATATAGGGGGGTACGCCGCGCCGAGCCAGGTGGCTGAGAGAGGAGGCGAGCGCAAGGGGAGAGGGACAGCGGCGCACGGCAGCTGCAGCCGAGCGAGGGGAGAGGAGGTGCGGGTGCGTGACGTCACGGCGCGGGGAGGGAGAGTGACACACAGCGGCGCACGGCAGCTGCCGGGGAGAGGAGGTGGAGTATGTGACGTCACGGCGCGGGGAAGGGAGAGGGACGCGCGCGGCCCACGCCGTCGCGCCGCGAGGAGTGGTGAGGGGCGTGTCGTCACGTGGTGAGTGACGTCACTGCGCCGTTGCTACCGACGCTCCTCTCCGCTTCACGCCGTTGCTAGGGGATAGGATGACTGCGGACGGACGGCGCCGCCGGCGGTGGAAGGTTTGGGGTCGCTTATAAAGTGCATTGCACTTAAAATATTCCGCTGTTGCGTTGTCACGTGAACGGATGGTGGGGTGGTCTTTACCAGCTCGGAGAGATGGACGCAGGAAAGCCGTTGACGAGTTTGAGATAACACACATTTAATGCACACTCAAAACCCTACCGGAAAGCACGCAATGGTTAAACTGCACACAAATGATACGCACTCACATCTCTAACTAACAATCCCAACATACAACTCAAATATACACCCCTAACTTAAGAGCTCAATATACACTTCAAATCAAAACTCAAAAGTCTATGCAATAACGTCTTACACTAAGTACACTCTAAATACACTCCTTAACCAAGTTCTAGTTAATTTCTCTGGTACCACAACTCCCTAGTTGTGTCCTTTACAACTGCGTCCCTACTGGACTGGCCTACCCCGCTGTCGACGGCGCTGACGTGTCGCACCCGTTGCGTGGCCGCGACTCGGTGGTAGCCCTCCTCGTCTCGCTTCGTCGGTGCCGGCGTTCGATACGTGCGGTCAATCCTTGGACGGCGTGGGCTCCGCGCGTCCTCACTTCTTTCTTCTGTGGCTGTGGCTACCCCCTGGTAGCCGCTCTCGCTGGAGGTCCGCGATGCCGGCGTTCGACGCGCGCGGTCATCCCTTCGGCAGCGTGCTTCCTGGGTGGCTACCCCCTCGTAGCCGCTGCCGCTGGAGGTTCCAGGTTGGCTTGGCACGAACGTCGCCTTTCGGGGCCGTCGAGACGAACGTCGACGGAGCGTGGACGCTGGCCGCAGGTGCCCGACCGATGCCGCTGGGGCCACGAAGACACAGGTTCGTGGTGCACCTAGGATGACGGTGCCGATGCCAAGTCGGCCCGCTCCCTCCCAGGCTCGGATGGCGTGGTCGATGGCCTGGCCGCGTCCCCCTGGCTCGTTCCGCGAAGCTCACGTGCTCCGGCCGCCTCCTGGTTGTCTTCGGTTTCTTGCCTTCCCCTTCTCTTTGTGCGCCCCGCTTTTATACCCTCTGGGCTCTCTCGTGGCGCACTCCCTTTGGCTTCTTGCTTCTTCCCTGTCCTTATATGGCCATCTCGCCACTCGTCCCATGCGCGGCCTTCCCTGATTGGCCGACCAGTGCGCTGCCACCTTTGCCCATGATTCCTCGGTCCGTCGGCGCTGGTGCTTGCTGATTGGCGCGCTCCTGGCGCTCACTTGGAATGGCCGTTCCTTTGTTCTTTTTCCTCGTTTTCCGGGGTTTTCATGCATCCCCTCTCTGGGGGATGCCCTTGACACATGACATGCGTTAGAGTGAATTTCTTTTTCTTAGTTACTACGCATGTTTTAGTAATGCTGTAAGCCTGTGAAGCTACTGGAGGACAGTTTCGCACGAGCGGATTTATGCCAGGTGCGCTACGTTGCAATCCTACCACTCCCAATACGTTGTTGCATATGGGAAGGCGTCCCAAAACCGGGCTCCGTCGCCTCCCGTCATGCGTGTGGTATCGTGGTTAGCATCCAGGAAATTTGTTTGCCTTGTAAATGATGACCAGAAGCTGAAGGCAAACTTAACTGGTTTACTGCTTAGCGAGGGATGAGCAGAAGCAACAGAAGAACCATGCCCTTACCGGCGATGTTACAATACAGGACTCAAGCAGTGACACAGAATTTATCCGCTGCTCCAAAGCGAACACACTTCGGCGCTTGGGGCTCGTATTTATAGGTCTCCATTGCTGCCCAGGGGGCGGTGTACAACCGAATTCCGCGTAGTACAAAACTGTGGGGGTTGCCATAGGATCCCGTGTTGACAGAAGCAAAGTGAGCTTGATACTCCAGATTGTTCTGCGCCATGATCTACAGGCCATACCCGACCCGTCCGATCTCTTCCGGTGATCAGCTTGGCATTAGGGGAAAAAAGCTTTGCAGTGCTACATACGTTTTCAGCGTCGAGAAAAGTACTCGGCTGGTGACGCCGCTCTGCCACTGGGAGGATGGTCGATGTTGAAAATTGAAGTAGAAGCTTCTTGCTCAAACTAGTACACTTGGCGACAAGAAATTGTCAACTACCGACCAACCAAAAAAAAAAAGAGTAACGCAATCGGGAATGATCGTGCGTAAAAGTCAGCCGGTCCGGCGGACCACAACCTGCGCACTAAAGCGGGATTCACACGACGGAGAAACCCTCTCTTTCTGGCTCACGGGACCCGCTCACGTGACTGGTTTTAGGCTCCGGCCCTCGGTGGGCATAGCCCGCGGAGGCTCCGGGAAAGAAAATGCCTCCGCATGTTTTCGCTCGACTAAAACTTCTAGTACACTCTAGCTCGACGGCGGTGGCCCTCGGCGGGGAATGGAACCTGCTCCTCGGCGCTGTCGTCTGCTAGTCACTCCGCGTAGCTCCGCGCGTGTGGATGCGCCGCCAGGCCTGATAATACGGTCACGTGCTGTTGACGTCACATATCCGTCCGCCTCCGCGCGCCTCCTCCACCGTCGTGTGAATCCCGCTTAAGCGTGCACTTTCAGTAAGCACTGCTGGTTTGCGTCGCCGTGCCGAGTACATGGGGCAGCGCTAGCTTGCACTTTTAGAGCGTGGCTAAGTGACAAAATGCAGCGAGCGCCAGAAGCGCGAAATCTGTTTTGTAATTCCGATAGGGGCCGTAAATAAAGTGATCGGGCGAACTGAATATTCAGGCCGTTGTGTTTCCTTGGTTGCTGTCACTCTATTCAATTACTCTAATGCATAATATATTCCTAATTCGCACTTAATAAACCAGAATAAGGGTCGGTGACGTCTTGAGGCGTAGTGCCGAGTTGCGTGAAGTCAGAACGGCGGAGGGCTGGACACAAAATGGGGTGGGTCAGGGAAGGGGGCTAAGCAAGCAAAGAGAGAAAAAATTCAGCGAATGGCCAATAATATTTGACAACAATCTGGCTAAGTGTGAAGATGAGGAACAATTCAAATAAAAGTAATCAATTCTCTGTCCTTGTATAGCAGTATAACCCCAATTGTGGTCAAAACTGGCATGTCGACGCTATTTAGTTAGTGAGAGTAGCAGAGGAGGGGTGTGGGTTTTGGCCACGTGCTGGGGGCCGCATTATGAAGCCTCGCGGGCCCCATTCGGCCCGCGGGCTGTACGTTTTGTTTGCGAAAATACAAAGCAATATTACCACCTGTTTTCAAGGCGGTGCCAGGCCAGAAGTGTCAACTGAACCGGTTGCGTTTCTCGCGTCCGCTTGCATGTTCCTGCTGAAGCAACTATTTACAGTTGCCTCAGGCTATAGGATGAGCAGAGTTCTGTGTTTATGCTTCTTGCGAACTGTTCTTTTGTCGACCGTACGCAAGAAGAAAGACCGATAATTATCGTCAGGAAGTTAGACCATTCGACCTGGCGATTCTGTCCAACGTAGCGACGATCGCGACAGCACACTCAAAAGAAACCGATGAATCAACTTATGTATTAATTTTTGCCTCATATTTGCGTAATGTTTCGTTCTTGTTCAACAATGTTGGCGAGTATGAATATTGCCGCCGGACTTAGACGTTTAGATTTGGCTGTAGCTATATACACCTATTGTGCAGCTTCTGGTTCACATTAGCCGGGTGCCTGAATCGAGGGACATACATAGACAGATAGACAGACAGACAGACCAACAGACCGACAGACTGACAGACAGACAGACAGACAGACAGACAGAGAGACATACAGACAGACAGACAGACCGACAGACAGACAGACAGACGGACAGATGGATGGAAGGACAGACAGACAGACGGACAAACGGACAGGCGGACATACATACATACATACATACATACATACATACATACATACATACATACATGCATACATACATACATACATACATACATACATACATACATACATGCATGCATGCATACATGCATACATGAATACATACATACATACATACATACATACAGTTCTGGCAGTCTTGGTGCCATATGGAGCTTAAGAGGGTTTAACGCTGGTTGACCACTCTCGACATGTCGTAGACACTCGAATCACGGCGCGGGGATTAAAAGAAGGTCCCCTTCACCCCGAGAAGTCAGAGTGGCGCTGGCTACCACCCCCAAGCACAGGAAAAAATTACATTGGCATAAATACCCCAGAAAGCGGGGGGGGGGGGGGTAATCGCCCCGCCGGTAGCGTAGTGGTTATCGCACCAGACCGGTATTCTGGAAGTCGTGGATTCGGATCCCACCTGGCGGGCATTTTTTCTCCGCTTTCTTTCTTTCCAAATTCTTTATCTGTTTCAATGACCTACCACAACCTCCCCTTTGCTTTCCGAGGTTTTATTGGCTGCCAACCCTTTTTTCTGTGTTATTTTCTACGAGCCCCTCATTTCCTATTCTGATTCGCTACATGCATAGCGAGGGCCTCTGTTCTGGCAGTCTTGGTGCCATAGGAACCTTAAGAGGGTTTAACGCTGGTTGACCACTCTCGACATGTCGTAGACACTCGAGTCACGGCGCGGGGATTAAAAAGAAGGTCCCCTTCACCCAGAGAAGTCAGAGTGGCGCTGGCTACCACGCCCAAGCACAGGAAAAAATTACATTTACATAAATACCCCAGAAAGCGGGGGGGAAAATCGCCCGCCGGTAGCGTAGTGGTTATTGCACCAGACCGGTATTCTGGAGGTCGTGGGTTCGGATCCCACCTGGCGGGCATTTTTTCTCCGCTTCCTTTCTTTCTTTCCAAATTCTTTATCTGTTTTAATGACCTACCACAACCTCCCCTTTGCTTCCGAGGTTTTCTTGGCTGCCAACCCTTATTTCTGTGTTATTTTCTACGAGCCCCTCATTTCCTATTCTGATTCGCTACATACATACATACATACATATGTCATAGAAGTGGAGGATGATGAAGTGCGCGCCGCACGGTAGTACTGAAATAAAGAAAGAGGAAGGACGCTTCTTCCCAGTTCTGGTACGCCGTGGGCGTCTTGGTTCTTCCTGGTCCCTTCTTCAACACATCTTGGTGCCGAAAACCCGTTGCTCGACGTTCTCCGAGCTTGCGACGAACCGCCGGGAGAAGAGGGAACGACCATGGACCGATTGAAGCCCAAACGAACGACCCGGTGGGCCCAGCAAACGAAACTGGTCAACGAAGTGAACGCAGCGCTACAATGTTCGACTCCTGACTTGGTGAGCCTTCAGAACTTGCTTGAACGTTTGACAGGGTGCGACGCTGAACTGAGATCAATTAACGCCGAGCTTGACCCGTTAATTCCCGTCGAGATACTTGAGACCGAGCTTCAGACTATCGTGCAGTACGAAGACGAAGCAGTCGGCGCATTATCAAGTTTAAGGACTGTGATAGAGGCTCTCAAGAATCAACGTACCGCAGTGATTACGCACAATGTTGGCGTCGAGGATTCAGCTTCTCGAGATGACCTTCAGTCTGCCGTTCGGTCAGGTGGACCACGATTACCGAAACTTGACATTACGACCTTTTGAGGAGAAATAAGTAAATGGCTTCCTTTTGGAGAACAGTTCGAAGCGACTATTGACAAAAATCCTTCATTAACAACAACGGACACAAGTTTCATTACTTAAGAAAGTCTTTATCGGGAGAGGCTGCGTCAGCCATTGCTAACCTTCAGACGACAGAAGCATGCTACAAAGATGCCATAGACATGCTTCGCTCAAGTTTAGGCGAACCTTTCCGTATCGAGCAAGAAGATCTCTACCGCCTGCGATGCCTGCCAGCTCGAAAGTCGTCTTCTGATGTTGCCGGACTGCGAAGACTTTAAGACACTCTGAAAAGTCATGTTCGGGGATTAAAAGCCTTGAAGGTGCCTACTACATCGTACGCATCGATGCTTACCGATGTTTTGCTCCGGAGCCTTCCACCGGACATCGTGATCGAGTACCATCGGCGTCGTGCGAACACCCAGCTCCCTTCCGACACAACACAAGACGAATACGCGACGGCAGCTGACAAAAGGTTACAAGCCCTGATATCTTTCATTCAAGTGGAAGTGGAAAGTAGAGAGAAAAGCCAGACGATGTTTGATGTAAAAGAAAATAGATTTGACGGAAACGTGGAACAAAATATAGGTGGATTTCGCCGACCATATCCTCCAACAGTAGCGGTATTTCAAAACGCTGAAAATTCACCGACAAAACGAACCTACTGCAGTTTTTGCCGCAGTACCACTCATGAAACGGAGAAGTGTAAGTCAAAGATGCCGGACCCTGAGAAAAGAGAGATTCTTACAAGAGAAGCCCGCTGCTTCAGATGCACGGCTAAGGGACACCGCTCAAAGGACTGCCAACGACGGATTTCATGCTCCAAATGTCAACGGAGGCATGCTTCATCGCTATGCTTGCAGTCGACAACCGGGAGTCAACCACCGAAACCTGACTCGGATAAGGCGTACTATGCGGCTGCGGACTCGGGCACAAACGTCAAGCATAGCAAGACCGTACTGCTTCAGACTTTTCGGGCGTGGGCTGTCTCCCAGGAGCGACGATGCTTCCTTCGCGTGGTCATCGACGGTGGCAGCCAAGGAGTTTTTTACGTGAGGACATCTCCCGAAAACTGAACCTTCCGGTTGTAGGGGAAGTCTCTCTCGCCATCAACACGTTTGGAAACACTCGCCGAAAGAAAACTCGCAAATATTGTATTGTCCGGCTAAAACTACAAAGCCAGTTTGATCATTCAGAATGCACTCTGGATTTGGTTGAAATTCCCGCAATATGCCAGGATATTCAATCATACTTGGCGGATGTTCCTTTCATGAAGAAGTTCGAAGAAACCGGACAAAATATCGGTGATTCAGACAAATTTGGTTGGAGCGCTGGAGACGACAGTATTGGGCTTCTAATCAGAGCAGATCAAATGTGGCTGCTTTTGAGAGCTGGAGTTACGCGCCATACTAACTCTAGCCTTGTGGCCGTGAACACAATTTTCGGCTAGACGTTTCAAGGTGCTACAGACACCGCAAACCAATCCGCGCCGTTTAACTGCATGGTATGCGTCTTGCACAGTCACATCAGCTGGCCGGAGCAAGATTGTCGCCAAGACGACATTGCCCGACAGTTTTGGGACTTGGAGACTATGGGAATACGCACAAACGACAACGGTGAGATAAAAAACCCAGCGTTAGGGGAATTCGAATCGACAGTTACCAAGATTGAAGGACGTTATGAAGTGTCTCTTCCGTGGATGCCTATCGAGAAGACAGCTCTCGGAGACAACCGTTGCGTGGCCATGAGAAGATTAACTTCTTTGGTGCAACGCCTGCATAAGAACAAAGACCTTCTCGAAAGGTATGACAAAGCCATACGACAGTACCTCGTTGACGGTAACGCAGAGATTGTTCCTGAGACACGTTTTACACCAGAAAAGGACAAGCGGATTTACTATATGCCCCACAGAGAAGTGCTAAAGCAAGATCGCACAACTACAAAACTACGAGTTGTATTTGATGCATCGTCATCTGCTCCGGGTTTTCTCTCAATGAACGAATGCCTGCACAAGGGACTCAACTTGAACCCTGATATACTGGAGCTACTATTGAGGTTCAGAACGTACCCAGTTGGACTCAGTTCAGATGTGGAGAAGGCATTCCTCCAAATCGGCATCCAGGAGAAAGACCGTGACGCCTTCCGGTTCTTCTGGTATTCAAGCCTACCAACTGGACCCCCGGCAGGCCACCTGCAAGAGTGGCGGATGAAACGTGTTCCTTTTGGAGCTACATCAAGCCCATTTCTCCTCTCGGCCACTATTCAATATCACCTGAGCAAAGCTTCAGAAGAGGACAAGAAGACGGCGGAACTACTGAAGACGTCGTTCTACGTTGACGACTTCCTTGCCGGAGCGGATTCAAAAGACAGTGCTCTACGCATCTATGAGCAAGCCAATCACATCATGCTTAAAGTCGGCATGACACTGAAAACGTGGTCGACAAATTCCGCTTCTCTGCAAAATCATTTTGACGACAGCGAAAAACGACAAGCGGAAGCAAGCAATCAAGAGCCCGTATTGCCTCCTGAAAACAGAAGAGTTTTTGGCATCGCTTGGAGAAAAGATGACATACTTCACCTTAGCATGAAATCTGCGCTTCTTGCATCCAGCAAGACACCAGCGACAAAGAGGACCGTACTCCAAGCAATAGCTGGAATCTTTGACCCACTAGGATTGATTTGTCCATTTCTCATCAAAGGAAAAATCCTGTTTCAGCAGCTTTGGATACAGAAAATTCGTTGGGACATGCCTCTTCCGGGTAACCTGAAGTCTGAATGGAATGACTGGATTCATTCTCTTCCGAAGCTGCACGAGACAAGAGTCAAACGATACTTGCTTTCAGACGCAGAAAACAGATCGGACTGCTGGGAAGTTCAGATATTTTGTGACGCAAGTCCGCAAGCATATGGGGCTGTAGCTTACCTTCGTTTCGTGAACAGCGCAGGAAGAACGGAAACATCGTTCTTGTACGCAAAAACGAGAGTGGCCCCAAACAGAAAAGTTACCGTACCTAGGTTGGAACTCATGGGAGCCCTCATCGCCGCAAGAATGGGTGCCTACCTGAAAAACAAGGTTTTTGACAAAAGGACAGTTGTCACGCTTTGGACGGACTCCTAGATAGCATTGGAATGGATACGTGGTGGCAAGAAGTGGCAATCGTTAGTCACGAACAGAGTGGCGGAAATACAAGGAACGTCCCATCCAACTCAGTGGCGTCATTGCCCAGGATCTTTCAACCCCGCGGATACACTAACTCGAGGTTGTTTGGCTGACGAATTGATTAGCAGCTCACTTTGGTGGGAGGGACCGACCTGGCTTAAGTTGCCCGAAGAAGACTGACCAGATGACATTCAAGTTTCAAGCCGCGATTTGTCAACAGGGCTTACACATGTGGAGCTGACAGGTTGCAACGAAGATGAACTATCACAAGTTATACCTGTCGAGAGGTTTAGCAGTCTGCATAAGCTTCTCGGAGCGGTTGCATGGACCAGAAGATTTTGTGTAAGAAGTTCCGAGCGACCCACAGGACCACTCTCTACATTCGAGATAAGGACGGCGGAACACTGCTTGATAAAAGCAGAACAAGCGAAACACTACCATCAAGAGATGAAGGATATTAAATTAGGGCAAGATCCGAAAACTCCGACATCGCGATGCTTCGCCCGTTTATCGATGGCAAAGGACTGCTGCGAGCACGAAGTAGATTATCATACTTCACTGTAAACGAAGACACGAAGAACCCTATCATCCTACCGTCAAGATGTCACTTCACGGAGTTAATTATCGACTCGGTTCACAGCAGACTACTACACAGCGGAATAAGAGATGTGTTAGTAGAATTGCGGGAAAGATTGTGGATACCAAAAGCTCGCCAGCGAGTGAAAATCGTCCTGCATTCATGTAGCACATGTAAAAAATACAAAGCAAAGTCTGCCTCAGCTCCAACGGCACCTGTTCCGGAAGAGAGACTTCGGAAGTCCAACCCGTTTGATATAATGGGAATTGACTTTGCCGGGCCCTTACTGGTTAGAGGAGAAATTCGCAAGGTGTATGTCCTCCTCATCACATGGGCTGTTCTAAGGGCTATACACTTGGAAATAGTTTCAAGTCTGACCACAGAAGCATTCATGTATGCTTTCCAGAGGTTTATAGTTCGAAGAGGCGTGCCAAGTGTAGTTTATTAGGACATCAGCCTTACGTTCAAGCGCGCAAGCAAAGAGCTGCGTTCCCTGTACAGACTCTGCTCTTCTCACGAAATGCGCAACTTCGCTGCTGAACATGGCACCACATCGAAGATTAACGTGGAAGCTGCACCTTGGTGGGGCGGATTTTTGGAACGACTGGTCGGTTCTGTAAAGCGAGCCGGAGTCACGTCGGGCCAGGCATCTGTAACCGAAGAGCAGTTGGGCACACTCATGTGCGAAATAGAAGCAGTCGTAAACTCTCGTCCTCTCACTTTCGTGGAAAGCTCCTTCAACGAGCCAGAAGTCATCACACCTGCTCACTTTATCATCGGCAGATGTTTAACATCATTACCAACTGTGTGCGCAGAACTGTGTGAACAGAATCCTGCAGAAATTACGAAAAAATGGTATTACCGCCAACAACTCCTAAATCTTTTCTGGTCGCGATGGTCAAAGGACTACGTTCTTCAACTGTCATCATTCCATCGTGTCAAGTCAAAAAAGACCATATCTATTAAACTTGGAGACGTCGTGCTCATCGAAGGAAAGGGTCCACGTGAAATTTGGACGACAGGAATCATAGCGGAAACGCATCCCGGTCGTGACGGCATAGTTCGTGCTTGCAAAGTCCTAATCTCGAATGGACAGTTCCTGACCCGTCCTGTTCAAAAGTTGTACCCTCTCGAGCTCGCCAAGAGCCCCGGAGAGGATGTCATAGAAGTAGAGGATGATGAAGTGCGCGCAGGGCAGTAGCACTGAAATAAAGAGGAAGGACGCTTATTCCCAGTTCTGGTACGCCGTGGGCGTCTTGGCTATTCCTGGTCCCTTCTTCAACGACCAAAATTTTCGCGTTCAAGTAGCCCAACAGAGATTATCGTCTTCAAAAACACTGGGACACTCGTTTTCCGAAACTTCGCGCTAGAACGCTTCGTGCTTCAAAAACACAAGACTTTTACAGAAAAGCTGGATACCTCTGCCCCCAACGTTTTCTTCTTCTTTGGAAAATCCACATGGCTTAAGGACCGGAGTGCTCAGCATCGAAACCGCATAATACACTTCATAACTTTGAAATCGTATCATACATCGAACCGCATCATACACTTATACACTGCATGCTTCGTGCCTCCCCAGGTTTCACGTCAGTAGAGATGGCCAGTTTTTTGGGGGCGAAGCCCCTTAGGGGCTGAAGCTGTTGGCGTCTCCTGATGTCGTCGCCGTAGTAATCGTCGTCTCATGTAATCGTGGTGCTAAAACACCCGAAAACTCGTTTACGCCTCGCGCTAGAAGTAAAGCGCATTAAAAAAATTCCCCCGCACCTCCCCGAAGGAATCGTGCAGAAATGCGAA
This sequence comes from Haemaphysalis longicornis, assembly GCA_013339765.2. NCBI lineage: Eukaryota > Metazoa > Arthropoda > Arachnida > Ixodida > Ixodidae > Haemaphysalis > Haemaphysalis longicornis. Next base: position 96,577,895 of record CM023451.1, on the reverse strand, counting down.
TGCATTGGGTGCACCGATGAGTGTGTTGCGAGTAATGGCGTAATTAATGACGAGAGTGTGAACGTAATCATTTATTCATCAGCACCTGTTTGTGTTATCGTTGTACCTGACGGCCACAATCACTGCCTTGTGATCGCTAAAGTGAACGGTCAAAGGGTCTTTGAGAAGCATACGCGCGTCACAGTTTCGCGTAAAGACCAGATCAATGCAACTCCCGTGAATGGTAGTGGGGCACGTGTGGGGCAGAGACAATGCATAGAGTGCCTGGTCTGCATGTACTCGACCAGCCACTCGCCACTCTTCTTGCGCACGTCAACGTTGAAGTCGCAAACCAAGACTATGGGGTCAGAGGGTTTGGAGCGCACGCGCACACTTTCCATAGCCGCGTCCAGAAATGCATTCGCATTTACGACGACGACGACGACGAAGGCAGAACTACGAGGCGCGAGCGCACGTGCGACGACGACGACAACGGCGAAAGAAATGCATTCGCATTTACGACGACGACGACGACGACGGCAAAACTACGAGGCGCGAGCGCACGTGCGCGCGCTCACGTGCGTTCGCGCTGGAGGAATGCAGGCGCACGCCGGCCAACGGAGCAAGACAACCCCCGGCTAATAAATGCATTCGCATTTAAAAGCACAGGGACACTCGCTTACGCCTCGCGCTGGAGCGCTTCGTAACGCGTACTAAAAAAATCCCCGGTCATATCCACCGACGTGAAACCTGGGGAGGTGCGAAGCATGCAGTGTAGAAGTGTATTCTTGGCCTCTTGTCGTTTTTCCCAACAAAGACGAAACCATTGGCAGAAGGGGTGGGGTTAGAGGTATACAGCTTTGCTGTAAAAGTGTCTTGTCTTTTACGCACGAAGCTCTCTAGCGCGAGGCGTAAACGAATGTCCCGGTCTTTTAAATGCAGAGCATTTCAGTAACTCACGATGTCACCCGCGTTGTCCCGTCGTAGTCCGCACCCCTCCCCCTACACTATATAAAAGAAAATACTATCCGGCGCCTGGCTTCGACCCCTCGACCCTGCGGGCGGAACGCAATGTACATGGTGCTCTACCCACTGTGCCACAAAGCCGACACAGAATGGGACGCTACGAACGCGCCTTATATCGTTGACTCATTCAAATTACTGCTGACGAGCGCTCTCTGTCAGCAGTTGCCACAAGTGCAACAACATTAACGTAACGCAAACTACTTAACGCCGTGCGCCCCCGGAAATGCTCTGCATTTGATCGTGCCCCTCGCGAGGGGGATGTTTCACTGCGTCGCCATGGGAACAGTTTGCCACGCTTTAGTTTCAGTCTTTCTTTGCTGGCGTGCCGACGAGCGGCGCCACCTCCTCGCACTTCGCCGCGGGAGGTTCCGCGGCGGGGGCGAGAGATGGCGCTGGCGTCTCCGCGGCCGCGTCTGCGGCCTCCGCGGGCACCGGCGCCGGCGCGGGGTCATCGCCCTTCTTTAAAAGTTTTGTTCGCACGCCACGCAGGAACAATTTTTTAACTTGTGGTAATCGGTTTCCTAAAGACAAATTGCAAGGTATTTCTGTTCGAAAGCGCTCATTCATTTGTGCTTGTTTGGCTTTCATCGGGGAGATCGGGGATTTGCGATGGCTTTTTGTGAGTTAAATAAGGGAGCTCGGGCTACATCGCTTGTAGTATTAGCAAAATGTAGCTTGTCTGCAAGACCGGTTCTTGACGAGCAACCATTATCAACGCCAGAATTCTAGCGGCGCATTCCATTCCATTTGTGGCTAGCGTGGCTTGCGTATGGGAAACTGGGGATGTGCGATAGCTTTTTTATATAGTGTAGGGGAAGCGATGCGGACTACGACTACGGACGTCAACGCGGGTGACATCGTGAGTTACTGAAATGCTCTGCATTTAAAAGAAAAGGGGCTCTCGCGACAGAGAACCCAGGAGAAAAGACGCCTAGAGAGCGGGGAACATGCCGCACGTGAGATCGAAGTCACGCGGATCGCCGACCGCGATGAGTCACGTGCGATAGAAAGAACGCCGGGCGCAGATCATGATGAGGCACGTGAGATAGAAAGAACGCAGGTCGCAGAGAATAACGAAGCGGCGAGTAAAAAGGAACCCAAAGGTGGTGGTGGTGGTGGTAAAAACGTTTATTCAACAGATTTGCGCTTGAAAGCGGGAGAAGCCCTCAGTCCAGGGCCCCTGCGGCGGCTGCGGTCCTGCTTGCCCGGTCCACCAGCTGTCGCTGGTCCTCAGGGTCGGAACTGCACAGCGCGGCCTCCCACTGCTCGAGGGGTGGGGTGCGAATAATGGGGGCTGCTGGTGTGTTCTGGCAAGCCCACGTGGTGTGGTACAGTGTTGCATGTGCGCTGCAGTGTCGGCATGTTGGTGGATATATTGTGGGGTGTATGATGTGCAGGAAGCTAAGGTGGGGGTATGTGTTGGTCTGTAGTTGCCGCCAGGCTACAGACTCTTCTCGGGTAAGCTTCTGGTGCGGTGGTGGGTAGGCACATCTGGCAAGGCGGTGGTGTTGCAGAAGTGCACGGAACTGCTGCTGGACAGGCTCTGGGTCACGGAGCGACTGGTGTGGTGCCTGGAGGGTGCATGCTCGGGCTGTAGCGTGTGCTCGCCCGTTTCCGTCGAGCCCTGCGTGACCTGGTGTCCATATCAGTATGGTAGGGTTCAGGGTATCCTTGTGCTTTTTTAGTAATCGGAGGGCGGATGTTGAGATGCGACCGTTGCCGTAGTTCCTGCATGCCTCTTGGCAGTCCGTAATTACGTGAAGCGGTTTATTCGAAGTTGCAGACGTCATTGCCAGTGCGATGGCCGTTCTTCGGCTTCAACGATGTTTTTGGTTTGTACGGTCGCAGTGCAAACGACATCGCCTGAGCCGTCGATGACGCTTACTGCTGTGGCTGGATGGGTTGCATAGTGGGCCGCGTCCGTGAATCGCACATGGGGGTGGGCAGAGTACTTCCTTAGTAGGAATTGTACTCGCGCTTGTCTGCGCTGTACGTGATGCTCAGGGTGCATGTTTCGCGGGAGCGGAGCAACCCTGATCAGCGTACGGATGTCCTGTGGCACAGTTTCCGGTCGCGGGTGGCTGGCGTCCGCAATCTGGTAGCCTAGTTGCCTCAGCACCGTGCGACCGGTCGACGTTTGCCGTAGCCGCTCTAGTTGGCTGACAAGGTGGGCATCAATTATCTCCCGCACCTTGTTGTGCACCCCGAGCGCTTCCAGCTTACTAGTGGCGGTGTGAGGAGGGAGGCCTAGCGCTTGCTTGTACGCCTTCCGCAGTAGTATGTCAAGTTGGTCCATTTCCCTCGGTTTCAGCGGGAGGTAAGGCGTAGAGTACACCACGCGGCTGACAACCAGTGCTTGCACCAACTTGATGACATCATCCTCCTTCATACCCTGGTGCCGGTTTGTTACTCGACTCACCATACGCATGATTTGCGAGGTAGTGTGGTTGAGGCGCTGGATGGTTAGCGTTCCTCCTCCGTCTTGCTGGATGTGAAGTCCCAGTATGCGGATGGTTGGGACTACGGGGATGTCGCTACCTTGGAGCTTTATTTGTATTGTGGTTTGTTCCAGTGGCTTGCCACGTGGCTTGCGCCTCAGAATGATGAGCTCGGACTTCTCCGGGGAGCACTGAAGGCCGCGCACACTGGCGTACTGTTGGACTGCGTCAGCAGCTTTCTGGAGCGCATCCTGCATGTCGCCTTCTGACCCACCAGTAGTCCAAATCGTGATGTCATCTGCATACAGTGCATGTTTAATCCCCGGGATGGTGTTAAGTTGTTGTGGGAGCTTCATCATAGCTATGTTAAATAATGTTGGAGAAAGCACCGCTCCTTGTGGCGTTCCTTTGTTGGGCATGGTTTGAAGGTCCGTTCGTAGTGGTCCCATGCCCACAGTCGCCGTGCGATCGGTGAGGAATGCCTGGATATACTGGAACATTCGTTTTCCACAGTTCGTGTCACTTAGGTTTTCGAGGATGGCGTCGTGGCTCACATTGTCGAATGCTCCTTTCAAATCAAGAGCGAGGATAGCCCTGCTGGAGTGAGGAGAAATGTGCGCCAAGACGTCTTCCTTTAGTTGAAGGATGATGTCATGGGTTGACAGGTGGGGCCGGAAGCCGAACATTGTGTGCGGATAAATGTCTTGGGCTTCTATGTATGGTTGAAGGCGGGCGAGGATCACACGCTCAAAAACCTTCCCTACGCACGACGTTAGCGATATGGGGCGCAATGTGTCCAACTTCGTAGGTTTGCTTGGATTCGGAATAAGCACCATTTCAGCGTGTTTCCATTCAGCCGGTATTGTGCCCCGTTCCCAATGCTCATTGAAGTACCCCGTTAAGGCTTGGATGCTTCTATCGTCGAGGTTCCTAAGTAGCTTGTTAGTGACGTTGTCTTTGCCCGGAGTGGTGTTGCGGGTCAGGGCTTGAAGTGCCTGCCAGACCTCCTGTGTCGTTATTGGCTTGTCCAGCTCCGGGTTGAGACGGCCAGCATACGTGCGAGGAGTCACGGAAGGTAAAGTTGTGCCAATGTACTGGTCTTTAAGCTTATCCAGTACCTCGTCGTCGCTGCCAGGATGAGAGTGTAGCAAGCGCTGGATTGCTTTCTGACTCTTCAGCTTACTCTGTGTGGGGTCCAGCAAGTGGCGGAGGAGCTTCCATGTCTTTGCCGTGCCCAGCGTTCCCTGCAAGCCGTCGCAGAGCTGACGCCAGTTTTGTCGCGGGAGCTCGGCTGCGTACTCCACTGCTTGCCGATTTATCTCTTCTATCCTGCATTTTAGCTTTCTGTTACGTTTCGGCCTCTTCCATCTTCGTTGGAGGCCTTTGCGTGCTTCCCAGAGATGGAGGAGGTGGAAATCCACTGCAGGCGCTTCTGTGGTGAGGGCGATCACTTTCGAGTGCCTATTTACATCGTGGTGCAGGTCCACGATCCATTGCTCAAGTGAGTTTATGTCGGTTGTCTCGCTTTGGACTCTGTGCTTGCGAAAGGAGGTCCAGTCAGTTATTTTCGTCGACTTGAGTGTCCGACGTAAAGGAGCGGTCGGGATGATAGTCTGGACAATATAGTGATCACTTCCCAGCGACTCTTCCAGATTTTGCCACTCTGCGTGTGGAACGTTTTTATCAGTGTAAGGTCTGGGCTGGTATATCTTGTGATGCTGTTCCCGATACGAGTTGGATACGTTGGGTCAGTGAGGACTGTCAGACGGTGCTGCTGGATGGTAGTGTGGAGCTTGTTGCCCTTTGGCGTCTTGTAGCCCCACACCAGATGCGCCGCATTAAAGTCTCCTCCTATTACCAGGCCGTTTCTGCCCGCCGCGCGCCCTGCTTTCAGTATTAAGTATTCGAAGGTATCGCGGCGATGGTTAGGCGGGCTGTAGATGTTGAGCACATATACACTCGGTTGGCCCCTGGTACGAGGTACTACTTCTATGAGTACATGCTCAATGCTGCAGCCGTCAATTTGATGTACGACAGTGATGGTTCGTGACGTAAGGGTGGCTACCCTAGGCGGAAAGTTCCCAGAGAGGTGCGTGACGTAGCATACCTGGTGTGGTGTACATTCTGTCTCCTGTAGTGCTATAATATCGGGTTTTGTGGGAGCATTGCTTATGTACTGCATGAACTCGCCTTGTTTCTTCGAGTAGCCCCGGCAATTCCACTGCCAAAGCGTGAGGGGTTCCATCTGCCTTTTTGGGGCCCTAGCCATCCTGCTGCGAAAGAGAGGTGGCGGGGTTTAGGGTGGGTCGTGCGTATGGCTTTTCACGCTTCTCGTTGCGCACTGGGGTAGAGGTTGGCGTCGTAATATGCATGTTCTGCATCCTTTCCACCGTCACGCTTAACTTAGTAAGGGTTTCCTGGATGGCCAGCATGTTCTGCTGTATGAGGGCGTGATTTTCGCGAAGTAAATTTATCTGAACTTGCGTATCGGTGTTGGATGACGGGGTTTCGATTGGCTGCTCAGGAATTAGCCCTCTGTCTTGTTCTTTAGCATGGAGCGCTTTTCTCAGTTCCTGATTTGCATTCCTAACTTCCGCGTTTTCAGCTCGAAGTGCTTTGACCTCAGCTAGTACTTGTTGGAGTAGAAGTGCGGTGTCGGGAGAAGTGTGTGTTGTGTCCGGAGTTGCGTGGGTGTGATTTCGACCAGTGGGAGGCTGTGCTACACGCGCCGCCCAGTTCACCTTGGTGACATCTGCGCCCCCTGCCTGCGGGTCGCCGGGATTCCTGGTCCACGTTGATAGTCCGGAACTGGATCTGGGCCGGTTGCCGGAGCTGGATCCAGGGCCAGATCTGGAGGCAGACTTGGAGCCTGGTTGGGAACGGCTCGGAGATCGGGAACGGTGCCGGGACCGGGAGCGGCGCCCAGATTTCGAGCAGGCCTTGCTCTTGGATCGGGAACGGCGCCTAGATTTGGAGCGTGTCTTGCTCTTGGATCGGGAAGGGCGCCTGGATTGGAGCGTGTCTTGCTCCTGGATCGGGAATGACGCTTCGACGTGGAGTGAACCTGACTCTGGGACGGGGAACGGCGCCTCGATTTGGAACGGGCTCGGGAGGCAGACCTGGAGGACCAGCGTTGCTGCTCTTCCCCTAACAAAGAAACAATTGTTTGTTTGAACAGCCCACTGAGGGGAAAGGCGCGTTCGAAGCGCGAGGCGATGAATCGGCCGTATGTGGCGCGGCGGCAGGGCAGGCGCACAGAGGTGAGCGCTCGGAGAATGATCACGGCGCGAAAGAGGTGATGCCTTCATGTTATTATGATGGTTTGTGTTTGTCCAGCTTCTCTGCTCAAGCATTGACTGAGGATGACGTGTCTTCTCCACCGTGTTCTGGTAGGGATAGCAACCGGCAAGAAGGCTTCAGCTGTGTGCCGTCAGAAAAGTCCAGTGGCGAAGACACTGGCAGTGTCGCTGAAAAGGGCAATGACGCATATTTGCACAGTCAAGCGATCCAAGCGGGGTTTGTGCTTGTTACACGGGTCAGCGGTGCAGAGTCATGTGCCGAGTTTCGCGAAGAAGCAGGACCGCTGTCTGAAACCGAATGCTTCGCAGTCAACCAAAGTGCGCTGGGAAATGAATCAGACAGGGATGTGGCGCAGGAGAAAGTTCACGCAGGCAAAAAGGCTGTGCGAGCCCCCAGTAAGCAATCTCGTGCGCACATCAGCAGAAGGAGCATGACTCCCATAGTGAGCTTTTTTAGTAGGCGTGACGTTCTAGCGCGAGGCGTACAGTAGTTTCTCGGTGTTTTAGTACCGTGACTACATGAGACGACGATTACGACGACGAAGATGACGACGACAGGAGACGCGAACAGCCCCAGCCCATTAGGAACTTCGCCCTTAGAAACAGCGGGGCACTACTCATTTACACCTCGCGCTAGAGAGCTTCGTGCTTCAAAGGCAGACTTTTACGGCTAAGCTGTATACCTCTACCTCCAACGGTGTAATCTCCGTTGCACAAACGCCAAGGAGCCTAGAATACGCTTATACACTTCAGGCTTCGCCCCAGCCCAGGTTCCACGTTAGTGGCTATGGCCCAGGATTTTTAAAGCAAAGGTTTCTACCTATACCAGCCAACAATTATTTCATTGCGTGCGGGACAAAAAACTCCCAACGCAGCTAAGGAGGCGAATGGCGCTTTTCACTCACGGAGCACGGTGTAGATGGCGCGGCGATAGGGCTCTGTTGCCCTTCCCCGTGCTCACCCCGGCGGACGCGTCGACGGGACCCTTCCGTCGGCTTTGTCGTCTGGTTTAGCGACGGGTTTGGGCTTCGCGTGCGTTCCGCGCTTACTTTGCATGGCTTGATTAACTTCTTCGACAGCACCTCCTGGGTAACCCGGACACGACGGAATTAATTGGTCGTACGGCAAAGATACGTTAAGGATTGGTTTGCAGGGCGGGAAAGCAAAATGTAGAGACCACTTACAGACAACTAGCCGCTAGAAAAAAAAGATACCTTTTGCGCACTGCTTGTCACAAATTGGACTGCGTTTTTTAAATTGCTGAACACCAATTCGGTTGTGTTTAAAGTGGTATTACAATAGTGGTTGGAGGAGAGTGGTTAGCTCATATTGCCCAGCAAGGGTGAAGCCGAGCCACCGACAGCTGATGTGGATATTTTTCTTTTCGCCATTGTCTTCTTTTTATTTTATTTTCCCTGAAAGGGGTGGGGGGTTAAGGGAGAATGCTGGTTGCTTTGTAATCACGCACAATTCTGGACTGTAAAAGTAAACATCCCCCTCGCGAGGGGCACGATCAAATGCAGAGCATTTCCGCGGGGGGCGCGCCTGCAAATCGTATGGATTACGTATTGGTTGTTGTTGTTGTAATTGTTGTCTTCCAGCGTAGACATTGTCGATGAAGTCGATGGTGAAACGTGAAACGTGCCGTGAACCCCCTGCCGCGGCTATGACGCAACGTGGAGCGGCTATGACGCAACACAATCCAACACAATCCACTTTAATCCAATCCAAGCCAAGCCAATCCAATCCAATCGAATCCAATCCAATGCCCCTCGCGAGAGAGTGTTATAGCGCCGAAATCGCGCCACCACATGAACGCGTGATGTTGACGTCACGATCACGCCACAGATGTTAGCGAGCGGAACGCGCGCGAACGACATATGTGGTTTAAAGCGCTGGACACATGTACGACTAGTGCACGCGATTCGCATGCGACTGATCGTTACGATTGATCGTTAGGACCAGTTTTGGCGTCGATCGCTGCTCGGAGGAGGCTCACGACGTGCGACTGGCAAGCCAGATGCAGTCGTGCCATCGTTGGGATCGTCGTGAGGCCACAGCCAATGAGAGCCCGCTGAGCCCGCAACCGGCTTGCGTTGCTCGGGCGCTGCGGCCGGCTCGGGTGATGGGAACTTTAGGCTTAGCATCCTGGCGGATATTTGATCGCCGCTATCTGTGCAGCTGCGAATGACAATCCGTAACACAACTTTTCACCACACTATCATCCCCTTTCTCGCATGTGGAACTTTATTTAAGATATAACGGCCGTTTGGGCGATCGGTAACCAAGACATCTGCGTGGCCTGTTTCGATGCTTCCGCGCAGGTATTGCCATCTCTCTGCCGGTCGGCGCACCGCGCGCCGCACGCCGCGGCGACCGGTCAGCGTAGGCTTGCATCGCGGCAGATATCTGATCGCCGCTTTTAAAATAAGCCCTGACAACAATCCCTAGCACAATTTTTCACCACACTAACACCTACTTTCTCGCATGTGGAGTTTCATTTTAACGATCAGATTGACTCAGAAGAGCAGCGACAAGCCGTTGCTACAGTGGTCTGCGCCGGTTCGAGCCGCTGAGTGTGCCGAGCGGGCAGGCGCGGCCGGCGTGTGCGCGGACTGTTTCAGTAGGCAGAAAACGCTTCACGATTGCAATTTTTCACCACACTAACACCTACTTTCTCGCATGTGGAACTTCATTTTAACGATCACATTGATTCAGAAGAGCAGCGACAAGCGGTTGCTACTGTGGTCTGCGCCGGTTCGGGCCGCTGAGTGTGCCGAACTGGCAGGCGCGGCCGGCGTGTGCGCGGACTGTTTCCGAAGGCAGAAAACGCTTCACGATTGCCTGCTATCCATTTCTTGCGAAAAACGCGCGGAATCTACAAATTCAGCTCAGCGATCGTCGTAGTTGACCATGGAGCAAAAACAGTGGGCGGAGCGACGCCGACGACGCATCGTATGCGCGCATCGGGTCATGTGTCTCAAATTCACGCGTACGACTAGTCGTGGCGGCAGTCGTAACGACCAGTCGCATGCGAATCGCGCGTACCAATCATACATGTGTCCAGCGCTTAAGCGCGAACCGACCGCGGCGAGAGAGCGCGATGCGAGCGCCCCACCTGTTCTTGCGCGCGAACCGACTGTTGCTCAGCGCGAACCCAACGCGGCAAGAGAGGGTGTTGCGCACGTCCCCACCTGTTGTGCGCCCGAACCGAACGCGGCGAGAGAGGGTGTTGCGAGCGGAGAGAAGGGTAGGAGGACGCGGGGGAGAGGGCGCACCTGTGGACGACGGTTGAATGAGTCAAGGATATAAGGCGCGTTCGTAACATTCCATTCTGTGTCGGCTTTGTGGCGCAGTGGGTAGAGCACCATGTACCTTGCGTTCCGCCCGCAGAGTCGTGGGATCGAAACCTGGCGCCGGTAAGTATTATCTTTTTAAATAGTGTAGGGGGAGCGATGCGGACTACGACTACGGACGTCAACGCGGGTTACATCGTGAGTTACTGAAATGCTCTGCATTTAGAAGGCGAAAGTAGCAACTGGTTCTGATAAATAGCGATTATAAAAGTTCCCTCGGCTTTCCCGCAAGTGTCAAACTGACTAAACTAACTAGTTTAAATTGATATAAATGGTAATCACTACGCTCACATCTCGAATCGTTTCGGTGTCTGCGCTTGTGCCGCGCGGTGGTGTAGCTGCGAGCTAGCACATCAGGATGGTTAGGTTCCGCTGTCTCACCTTTCGAAAGACACTCATCTCTGTTTTCTTTCTCCCTATTCACGGCCGGGCTACAGCAGCGGCGGCCGACGCTGCTGCTGCGTTCGGGGCGCTGCCCCCGCGAATTCCAGGTAACGGCTGGTAGAATCTCTCGTTTCACTCTTTGTAGAGCCACGTGTGAGAAATCAAGTGACGTAACATGTTGAATTGTTGTGCGGGATGTTCACAGCTTTGCTTTCGAACCACCTTCCAAGCGTCGATCAGAGCCAAATTTTTTTAGTATTTCTATCGCCGCTTCGTAGCAAGCTTCTGTTGTTGGTAAACCGCTGACAGCAGTAGCAGCCTGTCCTTCAAATAGAGTAGAAGGTAATTGAATTTCTCGTAGAGAGGAAGACAGCCGGTTTGGCTGATCATCCGATCGAACTGTTTCCAGAATTCGTTACACTTGCACACATCTCCGTAGAAGGGAACGATGGTTAGTTCCGGAACACTTGCTGTCATTCGTTGTTACCCGAGGAGCTAATTATTCGAGTTCTTGGTGGGCGTTTAAATGACTGTCGCAGATTTCGATAAAGGAGCGCTCCTGTTTTGCACTTCAGCGAGGATACATGTCGCGTTGTCATGATAGGCAATCACGCCGTCCTACTCTACTGAAACGCTCCGTATACACGGAATTATGGGAATACGGAGTTCATACGGAGTGTTACACCCCGAAGCGTAATGAAAGCACATATTACTTCCAAAAACAGGGAAATCACATGAGTTCGCACAATATGAACATTGGGCACAGTTTTCGTGTTTTTATCTTCAATAATAAGCAAAATCACGCTCCCTACGATTTCCGTGTACTCCGTATATACGAATTCCTACGGATAATCATTTCGTGGTTCTAGTGATCATACAGACGTAAAACAGGTGTCGAATGTTTCCGCAGGTATGCACTGTTTTTTTTATGTGTTTCTCAAAAATCTCTTGTTTTGTGGCGGCTTTGTGTCTTGCTAGAAATGTACTCCGCATTTCCATAATTCCGTATATACGGAACGTTTCAGGAGGGTACTCAGCCTTAAACGCGTCGTCCTCGATGTAACTTCGAAGTTAATTGTTTAGCTGGTTAACTTCGTCGTTATTCGTCGTTATTCGTCGTTATTCGTCGTTATATGTCCATCAGACCAGCACTTGCCCCATTGATGAAATTGGGAGTTAGGATTTGGCTCGTCTCGACGCTAGCGGAGGATCGCTCGATGGATAAAGATGTTGAAGACAGCTCAATGATCAGAGGCACGGATTTGGCTCGTCTCCACGCTAGCGGAGGATCGCTCGATGGATAAAGATGTTGAAGGCAGCTCAATGATCAGAGGCACAGCCGACGACGGTCTACCACACGACTATTTACAATTTATTTACAGTTGCGCAGTTTACAAGTCATGACAAGTTAGCTAGCGGACTCCTCGTTGTCAGGTGAGCCGCCCATCATCAAAAACCTTGATTTGATTGCGAAAAACACGCCCAGCAAGAGGGCGGAACCGAATAAATAGAGGGCACATAATTAACAGTTCTGGGTGTTTATAGGCCGCCCAGCCGCCCACAGGCGGAGCCTATAATTAGGCAATTGGCCCACCCCTTGTCCCTAACTCCGTTCTCATTCCCACTCAAACTAGACGTCAATACTCAAGGATTCGCACCAGAAGCCGCGAGACTAGAAACGAACAAACTAACCAAGTCTGACGCGTTGTTACACTCATTTAGGAGTAGCCTCAGAGAGCCCGAAAGCAATAAATCCCGAAACGTCGTTCCAAAAGCACGTCTGTGTCGTGCTGTCTCAGCTTGTTTACAGGGGATCGCCGCCATCTCTCCTTCCCCGCTTCCCAGCAGCCACCTGCAGCTGCTTCCGGTGATTCCCCGAATTCCGCATTTCAAAACAGACGGACAAAGTGCCATAATTTGTTTAAAGAAAGTGCCGGCCGCCACTTTGACATTTCGCGTCTTTGCGTCGAGTCAGCTCAGCGATTTACTACTGGCGGCGTCCGGTCCACGCCCGAGCTTGACACCCGACGCGCCCGGTGCGAGCAATGCGCCGCACGGCCTCGCCGCTCTCATGCTCCCGAGAATTAGCGGCAAACGGTTCCTTTTATTAGGGCTGCGCAATTCGCTCGATGAGCTAATCGAAGCCCAACAAATCTTCCAGTTGGAGCGGCTCACGAAAACTCAAACTGGAAGATGTGTGCTGCGATCCCTAAGCATTGGTTATGATTCGCAACCTAGAAATAAGGTTGAGGTTCCCCCGAAGCACGCGCACATTTGCACATTCCTCCTTTACCCAGGAACATGCACCCAGTGCATAACCAAGTGCGCAGGCAAGAAGAGCCAAAGCTATCCACAAGCGCTTTGAAAAAATCAGGGAGGCGATATACGTTGATGCTGCTAAATACTCGGACCGCACTGCCATGGCAATAACGGCGGTTGACCAGCACGGCCACCTGATAACCTCAGGCTCAGTCCGCGCAAGCCCACCTTAGACTGGGGAAGAAGCTGCCACTGCCTTGGCGCTAGCATCAACACAAGCAAGATATATATTCAGTGACTCCAATACGGCAATCAGAAACTTCTCGAGAGGACGCATATCTGCTGAAGCGCTGATAATTATGAATGGATATAGCGGAGAAAGGCTCAGAAGAGAACAACTAGTATGGGCACCAGCACACACAGCCCTACCAGGCAACGGGGACGCTCACAAGCTAGCTCGAGGACTAACCGGCCGAGCTAGCCCGAGACGCACCACGGAGCAGCCCTTGCCCAGAACCGGCACTGAACGCATGGTCACTTATAGAGAAATTATCGATCATTACCGACTGTGGAGGCTAAAATACCCAGAGGCGCACAAAACATTCGATCAAAACCAATCAGTTGAGGGGAGATTACTGCAGACGGGGATGTACCCCAACCCCGTACGGTACAACCACAATTATCCAGAACTGCACAGCGACAGATGTGAAAACTTCACAGGAAGGGCTGACCTGAAACACACCCTATGGGCCTGCCCTGCCATCACCACCACAGATAAAACAAGAAGAATGATAACAACACCGGAGCAGTGGGAGACGATACTGCTCAGCTCGGACGGATGGCCGGACGGATGGCTCAGCTGTCCGGATGGCCGAGGCCGCCGCCAAGGAGCAGGGGCTCCCGGCCGATGGCTGAAGCGCGGAGGGAAGGCACTTACAACCTACCCCACCCCTGACCACATCCTGGGCAAACAATAAAGTTTTTCCTCTTTGTCCTCCTCGCTCTGCGTCCGCGGCCCCCAAACACGACAGAAAAAGAAAAGATTAGCGCCAATCCACCCTGTGAATGTAGTTGGAAAGCAAAGCTGTAAACGGCACACACAACGATTACCCATGCGACGCCATGTTAAATTCACTCATGTGGCTGTACAAATAGTGAAACCAGAGAGAAGTGAAATGCACTTAACAACACCCTCTATTACTTCAAAGAGGTATTCTTGGTAAGGTTAAATAAATGCATGATGCGGAAACGTGGTTCACTGAGTTGTATTGGTGTATCACATGAGTGGAAACTTTTTCTTTATAAAATTGAAGCTCAAACCCTGTGTTAGACAATCCCACTTCTCCATCCCTGCCGTCGCGGACAGAGGCGACGAGATCGGCAGCAGAGACGCAGGAGCAGAAGGAGGAGGAGGAGGAAATACTTCTATTCAGATTTCTGAACGGCTCAGAGTGCGGCCCAGGGGAGTGGTTCCTTCACTGTAGCCTATATTCAGTCCGCGCCGTCTGTGCTCTGTCGACCAGCTGAAGCTCGGTGTGCTAAGAGGGACTGGACAGCAGCATCTCCCATTGCTCTTGTTGGGTAGTTGACGGAAAGATAGGAGGGTGCTCAGGGATAAAGTCGCACACACCGATTATGTGGCAGAATGTTCCTACTTGTGATCAAAATTTACATTCAGCGTCGTAGCGATTCGGGTGCATTAGGTGAAGACGAGTCCGGTGTGGAAACGAGCCGGATTGTATGAGCCGTAGGGTAGTTTGTTGGTCTATGGAAAGGTCAGGGTAAGGCGAAGGTAGGGTCTGTCTCAGAAGACGATAATGCTGGGTTATGTCCCTGAACGTCAAGCGTGTGACTCTCCTCGTAAAGCTCCATAGCACGAGGGGCTTGGTGGGCATATTCTTTGCCCTCCATGGAAGGGTGAGCGGGTGTCAAGATGAGCTGAATGGAACCATTTGGGGAATGGTTTTTTAGCACACGCAGTGCAGGTCGGCACAGCAAACCCACTGGTAATTCCGGTAGGCTTGTTGGGAATCAGTGACAACCTTACGAACGCCTGGTTGAGTGAGAGCCGAGGCGATGGCTGCCTCTTCTACTGCCATCATGTCTTCGGTCTTGAGTGAGGCACAAGCAAGGACGTTGGTACTGGAGGTAGCCACGATGATGGCGTACTGCTTCCCTCGATGTTGGGAGGTGTCTGTGTAGATAAATGCATGATCCCCACCGAGGGTGGTGTTGAGCGCTTGAGCCCGTGCTTGTCGGTGACCCTCGTCGGGTGAGGGTTTCATATTTCTAAGCAAAGGGAGCGTCTTTAGTGGTTGTCGCCAGAAGTCCAGGAGTAGATCAAGCGGAGTGACATTCTTTGCTGCCCAGCCAATCTGGTGAGTAATGCGGCGACCCGCCGAAGTTCTGCTCATTCAGAGCTTCTGGTTAGAAAGATGACCCTCTGTCAGCTCTTCCACCGTGTTGTAGAGCCCCGTGCTAAGCAGCCTCTCTAGGGACGCACTCATTGGACGACCAATGGCTCGCTGAACCGCCTTTCTAATCATTATATAAAGCATGTTTATGTCCTCCTTGCCGAGAAGAAGACAGGGGTTGAGGTAAGTTATTCTCGAGAGGACAAAAGCTTGAACTAGTCGAAAGGTATCGGATTTCTTGAGGCCTGGCTTCTTGATGGCAACTCGCCTGATCATGCGTATGCTTTGAGTGATGCTGTGTTTGAGGCGCTGCAAGGATACATCGCTCTTGATGTTGGCCTGCAGATGTAGGCCCAGGATCTTGATTCGGGGGCTTGGAGTGATGGCCTGGTCATCAAAGAGTATTTTAATGTTTTCCTTAAGGTGTCGTTTGGCGTGAGGCCGGACGACAAGGAGCTGAGATTTTTTACGTGAACACTGGAAGCCACATGCTTTAGCACACTGGCGTACTAGAAGTGAGATGCCATGGGTTGGTGTGAGCTTCCTTTAATCGCTATCGTGCGGCATTGAGCGATAATGCAGGGGTTAAGCCCGTAGATGTGCTTGGTGAGGGCACCACTTGTCTTCCCCATCTCTTGTGGGCTCGTAAATAAATCAGTAAGACAACGGGCTCTGACTTTGTTACTCTATTAGTTCCAGGGTTCGATTCCTGGCGGTGCCAGTAAACTCTTTTATTTATGCGCGGGAGTTTTCTGTTGACACCAATGGTCGCGAAAGGATCCTTGTGATGTAGAGGTAAAAAGCTTTGCTTTAGAACGGCACTCGAAAGGATGCTCCAACCCCCCGCGCTCATAGACAACACAAAGAAACAAAAAATCGGCAGAAATTCAAGCAATTATCTACTAATGTGCAGCATTCATATGTTGCTTGTCTTGAGTGTGAGTTATTTCCAGCGAAAGTTTCTGGCTTTTCTAAATCCTGTCCAACCAATTATCTCCATTTATGCTATTATAACGATTAGAAGTGTAACTATCGCGAAATCTGCATTATTGTGGAAAAGCAGGACATTTAATGGTTCGCCATGTTCCGTAATTGTTAAGTTTTCGTTATTTTTAGTTTTTCAAAATTCAGTCGGACCAATTATCTCCGTTTACTCTATTATAACGATTTCTTCTGGAACTTTCGCGAAATCTGCATTATTGTGGAAATGCAGGGCGTAAGACGATTCGCCATTTTCGGTAGTTTCTGTATATTTTTCTTATTTTTTTGTTTGTCAAAATTTCCTTCGACTAATTATCTCTATTTACAGTATGATAAAGATTGCAGGTGGAACCTTCACGAAATCTGAAAGAGAGAGAGAGCTCTTCATTAGATGAAAGCAGAGAGTTTTGCCGCCATGTTCCCGCTTTCATGCTACTCTGCGGGGATGGGGAGAAGGGAGTAAAAGCCCTAAAAGAAGTAGGGCAGAAGAGAGGGAGAAAAAGGACAGGTGAAAAGAAAAAGTGAACATGAAGCTTTGCGTGGTGACGTAAAAGTCCACATGATCTCACATGTGAAGTTGTAGATTCTCTCTGCGACGCCGATTTCATATAAATAGTCAAATAAGGCAACCAACACTTTTCTCTGAATTGATGGAGAGGGCGCATGGTCCAAGGAGACATTTTTAAAGATATAGATCCGTAGTTGACGCACTCAATCTTTTGTGCGAGGTGATGTATTTCCTGGATGTATGCCGGACACTCTAGGAGGACGTGTTCTACTGTTTTCGACAATCCGCTACTATTATCACAATAGGGATTTGCAGTTAGACCAGGCGATGGCGGTAAAAGTTTGTGAGTGCTGCGTTGAGACGCACCTCGCGGTAAAGAGTTTCAAGCTTACGTGGGGTGCGCTCTGGTAGCCTCATTCTCAGCCCTGAGTGTATATAGTGCAGGAAAGGGTGCCGACTTTCAGGGAAAGACCAGAGGCGGTTTCGTTCCACTAAGGTAAGCTCCTTTCGTCGCGCTGCGGCCTCGTGCTTTGCGAAAAAAAGACTTTCTTACATTTCGTAGCTGTAGGCTTCTGCGAGCTGCCTCATACGCTTTCTCGTTCTCGAGATTACCACAATGTGCAGTCGATTGTGGGGTCACTCGGTGACCGGTGACGTAGCTGAGATGGTTCAGGTTAGTGACGTCACGGGATACATGCTTGTGAAGGCTGAAGAAAGCTGGCGCGCCATAATGTTTGCAACGCCGCCTTCGAGTCCGTGGATATAACCCATTCTGCTGGTGGCTGACAAAGAATGTAGCGCAGGGCTTGTTTAAAAACATGGAGCTCAGCAGACGCGGATGAGGTTGTTCGTTCAAGGCGGGGAGACAAGGCTTTGCCGGTTGACGAAATGAGGACGCCGGATGAACTCCCGTGAGGCGTAGTTGAGCCGTCAGTAAAAATGTGGGCCTAAGTGAATATGTTGTTGGCAAGTGCGAGTCCTTGTTGTTGGCAAGTGCGAGTTGTAGGAGGAGAAATTGTGCCGAGTTTTCTTTGAGTTGAGACCAGGTATGATAACGTTCACCCTCTTTGTGGCTCTTCGCGCACGAATGCCCGTGGTGGCCTAGTTGAAAAATTCTTAACATCTTCGGGAGCATGCCTTTTTAATAAGCAACAGCCTACATGCCATAATAATATATAGGACACAACACTTTCTCACATCTTCACTTGGCTATTGGTTCCTCAGTTCTCTATACGTCTCTTGACCCACGTCAGATAACCACATCTCCTTCAAACGGGCAAAAGCATTTGGAAGCGTGTGCGCCGTTGGCAAAAAGGGGAAGTTGGCGCAACTTCCTCACGTCCATAAATTCATACACCAACACTCACAAAGTCTGGACACGTATACGAAAACTCAAAGGACAACAAACACACAGCCTTCCCGTGGTTAGTAGACAGGTGACACCCTAAAAGACCAGGCTAACACACTCGCACGACACTTCCAACACATGTCCAGTTCAGCACAGTACACAAACACTTCCCTGACACACATAATCAATCGGCCGAAAAGAAGTCTTTACTTGATAACGACAAGTAAACCTTCTCTTATAACTCCGAGTTTCCACTTCATGAGCTTAGGGCCGCTCTGAGCACTTGTAAATCCTCAGCTCCAGGCCCACACAACATTATATATACAATGATACAGAACCTACACTACGACACTCTTCTAACACTCCTCCACCTATACAACAAGATATGGCTTTCGGGGCACATTCCAAGCTGTTGGAGGGAGGCTATAGTTGTGGCTTTCCTGAAAGAAGGGAAGGTTCCTTCTTCTCCCACTAGCTATTGACCCATTGCCCTGACCAGCTGCCTGTGCAAGTTTCTTGAAAAGATGATAAAGCTCGTGTACTTTCTGGAGTACAATGGTTTTCTCGAGAGCTGCCAGGCAGGCTTCAGGGCTGAGCGTTCTACCAAAGATAAACTCGTTGCATTAGAGACATATCAAAGATGCTTTCCTCCACAAGCAGTACTGTATGACAGTATTCTTTGATCTTGAAAAGCCTACGATACTGCTTGGCGGTATGGCATCTTCGTTTACCTGAAGTCCTTTGGAATGTCGGGAAACATGATCCGCACGATTTTTAGTTACATGTCTGAAAGAACCTTTCGCGTGCGTTAAAGTGTAGTTTTGGATACCGCAACAGAAGAAACATTGCCGGCGTCGCCCCATTACTTGCGAAGCCGGTCTTGTGGGGATCGCGGAGAGTAGAAGCCAGGGGTCAGCTTCTGTGTTAAGCGATCTTTCGAACAAGGGGAACAACCAACTCCCAGCTGCCACTAACCGACAACAGCGAAACTAAAAGACCAAAAAATTTCAGGCCTTCGAAGCTGTCGGCTTTGGCAGACGGCATTACGATTCCCGGTAATCCTTAGTAAGGTAAAACAGTTTTTGCAATAATTCTGAACGCTCGAAAGTATTGTATCACATCACTTTACGTCGCAATGGCGTGAACGTATGCCGAAATGCACTGTGGGCTGCAAAAACTGTAGGTTGAGTTCCAAATAACCAAATCTGTGTATAGGCGCGTGCTGGCTTTATACCAGGCTTCTAACCAGTATGGACGTTTATTAAGCAAAACTAGTCACGTCTACGGTAAATATACAGCAACTATATGTTCGTTCAGACGCGGAGAGATATTTAGGTACATTTTTCAGAGCCTAATTTTTAGGTATGGGTTATAGAAAAATTGCAGTGAAGAGGAGGAGAAACAGGAGGAGGTGAAAACTTTATTTAGGAGTAAAATCAAGCTGATTAGTGGGTGGGGTCCATAGTCCAGGACAAGAGACTAATTTTCTTCAATTCATAGAACGCCATCCCGAGTATACCAGGATTTGTTAGTTACTCCCAGAAGGGTTGGAAAACAATAAAGATGCGCTTGGAAAGATTCGTTGGTTACGATTCTTTTAATATATGCACGTATACTATTTATTTCGTTCCTTAGCGACTATATCAATCCTTCAACACCATAATGATGTTATGAATTGTTCGGGTTGAGCGTCAGTTCGTTATTTTGGTTACGATAGAAATTCCAAGCACAAAGCACAAACGCCGCCTTCGAGTACTCCCGGACAACGTTGTCTGGGGCGCGATCGCGGTGGCGTAGCACAAACCTTTCCGTTGCATTTGCACGTCAAGAAACAACGCACTCTGCGGATATGCACCTTCTTGCACCCAGCCATGACGAAAGCCAATTTGTGAAGAAGGCAATGTGTGCCATACAGCCTGAAGATCTTTGTGAGTGTCCCAAACATCCCCAAACCTACCAATAAGACGTTTGTGGCCGTGCAGAAAAATAATGAGTTGGGCACAGAAAAAAAAGAATTCATCCGATGCAAGTCAACAACTACGAAAGAAATACAAGACAGCCGCTTTATTTCCTGCTGTGGGATACGCATGTAGGGGTCCGCAGCTTGGCACGTAGATTTTCAAGGGCAGATTTTTTGCCTGGCTTAGGTTGTAGGGTTATACGCCTCGAGCGCGGCCTGTAGGGGCGCCACTGAAATCCCCCTAGCGGCCCGTTTCGAAAGCAGGCGTGGGAGTCCCCGGCCCGCTCCCCCCTGTCGCCGTTGCTTTTGGGGCTCGTTCAAGACAGCGGTTTACCGTTTGTCCGCGTTCGAAATACCGAATAACGTGGAGCAGGCACTCTGTTTGCAAGCGTGGTGGTTCACGAGAGTATAAACGTTTATTTATGACGCGATCTTACTGAGATGTATATGAGCGCCGGGCGTGTGTCACAGGCCAGCGTCCCGAAGCCAGCATTTGCATGCAGCTGATTGTAATTCCGCTGCCCTGAAATTTAGTGGCAGTGTCTTCGTAAGCAGTGTTTCCTCCGATGGTCATGTAGCGGCCATACACACTATGATGTAAATCGACTTTGTGCACTTAGAAAATCCAGCGGAGCACTCATACCTGACAGCACGCAAGTTACGCCTGCCAATATCACATATCAGATATTGATCAGTACCATGAACAAGCCAATGCGGCATAAATTTCACAAACATGGTACCAAAGAAGTACGATGGATAATGCAAAATTACACTCCGGAGTCAGCACACGACGACAAATTTAATGCTGTGTCGTCTTGTCCCGAGGTGAGCGCTCGCAAAGATTCATCTGATACATTTATCCTCCACATAAGCGCGAAGATGCGCTTATAGAGTAATCCGCGTCCGTGACCAAGCTCTTCTTCGACACATCGTCATATGACACAGGGAGACTGCACAATCTAGCATAAACCGAAATCAGAGACTCTTATCAGATACGACACTCTTTCAACGAGCCCGTGTGTACGAGATTTCGGCGCACGTTAAGGATCTCCAGGTGGTCAAAATTAATCCGGAGCCCTCCACTACGGCGTGCCTCATCGTCTCCGTTTCGTCGGCGCGTTAAACCCTGCAATCAATCAATCAACTCTTCCAACGACACCTCGTATCACTTGTGAACTGCCTACCCTGTATTCTTCAAAAAATGAGTCCACCGAGTGATCAGCCGTTTTTCAAGGCGAAAAACAAACGAAAAGTGAACACGCAGCTTGTGTGTGTGATTACTAAAACGTTCATTCGTTGATTTCGCTCCGCATTTGTAAACAACGATAGTTGAGCGTCCTCCTACTCCCCCCCCCCCCCCCCCCCCAGCGGAATAGTGCATTTCGCATCTAGTTGGTCTGGTGAATACTACCTTGCTCAAGCAAACGTCTTTAGCCTTTCAGAGGCTGCACTCGTTTTTTTTTTTAAATTCCCGTACGACTATTCTATTTATTCCTGACTTGCAGACCATTCATTTTCCCGTGGTTTCATTAACATATACCTTGGTTCTTACTATAAGGCATGAGTGGGCACATATCTGACAATGCACAGCCTTTGAGTGTACTTAACATTTTCGCGTGGCTTATACTCCCATAAAGGGCACAAGTTTTTGTCAGCTATTGGGTTATCACATCCCCGAAACATATTTTTCTACGACGTACATATTCGAAGCAAAGCCGCATTTGTTGTCTGCGCTGCAAAACGAACCAACCTCTTACAGTGCCAATATCAGGTCTAAACGAGGCGACAATAAATAGAATTCCCTTGTGCTGACGTGTTCGAAGGTGACAGCGGTGATATGCTGCTGCCGTCGCCGACGCCCGCAAGAGCGGCCAAGAAGCGCGCAGAACCGCCTCCCCGGGCAGCTCTTCTTGGGGTTAGAGCGCTCTACCAAGACGCAGCTGCTTTTTTTAAGTGCAATAAACGTGCAGTTAGCTTACAGACGTCACCATAACAAGTTGTTTAGTGCGCGGAAAGGCAAAGAGAAGCGAAAGAGAAACAAAACACTGCATGACCACCTATCAGCCACGCAGCGCTAATCCCGCAAACGCCGCAGGCGGCGCAGCGATCGCGAATCTCGAGGCGTATAAGGGATTGTTTCCAAGATAACGGGAGGGTGCCTTTTGTCCAGTGGGAGTTTATAATGTAAAGAAAATGTTCCTTGTCTTTGTCGGATAGGTTTCGTATAAGTGTACACGTAATCTGATCCTCACCTGGGGCCGACTTTCGCTTTAGTTATTCTAGCGCCCACTCGAGATCCCTAAGGGTGAACGGCTCATCGAGTTCTGCATTGGAGGCGCCCATGTAGTTAGGATAAAGGCTAGGCAGGGAAGGAGGAATATAAAGGTCGCGGAGCTGCGTTGCTAAGACGTCCGATCCCAGCCGGGAATGGTGCTTCTCCAGAGTGGGAACAGGAGCCGGATTAGGCCCAAGGAGCTTTCTAAGTAGGCGCCAGGTTCTTTTCGGATCCAGGCTGCCGTTGATGGCGTTACACATTTCATTCCATTGATTCCTGGCCAGCGTAGCACAGTGATCTTTGACATGTTCCGTTTATTCAGCGATGCGGTCGGCTAGCCGACGATTATTTGGTTGTGTGCAAAAGGCGCGCAAGAGTCGTTTTCTCCTCTTCCAGATACGGACAAGATAAGGGTCTCGGTTGTCTGATGGGGCTGAAGTGAAACATTCCTGTGTGGCTTCTTTATGGGCCTATTTGAGTGCTTTAGGTTAGTTCATGAGATTCCCATCCGTTTGAGAGGTGTCGCGAATATAGCGAAATATTTTCCAGTTAGTGAAATTTTACGTTTAGGCGATCCGGATACAGGTAGGAATGGTGCTTTGAACAATTTAATGATCTTTTTAGTAGTCTTTCATCTGCAACATTCCAGGAGCCATCTCGTGCTCCCCGGTCTGCCGCGAGGTCTAGCATGGTCGACTGTTCATGTTTGTTACCCACGCGAGTAATGGAATCGGGGTTGTGGTAAACTGTTATTTGATCTCCGTTTAAAGTGTCGTTGAGTATGCGGCCATGTCGTAAGGTGCGTGGGTAACCCCAAATAACGTGCGGGGCATTAAAGTCCCCACGTATAATGAAGTCGCAGTCGCGATACAACCTTGGACTAAAGTCAATGAGTGACTTGAAAAGGGGGATTATAAAAATTTACGATATACAACGGGCGAGAGTGTTCTGGGTACATAGTAAACGCAGTGAGATACCGCTCAAGACGGGAGGGGACATGGATGACCTCAAATCGAAGATCACGGTGAATGTATGTGCTAACTAATGGGGCATTATCGCTGTTGTAAGCCGCATGTAGGGCACAGTAGCCAGGAATACCTTTAGGAGCTCGCTATTCCTGTATGAGAATGACGTGGGGTTGCGATGGCAAAATCAAGACCCATTGGATTAAGAGGGCTTGATTGGTGTTACCGTTTCCACAGTTCCAGTGTACAATGTGAGTGTTGGGGCGCCGTCAAAACAGCACACGACGAAAGGGCACGCGACAGAAGAGCACCAACATAACAGCACGGCGTCAGAAGGGCACGCGACAAAACAGCACGGCGTCAAAAGCGCACGCGACGAAAGAGCACATCGACAAAACAGCGCAGCGTCAAAACAGCACAGCGACAAAAGGGCACGATTTTATGGAATGCCTAACTGGGCAATTGGTTAGATTTTAAAGCGTTTATAAACATTATAGAGGGTGCAAGATGCTCTGTAGGAGTTTCTCTTCATGTTAAGCTTCTCGTCCTGGCTTTAGTTTTTATGAAATGAAAGCGGCAAAAGCCAGGGCCGTCATTTGGTAAAACTATTCAGACACCGAGAGAAATCGAACTTGTGTAGAACCAAAAAATTCAATAAGGAAAAGAAAGGTTGGGCTATATGAAACTAAAAATGGCTTTTGTTTCCTTTTCAACATCAAGGTGTATAAAACGATCCCTTACATTAATCGTTTTTGAAGTAGCCCTTCAATTTTTGGGGGTAATATCAGAGTATAATAATAATAAAAAAATAATAATAACCAGCGATTGCCCTGAGACCCCCTTACAAAACTTTTTGGAAGACTCTGCATATCAGTTCTTTCGATTCTATTCAAATATTTTCCAACCTTGCACTTCCGATTGAATGTAGAGGTGCCACAATATGTAGAAGCTCTCTTCCACGTTATGCGACTCGGCGTTGACTACACATTTTTTTCTTGTTTAAAAATGGCGCAGCTTGCACTGCAAGGGAAAAAGCAGAGCTGGCGGGCCGCTCCCTTCGTCGGAGACCAGGCTATTGCATCTCACATTCATTTCCGAACTTGTCGCTGAAAGGTCTCCAAGACTGGCTGGCCCAGATCGTTTCGTCTGCAGGCTTCCACATCTTTCCCAAAGTGGGCCACCCACGCTAGAACTGGCGGCCGAGTCTAAAGTCGCGTTAAAGTCGCGACTAAAAGGCCGAGTCTAAAGTCGCGTTTGGGTTGTCGCGCTACGAACCCAAAGGAAATGCGGTGCTCCCGGAATGCGATGCTCAATCAGTATCCATAACGCGAGAATCCCTGGTTCGATGCCGACCGCGGGCAGGGGCCCCTAGGGGCTGGGGATGTTGGCGTCTCCTGTCATCGTCTTCGTCGTCGTAATCGTCGTCGTAATCTTCGTTTTACCTAGTCATGGTGCTAAAACACAGGAAAAGTCGTTTACACCTCGCGCTAGAACATAACGCGTAATAAAAAAAACGGGACACTCGTTTACTCCTCGCGCTGGAGCGCTTCGTAACGATTACTAAAAAAACACCAGGACACTATTTTCCGCCTCGCGCAAGAGAGCTTCGTGCTTCAAAGACGAGAGACTTTTACAGCAAAGCTGTATAGCTCTACCCCAAGTGGTTTCATCTCCGTGGGCAAAAACGCCAAGGCGCGAAGAATACACCTATACACTGCATGCATTGCCCCACCTCAGGCTTCACGTTAGTGGAGATGGCCGAGGATTTTCTTTTCTTTCCAATTATTGTTATGGTGTTGTTCACTGCCGCCGCTACAACCATGCCACCATCGGACCTTTGGGGTGGCACAGTGTTAGGTTTCCGGTTTTATGGTGTTTCGGGTTTGTGGTTTCATGCCCTTGGTTTCATGGTTTCATGTGTTCCGGTGTTTTAGCACCGTGACTACAATGACGACAATGACAGAAGACGCAGAAAGCCCTAGCCCCTAAGAGGCTTCGCCCCTAAAAAAACATAGAGCAAATAAACATAACCTAGTAGGATGAAGTAGAGACCGATGATTGGCTTAAGGTACAGGACAGCGATTGCGAATAAAACAGAATCAGATCAATGGCTCCAACCTACCATAAATAGCATTCACTGTAGCAGGCTGCAAACTAAACGGTATATACGCAGACACTGCGGGAAGCAATGTAGTTATTCAATTCAACGCAAATTATTCTTGCACAGCTGATATTCAAGGCGAAACCCTTCCACCATGGGCATAAAACCATAGCGGTGGCTTTAAACAAGTAAGCCTACAATCAGTTAACGCGCTGAAATAAACCGCCACCAAATAATGCCTTTCTTAGCGAACGGCGTTTCGTAGAAGGAGGGTTTTGTCAAGACAATTCGTTGAATTAAATCGTACACATCTGGAGAACCTTCTTTAGCGCGGATGGACAAAGATAAGCGAGGTTGTTGTATTATATTCACGCTTACTGCATTTAAAGTTGGCATTTCGACAGCAATCTTGTGTTCTTATTTTGTTGTACACTGTAGGTATCCATGCCGCTCATTTATTTCTTTCAAAACAAATTTATAACTATGAAGGGCTTAGCTCTTTAGGCTTCTGCAGGATAATTGCTTGCATTTTTTTAACATGGCAAAAATGTATGCCTTGTTTCAGTTGCTGCCTTTCAAATGCTACATGCAAACACGGCTCCAGGACACAAAAAGATAATCAAAGTCATTTAGTGAAGAAGACGGCTGAAACACCAAGCTTTCTCTGGTTTAAATGAAGAAAGTGTGCGCTTACGATTCGTTTCTTTGAATTTGATTTATTCAGATGTTAGAGCGGCTTGGAGTCAAATTTCCCATGCAGAAAGCACGCCATTCTGAACTATTTATCAGAGATGTCCTTGCTCGCAATTCTGCGTTATTTTAGGCCAGCGGATGGTTATGCGGCCTTTCCAAAAATGTACATTTAATTGTGGAATATGAGCCGACATATTTGAAGCTTTCAGTCAATATTGTTCTTTATTTCTTTTTTTCTAGGGACTTAATTTATAGAGGAAATCAGTGACAGTATCATCGTGTATTTTGTTTTACTGGTTTCTTGTAACGACTTATTGCCGTATTTTTTTTAGCAAAGCTTTGAGCAACCAGCGAAAACAGCTCAGTAATATAGCACCACGGCCTGCGTAATTGAAGTGAGTGCGTGTTGAAATATCGTTTAAAAGAAAGTTCAACCAATGAAAAGGATCGACGAGCGATCCTCATTAAAAAATCGCAGAAGCTATTGTTTCAAAATACGCGCAATTATAACTTCGCGATTCCAATCAAGTTTTCATTGTTATTTTCCGGGATTTCCTATTTCAGTCTTCGTTAATTTTTGAATATCTATAAGATGCGCACTTTTTATTTGGTTAAGCAATTTTTGTAAGTTCGTTCTTTCTATTCTTGGGCGTTCGAAACTTCATTGCACCAACTGCCTCCAGTCATGCTGCTATAAAGATAAAATGTGTCAGCTTGTTTTGCTTTAGTCTGCGCGTATGCTTCCGTAGTACCTGCGAAAGTCTCTGTAGGTTTTTTCTGCCAGGAATGCCGCAGATGAGAGGGGGGGGGAGGGAGTGTAGGTGGTGGCCGAAGAGCCTGAGAGAAACAATTGAGACGCTATTGTACAGGACACTTAACACTCGCCAACTTCACCTGCGAGCCTCGGCTCGAGGGGAAAGGTCGACGAACCCAAATTCCAAGGAAGGAGTTCCGGGCGCCCCGCTGGCCAGCGACGGTCGTCATTGCATTGGCGTGGGTCGTCATCTTTTGGAGGGGAAAAACATGATGAGGTGGGAAAATGGCAGTGTAGACGAAGACGTTGACCACAGAGGCCAGCCGGCTTGAGCCGATAGCTGGCGGGTTGCGAGAGAGTAGTTATCGCCTTGTAATATACGCAAACAAACTTGTAATAAACGAGTTATGGCACAAACAATCATGATATAATGAGCCGGAGAGTTCAATCTCGTCTACATCGTCAGTGCAGCCGCAACGAGTCCTAGTGTCCCCCTCGGGGGTTACGGAATCCGCACAAAAAAAGAACGCGAATGATATCACGCGAGTAAATCAACACAGCCGCTGCTTGAGCTGGCGAACATGGGTACGTCGTGCCCGCTAATTAAAGTGGGGAAAATGACTGGAACAACAAGTATCCGGAGATTTTGGTGTAGGAGGACATGTCGGTGCAGGACGTTTTGGTGTGGACATTTCGGTGCACGGACGTTGCGGTGGGTGGACCACGAAAAATCCGAACGCACTTTTCCAGTCTAAGAATCCTCCTCTCAAAACAACCGCGCTATTTGCACTCGTGTTCGCAATCCCTCCTCCAAATACACACGTCAGCATTTGCCCCCGTCCGTGTAACCTCGTCTGCGCCCTCTCTTTAGTGAAAACGAGTGGGGGCCGGCTTTTGTTGCCCCCAAGAGGAACAAAGGGGCAGTGCCATCCCTGGGCAAGGCTATACAATGACCTCCCGCTCCCCCCCCCGACACAACAGCAACAAACGGGTATTACAGGGTGTGCGCGGGAACGTACAATGCGTGCCTGTGCTTTCAAAAGGTCTGTTCTTCCTCCACGATATCGCAGGCTTGTCTGGAGAATAAACTAGGGACAACAGTGTATGAAAATTCAATTTGTCGTGACAAGGCAGTTTATTTAAAACTTTTCATAAGATTTTCTGCATTTTTGGGGGCGAATGAATGTAAAGCTGCTTTCTTTGTAAAGGGAGAGTGCCTTTTATTTTCAGCAAATATCATTAAGAACGCATTATACCGCAGTGAACACCGCCCAAATGCCCTAGCTGATTTGCTTGCTGTAAAAACTACTTATGGTCTCGGAACAAATGGCCCGAACTTCAAAGTAAGAACAAATGGTGCCGGAACTTATGGCCCCAGAAGAAATGGTCCCGGGCACCTCATCGGGCAAAATGATTCCACAAAACCTTACGTTGGCTCTTTGTTTAAATTTAATGCATCTTGCTGGAATGGTGTATCACCTTCTGTAAGAAAAGCTGTCATAAACCATCGCTTCATTTTAGCATGCATTTTTGCGCAAATGCAATGCATGGCGTAACACAGTTGGCCTGTTTCTTGTTATTTTTGTTTGGGATACGGCCCGTTCGTCACATGGCGTTTCGTCATAGGCCGGTTCGTAATAGGCCGTTTGGTTACATAGGATCATTCGTCATAGGCCGGTTCGTATTGGGCCGTTTGGTCACATCGGATTATTTGTCATAGGCCAGTTTGTCACTTAGGAAAGTTCTTCACAGGTGCACAAAATGAATGCCCACGTGTTTTTTTTTTCGACTCGAAAAAGAGAAGCAAGGCACAGGCTTAGTTAGTTTTTTTTTTGTACTTTGGGCCGTACATCTAGCAAAACTCAACAAAGAATGCCAGCCAGAGTGGGCAAGTAGTGTGACGTGTTCGGACAAGATTATAGATACGAGTTCAACTACCCAAGACAGAAAAGTGAGACAGGGACGTAGCCCAACAAAGTTCTTGGAAGACGGGCCAGGCGTCTGGTTCTAAGTGGTCCCGTAATAGGGAAAGTGGTAGCACCGACCTTCTCGTTCTTGGAAATTTCACATGGGCCATTTCGTGTAACTTATTGGTGGCTTGATACAAGATGCAACTAATTATTTGATGGACCTTTCTCCAGTAGCCATCTGCGCCTGTGCGGAGCGCCGGTCCGCCATTCTTGGCATTAGCTCCCGGGCAAAATAACAAGGCTGTGTCTAGCGTTCCGTCCAGACGGAACAATATACAAGTGCTAAAGTTCCGTCTAGACGAAACGGAGCTCTGCGGGTTATCCTTCCATCCAGACGGAATACAACTGAGAGCTTAGCGTTCCGTCCAGACGGAGCCGGCGTGAAATTTGTACAGTTCCGTGCAGACGAAAGCAAAACCGACTGATTAGACGCCATGCTTATACAGTGCAGGGCCAGGACAAGATGTGTGTCAGCGTGTGAAAAAAATGACTGTACCGCCTTATGTAAAGTCTTTTTTCTTTAAATTACACGTGGGAGTATTACCCGTTAAAACTTGGATGATTGAAAAAGGTTTGTTTGTTCCCTGGGGGCCTGACTGCTTGGTTTGTAAAAAGCCAGAAACAGTAGAGCACGCATTCATAGACTGTTGGGACGGGGTGTTCCTGTGGGACGTTTTGCAGAGAACGCTAAAAAAGGATTTCCCGTTGGATAGCCATGGAATCAGGTGCTTGGCCGTTGAAAACTACGGCGGCGTCCCGTATGATCTTTTGATTTTGCTGGCCCTGCATAGTATATGGAAAGCTAGAATGGCAGTTCGTCATAATGATGTAGAAGTGAAACCGAGCAGAGAGTTGTTCTTCCAGAGAGTGCGGGAGATCTTAGAAGTGTATAAAGCCCAACCATCTCCACCTGACTGGTTAAATGTGTTGGAAAGTGTGGCATGGCTTCGGCCTTTTTAACAAGCGCGCACTAGCAAGTGACGTGCTGATGTCTTTTCGCGCTTTGTAATTCTTCTTTTTTTGTTCTTATTGTGTATACCGAAGACAGGCAATAAAGAGAGAGAAAAAAAAAAAGATTTGGTGTAGAGGGTGCGCCTCCGACAATGGCACGCCTGTTCCGGGTTCGATTCCCCCCGGACATTCTTTATTTATTTTTTATTTTTTTTTGCGTGGTTGTGCCAGCGTTTAGTAACAGCTAACTTCGCGCCCGCTTTACTATTTACGCGGTGAGAGCAGTCGGTCTTGATTTTGCACTCAACCGGCCGCTCCGCTACCGCTTACTAGAGCCAAGGCCGACGTATCCATCGCCGGAGTTCCGATCATCTGTAGTTCGTAATGGTGATTACTAATTTCGGTTATTCTGGTTATTCTTGCTAGTCAATGAGCGGAAGGGGGTCGTTCGGCTGGGTAAATATTAAGAAAGACTGGTCGCGCTGCTCGTTGTGAAGCGGGCGTGGTCGAGCTTGGCGATTAGTTTGACGGCCAATCATTTCATTGAGAGTGATTATAAATCAAATGTGACTCTGGCTAGTCAATGATTGATTGATTGTAGGGTTTAACGCTCCGACGCAACGCAGGCGGTGAGGCGCGCCGTAGTGGAGGGCTCCGGATTAATTTTGACCACCCGGGGATCTTTAACGTGCGCCGAAATCTCGTACACACGGGCGTTTTTGCTTTTCGCCTAAATCAGAAAAGCGGCCGCCGCGGCCGGGAATCGAACCCGCGACCTCGTGCTCAGCAGCGCAACGCCTTAGCCACTGAGCCACCGCGGCGGGTTGCTAGTCAATGAGCAGAAGCGGTTTGACCGGTTGGGTAAAAATTAACAAAGGCGATCGGACTAATACCATAGTTACACGGGCACAAATTACCACGGGTAAGCGAACCGCGGTTAGACAAAACCACAATTTGCTGCGTTACACGACAGACGAAACTGCGGTTACCCCGCTAACCGTGGTTAGTGCACACTGAGCTTGGCCACCTCAGTTCGGTCACGCTAACCGCAGTTCCTGCAGCCGCAGTGCTCAAAATCGCACAAGTCAGCTGGGACGCAAGTTGCGGCGCATCAGCGGAGGTGAAAAAATTGGGCCCATCTCCCCGCGAGGGGGACTCGAGTAAATGCGTCGCATAGGGGGTGGGTGTATTGCGTTAACGTTTAGTGTTTGGGGAGTTAGTGGTAGTGAATGCGTTGTATCAGCAGCTTCTTGACTTAGTTTGAATGAGTCAAGGATATAAGGCGCGCTCGTAGCCTTCCATTCTGTGTCGGCTTTGTGGCGCAGTGGGTAGAGCCCATGTACATTGCGTTCCGCCCGCAGGGTCGAGGGATCGAAACCAGGCGCCGGATAGTATTTTTTTTATATAGTGCAGGGGGAGGGGTGCGGACTACGACTACGGACGTCAACGCGGGTGACATCGTGAGTTACTGAAATGCTTTGCATTAAAAAAAAATCACCTGTCATTCGGAGCAGTTGAAGGTTCTCAAATAGCGGGCGCCCCAAAGCTGCCCCCAAGAGGCGCTTGCGTTCTTTGCGTCGCTCTCGCAGTCAGCGCGACTGCCAGTCAGCAGCGGCTCGTTTTCCGATCCACCCGATCAACTACGACAAAAGCCGTGCTAAATTTGTCAATTCCGCGCGTCGTTCGCCAACGCAGGCAATCATATGGTGCGTTTTCAGCCCTCGGAAACGATCGGCGCGCACGTTGGCCGTGCCTGCAAACATGCCGGCGCGCCTGCCCGCACGGCACTGAAA
The DNA here is from genome assembly GCA_013339765.2 of Haemaphysalis longicornis. Classification (NCBI taxonomy): domain Eukaryota; kingdom Metazoa; phylum Arthropoda; class Arachnida; order Ixodida; family Ixodidae; genus Haemaphysalis; species Haemaphysalis longicornis. The sequence goes on along the minus strand of CM023451.1, from coordinate 96,546,441 downwards.
CCGGCTCGAACCGGCACAGACCACGGCAGCAACAGCTTGTCGCCACTCCTTGAAATCAATCTGATCGCGGAAAAGAACTTCCACATGCGAGAAAGTGGATGTTAGTGTGGTGAAAAATTGTGCTATGGATTGTAATTCGCAGTTGTAGAGATAGCGGTGGGGCGGCGGTCAAATATCCACCGCGACGCTAAGCCTAAAGTTCCCAACACCGGGCAAACGCGAGAAAACTAAGCCGGTTGCGAGCTGTTGTGGACGTCCTCCTAAATCTCGCCGCGCGCGAGTGCGTTGTGTTTGGGTCTGAAGCGACTGTTTTAATGATATTTCCTTTTGTCTACACTACTTCCATTTTGTTTTTTTATTGTGAAGTTAAAGTGTTACGCTTATTGTTACGCTCACAACCAAGTGAACGCGGTCACCACAAAATTTCGCGTGTAACAGCCAAAACCGCAGTTTGCGATAACCGCGGTTAAGGTTTAGTAACCACGGTTAGACTTAACTGCGGTTACTTCCACCGAGTCTCCATACAAACTCTAACTCCGTCAAACGGAACTCCAAGCCGCTACCTCGACCACGCCCGCTTCAGAACAAGCAGCGAGAGCAGTCTTTCTTGATATTTACCCAGCCGAATGAAGCACTTCCGCTCATTGACTAGCCAGAATAACCGTTAATTAGTGATCACCATTACGAACTACAGATGATCGGAACTCTGGCGATGGATACGTCGGCCTTGGCGCTAGTGAGCGGTAGCGGAGCGGCCGGTTGAGTGCAAAATCAAGACCGACTGCTCTCACCGCGTAAATTGTAAAGTGGGCCCGAAGTTAGCTGTTACTAAACGCTGGCACAACCACGCAAAAAAAAAAAAAAAAAAAAGAGAATGTCCGGGGGGAATCGAGCCCGGTACAGGTGTGCTATTATCGGAGGCGCACTCTCTACACCAAATCTGAAGAGTGAGCACGGCGTCTTATCAGGCGGTTTTGCTTTCGGTTTTGCTTCCTAAGTGACAAAATGGCCTATGACGAATGATCCTATGTGACCAAAAGGCCTATTACGAACCGGCCTATGACGAATGATCCTATGTGACCAAACGGCCTATTACGAATCGGCCTATGACGAAACGCCATGTGACGAACGGGCCTACACCCTTTTTGTTTGTGTTTCCGCCGTTATTATCCGGCTTTTCATTTCATTCCTGTTGTAGATGTTTGAAAATACATTTTTATTTCTTTAGTTTGTAATATTTTTTCTTTTTTGTATTGCTTTCGTATTATTTATTTATTTATTTACTTTTTCATTCATTTATTTATTTTGTATTTATGGAAATTCCGCACTACAATTTATTTCTATTTACGCTATTCGTAAGTTCCGTAGATGGTGGCGCCGCTCAGCGGCCGCAGGCGATGGCGCCGCAGCGGTGATCCATATCAACGGCGAAGCCGCCGACGCGCCATCATAGCGCCACCGGGCGCAACTGTGGAGATGGTGGCGATACTGCATTTCCTTCGTGTTGCCGGTTCATGGATTAAGTGCGATGGCTCGTAAATTTAGCAGCAATCGAATGTGTTCCGTGCCGCAGTGCAAGAACCGAGCGGTTGCTAACAAAATAAGCCTGCATTCGTTTCCGCGTGACGACCGGCTCAAGAAAGCATGGACCGTAAAACTGTGGATCGGCAAACCTGTGACGCCGGCAATGGTTGTGTGCAGCGAGCACTTCGTGAACATCGACTTCTTCTGGAGAGGGACGGGTAAACAATGATACACATGCGATTGTTGTACGGATTGTAATGTGGCAAACGCGCATGCGCGGGTAACTGGCATTGTTTTCAGTGCGGGCGCCGGGCCTTTTACGCAGTATGTTACACTGGAACTTCGATTGTCAGTCCCAGTCCAGCGAGGAGGCTGCGAAGTTCTATCGCTAGTCAAGAGGTACAGAGACAGCGAGCAAAATTAGCTTTTTTTTTGGTGGTTTTCTATTGTTACAAGCTAAGAGGTCTCACAAACCTCCCAGCGTCTAGCAGCGACGGCGCTCGTCGTGCAGTTCCTTTGCACACGCACGAGGCCAAGGTATGCTAACGATATTCTACAGGCGCCAACGTAGCGCGGGCATCTAATTTTATTGCGGTGTTGCTTAGCAATTTAACCATAAACCCAGATGCACTTTTTACTGTTTCGACCAATGATAAAGAATGTCTACAGGAACAATACTGTTGCGTGACAAAGCGACTGGAATTCCGTCGCTTTGTCGCGCGACGATGGTTTTTGTCGAATAGCAGGGACCAATTTTCGTCGCACGACAGAATTCCCGTCGCTTTCGCTCGCTTTCGTCGCAAGTGTCAACGGGCCTTAATTCGCCAGCTCAGCTCGCGCAGCTCCGGACAGTGCGTTTCAATCTGCACGTGCAAGTCGGGCGCGCTGTGCGGCAAGACAGCAGGATATTAAAAAAAAGAACAGTATAACATCTGCTTCCTCTACACAGGAAACAAAGAGGCGCGCAGCAAAACGTCACTTCCAAATGCGTGAGAGCCTGTTTTCAAAGGCGCGAGCGAGCCTGTGTGTGCGGGCTCCAATGCGGTCGCTCGTGTGGCTAGCATCAGCAATAACAACGACATTTACGTAGCTTCAGTGAGCTGTCGTTGCCGTAAACGAACTCCAGCTCGTGCGGCTTCCTTTTCAAGGCCGAAGTTTGAAGGCAAAGGTCTTGGACTGTGACAGATGACGCCTCCTGACATTTCACGCCACAACACACCAAGTGTCCTGCATCCAGCACCGCTTCGCCCTCGGTGTAGCACCGGATTCGTTTATCCGAGGTTCCTACGTGCCTCATTACGTCGCCCCACGACAATGAGCGCGTGAAGGGCAACATAGCCCAGAAATGACGATATCGGATAATCGCAGATGATCGGGGTATACAGCCGGAGCACTACGATGCGCCTCCGATCACCGCTTGGTCCGCCATATTGGAATGGCCGGGTTGACTGGCGCGCCCTCTATATGCCGCGGAACGTGCGAATTATAACGATTAAACCGCTACATCCGCTAATTATATATTTTCGCTAGTTCTTCGCACCCCTCTCCGAGGTTTTCCTTGTCACAGCAACTACACTAACAGCAACTAAGTCCAGGCACGGGCAGACTCCACGCTGCTTTCTCACTCAGAAAGACAGTTTTTGAGTCCGGCCGTTATCCAGCAAGGCGCACCTGTCGCGAGGAACCGCCGCGAATAAGAGAGGTTGGTGACAGGCAGTGTTCCGAGACATGGGCACGCCTGATTACGACTACCTCGCGCACCCTCCGCTGGGCCGCTGGTCCAACGTGGCTATCACAACATTCAGCACCATGACAAATTTCTTCTAAAGAGGCCAACGAGGGCCAGCTCAAGCCAAAGAAATATTCTTCCGAAGCGAACCACCTACACTCCCCCCCGCCCGCTCGTTCCTGTTTGATCTCGCTTTTTAAGGGGCGTCCAAAAGGCAAGTCTGGCGGCGTGGTGCATCAACCTGCATCAATCGTTGTCTTTCCATTGAACCATGACAAGTGACTGTCTTTGGTTCTCGCAATTTCTGGGAAAGTAAAGCCGTCAGAAAGACGAGCGAAAACATGTGTTTCGTATTTGCGCAAATAAACTGTATATATTTGTGCTCAAATGCAATTCCGAACAATAAAGTTTGTTGTTGATGGTGGGTGACCAGTTTCGATTGGCTCACCTGCTGCCCTTAGCAAATGTTACGCACCCGCAACACGCCGGCAAAATTAACAAATCATGTTAGCAGCAGTCTTCTAAACTTTGCAGCAAGATACGAGGCGTAATAATAGCTACATTGCATATTTTTAGAGAAAAACAAAAGTATCTAAGGTGCAAGCTGCCAAATTATCAAGATCCAAAATCTTTACTAGCGCCGCTTCGCTTGATCCGAACTGCACATATCCAAGCCTTTGAGGTGGAGAGCGCCGTAACGCAGCCTTGCTAACGAAATATACTATTCATCATGTAAAATTCTTTTTTGAAATAGCGATAAATCGGCGAGCGTGACGCGTTAGTACAGCTCTATGTTGTTTGATATTCAGCAATACCGTCCCACTCACATTTTCGATACTCCACATGACCTAAATATTACTGCCACTGTAAAAAGGCTCCCCGCACAGGCTCAAGTGGGACTCGCTTCAGAATCTTTAATAAACGGAAGAACACAAGCAAAGGAAGCATGGGATAACATTTGTATGCAGCATTTAACTGATAGTAAATTCAGCCTTAGCAAATATATTATACAGGGTGATGAAAGTTAAGTCGACAGGTTCTTTTTAGGCGTTTAATTTTACGTGAGGACCACCTCTACAGTGAGGTTATGCGTCCAGGGGAACACAGAATGAGGTGCTAAATTTTTCTGTCGGTGGCCTAATTAACTAAAACTGAATAATTACTTTTTTGTGGCTGCAGTAAGCAGGCATGTTTGTATTGAGAAGTTCCATGTAGTTTCAATTGGCAGAATTCTTCTGGCGCATCCGTACTCGGAGATATCGAACTGCGGAGTTTAATTACCGTTCGCATGATTACGTATGCTAGACAGTGACGACCGGCGCAAAGCTCCTCCCTTTTGTTTTGTTTCGATTGCGGTTCTGAGTACTGCAGATTCTTAAAACGCCAGCCAAGACTGAAAGGGCGCCAGTTGTCACTTTTTCTTATGCTTCCTCCTCGTTGTCGAACTAAACACCGTACACAGCAGGCGTCACAAAAGGTAGGAGCTTTGCGCTGGTCTTCACGGTCTTGCATGCGTAATCATGGGAACGGCAATTAAACTTCATGGTTCGACATCTCAGAGTACGAATGCGCTAAAAGAATTCTGTCAAATGGAACTTCGTGGAAACACGATTGCCTCGAAATTTTCAATACAAACATGCCTGCTTACTGCAGCCGCTAAAAAGTTAATTAAACAATTTAAGTTAATTAAGCCAGGGACATATATAGTTACCACCTCACTGTGTGTCCCCCTTGGTGCATAACCTCACTGTAGCTGTGGTCATCACGTATATCTAAGCGTCTAATTTTAAAAATAAATATCGACTTAACTTAGATCACCCTGTATATCGACAGATGCAAAATACATTATGCACAAATACAGACATATAAATATAAACACACTAACCCCTCCCTCCTTCTTTCATAGAGGCGCTCATGCATAGGTGCAGTAGTGGTGGGACCATTTTTTCCTACTTTGAAGTTGGGACCATTTGTTCCTGGACTATTTGTTCCGGGACCATTAGTTCCGGGGCCATTTGTTTCGGCGCCAATTGTTCCGGGACCATTTGTTCTGGGAACATTTGTTCTGGCACCATTTTTTCCGGTGCCATTTTTTCCGGGATTATTTTTTCCGCAACCGGGCGTTGTGTAGTACCGGTGAACGAATGGTGCGAGTAAATAAAATGGCCGCTGTTTGTGCCGGCGCGCGGGCCCCTGTCATACCCGTGAATTTAAGTGTTGAAAACAAAAACAAAAAAAAATTGCGCCAATCCACCCCGTGAATGTGGTCGGAAAGCAAACCTGTAAACGGCACCCATAACGATTACTCATGCGACGTCACTTAAATTCACTCACATCGCTCTACAAATAGCAAAACCAGAGAGTAGTGAAATGCACTTAACCACACCATTTATTACTTCAAAAAGATATTCTTGTTAAGTTTGAATCAATGCGTGAAGCATGAACGATGTTTGGTTGAGTTGTATTGGTGTAGCACAAGACTAGAAACTTTTTTCATAAAATTAAAGTAAGCTCCAACCCGGTGTTAGACGATCTGTCTTCTCCGTCTCTGCGCCGCGGACGGAGGCGACGAGATTTGCGGCAGAGAAGGAGGAGGAGGAAGAAATACTTATGTTCAGATTTCTGAACGGCCCAGAGCACAGCCCTGGGGAGTGATTCCTTCTTCTGTGGGGCCCATATGCAGTCCGCGCGGCCTGCGGTCTGTCCACCCGCTGAAGCTGGGTAGGTAGAGAGGGCCTGGACAGCAGCATCTCCCATTGCTCTTGTTGGGTAGTTGACCGAAAGAGATGAGGGGGCTCAGCGCTAAAGTCGCACACCCCGATTACGGGGCGGAGTGTTCCTACTTCTGAGCAAAATTTACATTCAGCGTCGTAGCAATTCGGATACATTAAGTGAAGACGCGTAGGCTGTGGGAAGGAGCCCGGATTGTATGAGCCGTAGGGTAGTTTGTTGTTCTCTGGAAAGGTCAGGCTAAGGTGAAGGTACGGTCTGTCTCAAAGGCGATAATGCTGGGTTATCTCCCTGAACGTGACAAGCGGGTGACTGTCCTCGTGCAGCTCCATAGCACGGGAGGTAAAAGCGCAGGCTTGTTGCGTGGGCGTATTTGTTGCCCTCCATTGAAGCGTGACGGGGTGTCCAGATGAGCTTAATGAAACCGTTTGGGGAGTGGTTTTTTAGCACGCGCAGTGCAGCTCAGGACACCCAACCCTACTGGTAATTCCTGTAGGCTTGCTTGGAATCGATGACTACCCTCCGAACCCCTGGTTGAGCGAGAGCCAAGGTGATGGCTGCCTCTTCTACTGCCGTCATTTCGTGGGTCCAACGCGAGGTACACGCAATGAGGCTGGTTCTAGAGGTAGCCACGATGATAGCGTATTGCTGCCCTCGATGTTGGGAGGCGTCTGTGTAGATAACTGCATGATCCCCACCGAGGGTGGTGTTTAGCGCTTGAGCCCGTGCGTTTCGGTCACCCTCGTCATGTGAGGGGTTCATATTTCTAAGCAAAGGGAGCATGTTTAGTATTAGTCGCCAAGAGTCTGGGAGTACGTCAAGCGGAGTGACATTCTGGGCTGCCCAGCCAATCTGGTGAAGCATGCGGTTACCCATCGCAGTCCTGAGTCGGACCTTCTCGTTAGAAAGATGGCCTTCTATCAGCTCTCACCTTGTCGTGGAGCCCCGTGCTAAGCAGCCTCTGTGTGCACGCACTCATGAGAAGACCAATGGCCTGCTCGACCGCCTTTCTAATCATTATATGAAGCATCTCTATGTCTTCCTTGTCGAGAAGACAGGGGGTTGACCGTAAGTAATTCTCGAGAGGACAAAAGCTTCAATTAATCGAAAAGTACCGGATTCCTTTAGGCCTCGCTTCTTGGTGGCAACTCGCCTGAATCATGTGTATGATTTAATTAATGCTGTTTTTGAGGCGCTGCAACGAGACGTCACTCTTTGGTGTTAGCCTCGAGATGTAGGCTTAGGATCTTGATGCTTGGGGCTTGGAGTGATGGCCTGGCTATCAAGGAGTATTTGAATGTATTCCTTGGTTTGGCGTGAGGGCGGACGACAAGGAGCTGTGATTGTTTACGTCAACACTGGAGGCCACAAGCTTTAGCACATTGGCGTACTAGAAGTGAGATGCCATGCATTGGTATGAGCTTCCTTTAATTTTTGTAACTCTTAGCACATGAGCAAGGTGCGCACAGGGCCGCTAGACGGGCGTGATGTGGTCGCGTGACGCTTTCATTTGCATTCAGCGAGAACGCAGGGTGTAAACCCGTAGATGTGCTTGGTGGAGTACACACTGTCTTCCCAGTCGTCGCGTGGGCTCGTAGCTAAATCGGTAAGACAACGGGATCTCGCTTTGTTAGTCTATTAGTTCCAGGTTCGATTCCCGGCGGTGCCAGTAAGTTATTTTATTTGTTCACTGCAGTTTTCTGCTGACACCAACGGTCGCGAAAGAACCCTTGGGGGGTAGAGGTAAAAAGCTTTGCTTAAAAAAAAAACAAATTGAGGGGAACGCGGTGCCTCAAACGACCACGTAATTCGCGGTCGTGTGGGAGAGGGCAGTAATCGTAGGATGGCAGAGACTAGAGCAGTGCGGAGTCCCGAATTTCTAGGCCTGTCTTGACCCCGCTTGGTAGAGACATGGCCAGGGCCAGGCCCGAGCCCGACAAAACATTAAGATAAAAGCCCGAGCCCTGCCCGAGCCCGACAGCATTTAATAAAAGAAATCCGAGCCCGCGCATTGGTTTTTAAGCTCAGCCCGAGTCCGCCAGACCCCAAACATGAGCCCTCAAAGTTTGGTCTTTTTAGCTAAAATAAGCCTAGAGGGAGTATATTGAATTTACACTGTTCAATACTTAGACCTATATATGTACAACACAAATATCCTGACCTAAATAATGCATCCTTACGGAAAATTTTGGTAAAACAGGCGCTGCATTTGCGACAGTCTCCGAACTTAAAGCACAACGAATATCACTTAAATGATGCTGAGAAAAGTGGAGATTTTTATTTATGCATTTCTTGGACAGATATTCCACGTTTCGTTATTTCATCCAATTCGTTTCCCAAAGAACTCTTTTCCTACTTATTTTTGACGCTAGCACACTCTGCGGAGAGCTAGTTTAACTTGTACTTCTCTCAATTTAATTTGCCAAGGTTCGTTGTCTGTTTGCACCAGGTATCTATCCAAGTAGACCTAAGTTCCTCCCATGCTCACAAAGTTTTCTACTCAAAACTCGCTTTATGGGCAAAAAGACATGTGTATAACAAGCTTTAAGAAAGACCCAAGGGTTCGTTAGCTAATCTTTGGTGTTATCGTCTGCACAAAGTGCAATGTCCAGGTCACATTTGTTCTTTTCTTAGTTTGAAAAACAGAAAAAAGAGACAATCATGTACTCTACTACCAGAGTGCTCTCGTTTTCTGACCCGTTCTCTCTCAATTATGCTGATGAAGCCCATACGTTTTCTTTTGTTGGCTTGAAGGCTTTCTAAGCGCCAACACGACATTTGTTATTTTTAGCATCACCACGGGTGACAGACTGCCAGCACTTCGCTTTTTTTGTTTTCATTTCACCGAAACGATCAATGAGCCGAATTTTCTGTTGTCAACATTCTGAATTTGCGGCACACGACTGCCGGGATTCAGGGTCTGCCCGGGCCGGCTCGGCCCAATAAGTGTTTTCGTTCAAGCCCAAGCCCCGCCCGGGCCCGAGAGCATGCGTGCTGCCCGGCCCGAGAACGGCCCGGGGGCAGGCCGGGGCTCGTCCTTTTGGGACCATCCTGGGCCCGAGCTCTCCCTAACTAGAGCACTACCCGGGCCGCAATTTCTAGGCCCGGCCCAAACCTGTCCGATAGAGACACGGCCTGGGCCCGGCAAACTTCTAAAATGTGGGCCCGAGCCAGACCCGAGCCCGGCAGAATTTGATAAATTAACCCTTACCCCACCATACTTGTTAAATGCCCTCCCTAGTCTGACAGGCTATAAACATGAACTCGAATAAGTTTGCTGTTAGCTTAAAAAGCGCGAGCACAAAGCGAATGAGACTAATTTGGATTTAAATTTCCATTAAACTTGGACCGAACTTTGTACAACTTCAATATCCTCACTTAGAAACTGTTCTTTCAGTAGTCATGAACTCCATTTGCTACTTCGTTTGCCAGTCTTCGAAATAAAGACACACCGAGGATACTTTAAATGATTCGGAGCAAGTGGATAATTTTTTGCAATGCCGAAATTCTTCAGCAGATACTGCAGCTTTCGCTGTTCCATTATTTGCTGAAATTTGAGCTGACGCTGCGTCCGGTTTCACCACTTCATTTCAGTATTTTTCTCTACTTACATTGCCAGCAATATTTTATCGGCGCTTCTGTTCTTTTGTGCCTCTTTTCATGGTTTTGAAAAAATTCTTCCCGGAAGAAATCATGGGCTCTGCTTCAAAAATTGGTCCTACAAACTCTGCACATAGTCCAATATCTAGGCCACGTTTGTTCTGTTTGTGTTTGTTTGAAAAGAAAAGGGAAAAGAGAATCATGTTGTACTATGTGTCTAGAGTGTCGTCGTTTTCTGGCCTACTCTGGGAGAGAGTGGGCCAGAAAACAACGTTTTCTGAAAAATATGTGGGACCCATCAGCATAGTGCACTATGCTGATGGGTCCCAGATATTTTTTATTCATGTAAAGGCTTTCTAAGCGCAATCGCCTTTTATCATATCTTTAACAGCACCGTAATGAATTTACACTTCGCTTCTTTTTGTTCTCACTTAATCTGAAAGATCAACAAAAATCTTTTTTGTTGTCAACAATTTATAATTTGCGGCACAGGATTGCCGGGCCTCAGGATTGGCCAGGGCCGCTCAGGCTGGCACGGCCCGAAAATTTTGGTTCAAGCCCGAGCCCGGCCCGGGACAGAGAAAATGCGTGCTACCCGGCCCGAGCCCGCCCCGCCAGTGCACCACGTCAGACTACCTAGCTACGTCACCGCACCCAACTGTTTCAGCGCTGTGCCCTTACGGTGTGCTGTTTTGTCGTGTGCTGTTTTGTCGCCATGATATTTTGTCGTGTGCGCTTTTGTCGCTGTGCTAATTTGTCACTGTGCTTTTCTGTCGTGTGCGCTTTTGACGCTGTGCCCTTCTGACGCTGTGCTGTTTTGTCGCGTGCTGTTTTGTCGCGTGCTCTTTTGACGCCGTGCTGTTATGGCGGTTCTCGTCTGTCGCGTGCCCGTTTGTCGCGTACTGTTCTGTCGGTATACCGGCTCTTGGCTACTTAAGCTCTATCTTGCCTAAAACCACTGAAATATGCCTGATTTTCTGTGCACATGATGTAATAGGGTACATAATTTCTAATATTTTTAAAATTCTCCTGAAGTGCCTGTTCCTTCGTGGCAAGCCTACGTGACTAACTGCCTCGAAGAATTGCATTTGCGTTGTTCATTTTTTGCTCTTTTAGGCTGCCTCTGCTTGTATTTGTTTATTTCGTTCTTCTCCTCTTCTCCAGTGCTTAAGTTATTTTAATGATATTGTTTTTTCTTCAAAAAGTTTTTTTTTGCCTTTTAGCCCTGTCTGTTTATTGGCTTGAAACCTGCCATACCTTTGCTGGAAATAGTTAGTTCCTCACACAATTTTCCTTTTTACAGCAAAGCTGTAAATGGCTAGGATCCAGCAGATCGTCTCCGGTCCCAGAGCGATGTAGACAGGAATCGCTAGCGAGCGTAGCGCCACGTTGCGGAGCCCACACAGATCCCCGGAATCGTAAAAACTGCGCGCCATACCCCCGGGGCATGGAAAAAATCATACAAAATAAAAAGGTCGTAGGGCATTTATAGAGCATGCGCCGTGATTAAAATACCGGCGCTATAATAAATTTCTACCCACGATTCCTGTGTGTTTTGTAGCGTAAGCTACACTGGCCGAGGTTGAGCAGTTTCGCTTCGATTGGATTGGCTTGGCTTGAATTGGATTGGATTAAAGTGGATTGTGTTGGATTGTGTTTCGTCATAGCCGCGGCAGACGGACTGGCGCCGGCGCGTGCCCAGGTGTGCGCCTCTATTGCGCAGTAGCCAAGTCTGACGCTGCGTCGGAGCCGCTTGATAGCCGTTTCACGTGGCTCGTGAAGAGCCATGCTGAGCATGCGCGAGGAACAGTGAATGGACAGGACTGGACTTTCAGTTAATAACCAGGAACAATGCTCAATCGCAAATTACAAACAAACGTGTTTTGCTTCGTGCACCCCTTGGACTGCGACCCAGTCAAACCTCACGTTGAGGCTCGGCAGCGCAGCTTTGCTGGCCATCCTTCTTCACAGAGTGGAAGGGTACTGAATTTTTCTTTATTCTGGGAGAGGGGGCATGAAATTTTAAAAGGTAACGAGCCCTGCAGCGACTAATGAACACTTGCACTACTTTCTTTGTGGTTGGAAGTACTGAAAGCTATCGTTCCACAATCGCTTGAGTGAGATTCATGATGCACATAACATAGTAATATGAGGTTGGGTATTTCAAGGTTATTGAATCTAAGCTAATGCAAGGGCCACTACCTAAAAGCATTCCAACTGGAGAAAAAAATTTGACACACGTGCTGCAGAGGCCTCGTAGACAGGCACAGGCACAGGCACAGAAAGCGTGTTTGTTTAGCATAAAGTGCAGTCACAAATACGATTTCCATTACAAGCATTTCTTGGAAGCTTTGTCCAGTTTGAACTTCCATTCGCTAGAAAAGCAAGTAGTTGGAAAGAGCACCTCAATAGATTGCGAAAACAATCAGCTGACGCATACAGGGGGGGGGGGGGGGGGGAGGAGGGCGTGTGAAACATGTTAAAGGAGCCATGAAGAGAAAACAAAAGTTTGTTTTATTCGAAAGATTAGGTGTTTCATAGTACCCTAAGCGCTTTCCCGGAAGCAAATGATGCTTTATTCACTGAGAAATAAGGCAATTTAAGCCAAAATTTAAATCTCCCGCTAAATTGCCACATTTCGTGACGTGAACAATGGCGTCATACGAGCCGGTCCCATGAAACATGAATACTTAGTATGTCTACTGCATATAGCACCCACACGCGGGAGTCATACAGGAACCGAAACTCGTGCCGAAACCGAGACGGCGGGCCATTTTAAAATACTAGTAAAACCTAGTGCCCCCGCAGCCCCTAGTCATGGAATCGCCTGATCCGGAGAACAAACTCTCGCGAGGAGCTAGGGCTTGCATTTAACAACCTCACACCACTTGAACGCTTAATGCTTCTAAGTGCACGGCGGCAGGAGTTGTGGGATACGCGGATGGACCGGAAAGCGACCATTTCGCGATAGCCACAACAGACGAACGCCCAGCCGTCGGCACCGCTGCCTCGCCAGCCCCGTCGCGACGGACGAATACAGACTGGTACGTGTGTGCCGTATTTTTATTACGGTTAATAATAGTTCAATTTCAGTAGCAGTATTGCTTATGCCAGTTGGCCGGTGTCGTGTATGGAAAACCGTTCGCGCGGGCTCTCTGCTCCGACCAGAAAGATACGAGCGTCAAAGCGCGGTGTGTACGACATTTTTCCCCCAAGGTCAGAGCGGTTTGACGGTGATTTGACGAAGTCGGCGACGAGCGCCAGCATGTCCCAGGAGTGAGCTAACGTAAGGGTCCCTGCCGTAATCACTTCCTCGGAAATGGTTGGTTGGTTGGTTGGTTGGACCCTTAAGTCATGGCGCGTACCCACGCGGGGGATTGGCCAAGAAGCTGCCTGTAATGAGTAGGCTGTGACCCGGTTTATTTTAGAGAGAGAGAGAAAAAAAAGTGAAGTGCGAAAAAAATGTTGAGAGAAGGAAAAGCAAATCTTTGAATAGAACAGGATAGTCAGGAAAAAAAAATTGCGAATAAAGATATAGCTGTCTAGCAGAGCATCCGGCCTGTCGCCGCAACAAAGGAGTGAAAGGCGATCACATCATCCCTGTGGCAATAACCCAGGATGGAAGCACCCAGGGAAAGAATAACGGTTAAAGATAAAGGGGATTCAGGCGATTAAGCGTGTATTCAAGGTGCGTGCGTCGCATTGAGGAAAAGCTGCGGCAAGTTAAAAGAAAGTGTTCTATAGTTTCGGGAAGGGCATTGGGGAGAGAAAGCTTGACCAGCTTTGTGTAGATAAAAATTTAAAGGGGGGATTCTGCAGCGAAATTTTGTGATTGTCACCTCACATTTACGAGATTCGCAGAATCTAGGCTTCCATAAGTGAGAGAGGTGAATATAGTCGGAGTATGAACGAAGGGCGTCCTGCCGATTAATTTGCAAAACTTGAAGGCGCCTGAACCTCGCCCCCAAAAGAAAACTGTCAATTGGGCAATTCACGACGGCAGGACCCCCAAGAGCCAAATTGGCTAATTGGTCTGCCAGTTCATTGAAGATTATCCCTGCGTGACCAGGGACCCCCACTAACCGGATCTCACGAAGCTGGTAAGGAACAGATGAACGGAATGACAGGAGAATGGAATAATCTTTATAATTTGTTAGAGCGGTGCACACGGAGAGAGAATCTGAAAGGATAACCACCCCCGCAAATCTATGCTGTAGTTTATTAAGGGCTAAGATTATCGCCAATAATTCTGCCTGAAAAATCGGGGTATAGTCTGGCAGACTGATTGAGAAGGACCAATCTAGAGACAGAATATATTCCTACCCCAGCCTTCTCATCACTTTGCGAGGCATCTGTGGCAATGACGACATGAGTATGAAGAGCAGCCAAATGATCTTCAAGTAAATTATGGAGTAATCGGGCCGGCAATAATTTCGCATGCAGGGGAAAAATGTTGCCCAAGCTTATGTCGACAGGCTACAAATTATCAGAATAGGGCTGGACCAGAAAAAGATCTGTTTGAAGAGGCTTCAGCCATGCCTGTACGCAATCCCATTGAGGACGCTGAAATCGGGGCCACGTAAATCCTCGAAAAAGGTCAGGCCTCAAGAGGAAAATGGGTTGAGCCTCGTACAATGAAGATTCAAACATATTTAGAAATGTTACAACAGTTAGCAATTTAAATCGATACAGAAATGAAGGCAACCGTGCCTCAAGGTACAATACAGAGTTAGCTACATACTTTGGCAACCCTAAACATAAACGCAAAGCCAATCTCTCAATCAGAAATAGGGGATGGAGTTTGTACATCGCGCAGCCAGAAAATAACACGCAACCAAATTCCAATACAGGGCGAACATAGCAACGATAAATCATTAGCAGGGCGTCTCTACGCATGCCGAATTTATGATTGCAAAGCCTACGCAGCACTCCAGCAGCTTTTTCACCTTTGGCAGCAATGTGCGAAATATGAGGACGCCATGTGAGGTGTTCGTCATAAATTATACCCAAATATTTCATTTCCGTGACCTGAGGGATGGATTGCAACCGGTATGTTAGACATAATGATATAGGGTCATTGCAGGGAAATACTATAACTGCACATTTACTGACATTTAGTGAGAGGTGTAACGTGCTGAGCCAATTATCCAGGATAACCAAATAGTCCTGCAGTTGCTGATACAACGCTTGGATGTCCCTATCAGCCGAGAAAAAAGCAATATCATCGGCATACACATAAGTAGATATGCCGTTCTTCATTGGGATAAAACTTAGGAGTAAGTTAAAAATAACAGGAGAAAGAACTGATCCCTGAGGAACTCCACGAAATTGGTGATACTGGGATGTCGATAAACTACCCTTGGAACAAAAGAATTTCCTTCCCCTTAAAAACTCACCAATCCAGGGGCGAAAAACCCCGGAATCTCGCTAGATGCAAGGCGTGACATCAGCGTGCTGTGTTCCACGCTGTCGTAAGCCTTCGCTATATCCAGGGTTACAAGTGCACTGACATGTTTTAGTCGTCGAGCTAATTTAATACGGCTCTCGATGTCAACGGGAGCCTCCAAATAGAATTTCCAGTCTGAAGCCAATCTGGGTGGGGCTTAAATACGATTACTGTTTCAGAAACCGCATAAGCCGGCCATGTAATACTCCTTTCAACAAGCCTTTACCACTTGCTAGTCAACGAAATCGGCGTAATAATTGTCTTGGACGAAACCCAAACTTTCGTTTTTCACAATGGTACTTACCTTAGCGAGTTTCCAATCCGAAGGTATCCAGCTGTTTTTTAACGACATGTTGACAATGTTTAGCAAATCATCAGGAGACACATCAAGCAGAAATTTTAGCGTTGACACCGTAATGCCGTCTGACCCTGGAGCAGATTCAGACAGCTGCAAAACTATATCAGCTAATTCCGCCCTTGTCACTGTAGTGAAGCCCTCATTTGGAAACCTGGCACACAAAGGAAAGGCCAACCCAGAAGAAAAACGCGTTTTCAGTTCCTGCGCAATTCGTTCCAATGTTTCCATAGACTCACTTGTTGACTGAAAAATTGACTTGCTGTTATCCTGATCTTGTACAACCTTTCTTGAACGAAGAAATCTATGCAACATGCGTCATTTTAGACTTTGATAGAGAGGCAAACTTTTCGGTGTTATAATTTCTTTTGCTTTAGAAACAATCCGCTTGAATATAGCAGCCGCAAACTTGTAACTGGTCCAATTGGATGGGCATTGGTTTTTGAGAACTTTCTTCCAAGCCGCTTCTCTCTGACTATACGCACGAGCACATTCCTCATTCCACCATGGACTGGAGCCGCCATCTTTTGTGAACAAACAATAAAGTGGGGATTTTTTAACGATTCAGAAAGGATTGACTAACACTTGAGCTGCCCGGAGTTTCTACGTCTCCCGATGGAAAGAGGCTAAAGTGCTGTCTTTAGTTCTTTTTGAACGCGATGAAAATTCAAGATGCCGAACTATATGTGCTGGCGGTGACTCAGAAGGACTATAAAAACTCATATACAATTGGGATATTGATCACTACTTGTAGCTTCGGTCCCAAGTAGACCATGAAGATATATTTCCCGGGTGGAGAAGGTCAAATCAAGATGAGAACTGGTATGCCATCAAAAAATGTCGCAGTCCCAGAGTTAAAACAATGCAAATTGTTGTCCTGCATCCAGCCGCCAAAGACGCCTGCCACAGGAATCTGTGCTGGAAACCCCACGATACGTGGTGCGAATCGAAATCCCCACAAAGAACAAGTCGCTTTTCACACGCCGACACGACAGCATCCAGTGAAGAGGTGGAAGTTACTCCACCCGGAAAGTACGCGTTCACTACAGAAAACGCAACGCAACCTGGAAGGTTGAACGTCACTGCTAGAATTTCTGATACCACGGCCATTAATTGAAATGAAAGATGGGCTTTATGGCGAAATTTAGGGGATACTAAGGTTAGCAATCCTCCTCCTTTAGTTGGACGGTCTTAACGGAACGTTCGGTAATTCTGGAATCTAAATGGCCGACCAGGAGCCAGCCAAGTTTCCTTCAGTACAATAACATCTGGTCAGGTTTTAGAGACAATATAGTGAAGGTCTGTTAGCGCTGAAAAGACTGAACGACAATTCCATTGAAGTATCCGAAGAGACATTATGGGGAAATGATGGCCGCCACAGCCGCCTCCAAAATATCACCTGTTTTTACACTCGCTTGACCTTTCTTTGTCTTTTGTTTCGGGCACGAATCAGGGGAACCGAAAATCGGTGATCCTGTTCTTTTACATGCAACCGATTGACACTCCATGTCTTCTGGTTGGTTCTGAGACTCGACGTTATTCTCGTTGGCAGGACAAATGTTAGATGACGGGCGAGAAACAGGCAGGCCAGTTGCGGCTTTGGATGCATGACGAACAATCGAGGAAGGACGATCGGAGGGCAGGCCAGCTACCACTTTGGAGGGAAGAGAAGTACCTCCGCATTGGGACTGAGACGAAGGGTTTGCAGAAGCAGAAGTGGATGGTGACGGTTGGCTGAAACGGTTTGATGATTGAGCGGGATCAACCTCATCCAAAGGTTGTTGGTTGAGTGACCCAACAGCCTTATTATTGAAACCACAAGCTAAATCTGTTTGCACAGCTACGCCACACAACGCGGACACAGACTCTGTGACGTGTGCTGTATGAGCTGTTAGGAGTTCTGCCATAGCATGCAAGTAGCGCTCCATCATCTTGGATTGACATTTTTCGATTGCTGACGCGATCACATCAACAAGAGATGCGTCCACAGTAGCTGAGCCACGTGCCACAACTGAGGCATAGCCTGACGATCTATCTTTGACTACAGCCATCGCCTTACTCCGCGTGCACCGGCGCTTCTCAATTACCTCTAAGATCTTCACCTCTTGTGCTCGAACTGGACAGTTGGAGTAATCCGCACGGTGTGAGTTTCCACATAGGCAGCAAGTTTCCTCATCTGTCTGGCATGGAGCCGGGGGGTGATCGCCTCCACAAGTGCAACAACGAGCGGACGACTCACAGCCCCCGACACTGTGACCGAATCGCCAACATTTTCGGCACTGTAGTGGACGAGCGGAAAGCGGCTCAACCTTCAAGATTAGGGGCCACGGCTTTAACTCCCCAGGGATAGACACACCAGCGAAGGTGGCGATGACTGACTCGGTCGGATAGCGGTCATCATTCTCCACTCAGCTACAGCGATGCACTGCAATGACACCAGCCGAAGCGAACTCCTCCAGCTTATCTGACACTGACATTTCTGGGTCAACTCCGCGAATGATGCCCTTCGAGCATGCAAGATGGGCAGGCACAAATGGGCTTACCGGGAAAGAGGCAAAGGTTGAACACTGCAGTAAGTCCTGAACGCACTCTTGGTCAGGCGATCGGATCACAACGCCGCCTTTCCCGAAGGGACGCACGCTGGTCATTTTCTGGTAGCGCTCCGTAGCAGAAAGAAGGGCACCCTGCAATTTCCCTGGATTGTTGTGCTGTATTGCGCCCCCATTCGTGGGCACAAGAGCCACAGGTATGTCGGTAACCCCGTTGCGGAGGAAAGCCTGCAAAGGCAGCTCCTGCGGTGTAAGACTGGCCGACCAGGGGGAAGGCCCCCGGCCAGGAGAGTTAGTCGCCATTCGGCGCAACAGCGCCCACCCTCACTACAACCTGAAACAAACGGGTCACAAAAGGAAAGAGGTGGAAAAATCACCTAAACCTGGCCAAAACCCCGCGTAGGAAGCGAACGCCCTTGCTGAGACGTTCGAGCAAGAGACACGTCAACCGTGCACCGAGCCACTGCGTTCTTCTTCTCGGGAGAACGTACTTATGAAGCGAGCACACTCGTACTTCCTTTAGCTCTCTTTCTCCTCCGTTTGCAAAGTTCACAAAACGTAGCCACTTGCTTCGCCGAGGTTCGTCGTTGGGCAGCACATGAAAGGAGATCTCCTCACCGGCGGGGATGTCGCACTCTCTCGACGATTTTCCCGTACTACATGGGCATTTCGAAACGCAGCAACGAAATTTCATTGTAAAGTACTCGAACAAAGTGAAGTTTTCAGTGGTTGTAAACTGGAAACGAGCTCCTAACAACAGCAGCAAGCCAACACCATTCTGAAACTTCTGCGCGGACTGTCACTATCTCGTCGCTGCTTGCTGTTCCTTACTCCGCTCGTTTCTATTTTTACCTTTGCTGGTTGGCGATATGACGGCCAACCTCCTGTGAAGGGATTACGATACCAAGCAAGGTCGCGGCTGTGCGTGCTGGGACGGTTCGTTGGCCCCGAAGAGCCTCGAACCCGAAAATTCGTCGGCGCGACGGTGGCGACAGCGAGATGTCGAGTCGGGTGGCGGTATTTTCGTACGCATTGGCGTACACGTTTGCGTGTTTATTCGGAACTTCAACCGTTTACTCCACCGTTCTTAGTGTAATAAAAGGAATGTGCAGTATGTTTAACGGGCAAATAGCTCACTATGCAAACTGGTAAGCCCTGCCTAACTTGCGTTTGCTTTTCCCGGCCTCCGCCAATCGCAGAGCATTCTGGTGTGACATCATAGGTTCTGTTGCGGGAAATGAGCTGGTGGGTCGCATGGTCATTCCCTTTTTTCCTAATTATGTAGCTTATTTGAGCGAAGTTTGTGTTAAAAGTGGTGTCAGTATGGTTCTAACGAGGCAATCTTTCGAATGAACCAAACTTGTGTTTTCTCTTCATGGCTCCTTTAAATTAGCGCTGTACAGACGGGACAACAACGGGACAACGGGACTACACAGGACTAGCGCTGCATATCAACTGAACTTTTAGCACACACAAAAGGATATATACACAAACACCGCATGCACGAATACGGGGGAAGGCACCAGGAAAAAAAATCAGGGGAACAAAGCAATGCGGGGGAAGTGATTTATTTTTAAAGGAAGAAGGAAAATGAATGAACTGGGATATTAAGCTCTCATGGGAGCTCACCTGCATTTAACACAGTCCAGAAGCGGGAATAGTAGGGGAAATAGGATAGGAGAGAGAAAAGATTAGAAAGAAGGTGTGGAAAGAGTAGAGAAGAGTAGTTCCACTGTGGTGGATTCCGTCGCACACAACACACCACGAACGCTGTTGGCTGGCGTAATGCTGCGTCCGGGAGACGAGAAGCCTCGAAGGGAACGGTGAAGCGCGGAGGAGAGCTTGGTGCGACGAAGAGCGAAGTCTGCGGCGGTCCCGACCGCTTTGGAGTTCGCTGGATAGGAGTGCGGCCGACAGACGGGTACTGGGGGGGTGCGGGAGCTGGCAATCGACCGCCCACACCGGCAGAGCGAAAGCCGGGCGACATCCAACGGCCAGAGGTTGCAACGGGCCGCCGAAATGAAGCCCCTCCGAAGCACAGGAGTACGAAAAAACACGTCCGCTCAACTCCGAAACGACGACCGCGCTCCCCTGACGCACCCGCAAAAGCTACCTCTGTGAGCGTACGAAGTACCCGCTAATCTACGCGCTACCCTTCTCAGTTGCGGAGAATGCAAAACTGCATCTAACGCGGCAGCAGCGGCAGCACGGCACAAAAGTTCGCTACCTACCACAGGAAAAACTTTACATAACGTTTCTGCACAGCACAGTTGTCACGGCGCACACACAGCAACGGTGGCTGCCATGATGGAATGCGTATGTTGCTATGTGAAACCCACTACTGCCGCCAACTCTAGTAGGCAAAAAGACAGCGGGCAACGCTGTAAGGGTGGCAGCATGTCTGCGCCCGGGTGTAGCACGGTTTCAATGCACGGGCTGGTCGGGCAGCTTTTCTTCTAGAGTCAGTAGTATTAGAGTGTACTAGAAGTTTAGTAGTATTAACTCTATGACCCGCGCAGATGACCGCGTCGTAGCAGACATGTTGATGTGCGCAAGCCGCAAGTTTCGTAACTGATATTATCGTTGTTATAACAAACGTTACGTAATTTAAAAATTAAACAAAGTCATATTTATCGCTAGTAAATTATGCTAATTTTTTTCAAAAAAGTAACAAGTGCTTTTGTTTTAACATTATACGCAAAAAGGTGGCGCTGGCGTCACTTATTAGTTTAGACAGGAAGGTAACCTGCATCGACCTTTTCTTTCCTCCATGATCGTTGCTAACTTCGATGCTGTCTCCTCGAAGCAGACTTCGTTGACTGCTTCGTTCGAATTGGAAATGGCCTTAACATGGCGGACTGTCCGCGAAGACGGCAACGAAGCTGGCTAAACGCTAAATTGGAACGCACCCAGACCGCCGAGACGCAGCTTGGGGTGCTGCGGTCGCGCGCCGAGACGCGACTTGTCCTGTTGCGGGCGAGAAGGGGCTGACGTCAGCGTGTTTCGCCGACGCCCCGGGGGACTCGTATCTGCTGGACGACAAAGGACTCGTGCTGAAGTACGTAGCCACCGTTGATAAGGCAATTGACCCATTCAAGTTGGGAATCCCCAAAAGTCTGAGGTGCGCGCAGCTGCGTTACGCTCACGACGAACCTATGGCCGGTCACTTAAGTGGCTCCAAAGTTTTTTGGAAACTGAGTCGCTCCATGACCTTACCCGGCAATGCCGGCATGAAGCGAGACATTTTTCGCTCTTGCCAATCCTACCATGTCTGTCAAAGGGTGAAGGCGCTCGTAGAAAATCCGCCTGGAATGATGAAACCAATTTACAGTGTGCGTGCGTGGCAGGTAGCCACTTGTGCCTTGATGGACCTTTGACAAGAAGGAAGCAGGGCTACACTTACCTGGTGGTAGTCGTCGGCCATTTTTCGAAATGGGGCGAACTGTTCCCTTTTCGGAGGGTGACAGCGAGAGCGGTATTAGGGAAACTCGAAGAGGTCTTCAGTCGGTTCGGCTATCCCGACAGGCTGATCACGGACAACGCGTCCTATTTCACCCCTCGATTGTTTGGTGCAACGTGGCGCTCCCTGGAAACTGAGCACCGCGCCACTTCACCCTACCACCCCCAGTACAATTTGACTGAGCGATTCAACAGAACGCTTAAGCCAATGATCGAGGCGTACGCCGAGAGACACAGGGATTGGGGAGACCACTTGAACGAGTTCGCGTTTGCTATCTGAACAGCAGAGGATCGTTCGACTGGTTTCTCTCCTGCCTTTCTGAATTTCGGAAGGGAGCTCGCGGGCCCGCTGACGAACGTCGGTAGCAGCCAACTAGAAAGAGAGAGGACGCCTGCGGACATTTCCACCTACGTGTCGAAGCTTCACGAGCGAGTCAGTCGTGCTGTCCAGTCAGCGAGACAAAGTTTGGCGACAGCCAGAGCCCAGGAAAGGGCTCAATATGACCGCAAGCACCTGCACCTGGAATTCCAAGTAGGTGATCTTGTCCTGAAGCGCAACCACGCTCTTAGCGACTCCAGTAAGGGCTTTTCGGCAGCCCTAGCGTCTAAGTGGCTTGGTCCGTACTGAGTCGAGAAAGTTTTGTCTCGGCTCTCGTACCTGCTAAAACAACCCCCTTCGGGGAAAACCAGCTGTGCGCATGTCGCCGATTTGAAAGCCTGCGTTTCTCGGGCTGACGATTTGATGCAAGAGCCCACTGGTTTTGAGCGGTGACGACGAGGTACCCCCGCTGATCCAGGCTGCTCTCGGCCGGCTTATCGGTACAATCGCAGGAAGATGTCACCTCAGGGATTATAGCACACTAAGTGGCAGGCACCTTTCGCCGCCCGTGCTGACTTCACTTCTCTCAGTCTCAGTCAGCGCGGCCGCCCCGGCCACCCTAGTCCAATCAGTGTGGTCAGTTTTCGGTGCCCTCAGCAAGATGAAAGTGGCTATTCCTAGAAAACACTGACGTGGGGGACGCTACGAGTGGAGCGCAGAGCGTAGTGACGATGGAACTTGGTCCCGGTGGAACGAACACTGTGACGAGTGCGTGCTCTGAGTGCGTTTGGTGTGTGCATCTGCCGGGTTCAGTGAACCCAACGGCACCCGAGCCCGCAAGTGGTTGCTGCTCCGTTCGGCGCGCCCGCCGTCATGGGGTGTCTCATCTGCGTGGTGAAGGGTCCGCGGGCAGAGACAGCGACGGATGGGGAAAGGATTTCCCGCATCGTGAACTTGGCTGGGCCCTGAACAGATGCGCTGGCTTGGGGGCTCAACGACATGTTCCTCCTGCTGCGCACCGCCTTCATAGGCGGACGTAGCCGGGCTGCCCTGCACCGATAAGAGCGGGATGGGCGGCCAGTTGCGAGTTGTGGAAGAGGAACCTCGCCATGCGCCATAGGCACCAGGGCTCAACAACTGTTGCCCGTCGGCTGCCTCGCTCACGCAGAGCTGCAGCCACCACCAGTGCCGTCGTCGTTCCTTGGCGGGACACCCATCGAGTGCCACGTGAGGTCACCTGAGCACCACCATCTTGGTCATCATACCTGCCAGCGTACTGTTCAGCCGCATCCCCTCATGGCCGGTACCCCTTTGGTCACAAGAAGTCGCCGGCCCGAGAGGGTAGGCGCTGCCCCCTTGCCGTCGGGACGCGGGTTCACACAAGCCAGCTTAGCCCTGTGCCGGTACGGGCCCGCTGCTGTGTCGACATAGGGGTGAGCTTGTTCCGGCACTCCGAGCCATTATCTCGTTTCCTTGACCCCAGCAGACGTTTCACCGATACCCTTTTGCGATCCCAATGGCCGGACATTGTGCGACACCCGCGAAATTGACTCGTCAGCATTTTTGCGCATAATGTAATTTTCCTGGCAGTTTAGCGTACTTTGTAGCATGCCTATGCCTGCTGTCTTGCCCTATTTCTTTCTAGTTGTAGTGTGTGCTCCTTTCTTTTTGTAACCATATGTACCATAGTATCGCTATCTCTCTGCATGTATATATTATTATGATTATTGTTATATTATAGTGTCGCGTTTATTATAATTGTATATTGCAATAGCTTCATTTTGTGTATGCATGTGGAACCGATTACCATGTATTATTTATCTGTGTCCCGTATAGTTTTCCTGTATGTATCATTCATGCTGGAGGGGGGATAGTGTTGGTAGTGTAGTTTGTAAATCCTTTGCATGGGATGGGTACTGAGACTGCCCTGTGCATGCATTATTTTATACTCTTCGCAGTCTTTTGCATGTCTGGCGATGGCCGGTCAACTCTTCTCAGAACAGCGAGGGCATTTAATGAGAGGGGAGTGTGGGGATCCTGGCGTCCCAGCCATTGCGTGAGCGCTCGTTTGGTGCCGTCAGCGCGGCGCTTTCCCCCCTCTCTTCCCGAAGGGCCAGCTCGACCCTGCGCCACTGCGTTGGGCCGAGCCAAAGTTTCAAATTCCTGACTATAGGGACCGGTCACTGCTCAGAAGGAGCGACGAATAAGTACACCCGGCGCCGCCCCGCGGAAGCTTGAGCTAATTTTGGCCGGGTGAGAGCCGGCCAGACGGCGGGCGCGCGTTCATATATTCGGTACCTCTGGGTTTGTTTTTGCGATTCTACGACTGTTTTTGAAAGGTGTCTCGACCTTGAAAAC
Source organism: Haemaphysalis longicornis (assembly GCA_013339765.2). Lineage (NCBI taxonomy): Eukaryota > Metazoa > Arthropoda > Arachnida > Ixodida > Ixodidae > Haemaphysalis > Haemaphysalis longicornis. The sequence continues at coordinate 96,522,372 of CM023451.1, read as the reverse complement.
TGGTCTGGCAAATAGCTTCCCCATGTCTGAGGTGCTTCTGTGCGATTTCCGGACAATTACGGGGCTGAACTACTACTGTCGGCCTCGCGTGCGCGAAAAGGTACAGAAATTGTACGTTCCCGCGCGCGTGTACGCCGTGAAAGAAATTGACGGAACAGACATGGTTGCGAAGTCCCATTCTTAGCAAGGGAAGCTTATTTACAGCGCCAATTCAAGTCAGTAGCAATTTTTTCTTGTATCACAGCCTAATAATGTGACCCCCGCGTATACAACGGCGCTCCACGACAGAAGCGCGTTTGTGTTATTGCTTCCTCTGTTCGCGAAACCGCACTACAGTTACTTTTTCAATTGCCCTTCTTCAGCTCGGTTGGTGTTGTCACTAATTATAAACGCATTCCAAACGTTATTAGCTGATGACAAAGTAAACGCAGCTCCACACAGTTCGAAATCTGCTGCGGAGCGCCGGTTGTCTTTACGAAGATTCCGTTTAGTTGCGGCTTCTATCTTGTGAGTAATGTTAAAGTCGTCTTAGCGGCTAAGTGTGATACAGTTTGTTCAGGCCGCTCGGAATTCTCCAAAAAAGTATTTCCTCATCCTCTGCTTAAACAATAATAACCTCAACTTTCACATTACGCTAAAGAAAGAAGTCAGCGCGAGTGAATGCAACCTTGCCTTTGATAGCTTTCCACGCTCTCGCTTGGAATGCGTGGCCGAAATCTGTACACTTCGGGGAACAAAGTAGGGCAGTAAGCGGATGGGTATTTTTTTTATTGCGCCATTTTGCCCCAGGGCATCAGAGGAATTGAAAAAAAATTTACACCATCTTCCCGCGAGGGAAACCACGGGGTAGATGCGACGCATCGGGGGTTGCCGTTGCGTTTCCGTTATGCTAGCGTGTGGATTGATTGATGTTGTTGTGTGTCCTATTTACGCAACATGTCCACCCCCGATGCGTCGCATCTACCCTATGGTTCCCCTCGCGGGAAGATGGTGTAAATTTTTATCGGGGTGGCTGGTGCTTGTTACGGTTGCGCCGACCATCGCGATATCAGGCATGTTAGTCTCCATTTCAAATCATCGGCGGTCACCGGAGGATGTCATCGGAGGAGTGCCGGCGGAACGACTGAGCGGAGCGGCGCAGTTACCGCGTTTATATGTACGGTGAGGGGAATGAGAGAGAGAGCAGCGCAGAGCAGCGCATGCACATGTGTTAACCCGCACCCACGCACAGCTGGCACGGCGACGGAGCGAGCGCAGCCGAGCGCTAACACGCAGATGGCGCTGCGGTGAGAGCGGCGCTAGCGCGCAGCTGGCGCGGCGAGTAGAATGGGGGAGGGATGCGGACGCCGCCGGACTACGCCGGCGTCGCAAAGAGATGCGTCGCATCTAAAACGAAAGTGGCGGGAGGCAAGCGGCCAAATGGACTACAAAACGCCGTATAGGCCAGTTTCAGCAAGAAAGTCCAAGAGCTGCCTGTAAAGAGGACCATACGTCCACCGACGAATATCGGGCGGGCGGCCTGGTCGGTGTCCTGGGCCTACCATTTGCCGAGTTCGGACTGGTTGAAGACCTGGACATGACCCCAGGAGATGGTTTAATGTCGCCTCCGCAGCGGAAACAAAGCAGTAGGGGCAGGTTGCATAGCTAACCGCAAGGCCAGAAGTCTATGTTGCACGAACAGCAGGCGTCAGTGCAACACCCAGGCGAATTCTCCGGAGAGTGACCTCCTCACGGTGAATTAAGCCACCAGGAAGATCAGTCCCACACGGAGGAAGAAGGGCACGCGTGGAGCGCCGAAGAGACTTCTTCTTGATTAGAAGAGCGTCCTGCAGGGACAGCTGCAGAAGCGGGAGCGGGAACACAACTTGCGGAGGATGAGCAGCCAAGTCGGCCTCGACGTGGGTGGGCGTGCTACGGCTGGTCCAGAGGATTCGGACAGGGCACGGGAACGATTGCAGTATCCGGTGCACATCGCTTGTAACACGCTGTATCTCGCGAGTAGCCTGTGTTGAGCCGGTATAGATGATCAGGCAAGACGGTGGGTCAACACATAGCGAGGGCCTAGGGCACACAAGCCGTCACGGATGGCGAGCAGCTCTGCCAAAACCGACGAAAGTGGGGCCTCTGTAACATAACTGCATGTCTGGTTTACAGACGGCATAGCAGGGTAAACTAGGCTCGTGTGGATGATGCCATCGTCCCCCCCCCTGCATCCACATGGGCCTGGAGGCCATCCGGTGTGTTGTTAGGGAGGGGTGGGTTGGTCTGATACCCTGGGCGAATACTTTTTATGCGCCCGAGAGGCCAGTTGTCGGTGGCCTGTGGGCGGTGCCATGGCGGTGACTCAGCTGGACGCGGTATCAGAGGTGATGCGGGGTCATAGTAGTGCGCTAGTGCGGCGGCGGCAGGAATCGATTTAGTTTTTAGAAGACGTGCCGAGCGACGCTGGTGTAAAAGTTCGTCCAATGGGTTAATTTGTGCCTCAGCTTGCAGGGTCGGAATGCAGGTCATGCGAGGAAGGCCGGTGATCACTTGCATTGCTTCCGTGTTTGCGGTTCCCAAACTATCCCAGTCGCGCAAAGTGAGATGCTGGAACTGGGCTTGGTAGACGATACGAGGCTGAAAGACTGCCCGCACTAATACACGCAAGACAGGAGAGCAGGCACCCCCCGACTTCTGGCCGATGCGGCGGAACACGTGAAGCATGCTGGCAGCTTTTTGTCGCGTGCAACGCACCCATGTAGCTGCCGAACCTGCTGCGCTTATTTCTAACCCCAATACACGAATATGAGCAGCGGTATCCAGGGGTTCCCCATTCAAGGACAGGCATATTGGTGTCTGCGACAACCGGCGTCGGCCCCTACGATTGGTAACTGACAGTAACTGATTGGTAACTAATGGTAGTCTTTGAAGGGAACAGATTCAATCCAATGTTTGAGCACCACCATGAAGTAATTTCCAAGGCAGTCTGTCGACCTGCTTGTTGCCGGTGCAGTTGATTGTGCACAGACCACACAGTCACATCGTCTGCATATACGAGGCAGAAAGTGTCCGGTATTTCAGCCATCTTCCATGTCAAAGGCAGCATGGCCACGTTAAATAGCACTGGGTACAGCACAGAGCCTTGAGGCACGCCTCGCTCCGAAACAAAGTGCCCCACGCATGCTTTCCCAATGCGGATGGAGAAGGAGCGGCTCTGAAGAAAAGACGCTACGAAACGGCATACTGCTGGTGGAAGGAGGAGTCACTGTAGAATACTGATTATTGCAGCGTGGCTCACGTTGTCGTAGACCTTTTGGACGTCCATAGCAAGAATCGTGCGGATTTTGTTCGATCTGCCACCTAAGAGCACCATAGATGAGAGGTGGTCTAGGCCATCTTCTCTGCCCAGGTGCGTACGAAACCCAATCTGAGCCAGGTGGTGCCATCCGTATCGTTCTAGCCACCATGTAAGGCGCGTGGCTAGCATCCGTTCAAGGAGCTTACAGACGGTCGATCTTAGTGCGATTGGGCGAAGATTACTCAGATGGTCAGGAGCCTTCCCAGGTTTTGGTATTGGCACTACTTCGGCGTGCTTCAAGGCGACCGGAACGTCAGCAGAGGTTCAGATAGCGTTCAGCCAGTCGAGTAGCCACTGTAGACTTGGACCGTCGATGTTCTTGAACGCTTCGTAAGTCACACCGTCTGGGCCTGGTGCTGTGCATAACTTCGCCTTGTCTATTGCCACCAGAAACTCAGCCATGGTGAATGGTGCCTGAATCCCGTCGAGGTCTTCCTGTCTGGGAGGCGAACCAGCCTCTGGGGGCAGAATAGGTGAGCAGGCAAATGGTGGTGGAGCTTGGTCTTACTTTGGGAAGAACTTCTTGGCCACTTGAGGAGCAAATTGGCACGGGGTACGTCCAGACGAGAGGCACGCATTGGCAGCCGGTTCTTGGGGGCGTCCACCGAGCTCCATACGGCGAAAAGTGCGCCAGGTAGGCGAAGTGGTAGAGGATGGCCCTAGTGAGGCACACCAGTCTAGCCACCATTGCCGAGATATAGACTTCTCATGGCGGCGAGCTGCAGCCGTAAGACGGTGCAATGAGGTGCACAATTCTGGATTTGAAGGATCTCTATTGGCGGCCACTTCTGCTCGGTGGCGAGCAGCCCACAAATTTAAGAGATGTGGGTCTGGTGTTGGCTTGTTTTCTTCTACCCAAGAAGTCGCGTTGCATCCCGGAGAACCGCACGTAGCACATACAGAGGATCAGATGGGTCTTCATGAACTGAGGTGTTCAGAGCTCTCCGAAACAAGTCCCAGTCTGTGACACAGCAGCGGCGGCGGTGCGGACTTTTTACAGCGGGAGCCAAGCCGATGCGGATGAGATAATTATCACTGCCCCAGCAGTCCGGCTCCCGATTCCAAGACACAGGCTGCGCTCCAAACCACCAAGAAAGGTCAGGGGAGTACGAAGGGCTGCGCGGGTGGTCACTTCGATGAGTTGGAGTGTCGACCGGGTTAAGCAGCACAAAGTGCGCATTGGTGAACGCGTCCAACACCAGACCTCCTTGTGCGCTTGAGTAGGGGTATCCCCAAGTCGGATGCGGCACGTTGAAATCTTTACCTACCAGCACTTCGCACCCCGGGTGCGCGCGAAGGAGATTTTCAATCCAACCGAGACGCAACACGGGGGAGCATCCACTGTGCGGGCGCACGTAACATGACACAAGTATGATGACAGTTTGAGGGAGGCGCGCTAACACGGCCACCACTTCTTGCCATTCACTGCACCACGGTTCTAATTTCAGCTGAGCCTGGGGGTAGCAGCTGGCGACATAGACAGCAGCCTTGCCTGGATGTTCATTCACACTGCTACACCGACGATCCAGAATGGAGGGTGAGGCGTAGGCGTTGAATCCGGGGAGACTCGGAAGAGAGTTGGTCTCTTGCAGGAGCAGAGCCCAAACGGGGAGACCTCCGATATGCATACGGTAGCGAAGCTCCCCAGCCTTATTTGCGAATCCCTGGCAGTTCCACTGAAGCACGCACTTGTGGTTCGTTTGGATCACTGCAACGACGAAAGGTGAGTCAGCAATACGGACGAGAGCTGTTGCAGTTGCTGCGCCACAAAATGAATGAGTTGGATCGGAGACAGCTTGCCAGCTGGCTATGACACGGGTGGGACAGGCGTAGCAGGAGCAGACGAGCGAGTGTAAGCGGTTGCTGAGCGCTGAGAAGAGCGGGACGGAAGAGTCCTTCGGTGACGAAGACGTTGGAACTCTTACTGGAGCGTAGCAATCCGCTTTTCAATTTCTCTACCACCTCCTCGGGAGCTTCCATAGCTGACTCATGCGGTGGATTCTGACGTTTGCGCCGTAGCTTGCCATGCTTGACTGCGTCCTTGTACGTAAGAACGTCTTCGGGCTCATCATCCACGCTTAATGGAGGAAACTCTTCTTCGGTGGGAGTCAAGATGGCGTACCGGTTAGAAGTCTTGACCGCACCGTCGGACCCGTCTTGCAGTGGCGCTTTGCGGTCGCGAGTATTCTTGCGACGAGTTTCGATAGCTTTCCGCTTAACGGGGCAGTCCTTGGATGTGACGTCGTGGTCATCCTTTTTACAGATTACACATTTATATTTGGCAGTTTCTTGGGACTTCTCGGCGGTGTCTTCAGGTTGAGGGCAGGAGGCACGCATATGGGCAGGCCGAAAGCACCTGTAGCAATATATTACGCCTGACTTGTAAGGGCGGGATTGCAGTATGCAGCCATAATATGTAATGAACTAATTAGCGTCTCTACTGGGGCCAGTTGGTTCATCCTGAACTTAAACAACAGCGCAAATGACAAGAACTAGGAAAGAAGCACAGAAGCTCAGTTTTTTGTCAGCGCTTGTCTGTGCTTCTTTCCTAGTCCTTGACATTTGCGCTGTTGTTTAAGTTCAAGTTTAAGTTCAAGTTTAAGTTTATACTATTTTGGAAAGTAGTAAATCCCAAACACGCTTCGCAATCCACAGTTCCAATAGTCAATAACGGTGTGCTGCTCTCACCATCTGAAGCTGCGACGGAATTAAACTCATTTTTCATCTCTGTATTCACAAAAGAAAACCCATTACCGCATGATCTTGTGTTTCCATCGATTAACGCATCTATGGGTGACGTCATAATCACACCGGAGGGTATAGAACGTGCCATTGATCGTCTTTCAAACAACTCAGCACCCGGTCCAGATGGCATCTGTCCAAAAATACTTAAAATGACAAAGCCTGTAATATCACTCGATACGGGAATTGTACCGGACGACTGGAAGATTGATCGCATCACTCCTATATACAAATCAGGTGACCGATCACAGACCAATTTCCTTGACTAGCATTCCTGGTAAATTACTTGAACACATAATATGTTCTTCAGTTATGAAATATTTAGATCAGCATAATTTTTTCTTTATTAATCAACCAGAATTTCAACGGGTACGTTCTTGTGAAACACAATTATTTGAACTCGTTACACACCTTCACCAAGCTGTTCACGACTCGGTAAAAATTGATGCCATATTTATTGACTTCAAAAAAGCGTTCGATAAAGTTCCTCACACTCGCCTACTGATGAAACTAAGTCGGCTCAACTTACATAGCAAAATTATTAACTGGGTTTCAAGTTTTTTAACCAATCGCTACCAGTACGTTTCCGTAAATGACCAGTATTCCGCCTTAGCACAAGTTAAATCTGGTGTTCCGCAGGGTTCCGTACTCGGACCAATTTTATTCCTTATTTACATTAATGATATCAGTACCAACCTACATTCAACAGTTAGATTGTTTGCGGACGATTGCGTTCTCTACAGACAAATTATTAACCCTCAAGATACTAACATTTTGCAGGCAGATCTAAACAAAATTTTCCTTTGGTGCGAGCAATGGCAGATGGAAATAAACCTTCCGAAAACTAAAACTATGTCATTTACTAGGGCTAGCAACGTTCAACTCAGCTCATATTATATGAACAACATGTGCATAGAAAATGTGTCTACATTAAAGTATTTGGGCGTTCACCTATCCTCTAACCTTACATGGAATGATCCTATTGACGATGTAATTTCAAAAGCAAGTAGAACTCTTGGCTTCATTAGACGACATTTGTATTTAGCAAATCAATCGACCAAACTTTTAGCTTACACAGCCTTAGTTCATTCGAAGATGGAATATGCCTCTTTAATTTGGAATCCAAATCAGACATACCTAATAAACAAACTGGAATGCTTAGAGAACAAAGCAGCACGCTTTGTCACTAAAAATTACTCCACGACATCCAGCATCACAGCTATCAAAGCATCCCTCCAATTACCCTCTCTAGAAAAACGACGACTGATGGCACTGCTCTCTCACTTCCACAGACTGTATCACACCCAATCATCCTTTACAGCATCCCATATCAAGCCCGCGAATCTCATTTTTCCTCCACTCGATCATCTCTTCAAAGTCCGCCCCATGTTTGCACGCACAAATCTTCTTCGACAGTCGCCGCTATTTCTTGCCATTTATGATTGGAATAAGCTGCCGCAACAAATTGCATGTATTAAAGATCACGACTCGTTTGTGAACCATTTGAAAGGCAGTTTAAACATGCTTGTATAGGAAAGTAGTGTTGCGCTTTTAACAAGATTCACTATGTGCTTTGTATTGGGTGATTTTTTTCATTCTTGTATTCCTTTTGTTAGTGTTGTCTAACCCATACTCGATGTTCAAAATTACGCTTGCTGTTTATTTTGAGCAACTGTGTTGAGATCTTCGAGCTGTTTTCTAACCCCCCCTATGTAATGCCTGCAAGGGCCTTTAGGGTATTTGAATAAAAAAATAATATGTAATGCGCGCTGGCGGAGACGTCGGGCCCTGAAGGGTGACAAGGCATGTTCGGCTGCGACCCATGTACCGGGCTTGCAAGATCTCGTGACTAGTGCACGTAAGTGTTGCCGCAAGAACCTCTGGGCACTCGTCTGGGTCAACGCCGGAAACCACATACCTGCGGAGATCTGAGCCCGAAATCAGGTACGCTTGAACTGGCAGTGCGGTGCGACCAGGTAGAGGAATTTCCTTCAGGCCATTTAGACAATCCACATCATTGAGCGAACGCCCCCACACGGAGACGCTGTTAGTGTGCCGGTGAATCGCGAAGCACTGGAACCCCGTGATTTGGAGGCAGGAATCCAATGTGGCTTGGAGGACACGGTTCGGAAGCGTCGTCACATTGAAGCACTCCCGAGGTTTTATAGCCACTTTGTATAGCGGAGATAACTCGGGGGTCACCGTTTGCACTTCAGATGCACGGCCACGTTTATGCGCAAAAATGTCCTGAATCGGTGTATCAGGCGAGTCCGATGATTTATCACATGTCCGCTTCTTGGTGTTAGTGGAACCACCATTAGCTTTTGGCGCAATTGGCTCGCCCTCCATTGGATCCGGGGCAGCAGGAGTCGCTTCAGCGTTCATACTGTCGCGTTGCAGCGTCGCATCCATGCACATCGAGCGTATAGCGCAGGCGTTAATTTGCTATAGCAACCGCGGCGCGCCTAGGTCTAGTGCCAGCGGTGCCGGCGGACGCTAGGCCTACTCGGCGACGATGATGCTGCGCTGGCCCGGGGCCCACATCAGCGCCTCGGGCGCGTCACTGACCGGTCTTCGAGGTGCCAGAGGTCCTTGGGCAAGACGACAGCACTACTGGCAACAGGTCCAAGGTTGAAACCCGCGAAACGCGACCAAAACACCGAAGAGCCGAAGAGCGAAGTGTCACACTCTTGGAATTACTCGCGAAGTGTTGTGAAGATATTCTTGTGCCGCCTTTGGCATCCATTCGGTGCCTTGAATGTCGCCAAAAAAGGTTACTGCTGATAAAACAGTAGTGGCGGAAGCAGTAATACCTTGTGTTATGCAAATACTACGATGGCATGCAATTAATCGCAGCGCGCGATGTGTATGAAACACTGAAAGCAAACGTTTTAGTTTTACGGCCCTTCGTGCCTGCGCTGCGCATAAACGGTAATCGTGCTCATAATTTTACACCTTCCACTGACAAAAAATGTCATGACTTTCTTACTCACTTGACTCTTCTTACTGCTTCATTTCTTGCGACGCTTATTCTCCCACGGCTGCCCGAGCAAGAAACCTGTGCAGAACCAGGGCAGGCTGCCTTCCACGATTGTGGCTGTCCTTCACGCAGCAGTAGCGGCGCTGCCACTAATTCTTTCCTGCTGCATTTTGATCCTTTCGGACCCTGCAACTTGAAATTATAATTATGTTTCTTAAAAAAAAAAAAAACTTCCGCCACACAACGTCGAACCGCATGCAGTGCCTGTGTTTTTACGTGCGCTGAGCGTCAGGTCGCGCCATCCACCCAAAAAGAGTTGCTAAGCGGCGGCGAGAGGCGGCGCTGCAGTCGTGCGCAAACTAAGGTCCCTAAAATTACTAAGGTAGCGCCATCTTTAGATCTCGCCGCCTTTCGCCCTCGCCCGCGATCCTTTCCTACTTCGTTTTTTTGCCATTTTCTTTTTCGCCGGAGAACGCCGCGCGCCATTGGCCAAGAGAAAAGTCACGTGTTTTTTGTTTTTTTTTGCTCCGCCGCCGGGTTGTCTTGCCGGCTGGGAAATTGCGCAATGCCGCCGCTGCGACGCCATTGCTGGCTTCCGAGCCACCGAGCTTTAGTACCGGCTTTATCGTAGGCGCCAGCTAACAGCAAAGTAAGAATTAGCTGCTCGTTTCGAAAAAATGTCGCACCGGTGTCGTTTTATGTTGCTTCTCGGTGCCGATGTGTTGTGCCTTAGGCAGCGCAAATATCGTCGGGCAGGGCACAAGACTTCGTTATTCCGTGCGGGAAACGCGACGCAGAAAGGAGAAAAGTACGTTTGGTTGCATAGATTTGAACAGGCATACTTCAGGCCGACGCTGCCATCACTATTTAGCGAGGTAAGTTCCTGAATGTTTGTTCTTGCTCTGTTAAATTCTGCGCGAGTTTGAGCGGTCACTTACGAAGAAATGCGTATTCCCTTCGCCACGTCTGTCCACGCTTTGTTCTGAGTAGGCATTGCGCGCAGCGCCGAGTTCGTCCACGTCGTAAGCTTTGCTTTGGATAAGAGGCCGTGATTTGTCATGTGCGCGCTTAACTTCCAGCCTCAATATCAGCGGCGTAGCATGTTCAGTCAGTTGTGTAAGGTTTCCGTGACGCGAGAATTGTTCACCTGAATTCATGCTGTTTTGGCCGACGGCCCGCAGCTTGCGTTGACCATGTATCGTGTGCGGTTCCGAGTGCGTGTACGCTCTTTTTGACGTTGAAGTCACTGTTTTGTGTGTGTGTTAGCGACCCGGGTGGTATTATAATCCCGTTGTTACGACATTGGAGTGATTTGCTGCGTAATATGGGCTTGGTCGATGCGGCGCAAATTGAGGCTGTTGCGAGAAAAAAAATTGCGGCTAGGTAAAACAATTTAAAGGGACACTGAAGTGAATTTGTCAAGCTCCCGTTTTTGCTTGCACTGCGTAGACTGGCTCAAATTAGCACACTTTTCATCGTTTACCCGGTTGACAAATCGGTAAATATTTTACAAAGCGCGAAAGAAGAAAAACTACCATGCGCGGTTTGCGGCGGCAGCACCAACTAAAGCTGTGACGTTAGGAGGAGCCGCACCGGGATTGGACGATGCCCAAGGTTAGCAATCAAACAAGTTTCGGTTTCGGTTCTGTAAAACACAACCAATGGCGTTGTTGGATGGGCATTCTCAATATCTCAGTAATCATCGTACCGCGCTTCTGCCATGTTGTCGGCTGTAAAATGCACAAGCCTCCCAGGACGGCTTGTAGTCGTAGCATTCACTAGCCAAGACCTACGCAGTGCATGAACGCCCTCCGCGTACCCGCAGACGCCCAAATGTCGTGCGCTTTTCCCCCATATTTCGAGCTTGCCTCCCTCATGCCTGTATCGTAAAAAGCTTGTTCGCACCAGGCCAAGGGTCTGTTCATTCTGGCATGTGCCCACTGCCTAAAAGCAGTCGGTGCTTATGGCAACAGCACGCCAACGAGAACTCGCTAGCGCGCCAGTGCCAGCCTGAACGCGTTTTGTGAACTAGTTCGTGTAGCCATGAACGTTGCGGCCCAAAAAAAGGTGAACTCAATATAGAAAACATCGGCGGAAAACATAAAAGTTACTTACAAAAAAAAAAGCACGTACCCGCGGGGATTCGAACTCGTGACTTGCAAAACACTAGCGGTGACATACCTAGCGCCTCAGACAACTGAGCCACGGAGCGGGATGGAAAGGCCTGGCTAATATAGGGTATATATTGTACAACCAGTGTACACTTTTATTTAGTTTTGGCATTTCAAGCAGCTTAGGTGACTATTTGTTGTACTGCGCTCGTGCAGTAAGCGTCGCCCGAGTTTCCACAGTAGCTCACGTCTAGCAATTGCATTTCGTAGACGGAAAAGCGTTCGCAGATGCGTAGTCGTGCTGCTGACCGCTGTGCTTGTTCGCCCAGCGCAAAAAAGTGCTTCCCGCGCCCTAGTTTTACGCTGTACGGTAAAAATATCAGTTGATTTTATTTCCTTAGTACCTATATTGACTTCGCTGACTCTTCTCCCGCCTTCAAGAGGCCTTATATTTTCCTACTGGCGTACCAGTCAGCGAAGCGTCGCATGTGCGCTTGTGTGAAGCGACCTTGACTTGGAGCTAGATACAGTGTACAAACAAACCAAGTAAAGAAAGGCACATTCTTCCATTCACAAACGTGTCCTGGCTTCGTTTCAACTAAGCGAACGAATTGCGACCAAGCAATTTTTTTTAACCTCCTGGACTGCGACGACCCGCCGGCGGCCGGCGGACGAAACGCTGGGCCGACTGACTCTGTTGGCCGGGGAGCCGGGGAGCCGTGCAGTAGCGCCGCAGCCAATTGCCAGCTCATCCCCTCCTGACGTCACACGAAAACGCCACAGAAAATGGGTGAGCGTAAAGAGAGGAGGACAGCATTTTCGAATTAGTTTTTCTACTAAATAAAATCGCGTAAACGCGTCTAGAGTGGTCGAAACATGGCCTGGGGACTCCGGACTACAATTTGCGCTAGTAATCCCGCAATGTTTACATATCACTTCAGTGTCCCTTTAAGGCTAGCTAATATAGTGACCGCGCCGTTGACGTACGTTTGATTCGCAATTTCTGTTATCGCTTTATTAAATTCGCGCACGTTTGAATGAGCAGTACTTCAAATGCATATTCGCACCGTAACGGCTGTACTCCCTTTCTTCCATGTATGCACAGAGGAACGTTAATTACAACTTGCGTTTGCATTACACGTGATGCCGTACATTTGCAGTGTGCGCGCTTACTTCATCTTAGTAGTCAATGGCGCAGCGTATCCGGTCATTGCGATTTGAACCAAAACACACTGGGCGACTATATTATTTTCAGCAGACGTATTTTTGTCCAGCAAAGCGCTTGCTAAACGGGTTTAGTGTTGCGAGTTGAGCGGACACGGCACTGAGCAGATGCGCGAACACGAATTTGACCATGCTACGGTAGAACGGTCACTAACTCCCTTCTGCAATGCATTATTGCCTATATTTGCGGAGTGTTTGTGGCGCATCTCAAACTCGGTGGCGACATTTTTTTCCCTTCTCAATAGGATTATTTCCCGGATCAATTTGAGCAACGGATATTGGAGAAGCTTGGCGTTAAAAAAACTAAACCCAAATGCCACTCCCAACACTTTTTCTCACGGGAAGCCACGTCAGCAGCACAAGCCACCTGCACGATGTCATTATGGACGTTTGTTCCAATAAAATATCTATTTGGTGGCACCAATTCATTTTTGTGATTTATTGTTTTCTCTTGATAATCATCGGTGACGTTGGTCCTCTTCCGAATTTTAAGTGCGAATGCACTTCTTAAGCGAGCCTGAATCGTCCGCCGCCGTCGTCTGCATAGCAACAGCTGCGGGTGCGCGCGCTCCTCGTCTTCCCTAGCAACGGGGGGAGATGGGCGCGCGCTACTCTCCTCCTCTCTCCGCTCAGTGACTGCGGGTGTTGGGCGCCTCCTCTCCACTTCGGGCGGGAGAGCTCTCGCTCGCGTAGCGGGCGCTCCGCATTCCGACGCGTGAGGGCGCTCGTGTAGCGCTCGCCGTAACGGCGGGCGCTACTCTCCTCCTCCTCTCTCCGCCCAGTGACTGCCGGTGTTGGGCGCCTCCTCTCCACTTCGGGCGGGAGGGCATTCGCACTTACACACTCTCCCCCTCGGGGAAGTGCGAGGGAATTTTTCTTTCGGGTGTATCCCTGTGTTAGTGCAGTGTACAAATATGCCAGAATATATCCCAGCACAAAAGAATTCTGTTCAGGCGCCTCCATTATAACGGTTGTAAACGACCGCGCCCGGTGAAAAAACGTATTGCACGATTAATTAACTGCAGTACCTATAGTTACATAATTTGTACCTAGAGGGACTCGATCTCTGGTTCGTATGAGAAATAAGAGGCCACAAATCTGTAATTTCAGTTTACCCGATCGATTGATCGCAGTCTTCTCTGGCGCGTATTCCCAGAATTACAAGTCTGCGTTTTTCACTCGGGTCGCACATGAACGTACGGCCGCGAGTGCAGTTTAGTGTATCCGGCTGCGAAGTCGGGGAAGCAGGGGCTTTTCACGCCGCTGTACGTGCACACACGCACAACAGCATGTGTATCTTTTTAATCTACTCACAGGAGCCTATAACGACATGAAGGTGAAGGAAACATTTCTACAAAAACGGCAAAGCACTCTAAACTGCGCGGAATTAAGGTGGATGTAGGTCGTTAGTAAAAGCGGGCGCAGAGTGAACGCCGCTGAGGATTCACAATTATCGCAAGAAAGGCGAGTGCAAGGACGCCAGCGCAGCGCTCGAACTACGGCATTTGCGAATGAAGCGCTCTGTATACTGCCGCGAACCGTGCGCAAGACCTCTGTGCAGTGATTGCACGACCACAGTCACGCGAATGCAAGAACGGAACTACCGTAACAGAGCAGTTTGAAATGTCCGCGCTCGATCCTTTCGCATTCACGAGCTATCCTGAGGTGTTACAGAATGCCGCACACGTAAACAAAAACCGCGCTGTGCGTATGCGCCAGCGGCATCCGCCCCGCAAATATCCCCTTGTAGACAAAAATATAAAACAAAACACTATCACTCAGTGCGTGTTGGTAAAACGGGGCTCTAGAAATCCTATAAATGCTACCAAAGAGCGATTTCGGCGCGAAAACAAGAGCAAACTGCAGCGAGCGCCCTGAAGCGTAGCGAGGGCGTCTGCTCTCAAGTGGCCAACAAATATGGCGGCACCGGCACAGAGTTAAAGGGACCGCGGCGCCGCGGGTGAGGGGAAAGAAAAAAGAGGAGGGCAGCGGAGAAGGAGGGAGCAGTTGGCGCTACCTTAGTAATTTTAGGGACCTTAGCGCAAACTTCCGTGTTCCCGCCGGCGGCCATTGCGCGATAAATAAAACACTGTCAGCTCGACGCCCCACCCCCTAGTACGTTCTTCACCTCATTTCATTGGCGTGTTTGAACGGCGCCTGAACTCTCCCTAGCCGGGACACGTATTCCCAAACCATATCCCGTAGGGGCCCAGGCCGACCACACCCCCTAAGCAGGGGCGCAGCCAATGAGGTTAAAAAAATTCTATTTTTTAACCTCCTTGGACGCAGCACCGTCACGTCTCTACCGATATGTGCGCGACTTCATGCGATGTCGATTTTTTCTTTTTTCCCTCTCCCCTCGTTTCGGCTGCTTTGCGAGCGGCCGATGGTTTCGCTCCGTGGGCGGGGCTGGCCTGCGGCGCTGGGGAAGCTGACGCACATGTGATAGTAGTTAACCTTTTGTACCTGAGCCCCTGATCTCTCCGCGCTCTTCTTGCGCGCCTGCAAGTTGACGCTGACGTCTGATCGTGTTCCTAGATAAGCGCTCGGCTGGGTGCTCGAAGTGCGCGCGAGCGGATGGACGCTTTCACGTACATGTGACAATTATACAAATCCCGGAAAGCAAACACTCTCATAAAAATGAGGACAAAAATTTGTTTTGATCTTTTCTGATCGCGCTGCTTGGCGGCGGCCGATGGTTTCGCTCCTAGCACAAGCCTGGCGTACGCGCTGGGAAGATGAAGCTCGCTCTCCGCGCTATCTTGTGCGCCGTCAGTCGCTCGTCTCCCATGCTGTTCCTATATAGTTA
Source organism: Haemaphysalis longicornis (assembly GCA_013339765.2). Classification (NCBI taxonomy): domain Eukaryota; kingdom Metazoa; phylum Arthropoda; class Arachnida; order Ixodida; family Ixodidae; genus Haemaphysalis; species Haemaphysalis longicornis. The sequence goes on along the minus strand of CM023451.1, from coordinate 96,507,166 downwards.
GGCTCAGGGGCGTACCCAGAGGGGGGGCCCGGGCCCCCCCCCGAAATTTTTTGGGCCATACCCCCCTTCCCCGCGCCGCCTCTCCTCTTCCCTCGCACACATTCTAAAGCGGCGCCATACCAATCCTGGGCTTGATAGCTATTTGAGGCGTTTTTTTTTCTAAATGAGCCAAATCCAACTAAGGGGAATTTCAGGGGGAAAAAACGAAAGTTTGGAACCGGACCAAATGCAGTGCTGTCAAAACTATTAAATGACATGTTTCACATGTCAGCTAGGGGAAATCTATAGTGACAAGTAATTAAGAATTATGCGGAGAATCTGAGCAATATTAGGATAAGTTCAGATTTGGCTCGTACTCAGTTGAAACAGACAAATTGGTGCGGCATTCTTATGAAAACTTTATTGGAATCGAATTTCAAGAACGGTACGATAGAGTTTTAAGAAAAAAAGGCAATAAACACGCAACAGAGCTTAAAAAACAGTAAAACTAACATCAAGAGCCGGTGAGTCCTCTTGGCAGCATTAGCAGCTCTTTATGAATGGCTCCGTAGGGTACTTTTTTGGACACGCCTGAAAACACTCATGAAGCTCTTCATTGCCTTGCCATAAATTTCCAAAACGCTTTACAAGAAGCCTGCTCATATCATCTTCCATGGCTTGCCATGGCTTGTAAGAGGCAGCTAATTTGTTAGGTACGTAAATGGGAAATATGGGAGTAATAACAATAATAATAACCAGATTTACTCCGTAAGGACGAGGGAGACGAGATAAAATGATAGTATCACACCTCTCAGTTTCATTTCGTTCACTTCCGCTTCCGTTCACGTTATTGTAGACGTGTGGCGTCAGATCATTTGCCGATCTCCTCATTGCTCTCTAAACTCATGATAAGCCAGCTCTCAAAAGCAAAAAAAAATAAATTGATGCAAAAACGCACAAAACAGCCCGAAACGTCACACCAAACGCGAAATCCCATTGGGCAAATGAATTTGGCTCATTTTGATCCATGCCACAGCAGGGTCTGGCTCATTTTCCACACGAAGTAAGATCTGCGTACACGTTTGCAGGGAATTGTCTCAACTATTTATTTGCCACATTTTTTTAGCGGAAAGTGGCCGGGATTTTCTTGGCAGTGCAGTTTTATCTGACTTAGTTTTGGTTTGTGGATTAGGTTCATTTAGAAAAAAAAAGATGTCTCATTTAATGGTCAACGTGGGATTAAAAAAAAAAAAAAACAGGCGAGGTATGTTTGCTCCGTTTACGCGGAAGCCAGTACCGCTGTACAGTGGCTTCGTGCTCTGCTGCCGGCCGGCCACTTGCAATTCGCTGCACCCCCTTTACCCTGTTCGTCTGCAATCCGGTGCTTCCGTTCTCTCGATGGCAGTACTTATCGCCTGTTTTCGCCAGGGTGGCGGTTTCAGCGGCTCGGGTCGCATATGTTTTTGGTGGGGAAGAAAATTTTTTGTCTTTAAAATTCAACAAATCCCCCATCCTAGTGCGCCGTGGTGTCGACCGATACTATCGCCCATGCCTAGTGTTTGTGGCTCAACGAAACGAATTCCTTCCCTGAGCCGAACTCACAGCGCGTTTTTCAGTAGTTTTCGTGGAAATGCTGCTTTTGCTTTTGTCGGTAAGAAGGGTAAGAAGTCTTCTTGCCGCAGAGAAACCCTCTGTAGGGTTTCTCTACGCAATGCCTTCCAACGTCCGGCTCGCGCACGTGTGCAGCGTCTGCCGAACAAGCCAAGGCGACAGAAGGGCTTGGAACCGGATGGCGACGAGCGGAGTGGCGCGAGGGGATGCTTGACCCCACCGTCCGGCGCCTCTAACATTACGCGCCCGCTTAGGGAAAGCTACCGTGGGAGTACAAAAGCCTTGTGCCACAGTCGGCGCGCCCGTCTAGACAAGAAGGATCGCTCAAAAAGGAAGCGCAACAACGTTACCAAGCCCGGCGACGGCAGGGTGACAAAGTGAAGGCGCGCATCGCAGTTGTACGGCGCCAAGAGACACCACACCAGCGGCTTTCCTTTGGACATCTAAAGGCAGTGACAGCGGCACTGTTGATTGACAGCCATTGTGGTTAATGGCTGCTATGCACAACGGCGGTGTAGTGATGCCAGCGCCGGTGGACCCCGTCGGGGCGATGACCCTCCTCCCTTCTCGTCGCTTTGCCGTGTCCCCCAAGCCGTCGGCGGAGTGGCAGCCCTTTGAGACGGCCTTGCCGGCGACCTTGTACGCGGCTTTGGGAAGGGCTCGTTTCCTCCCGACTTTCTGGGGCGGGCGGACAGTGGGGAGCGGGGGTCAAAATCCTAATTGGTACGTGTGTTGCTTGTGGAGGCTGCTTCGCTTGCGACTGCATGCGCAATTTGCTGAGTTGGTCCGGAGCTACGGCCAAGAGCGGGTCGCATCAAGAATTGCTCTCGTGACAGTTTCTGGGCGCCATAGCCTCACGAATTTCTCGCCAACCGCGCGGCGGTTCGGGACCCGTTTTGGCCCCCGGGCCCCCATCAGGGATCATGCCGCGATACCCTTTTTGTGCGCTTCGGCTCCTTTTAATTGTAATCCAGTTTTCATTGTCTTGTGTTAGCGTATGTTCATGCTTCGTCGTCTCCTGTAAATAAGTGTAAAGTAGACTTTTCTTCATCATCTACTTACCTCGTCTCATCATCGGGTCCTTCACCATCCTCCACGACGACACCACCCACCTCAACAACGAACCAAACTTTACTGGTGGGTTTACGGACCCCGAGCTGCATTCCTATGACGACCTCGAGAAACAACCGGGCTTCAGCGGGGAAGGGCACGGAGTCAAGGTGGCCAATGGTCAACATGAGAGAGACGGGTGTGCAGCGGGCGATCGGTGAAACTGAACCCGGGCCGGACATCTCGACGGACACCAACAAGACTTTTAGCCGACAGCTATTTCGGCTTCAAAATTGGACTGCGAACTGTGTCTTTGTATTAGAGAGGTTATAAAACCCCGGGTACATATGATAGCTTAGTCTCGCGATGTCGGAGTATCGTCAAGGTGTCGGCAGAGAGCAACGAGTTTACTTCACCAACGGGCCAAATGAGAGGACAGAAGAGAAGCTCATTCCCGCCTTGCAGGACAAGCCACGCTGCGACGCCGAGGAAGCGACAAGGCGCATCCCTGAATATAACAAGGTTCTTTACAAAACAGCCAGAGGTAAGCGCTGACGCTTGCCACAGTTTTTTTATCTACATTTACTGCAGTCCAGTGCGTCTCGATACTGCAATTTCCCAAGCCTGAATCATTGGTGCTTTGAATGGCCGACGGTTAAACGTCGAACTCGGAGGCTGTTTAGGGTAATCACACACGGAATTAGGCGTATGACATCTCCGATTTACCTTGCATTTTGTTTCCTTCCTTCATAACTAGTAGCCACAGGTTTTGTTTGGAGAAAAATATGGAAGCCAAGAGGTTTGCCACGGAGATCTGAACTCTCGAGTGCCTAATGCACTTTCGTTTCTGCCGACTTCGATTGCGTATAACGTGTGGGATGCTCCGGAAATGTATAGTTGCTGTGCAGTACGCGTATTTATTCCCGTAAATATTTTAATTACGTTCTTTTTTTAATTCTGCAAACTTCGCGTAGGGATCTTTAACGTGCGCAGAAATCTCGAACATACGAGTGTTTTCGCTTTTTGCCTGCATCACAAGGGCGGATACAATTAATTTCATTTCTGTATGCAGGTTTAGGCGTATTTATGGTAAACGCTTGGCGTTCAACGTGTTTAACTAGTAACGGCGGGTACCCTGGCCCTCTCCCCTAATTTGCATAGAAAAGTTACCTTGGGTTGGGCCCCCCCCCCGAAAAAAAATCCTGGGTACGTGCCTGGTTAGGCTAGCGCTCGGCGCGTCGCTCAAAGTGCGCGCACGGATGGATGCTTTTGCACGTACATATGTAGTTATTGTTTACGTTCCGGAAGGCAAGCACTCCCAAATAAAGTGAAGGCAAAAATGTCTTTTTTGGTCTTGGGTACTCCTTTGGACTCCCTACCGAAGCGCAGAACGTTTGCTCTCATTCGGTCGAAAGCACACGCGTACGTCGGTCGCTCGTCTGCTGCGAACATCAGCCAGCGTGTTATTCGCCATACTCGTCTGCGCCTCGCACTCGCGCAGAACTGCCCATCACAGGGTCCATTCTCATAATTGTGTGCGCCACGCGCGTCCCCCGCGCATTCACGCGATGGTCGCGAAGCTTATAATTTCTGCTTCATGAATAAGCACGAGCAGCCGCTCGAGGTTGTCAGAGATGACCTCGCGTCAACAAATCATGAGTCTGTGTTCCGCGCGAACCTGTCTGACGATGTAGCAGTCAACGCCTTCATGGACACGTAGAGTGGGTGCACCAACACAACCTGGATTGTCCAAAAGGTCCAGAAACGGGGCGAAAGGTAGGTTTTTCGATACGAAGCATTGTAGTAAGCGAGGCGGCGTTTTGCAACTTGTGTTGTACTATTTATATTTTTATTCCTGCTATTTCTTGTTTATACATTTGTATACTTTTTTGCGTGTGTGTGGCTTACAGTTGAGGCGCGAGCTGTGACACAATGCTGGCGAATTAAAAGGCCAGACACTACAGAGATCTATATATGTGGTAGCTAAAAATGCGTCGCAGGAAACAGACACAAACTGCTCATCTATACCGATCAGTGGATCTCTAAAAGTGACAATTTTTTGCCGCTATTTCGACTCCGAGATCACTATCGCAAAAATAGTGCGCCAAGGAGATAACTTTTTTACTTAGTTTTATCTCTGCTGCTACTACCGTGACTTCAAGCTCACGGGCAACTACTCATTAGTCCCAGCGAAAAGAATATAAGTATCTGAGTGAGTGTAACACTCTATTAAATGGGAGGCCAGAGGCCCTGGGGGAGCAAGGATGAGGAGAAAAGGGGAAGGTCAACAACTCGCACAATGAACACAGTTGCATCTTGGGGTCCTAATCGCAAAATGAACACATTAAAGTCAGTCAGTGGCAGCAAAACGCACAGTTCACACCTAAATGTACCGTTCACACCGTAGACAATGCGGTTCACACTGAAAACAGTGCACGCTGCAGACAGTTCACATTGTAGGCCGAACGGGGAAGTCGGCCAGGCTGCTACACGAATTTGTAGAGTCTGTTTTCAAGGGCGTACTCGGTAATTGCTTCTAGTGCGGTGGGATCGTCACGGACCCGACTAACATGTTCCTGTTCAGTCGCAGGGGCGGGACCTAGAGTTAAAAGCTGGTGGCGATTACGGTCGAATAATGGGCAGAGCCAAATTAAGTGGTGCGATTTGGTGTGCCTTCCCGATTACAGGGGGGGGGCATCAGCGCCATTCAGATCCTGCTGGAGCTGTCTATTTATAAATAACGTATCTTATGCAGCAAAATCTGTATGCATGAAGCACAAATTGTTAAAAATAACAAATCTACATTGGCAACAGTGTGAGCGATAGCACGCATGATTACTGATATCAAACTCGGCCTGATGGCTTCAGTGAAAAGACAGTGGTCAATAGCCCTGTACAGAAGACATATATCAAACTCCTCGAGTACTTCAGTAGCTGTACAATCCAACTATTACTTTGCCCTTGGTTGGTATATATTTTCGATATTGTTTCCCTAAATTGTTATGACCAGCAGTGCAAATATGCAAAACTTATGACCGAGTGTAAAACGTGTATGTTTGAGCTGGTGTCTTTCTATCCAACGTATCACCCTGCCAGAACGATTCACACTTCCATTGCTGTTAACAAAATGTCACTGTTTCCTTAGTGGCACTGTTCCTGATAAAGAATAATGCAATGAAGTTAATGTTAACGAATTCAATGTAATAGTTGCTTATGAAGGTACCAAAATGTAGCAGCTCATGCAGCTGTAATATTTCGCAAGAGTAGGACAGTTTGTAAATGTAGTCATGGGTAATTGGCTGCCTTTCCTGTAATCCTTACCTGCAGCACTGAATCGTGTTTTGAGGTGTGTATATGTGAAAGAGCACCCAACTCAATTCTATACCCTTCTGTGTGCTGTAGGATGAGCTTTCCATGAGGGTGTTTGCTTTCCGGAACGTGTATAATTGCCACATGAGCGTGAAAGCGTCCATCCGCGCTCGCGCACTTCGAGCACCGAGTCGAGCGTTTATCTAGGAACACGATCGGAGGTCCGCGTCAACTTGCAGGTGCGCAAGACGAGCGCGGAGAGATCAGGGGCTCAGGTACAAAAGGTTAGCTTCTGCCACATGTGCGTCAGCTTCCCCGTCGGCCGCCTGCCAAGCAGCCGAAACGAGGGGAGGCGGAAAAAAGAAAAAAATCCACCTCGCATGAAGTCGCGCACATATAGGTAGAGACGTCACGTTGCTGCGTCCAAGGAGGTTAAAAAATTGCAATTTTTTAACCTCATTGGCTGCGCCCCTGCTTAGAAGGTGTGGTCGGCCTGGTCCCCTACGGGATATGGTTTGGGAATACGCAGCCGGGACGCGGGACGTGCGCACTGCGCGGGGTTCAGTTCGGTGAGACGCTTCCAGGACGCCGAACGTGTTGGCCGAAGATATGTGACGCCGGCGAAAAACCACCAGCCCTCCCAGCTGCCGGCCCGTGCCTAAGGCTGTTTCTGTTGTACTTAAGCTTGCGTATAGTAAAGTCGTACCTAACACTTGACGATCACGCCGTGAGATGAGCGAACGGACCGCGTTTCCTTCGCTGCTGCGAGCCGATCTGGCCAGCATGACCATGCGCGCGCACAACAGTTGCGCCGTGCCCCCGGGTTTTGCCCTGACCGAAGAGCCCACTGGCTCTGCGCCGACGACGTGCACACTTGGGCGTGGCGCCCCATCGCCCCTTTCACCTAAAAGGAAGTACTTGCCTGTACTGTAAATTATGTAACTGGGATATTGGTGTAAAATAAGCGTCTTCCCGCAGTACCAGGGGCAATTTTCTTTCTCGACCCTACTCAATCTCCCCAATAGAAGCGGTGTTGAGTTGGCGCGACGGCGTTTAATATCGTGAGCGTGCTCAACTAGCTCGAACCCACGGTGGTTCCTCGCAGTGTGCATGAGTGCATGCCATGTGCAATGCTGGGTTGTGCATACTGTGAGGTGGAGAGACCACAACAGACAGCGAACACGATGGTCAAAGCTTGGATAGGGTTCCCCCAGTTGCGGGGTATAGGTGCAACGTCAATGTTCATTCTTATTTTTGGAGGTACGTCGCGTACTTGCTACGCAGGGAGAAGAGAATCAAGAGCGCGCACTCTCGACAAACGACACAGGGACCGAGACTGCACGGTTTACACCGACGCCGCCGACTACGCCAGAAGGGGAGCCATGACCGCCGTGGTTACTTCAACAGAAAACCACCTCACCAGCATCACCTTGCCCTTCACAACCACTACCCAGGCAGAGGAAGCGGCCATTGCTCTGGCCATCTCCCAGACAAATGCGGATACCGTTATTACGGACTCGCAACAGGCTTGCCGAAACTTCCTTCGTGGTAGAATTTCCAAAACGGCTCTGAACATCCTGCTGCAAAAGCCACCCGAAGAAGAAAAGTAAAGATTATTTGGACGCCAGCCCACTCAACCCTCAAGGGCAACACGACCGCCCATGACATCGCCCGAGATCTATCCCGCCAGGCGACACGAGGGTGTAGGTTAGAGACTGCGTGTCCTTTGGTTACGTATCAGGACAAAACGGGGTACTATAAGTGCCAAAGAAGGATATATCCCCCCGGTCATGCATCCCTAACCAAAGAGCAGGAGCACTGCCTCCGGCTCCTCCAAACAAATACGTTTCCTCATCCGTCCAAAACTTCACTTGCTCCATCCCACTCAGTACTTCCAGCTGTGCAAATTTTGCGCTTCCCCGGACCCCTGTACCATATGGTATGGGAAGTGTTCGGCAAACCCCAAAATTCCAAGAATCGCGCACCCTTCCCGTGAGCAGTGGGAGAAGGAGCTGTCCAGCTCCGGTCTCGATTCCCAGCTTAGGCTGGTGGAAAGGGCCGTAGCGGCAGGGGTCTCCAATGGAGTCCTGGAATGAGGGCCCCACACCACATTACGATGCTCCCAATAAAGTTTATCCTCCTCCTCCTTCCACCAGTTGCCTGTCGTGTTTTCAACCCTGCATCCTCCATACATCTCGATGGTTGGACACAACTTAGGTAGGGGTTGTTCGGAGTACGGGCTATCGCCACTTACAGTCAGCAACAATGCTCGACGTTACCAGCGCGGAGAGTTCAACGACACGGCTGCCCCAAAAAGATACCGAAACCATTATAACGTGCGGCAAAATATACCCTTTTTAAATTTTCTATTAAAATTTAGAAGCTACATATATATCTAATTGTCAGTCGCGGTACAGACAAGTGTTCACTAAGCCATTTGATCTAACGGCATGGCAAATGTAAAAGTACGTCTAACGAGCTCTCTAGATGCATCACTTACTTTTTTTGCGGAGGCCGCTCGATTGAGAATAGGATGTATCCTCCATAGTATAACTTTATGGTTTGAGTAAATCGAACTTTCTTCCAGATATCGGGGTCCAGCCCAGCACCCTGAAAAGAAAGAGATGTGTTGAAATAATTTGCAAAGAAGACTTCCGTGTGTTGGTGTTCAAAATGCGTGTGGTAATGAATTTATATTGGAATACCGCTAATCAGCTTTCTTTCGGGTGTACAACGAAAGCAGTTGCATTTAAAAATTTTTTCTACCAGCATTTAGAAGCATGCCCAATATTAAAGGAAAACAAGTATAAATTCTCGATTTTACTTAACCCCACTGCTGCTATATTCATAGGACTTCTTCTGCGACACTTACACCACCTTCGCCGACACCAAGCGCCATTGCCTGTAAACCACCTTCGAGGCTGAGATTGCAAGTAGAAGCGCTGAGTGCAATATTATATTCATTGAAGGTGTTAGAGAGATGACAATAGTGTGCGAATACGGCAGGTAGGCCGTGCTGAAAACACGGCATGAGCACGGTTCGTCAATGTCCTTCGCGGATAAAGTAAATCGAGGTTTTCTTATAAAGTTGGATGATTTTTATACGAGGATCAAACTTACATGATTTATTGGCAATGTAGTAAGGAATCATTTCGATCAAGCATTCGAAAGAAGATAGCGTAGAACGGTGCACATCTACAATGTGCATATTTAAAATATTTCTTTGCCGTTCCCGCACTGTGGAGTGACAGCTAATGATGAAAGCTAAAAAACTTATTCACAAAAAGATCCTTTACAGTTCCCATTGGTAGGAAAGTTATCGTGACATCACGCCTGTTCGCGGAGTGTCTCAGGGGACGGTAACCTGACCCTTCCTTTTTAATGTTATTCTGTTGCCGCCTGCCTGGCATGCCGACTGTATGCCGAACCTGCACTTTTGCATGTACGCTGACGACATCGCGGTGTGGACTCTCCCCTCAGAACTGACTCGGCAAACCGCGTGCCTTCAACAAGCCTTGAGTGACACGAAGAAATGGTGCGTATGCCGTACTGACACCGTCTGTCTAAAAGACTGCTATTCTGCCTGTGGCGAGTGCTTGGGGTCATCGCCGACTGAAGGTGTCTCCGATAGCATTACAACTCTGCGACCGGCCTGTACGCACTGCCACCGGACTTCACATGCTGGGATTGGAGATATTCGCGTTTTGAGTCAGTGTCCATGTCGCTACGTTCCGCTCGACAAAAAGTGGGCGAGATGCTCCACCTCGACCTTCGCATCTCACAGAACTCTAGTGATCCTGTAACAAAATGGCCCGTCTATTGGTGGGGTCACTACGGCAGCATCGACTTGTTTACCAGGCTCATTTCCATCCCCTAAACCAGGCGGAGTGGCCCGACATGAGTCAATCAACAGAGCCGCAATGCGCACCATTACCTGCCCTCGTGGGATAACACCGATCCCCGGTCTTCAGGCTGAAGCTTAAAGGAGCCATGACGAGAAAACAAAAGTTTGTTTTATTCGAAAGATTAGGTGTTTCACTAGTACCCCAAGCGCTTTCCCCGGAAGCAATGATGCTTTATTCACTGAGACAATAAGGCAATTTAAGCCAAAATTTTAAATCTCCCGCCTAAAATGGAACATTCCGTGACGTGTACAATGGCGTCATAGAGCGGGTCCATGAATAACAGATACTTAGTATTGTCGACTCCATATAGCACCCACACGCGGGAGTCGATCGAGACGGCGGCCATTTAAAAATACTAGTAAAACCTAGTGCACCCGCAGCCCTAGTCATGAGAATTCGCCTGATCCGGAGAACAAAACTCTCGCCGAGGAGCTCGGGCTTGCATTAAGGGACAGACAACCGATTTTGTCGAGTATATATTCTCTATCCCAAATGAAAGGGCATCACTTAAAGCACCTGACGAGAAAACGGTTTTTCTGATTACGCTCTAGAACTTTTTAAATCGAATTTTGATCTACGAGCCGTATGTGGTCCATCCCAAAACTAATGCTGGCAACCATGACAAGAGAGTAGCTCGGCAACAATACTGTTTGTCTGTATGCGAAATAAAAAACGATATTTAAAAACTTGTTACCAGCGAAAAAAGTTTGAATCTCACAGGCTTTCCTGTCCTCTTTGTGTTTTTTTTTAATGCAGGGTCTCTTTCTGCACGAATTGCGCCATCTGTTGGGATAACGCTAGGTTAGAATCTGTCTTCACGTGGTGGAGGCGGGAAGTTCGATTCTCCCCGGGCGCGGCGTCTTTTTTTTTTTTTTTTTTTTAAGCTGCCGTTGGCGTATTTGGAGACTGAAATCAAATATTTTCGCAGAACAAACGCCCCTGACCCAGACAGAATCATCACAGCTCCTTCGCTGGTCTGTTGCTGAACGCTGCCGTAGATTCTGGGCATGGTGGCTCAGTTAGCCACACTGAGAGCAACCCAGCGGCGGCGGGCGGCGTGTCTTTAGAATTTTCAAAGTAATATTTAGAAATACGTATACTATTTAAGCTTGTAGAAATACTTGTGTTAAAAGGTTTTTATACGTAAATGAACGTTTCAGCAGTTACAGTAGCTGCTAGGTTTGCAGGTCACGTGACAGGGACACATATTGTAGTATCAAGTTTCCACACTACGATCCGCCACCCTTCCGATTTCAGGAAGTTTGCTGCCAAATTAAAATTATTTATGCCAGTTTGTTTAAAAATTGCTTGTGGTTACCGGGATATGTAAAACGCTGGCTTTCATATGAGCTAGAGAACATATACGCGACAAAAATCGGTTTGTCTGTCCCCTTTAACAACCTCACACCACAAAAACGCTCAATGCTTCAAAGTGCACGAGCGGCAAGAGTTGTGGTATACGCAGTGGACGGGAAAGCGACCATTCCGCGATAGCCACAACAGACGAACGCCCAGCCGTCGGCACCGCTGCCTCGTCAGCCCCGTCGCGAACGGACGGAGTATAGACTGTACGTATGTGCCGTATTTTGATTACGGTTAATAATAGTTCAATTTCAGTAGCAGTATCACTTATGCCAATTGGCCGGTGTCCGTGTATGGAAAGCCGTTTCGCGCGAGCTCTCTGCTTCGACCAGAAATACGAGCGTCAATGCGCGGTGTTTACGGCATTTTTTTCCCCAAGGTCAGAGCGATTTGCCGAAGTCGGCGACGAGCGCCAGCATGTCCCAGGAGTGAGCTAACGTAAGGGTCCCTGCCGTAACTGAACAAACTGAAGTTTTCAGAGGTTGTAAACTGGAAACGAGCTCGTAACGACAGCAGCAAGCCAACACCATTCGAAACTTACGCGACGACTGGCACTATCTCGTCGCTTCTTGCTGTTCCTTACTCTCCCCTCGTTTCTATTTTTACCTTTGCTGGTTGGCGATATGACGGCCAACCTCCTGTGAAGGGATTACGATACGAAGCAAGGTCGCGGCTGTGCGTGCTTGAACGGTTTCGTTGGCCCCGAAGAGCCTCGAACCCGAAAATTCGTCTGCGCGACGGCGAGATGTCGAGCTCGGCCGGCGCTAGTTTCGTCAGTTTCGTACGCATTGGCGCACACTCTTGCGAGTTCGTTCGGACCTTCAACCGTTTACTCCACCGTTCTTTGTCTTAAAAGAATGTGCAGTATGTTTCACGGGCATTTAGCTCGCTATGCAAGCTGTAAGCCCTGCCTAACATGCGTTTGCTTTTGCCGGCCTCCGCCAACCGCAGAGCATTCCCAAGTGACATCACAGGTTCTGTTGCGGAAAATGAGCTGGTGGGGTCGCATGGTCATTTCCTTTTTTCCTAATTATGTAGCTTATTTGAGCGAAGTTTGCGTTATAAAGTGGTGTCGTTATGGGTTCTAACGAGGCAATCTTTCGAATGAACCAAACTTGTGTTTTCTCTTCATGGCTCCTTTAAGTGAACCCGTTGGACGAGCTTGTCCATCAGCGTCGGTCCGCCCGCATTCTCCGAGCCGCTGTTGTTACTGAGGCAGCGGCGTTAGCCAGCTACATGGGTCGGTACACACATTCAGAGCCTGCGTAGTTACCAGATCATCCTCGCTATACCATCAGGTTAACCACAACAGGCCTCTGACACGGCTTTATGATCGATCCAAAGGGAATACAGACGCGCTTTTCACGGTCGAACAAGTATTTGCGGCTGAGTCTCAATCCCAGGTGGTACAGGCATTTGTAGACGCTGGGGCCAAGGACGGCGTTTGACTACAGTAATGCCATATCCCGCCTACACAAGAGCCTGTCAAACTTGCGTTTATGAAGTCCGCCGCGCCCTGCCATCTATGGCGGCCGAGCTTACAACATTGCGGACGGCTTACAAGCGCTAACTCCCGCTCTTCATGCCCCTGAAGCTACTACTTTACAGCTCTATACAGACTCCACAGCTGCCATACGCAATTTACGTCGCGTTAATAACAACTTGGCTGTTGCAAGGGACATTCACGAGATACTCGATACTTACCCCTGCCCTCTCCGGATGTCATGACTCCAGCACACTATGCTTTCAACTCACGTTGTGGTGGAGAGTGCCTGCCACCCTACATTCGTTCCATAGCCATTGCCATTGCTGACAATCCATCTCCAAGACCTATTTCTCCAACAGAAGGGGCGTGGCCACCACTAGAACTGCCCCTGTTTGCAGCTCCGGCCGAAGATGCTGATACAGAACGCTTGATGTGTGTAACACGTGCCGTACATATCTCCCCTTCGTTGGAAGAGGCAAGAATGAGACACCTTCGAGGCATACGACTCCAGCCTGGCAGACCATCTGACACCCATCGGTGGATCTGTGGACCCTACCACCACTCATTTACGCTATTGTAACGGTTACAGCTGTTACTTCCCCCAAATCTGTACTTTTGTGTAAATGAAGGGCGTTACATGGTTTGCCATTTCCGCCATTTTTTTCTATTTTCCTTGTATTTTGGTTTTTCAAATCCTGCTCGCCACATTAGAAACTTTTAGTTTCACATGAAAACGTGAAATGTATACGTAGCCTATGCGCATGTAGCTTGACATCCTTGTAGGTACACGTACGCGACGCAGCCCGCGCGTAGGGCGCCTGGATGCACGCGCTCTTCGCCCATAGCCGCGCGTTGTTCCTAGCGCCCATCTATGGACAGTCACAGACATTGCTGTAGCCACTCGTGATTTCGCGAGCCTGTTGCTATGACGACGACAAACGCTACTTCGTCATGCTTAACAGCTGAAAAATCACCCTTTTACCTGAGAAACAAAAGGTGTTTCTCGATTAAAACTTTGGGTGGGGACAAGAATGGAGAACTTGAACGCTAAATCAACAGCTTACGACACGATATTTCATCGAAGGATTAACGACGAAGCTTTTTTCGCTGCCAAGCGGGAGGGTAGGGCGCCGCCATGTTGGTCAGCTCTATGTACAGAAACAATGTAAGAACCGCAACGTAAAAATTCGAATCTCATGTACGTTCGCAACAACCACGGCAAGCCTTTGCGTTCTAAGCATGCGCATTCATCCGTGGAAGCTCTACGTACGCGAAGCTTCTACGTACGTAAAAATAAAATTGTCCCATGTGTAGCCGCTGCCTCAATGACAGGAAACGGACATTTACGCTTTTATCATAATTAAAGGTGGAAATTCGTCGAAATGTGAAACAGTGTTTTCACTCTGGGCTCCCTCCCTCCCTCGCTCCCTCCCTCTCTTCCTCAATCAATCAATCAATCAATCAATCAATCAATCAATGAATCAATCAATCAATCAATCAAATCATCTACCAACAGACGCAGTGTAGATAGAAGGGGGGCCATTTTGAGTATTTTTTTATAGTTTTTGTTTATTACTTTTTGAAAATTATGTTCGACCAAATTTCTCAATTTACGCTATTATAACGACTAAAGGTGTAACTTCCGCGAAATCGGCGTTTTGGTGAGAATGCAGGTGGTTACACTGTTGGCTACTTTCAGTATTGTTTATATATATATATATATATATATATATATATATATATTTCATTTATTGGTTTTGCAAAATTATGTTCCACCAATTATCTCCATTTATGGTATTATAAAGATTGCAGGCGGAACTTACGCTAAATTATCATTTTGGGGGAAATGCAAGGCGTTACACGGTCCTGGCTGTGGATGTACTTGTCAAAGAATGCTGCGCATTGAGAAATTAAGGACGTCGGTCTGCAACAGCCCTCAATTCTTAAGATGAATAGCGGTCCACTGGTTTCTTCGTACGGCGAGATATTCCTAGTTCCAGGACCAAGTTACCTTCAACGGGAAGTGGGTGTACCAGTGTTGTTTCTTCAGGAGGCACTAACGTTTCTTGCACCGAAATTGTTTCTTGTTTTAATGAGGCCTTCCTCACTTTGGCTGGACTCTGGCGCAGACTAACTCGATCCAAGTGTCATTGAAGTTCACCCGCAGTTGTCATGATGGCGACCATGCGAGAGCCCGCTGTTCCTTTTGCTATTCCTGTAAGCCATAATTATCCTTCGCTGAAATTTTGTGCTGAGGCGGACTCACCAGGCCCAAGCGCCCTTTCGCTGTCCTCCTGCGTGCATAAAGAAAAAGACAAGGGCGGAGGAAGCCAGGTATCCAAGGGCGATTGACTTTGGTATACCAAAAGCCGGTGGGACGGGGAGTATCCGTTGTCCGGAGATTTTCTTCGATAGATGAAACGAAGGGTTACTAGACGCGTAGGCATACCACCCCCCTGAAGCTTCTTCGAACTATCCTTCAAAGAACGAACGATCCTTTGTCATAACACGGTGATACGTCCAGCGTTCTTTTTTGCAAACAATTATCGACTGAATGGAGGCACAAAAGGAGCCAATCATTGAGCTTGGTCTCGTGTGTCATGGATTTTAAGCCTTTCTTTTCTCGCCGAAACATCCTGAATTTCACATTCATTTAACAAAATAACAACTCTTGTGTGGCTTATTTCGACGAAGAAAACGAAGTTACTTTTCAGCCCACAGCACAAGGGTTGCCCGTGGTTGCTGCAATTCAAAAATGTGTCGTAAAATACGCTGCTGAAGTAAATGCGAATTGAGCCTATATGTGCCTAAACGACAGTATTTTTTGCCCATATTTGCCTCAATGACACACTTCAGTGCCTATTATTGGCGCCTAAAACCTGGATTTTTCGTGTGTAAACTTCTGCTCTCTAGGACTCATTACATTCAATTTCGAACACTACATCCAACGTCCAACTACTTCAAACGCATAATGTCGTGTTGCTTAATCACTAACACACCTACATTTGTAGGCTTAAGTCAATGCAGAATACTCAACTCAGCGAATGGACGGATTTAGTGCAGCCAAAAGCTTGCGCTACGCCACGCCTTTTTTCACGCGTACGGCTTGTTTAGTAGGAGTAATAATTGCATCCACGACTCTTCAGCTAATTTGAGTGCCGCCGTGGAAACAGCAAGGGGTGCAGACACGTCCACCTGGCGGCCATGTTACCGTTCTATGCTAGCACGCTAGAAAAGCGCCACTTAAACGTACGGAATCACTTAACTCATGCACAGTCAAGTCACAGTATACGACAATGGTAGAGCAGAGTACCCCACCCGCTATGCTCTGTTTTTTTTGCGCACAGGTTATACAAGTTCAACAGGCGAGTGGCGCGTCTAAGCTGAACGGGTAGAGATGATCACGTAACTCTATGACTGGTACGTTTTACAGAATTACGGCCATTACAGAATTACAGCCATAAGCCTAAAACGTGCGTTTATACCCACGAAAGGGAAATTATTGCTTTGGAACTCTCTGTTTATAGCCCACCAAAACTACGTTCAAATCGTTTGGGGACTACCACAACTTGAAGCAAGAAGTCAATGAAGGTTCATGAAAAAAGGCTACCCAACCTCGAATTTCTAGCACCCATTTTCCGTTTGTTGTGCATGAAAAATATAGCATGAATTTTTCAAGTTTTCGGCGTCAGGATAATTGAAGGCTACATATGGGAACTGCAAAAGTAGTATAGCAAAGTAACGAATCTTGCAGTACCTCATCACAATGCGCATGAGTACCACTGTATAACGCTGGAGGTTTGGCGCGCCCCCTTCTATGCACATACTATGGGTTTGATAGTGTGAAAAATAGGCACCCTAGCTGTCTCCTTGAACGCACTTCATGCACAGGAGGGGGCGCTAACGAACCCCACTGAAAAAAATAATGTGGTTGTTGGTAGCCTCAGTAGGGTTTGTTGTTTGTTGTTTGCGCATTGTAATTTGGATTTCGCCGTTTACGGTTGCTGAAGTGCCTGCTAGTACGGTCTACTGTTCTTGATGTCTTGATCTCTTTTAAGTAAACCGAACATACTTTCAATGACCAATTCCACCCACTCCTCTACTCCTCCCATGCCCTCGTCTAAACTTTTTACCTTCTTGTAAGCTCTGCATTTCTACCTTGATTTTTTTCTGTCTCTGTTTACGTGAATGCTAAATTGCTGAGGACTACTGTCTGCCATGGACCCTGAATATGGCGGCTAGATTTTGTATAAAGTCTTCTTTTGCGCCTGTCGATCGATCCGTCCGCACCTCCCCATTGTACCCTTGTTCTTATCAACTTGTAGTAAGCGTTGTGTTACTAGCCCTGCATTGCCACCTTGTTTCTTTATTTGCTTCTCCGTTCATGCAAATGTATGCCATCGTGCGGATAATGAGGATATCATGTGTATATATTTTTTCTTTTTTTGCGACCGTGCATCATTTTCAGAAGTTACCATATCTGCCGCTGATCAACGGGTCCGATGGGCCAGACAAGCTGGTCTGAAGCAGCTGTTTTCCACCTTTCGCCCTTATGTATAGCTCGGGCAAATAAACAAATGTTCAACTTTATCCGATTGAAATAGAATGTCTTTGAGTCCAATCGGAGAGAGTGGGTGGAGACGCGCTCAAATGTCCGGAAGGCGAAGAAGAACACCCTCACAAATTGGAGAATGGACCAGGCCTACAGCGGGAACCGACGTGCGGCTCTTGGCAGGAACGGCCAGCTGGAGCGGGCACCACGCGCAACAAGTGTAGCGCTCAGGTTTCACCGGTGAACGTATCCCCTCTCTCGCTCTGAATAAGGGAGACGGAGAGCCGGGGGACCGTTGCTTGCTTGAAGGAATGTCGAACAGAACGTCGTAAACCTTTCTTCTTGTTGTGTATGCAAAAGTGTTTTCATTTGCACTCGACCGAGTGGTGGTGTGGATTCATCGATGACGAGGTCCGGAAACTTCATCGACACTTCGCTACCACTACAACAGAAGGGGTAACAGACCCGCCTCACGCATCAAAAGAAGCTGACCGTTATTACGACGGGTATACATAGGTTACATGGCGAATGGTTTGCCAGACCGGAAAAATTAAAGCGGCCCTGAAAGGCGTTTTGAGCACACTAAACGAACTAGCGCAATCGTTAGATTGGGTCGTCGACGTCATCTGTGCCAAGTATTACTCTTTTACGCGCAGCAGAAAGCTCATACTTTTGTTGCAAAGTTTGTCACTTTTTTCTCACCCTTCCCTTCGTGTTTTTGGACGCCGCCATCTTCACATGTCTACGTCATCGATTCCCAGATGTTCGTCATGGGCTAGACATCCTGCTATTGGGCGGCTTTTTTATGCACTTCCGGCAAAGAGATGAATCGTCTGCTCAGCGTCGGCTCGCCGGCTGATGTGCCAGCGGAGTGCCGGAGTGCTTGGACATTTTAAGACAAACGAAACAAGTGTAAACAAACGCTTAACCGTTTGTATTGAATGCAACACGCCCATAACATGACATAGATATTCTGTTACCTGAGTACGTTCAATAAAAAAAGCGTTGAAGCCCCATGACACTTATTTCGTGCAATCGCAGAGAACGCCCTGAGCCGAATACCCGGGTTTGACGCATACATTTTATTCAACTTCAAACAATCCAGAGATGCGTTTCGAACGAACACAACGTCACAACATGCGTTGCAAGTCTGAACCGCGATTGACAGACGATGGGTTGCCTCCTCCTGCCCGTCGTAAATTCGGCACTCACCTCGCGCGCGGTTTGCGGGGACGAACAGCACGTCACGTAACTCTGGCGCACAAGCCGAGATGGCTTTAAGCCACGCAAACTGCACATACCCCATGCGAGGTTGAGTCGTACGTCGCTCGAGAAAGATAATCCAGACCATGGGAAGCACTATCCACCCGCAGAAGCACAACGTCGCATTGCATCGCGAAACAAAGGCGTCCACAACACACACACCATCGCCTCCTGTAATGTCAAACGCATCTCGCACTTCCCAATGGGAGTGAGTGGTACGCCTGCAGTGCCCACATGTCGCGAGGTGGGGCCCCGAGCTGAACCGGGATCACGCAACCGTAACTGACTTCTAGAGCGGTTTGTGCCTTGTTGCCAAGGCAACCGATGTTTGAGATTGTCAAAGAAAGGGCGCTTGCTCCATTGTTAGAAAGCTGAGAGCTGCGCGGAGAATGTTTTGCCAACGTTGCCGCTTTCCACCACGCGTCGCCCCAAGCTTAACTGGTCATATGATTGAAGCGTTTTGTGCACGGGTACTGTATCGGTTTAAAATGTCTTTTTCACATGCCGCCGGCAGGAATCACCACCGCTGCAAAATAAGACCCGGCACCAGCGGGGCCACATCTGATACGGCGCTTTTTGGATAAACAGTGTCGGTGCATCAAAGAGAATGAGCGCACGATCCTCCCCGTGCGGCTGCGAGTTCGCCGCCGATAAAAAGTCACGTGCCGCTGCGAGCAACTGCAGCAACGTACACCGCGAAAGGGCAAGGCCAGGCCGCCGCACACATGCGGCCAGATTTTTCGTTCGCTTTTCCAGCCTTGACCAGAGTGCGGGATTCATGGTGTCAACAAAGCTTGCCCGTAGCAGACGGTGGTCTGAGGAGCGCCATAGCGGAAGTACGTCACCGCTGACGAGCGCAGCGTTATGGGAGGGAAGGCTCGCGCGCCGCCAACAGCGAAAGGAGGAGGAAATGCGGCACGACGATAATGCGCGGTTTTCGATTTACGATTTCTCAGCTAATACTCATCGCTTTAACAAAATTCTTGCGGAAAAGGATTGATAATACTTTGGTTTATTTGGTTACATGTATACCCATGCATCGGCGGAAGGTATTTCAGGACCCCTTTAAGTACGCTCACTTGAAGACTTCATATATATCGGCCGCTGCTACTCTTGAAAAGCCCAGCGAATTGCTGCAGACCTGCCTTCGTCAGAAGGATGAGAAACTGCATCAAACGAGCCAATATAAAATCTCTCGCGAGGCCACCACAACAGAGAGGGAGCGCGCAGCGCTGCCGCCGCATTGTCCCCGAAGGTCTTGCCTTTCCACGGGAGGGCCACCTTGGAAGCGTTCAGGCCACTCACTTCGGCAAACTACTCGCATGAAAAAGCAAGAAAATTAAGCAGACCAAGCGAAAAGAAACCCCGAACGTGCATGTAGGCACAGCTGTGAGGAGACATCTGCTTTGTTTACGGTCCCATACGGTCGCAGCAACACAAACAGTTATGCGTGAACAGCCCTTACCGAAATCAGCGGTATCGTAGCGGACGTGCCACGATGCAATAGCAACAAGCCTTTTGGGGCACACGTCGCGCGGTCTTTCACTTCATTTTAAATGCAGAGCATTTCAGTAACTCACGATGTCACCCGCGTTGACGTCCGTAGTCCGCACCGCACCCCTCCCTACTATATAAAAAAGAAAATACTATCCGGCGCCAGGTTTCGATCCCTCGACCCTGGGCGGAACGCACTGTACATGGTGCTCTACCCACTGCGCCACAAAGCCGACACAGAATGGGGCTCTATGAACGCGCTTTATATCGTTGACTCATTCAAATTACTGCTGACGAGCGCTCTCTCGTCAGCAGTTGCCACAAGTGCAACAACATTAACGTAACGCAAACTACTTAACGTCGTGCGCCCCCGGAAATGCTCTGCATTTGATCGTGCCCCTCGCGAGGGGGATGTTTCATTGCGTCTTCTCTCGGTTGCGGGACCCGTGGCGCCATCTGGCGGAGGCGCGGCCCAACTCGTAGCACTTTCTTTGAAAAAAAAAAAGCGCCTCGAAAGCGCGGCAAATATGAAATAGGGATGACGCGCTTTCGAGGCAATCCGCCGACGCGGCTGCTTTGTGTACAGACGCGGCGGCGAGCGTCCCGGGATTCTGGGGCCGACCGAACCCCATTTCTTAGTTTTGTTGCAAAGCTAGCGTCTTACAACACACCTTGTTGTAGTTCTATGATAGCCCTTCGACGAAACCTGGTAGACGAGCACAGCCCCATGCAGGGTACTGTCGGTGATCTGGCATGCGGGTATTGCCTGGCGCCTGCTCGCATTAGCGCGCGTAACCAAAGTGCCTCATGCAACAAGAAATATTTTCCCAGTTGGTCTCTCTTACATGTAATCATTTTTTATTGCCTTGGTCGTTTCCCCTTGTCATGTGTCAGGGCACCCCCTGAGAGGGGGACGCATCAAAACCCCCGAAAAAACGAGGAAAAAGAACAAAGTAACGGCCATTTGAAGTGCGCGCCAGGAGCGCGCCAATCAGCAAGCGCCAGCGCCGACGCACCGAGGAATCATGGGCAAAGGTGGCAGCGCACTGGTCGGCCAATCAGGGAAGGCCACGCGTGGGACAAGTGGCGAGATGACCATATAAGGGCAGGGAAGAAGCAAGAAGCCAATGGGTGTGCGCCACGAGAGAGCCCAGAGGGTATAAAAGCGGGGCGCACAAAGAGAGGGGGGAGGCAAAACAACGGGAGGCAGACAACCAGGAGGCGGCCGGAGCACGTGAGCTTCACGGAACAAGCCAGGGGGACGCGGCCAGGCCATCGACCACGCCATCCGAGCCTGGGCGGGAGCGGGCCGACTTCGCATCGGCACCGTCATCCTAGGTGCACCACGAACCTGTGTCTTCGTGGCCCCAGCGGCATCGGTCGGGCACCAGCGGCCAACGTCCACGCTCCGTCGACGTTCGTCTCGACGGCCCCGAAAGGCTACGTTCGGGCTGAGCCTACCTGGAACCTCCAGCGGCAGCGGCTACCAGGGGGTAGCCACCGAGGGAAGCACGCCGCCGAAGGGATGACCGTGCGCGTCGAACGCCGGCATCAAGGACCTCCAGCGAGAGAGACTACCAGGGGGTAGCCACAGAGGAAAGAAGTGAGGACGCGCGGAGCCCACGCCATACAAGGAGTGACCGCGCGCATCGAACGCCGGCACCGAAGAAGCGAGACGAAGAAGGCTACCACCGAGTCATGGCCACGCAAGGGTGCGACATGTCAGCGCCGACGACCGGGGTAGGCCAGTCCAATACGGAGGCAGTCATAGGACACAACTAGGGAGTTGTGGTTTAGAGAGATCACCTAGAGGGTGATAGAATAAGTTGATTCGGACGAATTGTGTAGAACGTTATTGTAGAGACTTTTGGGTTAGAGTTGAGTTGTATGTTGGGATTGTTAGTTAGAGATGTGAGTGTTTATCGTTTGCGTGTAGTTTAACTATTGAGTGCTTTGCATTAGGGTTTTTCATGTGTACATTAAATGTGTGTTATGTCAAACTCGTCAACGGCTTCCCTGTTTCCATTGCTCCGAGCTGGTAAAGACCACCCCATCATCCGTTCACGTGACAAATAATTGGCGAGCCTGCCAGAATTGATTTATCCTCACCCAGGATATTTCCATAGGGCCCAGTCACGTGTCTAACCAGCTTGGAGAATGGATTTGGGAAGGTTGTTGACTCTAGTTCAATCGCGAGGTTTGAACAAAAAGCAGTTTTTTGAATTGTTAGATGAAGAGAGCCGCAAAGTGCATGAGAAATTGGATGCAGAGATTGAAGAACTGCGAAAGAAGATAGAACTAAAAAAACTCCCACCTCCCCTCGCGGGAATCCTGTGTAGATGCGACGCATAGGCGGAGCGGCGAAGGGAACGCGCTTTATAGCGCGCATAACGTTGAGGGGACTGCGTAAGCTGGTCCCAGTCGATGACGACGGTGGCGTACTTGTAAAGCGGCGTGGACTCTAGGTGTTTGAGCCAAGCGTGGATGTTGCTTCGCCGGAGAACGGCACACCGGTATATGCGCAGCGCGCCCGAAGGAGAGGAAACCGCGGAAGAGAGAGTACTGCACATGCGCCGGCCCCAGCGCGTCTGCCGCGGCTATGACGCAACGTGCCGCGGCTATGACGCAACGCAATCCAACACAATCCACTTTAATCAATCCAATCCAAATCCAATCCAACCGAATCCAAGCCAAGCCAGCCCATCCAATCCAATCCAATCCAATCAAATAAAACCAAATCCAATCCAATGCCCCTCGCGAGAGAGTGTTCGTTTATCGGAGAGGAGAGGGGGTGAGCGGCGGAGAGCGGCGGAGAGCGCAGCTCGCTCGGCGAGGAGAATGGCAGAGGGGTGGACAACGCCGACAACAACGACGACGACGCCGGAGGGACAAGGCGAGTGAATCAGATGCTCTGCATCTAAAAGAATCGAGGCGGCAGTTCGGGGGAAATAGTTTCTACGAACACGGAGGGAGCGTTGAACCCGCCGCACGTGAAAGTCAGGGCACGCGCCTAGCGCACAGCTTTGATTCGAAAAGCAAAATAATAGAAAAAAGCGCAAAAAAAAGCATAAAAGACTGCAGGAACATTTCAGCCCTCGCCGGAGGAAGAGAGCTCCCGCTGGCGTAGTTTCAGGCAGGGGGCGCGCGAGCACTGCGAAGGCGGGAAATTTGAAAGGCGTTGGACAAACCTCCATTGAATTCATCAGGAGAGGAATGAGACAGGGCGGCGAAGAGCGTGATGTTTGGTAAGAGAGCGGATAACGGCGCCACAGCGCATTGCGGCGAATCACTGTTCTGCACTTCCGACAGCTTCACGCTAAGTTGAACGCGTCTTTAAATATTTTCTTTTTTTTTAGTGGAGCCCCGAGTAGGATCCATCGTTGTTATTCATTGAACGGGCGATGCACGAGCGTTTTTTTTTTCTTTTCCTTGGTGGAAACAGATAAGCAACAAGAACACGCACGCGTGAAAGTGCCGGCGTACTGGTAAGTGCCTAGAATAGAATATACTATATTCTAAGCACTACAGTACGGGAGGCCAGGAGAGCTCTCCAACCGGAAGTGGAGGTATAGTGCCTAGAATATATTCTAGGCACTATAGTGGAGGGACTTTGCGGGAGCAGACAATGCACCCATGAGCCTTCGCGTTTTTTACCACGCCGGCTGCGTCTAGCATCAAAACTTCCGGCGAAGTCAGTCGCCGGAATTAAACAGTACCCCCTCCCCTCACAACTTCACAACACCAACTTGAAAGGGAGAAGGCCTTAGCCACGAAGTAAGATAAAGAGGAGCGCCGACTGTGCCCCCCCCCCCAAACATCCCCCTCACGAGGGGCACGATCAAATGCAGAGCATTTCAGCAGGGGGCGCGCCTGCAAGTCGTATGGATTACGTATTGGTTGTTGTTGTTGTAATTGTTGTCTTCCAGCGTAGACATTGTCGATGAAGTCGATGGTGAAACGTGAAACGTGCCGTGAACCCCCTGCCGCGGCTATGACGCAACGTGTAGCGGCTATGACGCAACACAATCCACTTTAATCCAATCCAAACCAATCCAATCCAAGCCAATCCAAGCCAATCCAATCGAATCCAATCCAATGCCCCTCGCGAAAGAGTGTTACAGCGCCGAAATCGCGCCACCACACGAACGCGTGATGTTGACGTCACGATCACGCCACAGATGTTAGCGACCGGAGCGCGCGCGAACGACATATGTGGTTTAAGCGCGAACCGACCGCGGCGAGAGAGCGCGATGCGAGCGCCCCCACCTGTTCTTGCGCGCGAAACGACTGTTGCTCAGCGCGAACCCAACGCGGCGAGAGAGGGTGTTGCGCACGTCCCCACCTGTTGTGCGCCCAAACCGAACGCGGCGAGATAGGGTGTTGCGAGCGGAGAGAAGGCGAGGAGGACGCGGGGGAGAGGGCGCACCTGTGGCCGACGGTTGAATGAGTCAAGGATATAAGGCGCGTTCGTAACGTTCCGTTCTGTGTCGGCTTTGTGGTCGACACATCGAGATAGTAACGGGTACTGGGCTGAACGAGCTCAGACAATGTGCGCGCAAACGGCAAAGTGGGAAGGCCGTAGCCTTTCTATCTTTGCGCGCGCAACAGTTTGCAATGTCTTCCTGGTCTCAAAACTTCGGTATATTATGCAGGCCTTCTCTTGCGCTCGACTAAATGTTCAAAAGTTTCACCGCATTTTCGCGGTCTTTGTCTGGCAATCAGCTTTTGAGAGGACGAGTAGGAGCAACTTGTTTAGAAAAGTTCAGCAGGGAGGGCTGTCACTCCCACATCTATTTGTGAGACAACTTGTTTCCCGTTTCTTGTTCCTAAGGGATCATGAGGCCCCGTTTATCCGTACTTTCTTGCAGCATACGGTCGCAAGCGCTTTACCCAACTTCGTAGTGTCGTCAGCGAATGTGACCCGTTACTCGGTTAGCCTCTTTTTGAGAGAAGTTGTTTTCAGTTGTCATTTTTTAATGACTCGTTTTTCTGCTCAATTTTTGGCAGCAGTGAACCGCAAAAAACTCTCCTGTGACATTATCGATTGTCTTTTCCCAGAGCAGATATATAGATCGTTGTATAAAGTCGGCTCCGGACAAGATGTACTACGGAGAGTAAAGAAAATGCCAGTGCCTGGTGCTGTGAAAACGTTCTTTTTTAAACTGCTTAGTAATACACTCCCAGTTAAAACATGGATGTTAGAGAAGGGTTTATTTTTGCCGTGGGGTGCCGAATGTTCATTGTGTAAAAAACCAGAAAATGTTCATCACGTATTCATCGACTGTTGGGACGCCGTTTTCTTTTGGGATGTCTTGCAGCGTACCCTAAAAAAAGACCTTCCGATAACGGCTCGAGGAATCCGCTTCCTTGATGTGAAACCTGATGTTTTACCATACGATTTGTTTTTCCTTCTGGGTTTACATAGCATTTGGAGAAGCAGAATGGATGTGAGAAATGCAGATGTCAATGCAAAATCGGTGGGCAACCACTTTGTAGAGCACGTGTGTAAACTGCGGGAAGTTTTTGTTAAGCTGGAGTATGATGATGATGTGATCACTGTTATGAACGAACTAGCTGTATTAAAAGTTCACAAAAACGTAACCGCCAGCTAAAAGCTCGGCGGTTTCTTTGTATGTTCCTTTCTTTTTTCAGCCCTGAGGGCTGATTGTGTAGTACTTGTTCTGTTGTGCCCAAACGGCAATAAAGAAAAAAAAAAGTCGGCTTTGTGGTCCAGTGGGTAGAGCACCATGTACCTTGCGTTCCGCCCGCAGAGTAGTGGGATCGAAACCTGGCGCTGGTAAGTATTATTTTTAAATGCAGAGCATTTCAGTAACTCACGATGTCACCCGCATTGTCCCGTCGTAGTCCGCACCGTCGTTGTCCGCACCCCTCCCCCTACACTATAAAAAAAAATACTATCCTGCGCCTGGTTTCGAACCCCCGACCCTGCGGGCGGAACGCAATGTACATGGTGCTCTACCCACTGCGCCACAAAGCCGACACAGAATGGGACGCTACGAAGGCGCCTTATATCGTTGACTCATTCAAATTACTGCTGACGAGCGCTCTCTCGTCAGCAGTTGCCACAAGTGCAACAACATTAACGTAACGCAAACTACTTAACGCCATGCGCCCCCGGAAATGCTCTGCATTTGATCGTGCCCCTCGCGAGGGGGATGTTTCACTGCGTCGCTATGCGAACAGTTTGCCACGCTTTAGTTTCAGTTCTTTCTTTGCTGGGGTGCCGACGAGCGGCGCCACCTCCTCGCACTTCGCCGCGGGAGGATCCGCGGCGGGGGCGAGAGATGGCGCTGGCGTCTCCGCGGCCGCGTCTGCGGCCTCCGCGGGCACCGGCGCCGGCGCGGGGTCATTGCCCTTCTTTAAAAGTTTAGTTCGCACGCCACGCAGGAACAATCTTTTTAACTTGTGGTAATCGGTTTCCTAAAGACAAATTGCAAGGTATTTCTGTTCGAAAGCGCTCATTCATTTGTGCTTGTTTGGCTTTCATCGGGGAGATCGGGGATTTGCGATGGCTTTTTGGGAGTTAAATAAGGGAGCTCGGGCTACATCGTTTGTAGTATTAGCAAAATGTAGCTTGTCTGCGAGACCGGTTCGTGACGAGCAACTGTTATCAACGCCAGAATTCTAGCGACGAATTCCATTCCATTTGTGGCTAGCGTGGCTTGCGTATGGGAAACTGGGGATGTGCGATAGCTTTTTTATATAGTGTAGGGGGAGCGATGCGGACTACGACTACGGACGTCAACGCGGGTGACATCGTGAGTTACTGAAATGCTCTGCATTTAAAAGAAAAGGGGCTCTCGCTACAGAGCACCCAGGAGAAAAGACGCCTAGAGAGCGGGGAACATGCCGCACGTGAGATCGAAGTCACGCGGATCGCCGACCGCGATGAGCCACGTGCGATAGAAAGAACGCCGGGCGCAGATCATGATGAGGCACGTGAGATAGAAAGAACGCAGGTCGCAGAGAATAACGAAGCGGCGAGTAAAAAGGAACCCAAAGAAAACAATTGTTTGTTTGAACAGCCCACTGAGGGGAAAGGCGCGTTCGAAGCGCGAGGCGATGAATCGGCCGTATGTGGCGCGGCGGCAGGCCAGACGCACTGAGGTAAGCGCTCGGAGAATGATCACGGCGCGAAAGAGGTGATGCCTTCATGTTATTATGATGGTTTGTGTTTGCCCAGCTTCTCTGCTCAAGCATTGACTGAGGATGACGTGTCTTCTCCACCGTGTTCTGGTAGGGAGCAACCGGCAAGAAGGCTTCAGCTGTGTGCCGTCAGAAAAGTCCAGTGGCGAAGACACTGGCCGTGTCGCTGAAAAGGGCAATGACGCATATTTGCACAGTCAAGCGATCCAAGCGGGCTTTGTGCTTGTTACACGGGTCAGTGGTGCAGAGTCATGTGCCGAGTTTCCCGAAGAAGCAGGAACGCTGTCTGAAACCGAATGCTTCGCAGTCAACCAAAGTGCGCTGGGAACTGAATCAGACAGGGATGTGGCGCAGGAGAAAGTTCACGCAGGCAAAAAGGCTGTGCGAGCCCCCAGTAAGCAATCTAGTGAGCACATAAGCGAGAAGGAGCATGACTCCCATAGTGAGCTGTTTCGGAAAATGGAGGAAGACTGCGTGAGGCGTGGACGGGCTAGAGTGCGTGAGCGTAGCCATACCAAGCAAGTGAGGCTAACGGGAAAAATGGCCCGGATGACAGGCGAAGCTAGAAAGAGGAGTAGACGAAGGACCAAGATTAGAGTAAGCAATAAGAAGGCCAAGAGTGAGCACGAGAAGGGTAGCTCTCAACGGAGATGTGACCCGCTAAGAGCCTTGCGAGCTGCAAGGCGTCAAAGAAACGTGCTCCGCGGCACGGTAGGAGTTGAAACTCGCGAGGCTTGGGTGCCCAAGGCAACCATTAAGCCAGGCTACGTGCGACCGGCACGCGAGCGGTGTGACCAAGGTCGGTTGTCATAACCAATCTGATTGTGTAGAGAAAGGTGCTGAGTGTTTAAGGCGGAAGATGGTGAAGATGAAGGCAAAGGTCAGCAAACCGGCTGGAAAACACGGAGTTGACTTGGAACGGGATAGGACCTACAACAGTGACCAATACGCTGTGTGTTGTGGTTGAGCATAGATGTTGTAGTATAGTGAAAAGGCAAGGTTGGTGTAGACGTATATACAGTCAAACGCTTGTATAACGAAGCGTGCGGGACCGTGGTAATTGTTCGTTATACACGTCACTTCGCTATATGAATCTCGCGATAAATTGACACCCTATAAAGCAGATAAGCATATATAAGAAGCAGAAGTTTATTCCATCGTACAAGAAGATGAAGGTTACAAAGCAAAATTATACAGACGAGGGTCCCATAGTCGAGACTGCACCAGGATCCTCGGTTAAATATTACATAGAAGAATAAAACACAGTGGAAGCCTCTAGAATCATATTATATAGCGGCATATTATAGAGCTATATGCATTGCAGAGTAGTAATGTAAATTATAAAAAAAATATTGGCAATATAGCAATACAAAATAGGTAGTATATTTAGGGCGGACTCGAAAGGGGAGAAAAAAAAGACAAATAGAATAACAGGAAACGCAATATTATACATGTAAAACTATAGTAATATTCAAAAAAACACTAAGGAATTTTCACGAGATAGAAAACGCTAAACCGCGCGTCTAGGTGCAATTTCTAAACACCCTATGCCACAAGAAACAAAAGCAGGCATAATTACATTCACTCAGTATGAGAAAACACGATGAAGCAAAAAGGAAAAGAAGTGCAGCACTACAAACATAAATTCAGCGAGAAAAAACAATACGCAAAAGTGCAACGAATAATACTCAAAAATACACAAAAAATTTCACTATGCCAGTTATGTACCATTCAGCACTCCAGAAGAAACTTTTTAAGAAGCCTTTTAAATGATGATAAAGATGATAGGGCTTCAATTTCATCGGGCAGGCTGTTGTAGTTTGCAATAACTGAAAAATGCGAATGCATTTTACCGTAGTTAGTGGAATAAAGTAAGCAAATAATTAGAATTAGCCTTTAATGTTGTGTTTGAGGTTGAGCAGAATTCGCTGCAGCATCATCGTGCGGTAGCGGTCTTTAACGGACCGTATGATCCCTTGGTCCAATGGCTGCAGCACCGACGTGCAATTCGGCGGCAGAAAAATCACTTCCACGTGATTTAGCACCGGGATCTTGTTGTGTGCGGCGCAGTTGTCGATGAGAAGAGCAATCTAGCGATTCTGAAGGCGTATTGTTTTCTCCAGTTGCAAAAGCCAGGTTTGGAAAAAGTCCGCCGTCATTTAGGCCTTTTTGCTCGCAACTTAATCTGCTGGAAGGCTACGCACGCCCTTAAAGCATCGTGGCTTTGCCGACCTCCCAATCACTAGCGGCTTCAGCTTTTCAGTCCCTGCTGCATTGCAGTAGAGCAGCACAATCAGACGTTGCTTGGACTTTTTTCCCCGTTTGCAGCGATCTGTTTTCTCGCAGAGGGTCTTCTGAGGTAGCAATTCATAAAGAGCAGTTTCGTCGGCATTAAATGTGTCTTCCGGCCTGTACTCCTGCAGCACTCTCAGCAGTTCGGACTCACGCCAATTGTCGGCGAGATCGTGCGGTGCGTCGGCCTCTTCGCCAGCCACAGTCTTGAAAACAATGCCATGTCGTTGTTTAAAGCTTCTCAGCCAGCCACTCGTCGTTTTGAAGTCCGCTTCATCCACGCCGAGGGCGAAAGCAAACTGTTTGGCCTTCTGACACAGCACCGGCAAGCTGACAGGAATCTTCCTTGCACGTACATCGGCAAACCACGTGTAGACGGCGGCGTAAATCATCCTGAAATGTGGCTGCACGGATCCGCTTCCTTGACGGGTCCGTTTTATGTTGTGCCACTTGCTCCTGTATCTTTTATTTGTCCTTAAGGAACGTCGACAAGGTCGATGCGCTGATACCGTACTCCTCGGCTACGTCCTTTTTTTTCCAGCCGCTCTGCATGGCACTGATGATCTTCATCTTCTCATCGAGGCTGAATTGTCGTCGCTTTTTAGTCCCTGCAACTTCACCTGCACTAATCGCGATTCCAAGACGTTGCAACACGAACACGGCACAATCGAACAACCACGCTACAGACCAGATCAGGAACAGACTCGCTTCTCTCCGCAGTCAGGCAGTGCGCGCATGCGCACACTTAGCTGACTCTTCTTACGCCGTTTTTCTGCTGCCGCCTCCCCAAGACCAGCCCGAAAACTCTCCTCCAAATCATTGTTGCCCTTTGTCCCTTCCTTCTCGCAACCGCCCTGTCATTCTAAAAAAATTCTCAAATGTACACGTTTCATCCCAAATTTGCACACCGATCGCCCTTTTCCTTCTTTCTTCTCGCTTTTTTCTTCACCAAGTGCAAGTGCTCCGGGAACAGCAGAAAAGCCAGTCATGACTTGGGACCACGCCGACGTACCGTGCCTGTTTTGTGCCATTTCTCATTTTATTTATTACACTGAAGACCCTGCTGCGACGACGAAACTCGGTCCAGACTGCTTTTCCGCCGGTAGGAAAACAGTGAAGGGAGCGGAAGAAAAGGAAGGCCACCCAGCCTGGAAGTTCCGAGGCGACATGGAAATTGTTTGTCGATGTCTTCCGCGCTCCCAGTTTGGCTATTCGGCGTCTGTCGACACAAGAAAGGCCGAAGGTACAATTGGTTCAGCTACTGGCCAACGCCTTAAAAAGAGCGAGTAACCGCAGTCGGGCCACGCCGCCATTCTGTGCAGGCGTTTGCGCCCCCGCAGTGATTGTGTTCTTCGCCCCGAGGGCCAAAGGCGCAATTAGGCGAACCGTCCCCTCTCTGGCTGTGTAAAAGGAAACATGTGGGCTTCCCGGGGAGGAGTTTTGTGGGAGGAAACACTAGCCCTCGCTTACGCGCGCTGCCCGGAAAATATTTCGGAAGGAGGGGGAAAGTCAAACTCCCTCCTCCCGCTGGCTATATCCCTGAGCAGCAGTGCAGCGGCATTATCGCCATTTTTAATTTTTGTAGTTCTCTAAAAGATAGCCCGGGGTGACCTTGGTCTGGCCGTTTGCATTAGCGAGTGCCATCGGCGGCAGCAGCGGGCCGCGGCGACGCAGCCGCGAGCCTATACCGAGCAGCCCGGTTGCTCGGATTCGGTTCGCTGCTGCGCGTTACCACGTGTGCGGCTAGCCGTATTGGTTATCAAACAACAATTCAGCGATTGGGAACGCATGATTTTCTTCGTTAAACAGGCAAATTCGCTGTAGTGGTATTCGCTGTAGTGGCGTTCACAATACATATGAAACACCGGAATCTGGCCAGGCCATATGGCATGCTTCGTTGTACAGGCCATTTCGTAGTAGAAGCGTTCGTTGTAGCGGCGTTTGACTGTAATAGAGATATGAATGAGTGAGTGACGAAGTTAGGATTGAAACATAGGGGTGTCCACGTGAGATTTGTTGAAGTGTTTGATTGTGGTGCTGGAAAAGCAGATTGTATGAGTAGGTGGTGTGAGTGTATGAAAGGTAGACATAGAAGTACTGAAGTGGTAATTGAGGATAGGGAGGAGGAAAAACGTTACTTGGTGCGGATTGAGAAAGTGTCGTCGAATAGGAGAATATTGATGCGCTTTATTGCAGTGATGTGTTAGAGAAGAGTTTGAGTATTTCGGTGTTTGAGAAGTGATGTATTGGTGATAGAACGGGAACGTGATGTGAACCGGCTGTGCGTGTTTTGCAGACATAAGTGAACTACAGACGAGTTTGGAAAAACTGGTGAAGTGTGAAGTGAAAAGTGGGTTGAAAGAAATGAGCAGTGGTGGTGAACAGGGGACTTATGAGAACTGACCAAGGGTTGTAGAAGAGGACATCGGCGGCCAGGACGCAGCAGTTTTTTGAGAAAAAACTCTTAAAGCGGGGGGTAATTGTCATGTGTCAGGCCACCCCCTGAGAGGGGGACGCATCAAAACCCCCGAAAAAATGAGGAAAAAGAACAAAGGAACGGCCATTTGAAGTGCGCGCCAGGAGCGCGCCAATCAGCAAGCGCCAGCGCCGACGCACCGAGGAATCATGGGTAAAAATGGCAGCGCACTGGTCGGCCAATCAGGGAAGGCCACGCATGGGACAAGTGGCGAGATGACCATATAAGGGCAGGGAAGAAGCAAGAAGCCAATGGGAGTGCGCCACGAGAGAGCCCAGAGGGTATAAAAGCGGGGCGCACAAAGAGAAGAGGGAGGCAAAACAACGGGAGGCAGACAACCAGGAGGCGGCCGGAGCACGTGAGCTTCACGGAACGAGCCAGGGGGACGCGGCCAGGCCATCGACCACGCCATCCGAGCCTGGGAGGGAGCGGGCCGACTTGGCATCGGCACCGTCATCCTAGGTGCACCACAAACTTGTGTCTTCGTGGCCCCAGCGGCATCGGTCGGGCACCACCGGCCAACGTCCACGCTCCGTCGACGTTCGTCTCGACGGCCCCGAAAGGCTACGTTCGGGCCGAGCCTACCTGGAACCTCCAGCGGCAGCGGCTACCAGGGGGTAGCCACCGAGGAAGCACGCCGCCGAAGGGATGACCGTGCGCGTCGAACGCCGGCATCAAGGACCTCCAGCGAGAGAGGCTACCAGGGGGTAGCCACAGAGGAAAGAAGTGAGGACGCGCGGAGCCCACGCCGTTCAAGGAGTGACCGCGCGCATCGAACGCCGGCACCGAAGAAGCGAGACGAGGAAGGCTACCATGGAGTCATGGCCACGCAACGGTGCGACACGTCAGCGCCGACGACCGGGGTAGGCCAGTCCAATACGGAGGCAGTCATAGGACACAACTAGGGAGTTGTGGTTTAGAGAGATCACCTAGAGGGTGATAGAATAAGTTGATTCGGACGAATTGTGTAGAACGTTATTGTAGAGACTTTTGGGTTAGAGTTGAGTTGTATGTTGGGATTGTTAGTTAGAGATGTGAGTGTTTATCGTTTGCGTGTAGTTTAACCATTGAGTGCTTTGCATTAGGGTTTTTCATGTGTACATTAAATGTGTGTTATGTCAAACTCGTCAACGGCTTCCCTGTTTCCATTGCTCCGAGCTGGTAAAGACCACCCCACCATCTGTTCACGTGACACCCCTGTACTTCCAGGTTTCATATACCGTAATTACCCGATTCTAACGCGCCCCAGATTCTAACGCGCACCCGATTTTCCTGGCAAAAAAAAACACGAAAAAACTTGCACCTCCGATTGTAACTCGCATGGAACCTCGTGAGCAAGAAAAACGAATGCGAGAGAAACGGGCGATTTATTTCTCGAAGTAATCTCACTCATCTCACTCTTCGTCGCTCTCCGCTGACCACAACTTCTCGTCCTTGGTGCCGTCAAGCGCGTTCGTGATGCCACACTTCTGAGCGAACGTTCAACCATGGTCGATGGGATCGTAGCCCACGCCTCGCACGGCAATCCCGCGAGCTTCTCCAGAGGCGCACGCTGCAGCTGACCGCTCGTTTTGAACGCGTGAGAGCCGCTGCTGCCATTGCTGTTATCAAACGCGCAAGTGGAACGATTTGACGATTTGTGTGAACGCCGATAGAAAAGCCGAGGCGCCTATGCTTCCTGCGTCCGAAAAATCATTGCTAAAAGCTTTGGCGCCATCTTGAGATGGCGATGGCGATGGGTGGGACGAAATTTCCGCTGTTTCGGCAGTTTCAGTTTCGTATCCGATTCTAACGCGCATGCGATTTTTCGTCCTATTTTTCCGGAAAAAAATGTGCGCGTTAGAATCGGGTAAGTACGGTATTTTGTCCTGAGCCTCCTGATTCTTTTCATCCACTGGGTGTCCAAGCTTTTCATGTAAAGATACCATAACACTTTGGCCGCCCATCTCTGGTTATCAATATTTCTAAGTCGTTCTTCAAAACATACTTTGCTCTGTACTTTCTCACTTCAAAAGATGCCCATTACATGTCTCCCTGCACGGCCTCATTTGTTGTTTTACTGTGTTCTCCTAATGCAAATCGACCTACCGCCCTCTGATTTACTTCCAGCCATGATTGAATCTCTGATTTGACACACACTGCTGCGTTTGAAAAGGTGAGTGCTGGTACCATCACTCCCTTCCAGATTCCTCTCACTACTTCACATCTGTTATATCCCCACAGTGCTCTGTGCTTCATGATAGAGGCGTTTCGTTTACCTTTCATTCTTAAATGCTCCTCATGAGTTTTGAGATACGCCTGACCTTCGTTTATCCATATTCTCAGATATTTGTATTCCGTTACCCACGGTACTGCTTCTTGTTGAAGGAAAACCGATTTGTTACGGGCGTCGTCATTAACCAACCAGAACTCCCGACTTTGCTGGGCTAAACTCTTACCCCAGTTAAGTGGCTTCTTCCCCGCAGATATCTGTGAGCTGTTGCAGACACTGTTTGCTAAATGCTAGTAGTACCATGTAATCTGCATATATCAGTCCTGGGATATGTTGTTCTAATTCCTGTCCTTTGTGGCTATAACACAGATTGAAACCTATTTTACTTCCTTCAAGCTTTCTTTCTAGTCTAGCCATGTACAGCATGAACAGCAATGGCGACAGAGGACAACCCTGCTTTAAACCTCTATTTGTGACTACCGGTTCCGTGCACTTTTGGTATTCCCAGGTAATTTGCACCTCGCTCTCATTGTAAATCCCCTGCAAGAGCTGTATAAAGTCCTGGCCTAGTCCCTCCCGCTCAAGTATGCTCCATAGAAGTTCTCTATCTACGTTGTCGTAGGCTCCCTTTATATCGAGAAATGCTATCCATAGTGGTCGCTCCTGAGCCATTGACACCTCTATGCATTGGGTTAGGACAAATAAATTGTCCTCTAAGCGTCTGTCTCGTCTGAATCCATTTTGTAGTTCTCCGAGTATGCTGTTCCCCTCTATCCAGGCCTGTAGTACCGCTTTTATGGCTTGCATTGCCAGCCTGTATGCCACTGAGGTAACTGTAGTAGGCCTGTAGAATCGGCATCAGCCCTGTCTCCTTTGCCTTTATATATCATCTTCATCCTGCTCTTACGCCAATTGTACGATACTTGCTTAGTTTTTATCACTTTTTCGATTGCTCGAATCCGTTGTGCCTTGCTTTTTGGGCCCAGTAGGTTGACCAGCTTTATAAGAATTTCATCCGTCCCTGTTGCCGTATTAGCTGCAACATTTTCTTCGGCTTCTTTTCCAGTTTAGATTCTCCAACTTTGGCTCTCTATCTGTACGCAGCTCAATTGCTCCACTCCCTAAATTCTGTAGCCCTCTTTCCGTTCTTCTAAACTTCTCTCAGCCTCAGCCTTAGGCTAAGGCCGCCACCTCGCCACCCAGCCGCTCCTTAGTCTTAGGCTAAGGCCACCACCTCGCCACCCAGCCGCTCCTTAGCCTTAGGCTAAGGCCGCCACCTCGTGGCAGGAATCGGAGTTAACAAAATCACACCTCTCCGCCTGACCCCGCCCCGAATGGGACGGCCAGAGCAACGGCGCGCCGCCGGCTGCAGATCGCGTAGGCCACGCCTGCCGGGCCAGGTGGGGCTTATTTTTCAAATTCTTGCAGCACCTCCTGTCGTGTGAGCAGACAGTCCGAGTTAGGAAAGCCGGGTCTTTTCAGCCGTTCTTCGGATCCTCTGACCTGCCCCACCCGCTTTTTTTGAGGGCCGCTCTTTGCGGAGCGGATCTTCTGAGGCGGCCTTTGGGAATAGCGGTTGAGAGACAGCGGCGGCGGCGACGGTGAGATGGGGAGGTCGCAATGGCAGCAGTGAACGACCTGCGTCTGCATTTTCGAAGTAATAGGAAAATAAACTCCTGTGACCATATTACTCACCACAGTTACATTTGTGCATTCAGCT
This sequence comes from Haemaphysalis longicornis, assembly GCA_013339765.2. Taxonomy (NCBI): domain Eukaryota; kingdom Metazoa; phylum Arthropoda; class Arachnida; order Ixodida; family Ixodidae; genus Haemaphysalis; species Haemaphysalis longicornis. The sequence continues at coordinate 96,471,288 of CM023451.1, read as the reverse complement.
GTGGTCCGAGTCAAGAACGAGCCGGATATTCTGAGCCGCTCAGTCCAGCGGTGATTCTCGGCTCCCAGGGAGTGTTTGGCAGAGCGGCTCTCTAAAGAACCGCCGCTCAACGGCTGCTCGCTCGACCAGAGAACCGGGCTGAACATAGCACTAGGCAACTCCTCTCGGCTCGTTCCTGTACAGTTTGTAGAGCCGTAACGGCCGACCCAGTCGGTCTTGTGTACAACTTTCGCATCATCTATTATTGGTGACAAAGTGGATACCTCTCGCTTCGAATAAACTGAACAAAGTGTTGCTCACAAACCAGAGTTTACATTTCATATTTGTTTGTTTGTTTGTTTATTTGTATAATTTGGGCATGATACACGTATACCACACGGTACATTTCAATTTTCATCTTCTGTCGATGTGAACGGGGCAATAGGCGTTAGAGACGCCTGTCGAGGCCCCGTATCTGAAGATTGCTCAACGGCAGCAGCGACAGCTTAATAAAGCATATTTAAAAACGGAAGTCTGCAAATTATAACATAATGATGACACACTGCAACGTAGGCGAGCTTGTATCAACATAATTACCCGTTGATTTTACACCATAAAGCACAAGAGAACATAGCTTGATAACGAAATTCAGAAAATGTTACAGACAGTAAAATAAAAGAATTTTGAGCAAACTGAAAATTATAAATCAAACAAACAGTACCCAGACTAAAAGGTGTTATTGAGACCGGGGATGGTACTTATAGTAGGTATGTGGCTTATACCCAATGAAAATAGAATACACAATGACATCGTATTGAAAACCAATGTGATGGCAAAAGAAAATTAAACAAAAAAATATGGCATAAGGTGGTCAGGTTCGACAAATATTTTCTTTGCAAAAAAATTGTTTCATTTCTTTCTTCAGTAACCCGATCGAACAAGAACTTTGAAAAATTTTGGGAATACCAGGGTAGTTGTTTAAAAAGTGGGGAATTCGGAAACCTAACGTTTGTTTACCATAAGATGTGCGGACCCGTTTTGTTACGTATGGTTCATGCCTGAGGTCGTAACGACATTTTTCTCTTTTAAATTTATTGAGATACACGACAGGATCAGGTTTTCCATCATGCAATATCTTGAAAGCTAAGCGTTGGAGATAAATATTTTCTATTTTAAGGAGGTTATTCTTGTAAAGATGTGGAAGGGTATGGTCGTACCACTTAAGATTTTCTATCAATCGAACAAACGTTTTTTGTAAGATACAAATACGGTCTAAGTTGCCTTTGGTAGTGGTGCCCCAGACGAGGATGCAGTAACAAAGACGAGAATACATTAAAACCCGCCGCGGTGGCTCAGTGGCTAAGGCGTTGCGCTGCTGAGCACAAGGTCGCGGGTTCGATTCCCGGCCGCGGCGGCCGCTTTTCTGATGGAGGCGAAACGCAAAAACGCCCGTGTGTGCGAGATTTCGGCGCACGTTAAAGATCCCCAGGTGGTCAAAATTAATCCGGAGCCCTCCACTACGGCGCGCCTCATCGCCTGCGTTGCGGCGGCGCGTTAAACCCTACAATCAATCATTCAGAATACATTAAAGCATAATATAACTGGCACTTAAACCACTTAGGAAGAAAATTTCTAAATCTGTTTAAACAAACAAACAAACAAACAAACAAACAAGAGATTTTATTTCCTCAGAAGTACGAGGAGGCAGGCTGGGACTAAAGGCTACAAAGCCTGACAGAGGCCCCAGCCCCCTTTGGTACAGTACAATGATGAGGCAGAATCAAACAAGCTAGAAATTCTAATGTGAGTTACAAAAAATACAAACAACATGTAGAGCACAAGATATTATAGAACAATATGAGACAGGTACAGTAACGTACATTAGAGTACAAAACAGTAAAGTAAAACAAAATACAAGTGGACAATCAGAGTAGAACTATGATTGAGTTTTAAAGATAGACACAACTACAAAACCTGCGTATTAAACAGGTCGAGACGACATCCACAGCTCTAGCCATTGAAGCAGATATTCTGATTTAAGAGGTATTCTTTCGCCTGTGTTTTAAATATGTTTCTACTGCATTTGAAGTCAATGTGGTCTCCAACTTTGTTGAGTATGCCGGTGCGTTGAAACAGAGAAGACTGCCTGCCGTAGTTTGTTCGCAGTTTCGGTGTATGTATTTTGGCACACCTAAGAGGGTATGTACTGCTGTTGCTGTTGTGTTTGCCATGAAGATTTTCTTTGTGTATAGCTTGTAAAAGCTTCCAATAGCCTTAGATAAGCTTATACGTAAATTATTAATGTGTTGTGTCCAGCTTAAATGTTATTTAAAAGTGACACCCAAGAATTTAACTGATGTCACCCTTTCAATCTTCTTGCCAGCTATTAACAATACAACATTGGGAATCATTGGCTTGTTCTAGGATGTAAATAGAATATATTTTGTTTTATTGATTGATTGATTCTGGGGTTTAACGCGCCGACGCAACGCAGGCGATGAGGCGCGCCGTAGTGGAGGGCTCCGGATTAATTTTGACCTCCTGGGGATCATTAACGTGCGCCGAAATCTCGTACACACGGGCGTTTTTGCTTTTCGCCTCCATCAGAAAAGCGGCCGCCGCGGCCGTGAATCGAACCCGCGACTTTGTTTTATCCATATTTATCCGTATTTATATATATTGTTTTATCTGTATTTAGGGCGATGTCATTTGTAAAGAGCCAGAAATGAAGTTCATTTAACCACCTATTAGCTTTCCGAACCACAACCTCGAGATTAGTTCCATGGAAAAATACATTCGTATCGTCAGCGTATAAGACAATATTTGGAGTTTCAGGTACAAAGCCAATATCATTAATGTAAGCAAGGAATAATAAGGGGCCTAAAATTGAACCCTTTGGCACACCATACCTTATGATTTCCGCAGTAGATTTGAAGTTATTGATCGTCACAAATTGACGATGATTTTGCAAATAACTTTTTACGAGATAGAGCGCAATTCCACGAATGCCGTACTACTCAAGTTTGTTAAAAAGAATATCATGCTTAACAGACTCTAATGCTTTTTTGAAGTCTAGAAAAATACCTAATGTATACGAATGGTTTTCAACATTTGTAATTAATTTTTCTTTAATGTCTAAGAGTGCATTTTCCACAGATTTTTCTTTATGGAACCCGTACTCCTCGTTTGCTATCACATTATTAACAGTAAGAAAACTACTAAACCTGTTATTAATAACCTGTTCTATAATCTTAGAGAACACTGTAAGTACAGAAATCGGGCGATAGTTCCCGACTACATCCCAAGCTCCCCCTTTATGAACGGCACAGACAGGGGCAATTTTCTTCTTTTCGGGAAAAATGCCCGAGGATAAGATAGTGTTGCAGATGTGGGTAAGGGGGATACTTATAATACCGGGCGAACATTGATATCATCGAAGCCGCTCGCACATGTATTTTAATCGTTTTAATTATTGATTCGACTTCGTACGGTGAAGTCGGTGTTAAAAAATGGAAGTAGCAACTTTATCTCTTATATATGCCCTAAAGGAGCTACGTGGGAGGAGCGGTTCACCAGACGTTAGGAAGTAACTATTAAATTTATCTAAGGCCGTACCCGAGTACGAACAACCGCCAAGAATGATTTCGTCTGGGATGGCAACTTTGTTAAGAGATACGAGGGACCTTAATAGCGTCCAAGTTTGATCGGTTTATCGCAAGCGGCCGCAAACTTATTCATATAATACATAGATGGCACTTTCTTCAGTCCGGTTGTTAGACTATTTCTTATTTCTTTGTATTATAACAACTTGCCAATACCCCCAGTTTTTACAAACTCGTGAAACAAACGGTCTCTAAATTTCGTTTTATTTAGGAGTTCCCTAGTAACACATGGTTTCCTCGCTTTCCGAAATTGTTTTTGTTCTATTAGAGGAAAAACGAAATGGTAGGCTTCGATAAATACCTCTAAAAACAAGTCGTAAGCCTCATTAGGATTTGGAGTATTTAAAAAGTTTGCCCAGGTTTGTGTTGAAAGCATTTGTCGAAGCATACCACAATTTCTTTCGTTAATTACCCTGCGAATGCGAAAAACCTTTTCTACCGCACCCTGTCGCGCATTCACTCTAGATAAAAAACAAACAAATTGGCATGTGGTCACTAATTCCTGCAGATAAAACACCAGCATACATACACCCGTCTAGAGAAGGCGTGAGGCAAAGGTCGATTAAGGAATGACTTGAATTGGTGACACGATTAGCTACATGGATAACGTTTGTAAGACCAACTGAAGAGATCAATTTCAAAATATCAGTACCCAAGCTGGCTGCATCACTTACAAGCATGCTAATGTTAAAATCCCCTACTATTGCTACTTGAAGTTCAAGGACAGTAAGTATTCACTTATTTGCTCAAGGAAGTGAAGAAAAATAGATAAGGGACGAAAAGGCGGTCGGTAGATAACTGCAACCGCGAAAGCTTTGCCGGCGACTGCTAGACACTCATAGTCATCAGTGATCGCAGTATATTCGGTAATGACACGATACGAGATGCCGTCAGCGATGTAAGGCGCTAGGCCCTTGCCTCTTTTACTACGCCGAAATATAGCCTCAGAGCAATAACGATCGAACTGTACGACATCATTTTTATTGCTAAACCAGGTTTCCGTAAAAGCTAATACATCAAAATTATGCTTCAGCTCTTCCATGTACAAAGAAACTTCCACATATTTGTTTCGCAAGCTTTGCGCGTTTAGGCAAAAAATAGACACTGAATTCTGTTGACACCTTATTCGAGCAAGAATACGACGAAAAGAAACAGCATCATCATAACTGCATGACATTTCAGCCATGAGGGAGGCGGTGCCTGGCTTCCCACGACGGGATTAAAACGATTTTATTTAGGTCATCTTCCGATTTAATGTGGATGGTACGGTCGCCGTGCTTCTATTTGACGAGCACCTTGCCATTTTTTTGCCACGCAAACTGATAGGATTGTTCGAGGGCTCTTGTTTTAGCCATCCATAGAAGATTCTTGTTGTACGGTGTCAAGTTGTTGAAAAAACGGAGGCCAGGTTCCTTGATTTTTAGTAGCGGTCTCTGTTCTGCCCATTTTTCTTTTGTGTACCTGGATTCGAACTGAACAAGAACAATAGGGACTTTGTCTGGCTGCGATGGTAGTATATGTAAGGCTTCAACTTCTCGGGCGGTGACTTCAGCAATGTTTAGCTTACGGCCAACACTTTTCAGTTGGAGAGCAAGTTCTCGCCTTCGGTATGTTCCAGACCATGAATCTCTAGGTTACGATTGTGACTGTATTGTTCGAGGTCATTTAGTTCCTTTTTCAGCTCTTTCAGTTCTTGCGTTGGAGTGCTACATTCTACCTTTTCTACTGTGGCCTTCAGGTCAGCAATCTCTTTTGAGTGTGAGTCAACCGTTAACAACAAGGTATCGTAGTTAGCGGACAAATTATCAACCGCAGTTTCAATGTTTCCAACAGTTTCTTTGATTTACATCAGTTCGTTCATCTGGCTCACTAGTGGCAGAAGCGCAGCGATCCTTCGGTTCATTACTGCCAGCTTATCAGATATGTCCACTGATTTTTTCTGATTTGACTTTCCAGATTTCTGGCCACTCCTTAGTTTAGCGCCTTTGCAGGTAGCGCACAGCCATGTCGTTCCGATATCAGGTTTGGACCGAACCGTCGCCTCTGCCACCCCTGAGCAGTTACCAGCATGATAAGAGGATGCACATTCAGTACACGTGATTGCAGCGGCATCAGACGTAACGGTTTCCTGGCACACCAAGCAAATATCAGTTGATTCATCATCCGTCATTTCTTCAGCAAACATGTGACAGAATCACATCAACAATAACATCAGCACGGGCGGCAGCGGTGGCTAAAAATGTAGACTACTAACATAAAATGTACGTAACACCAACCTGCAAAAAGCAGCGGAAAGTGGTTACAGACGAACTTCACGCCAGCCGCTGCCGCCTTGTGCAATGAAGGGTAATCGATCTTGCAGCGGACTTTTGTAGCTGTTCGCGGTCTGAAGTAGTGCTCCGTGCCACCGGGCGACGAATCAGCTGGCTCGGCATCTTGAATCTTCGACGACGATTTCTGCTGGGCTTCCAGATGATAACCGGGATAACTGCAAAAAGTAGCGGAGAGTCGTAACAGAAAAACTTCACGCCAGCCACTGCTGCCTTGGGCAATGAAAGGCAGTCGATCTTGCAGCAGGCTTTTGTAGCTGTTCGTGGTCTGACGTTGTGCTCCGTGCCACCGGGTGACGAATTAGCTGGCTCGGGATCTTGAATCTTCGACGACGATTTCTGCTGGTCTTCCTGTTGATAACCGGGATAACTGCAAAAAGCAGCGGAGAGTGGTTACAGACGAACTTCACGCCAGCCGCTGCCGCCTTGTGTTTTCCATAATAATTTTTTCTGGCGTTACGGCTCACTGGTAAGAGCATGTTTGTGAGTTAATAAGGTTCACAGATAATTTACATTTCGGCGGCCGAAGTTGATCTTAAATACCGCAAAGACACAAACCAATTCTTTTTTTGTACAAATACACCAGATGTTGCCACATAAGAAATGTCTCAATAACGATTACTTAGATTATCCCCGCACGGGGCACCTTGAGTAATCATGGTGACGGTGAGCAGCGACACCGCGGACCCCGAGCTCCCATACATAAGCCGTGTCCAACCGTGGCGAGGTGTTCAAAGGTGAAGGGTAGACGCCGTAAACGGTGGCCGTCGGAGCCTTGGTCAAGCACTGGCCGATGGGCTCCCTGCCTGTCTACCAGGCAGGGAGCTCAGGGACCCCTTTGACTACCAGGGTAAGGTCAAAGGAGAAAGTACCCCCGTCTCCCTGCTTTTATACTATGCCGTATGGTATTCTCAAACCCCCCCCCCCCCCCCAACCGTGATCGGCCCCCTAAAAGGGGCCGCACCGAAGTTTCATTTCCACCTCTTTCAACAACTGTCCTTCCAACCACCGTAAACAACTATTCCCGTTTTCTTGTAGTTGAGTCAACTGACACAGAAATATCTGTCGCTTCATTGTCTGTCTTCTTGGTATCGAAGTTCCTGACAAGTATAATTGGTGAGGCGTACAAAGACAAGAAACAAGGAACTGGGCAATTGCTGGTCGAAGTCACCCCGCAGCAGCAGGCAGAAAAACTCTTGAGCCAGACCCGAATCGGTGATCTTGACATCAGGGTCACGCCCCACCGCAGCTTAAACAGCTCCCAGGGCGTGTCTCCGATCCCGATCTACTGAACGAACTGAAGCCGACCAGCGGAGGGCCTTCGAGGGTCAGGGGCGTAACAGGGGTCAGGCGCAAAAACATGCGTGAGAGGACAAACAAATACCTACAAAGCATCTATCCTAACTTTTGACAGATCCATCCTTCCAGAATACATCATGCAGGTTTTGTTAGATGTCCGGACCGGCCTTACATCCCTAACCCGCGGCGCTGTTTTAAGTGCCAACGCTTTGGGCATGGCCCCAACTCCTGCCGCGGCCGCCTTACCTGTGCAAAATTGCGGCAACACATGACCACCCGTCCAAAAACTGCAACACCCAGAGTTTCACCCTGTGCCAACTGCCAGGGGGCCCCACGCAGCCGTGGTCCCGCACTTGTGAGAAATTTAAGCAGGAAAACAAATCATAAATGTAAAGGTCACTGCGAACACCACCTTTCCAGAGGCGAGAAAGAGGTTCGCCTCTTTCCCTCTGGGGAGGTACGCCGACGCAGCTCGCCGGGGGGCGGAGCGGCGTCTGGTTTCGGCGAGAACCCAGTACCGCGAGGTCGGACCTGGTCCCACCCAAGGCCCCCCCCCCCCCTGGGTTGCCTCAGGCAGCCCAACCCGCCACCACGCCGCTTTGCTGAGGCAGCAGCGGTTGTGGTGCCAACCTCTTCCGTCGGGACCGGTGCCGCTCCCGTCCCTGCCTCCCCGTCCTCCAGCGCGTTGGAGGGTGCCGAGGGGATGGATATCACGGGCCCCGCACCGGCTCCCACCGCCACCGCACCGCCCGTGCCACTTCTGGTACCCCCGACACCCGCGGCGGTGGCGGCTCAAACGAAGGGCTCCCGAAGGGGGGCCAAGTCCGGGGGGCCCGGTTCGACGGGCACACCCAGTACATCGGACGACGAGATGGACGTCGTGCCGTTCTTGCCTGCAACTCGCGCAAGGAGCGGCCTCCGACGTCCAAGCCTACAGAAAGGCCTAAAAAGCCTAATCCCAGAGTAACAGCCCCGAAAGACGAATATGAACACACACGCACACACACACACTCCAGTTATTCTTAAAATTACATAACGGAACAGAAAACATCATCCAATGGAACTGCAGAGGCCTCCTCGAAAATCTTGACGATGTGTATGAGATTCTGCATGCCAATCAGCCAAGTATCATGTGTCTCCAGGAAACCCACCTCAATTCTAAACAAACCAATTTCGTAAATAGGTACATGGTATTCAGAAAGGACAGGGTTGGCTGCACTCACTCGTCAGGAGGTGTGGCCATTGTCGCCCGGAAATCATTAGCATGCCACCCTCTTTCTTTAAACACTGTCCTTGAGGCTGTAGCGATCCGTACGATAATATTGAATAGGTTGATAACGGTATGCTCCATTTACATCTCTCCTGATTTCGCACTCCTGAGCTCTGATTTCGAGGCACTGGTTGACCAGCTGCAGAACCATACATACTAACAGGCGACCTTAATGCGCACAACTCACTTTGGGGCTCCTCTAGAACGGATGCCCGAGGTCGCCTGATAGAGAAGTTTCTTACATATACCAAAACTTAGGACACAATACATACTCGCATCTTGACTTGGCTATTGGTTCTGCAGTTCTCTTTCCATGTCTTGAGTGGGGTGTGGGCATGTACCCATATGGAAGTGACCATTTCCCCACTTCATTAACGTATATAGGCACACGCCCGAGCAGTCCATCTTCCCATAAAAGGTTTAATGAATCAAAAGCAAACTGGAGCACATTCACACAAACTTCTCAACTACACCACACAGCCATAAAACACCTACACGTGGAGGAAGCAGCCCAACTCCTCACGGCGCACATCTTCGACGCTTGCCAAAAGTCTATTCCCCAGGCCTAAAGTGCGTCCTGCAACCCAAGGAGGCCCTGGTGGAACGAGGACTGTAGGCGGGCGCGAGAGGCCCAGATCAAGGCGTGGGGTGTCCTTCGCCGGTACCCCACGTCGGATAACCTGATCTCGTTTAAGCGGGCAAAGGCCTTTGGAAAGCGTGTGCGTCGTTAGGCGAAAAGGGAGAGTTGGCGTGCTTTCCTTACATCCATTAAGTCATACACAGACACTCACAAGGTATGGACAAGAATACGTAAACTTAATGGACAACAGACACATAGCCTGCCCCTGCTCAGTACAACAGGGGACACACTAGCAGGCCAGGCTAATACACTTGCACAACACTTCCAACACGTTTCCAGTTCTGCAAACTACACAAACACACAAACACTGTCCTGAGACATAAAACCGCTTGTGAAAAGAATTCCTTACATGATAATAACAGGTCAAAATCTGGTTACAATTCTGAATTTACACTCTATGAGCTGAGGGCTGCCCTGAGCACATGTAAACCTTCAGCTCCAGGCGCAGGCAGGATTTCATACACAATGATACAACACTTACATGCAGACACGCTTGAAACACTTCTTCACCTCTACAATAAAATATTTCTTTCGGGACACATTCCACGCTCTTGGAGGGAGGCCATAGTAGTGGATTTCTTAAAGGAAGGGAAGGACACTTCCTCTCCTGCCAGTTATCGTCCCATCGCTCTGTCAAGCTGCCTGTGCAAGCTGCTCGAGAAGATGATAAATCGCAGGCTCGTGTACTTCCTTCAGTACAACGGTCTTCTCGAGAGCTGCCAGGCAGGCTTTAGGGTGGGGCGATCTACCAACGATCAACTTGTTGCGTTGGAATCCATCATAAAAGATGCATTTGTTCATAAGCAGTTCTGCCTTACGGTATTCTTTGATCTTGAAAAGGCTCACGACACAGCCTGGCAATACGGCATCCTTAGCGACCTGAAGTCCTTTGGTGTGTCAGCTAACATGTTAAATACCATTTCTAGTTACATGTCCACGAGGACATTTCGTGTTAAGGTTGGGTCATCCCTGTCCGGGATACATGTGCAGGAAAATGGTGTGCCGCAAGATGGAGTTCTAAGCTGAACATTGTTTATAGTTAAGATGAACTCCCTCCGAAAGGCATTGCCACCAACCATTTCGTGTTCCATCTATGTAGACGATGTGCAAATATCTTTTAAATCCTGTAACCTGTCAATTTGCGAACGTCAAGTACAGCTCGGTGTTAAGAAACTTGCTGGATGGGCGGACGTTAACGGTTTTAAACTAAACCCGGGCAAAAGTACTTGTGTTCTGTTCTCACGCAAGCGCGGGTTTAATGCGGACCCTGATATTACTCTTAACCGTGCATCTATTCCTGTTAAAAGGGAGCACAAGTTTTTAGGTGTCATATTTGATGACAGCTCACGTTCATACCTCTCGTCAAAGCACTTAAACATAAATGCCTCAAAACACTAAACATTCTCAAGGTCCTCTCTCACCAATCCTATGGTGCAGACAAAGAAATTCTTCTCCGGGTCTCTACCGCCTTGGTCGGGTCTCGGCTAGACTACGGCAGCGCCGTGTATGGGTCGGCACCAAAGACGACACTAAAGGTTCTTGACCCAGTACTCTACTTGACTTGGGCCTCCGCCTTGTGTCGGGTGCGTTCCGCACTAGCCCGGCAAAGAGTCTATACGTTGAATGTAACAAATGGTGCGTTGAGGACCAACGAACGTACATGGACTTGCTCTACGCTTTCAAAATTTCATCGATGAACAACCATCCTTTTAAACCTGTTTTTAATGATGCATCCACATCACCACTGTTTGTAAATCGTCCGTCCGTTCCTTTGCCATTCTCACTTAGAGTGAGACAGGAAGCTTCGGGTTTCAACATCTCCTTTTTAGACATTTACACATCTTCTTTTTCTGATGTTTTACCACCCTGGCAACTTCAACCTGTGTGTTGTGACTTGTCTTTCATGAATATTGATAAAACCAGGGTACCACAAACTGCAATTTTGCAGCACTTTTTGTCCCTGCAGTATAAGTATCAATGTGCAGAGTTTTATAGTGACGCATCAAAAATTGCAACCATAGTGTCTTGCACTGCTCATGGACCAAACTTTGATGCATGCAGAACCATGAGCACATACACCACAATTTACTCAGCTGAAGCATATGGCATCTTAATCGTTGCACAACACATTCTTGAGCACAAAATCTCAAAGTCCATCATATATACAGATTCCTTGAGCGTTGTGCGCGCATTGGCATCATACAAGCCATGCAAAAACAGAATTGTCCATATGGTTTTCAACACTATCATGTCTATTTATGCCCAAAAAGTTGTTCTGGTGTTGTGCTGGGTTCCAGGCCATGCTGGGATTGCTGGCAATGAGGTTGCGGATCAGAAGGCCGCAGTTGCCGCACTCAGGAACACAGTAGATATAACAATACTACCACACAGTGACCTTAAGCCACAAATTCGACAACACCTGCGTAGGAAATGGCAAGCACAGTGAAATGAACAGACAGATAACAAACTACACGTAATAAAGCCACACTTGGGACGATACACAACTGACTCGCACAGCAGACACATTGAAGTTACCTTAGCTAGGTTGCGGATAGGCCACGCACATGGAACACACTCACACCTGCTCACTAGCTCTCCAAAACCTGTGTGTAGCAGGTGTGGGGAGGGCCTATCCGTAGTCCACATCCTAATAACATGCAAGGCACTCGACAGAACAAGACACAGACACTTCAAGGAACTATACAGATAACACTTTCCGCTACACCCTTCCTTGTTTTTGGGTGAGAATGCCATGGTTTCTGTGCAACGTGTTTTTAAATATTTTTCTGATGTTAAGGGGCCATGAAGAGAAAACCTAAGTTTGGTTCATTAAAAAGATTGCCTCGTTAGAATCATACTGACACCACTTTTAACGTAAACGTCGCTCAAATAAGCTACATAATCAGGAAAAAAGGGAATGGCCATGCGACCCACTAGGTCGTTTCTCGCAACAGAACCTATGATGTGACATGCCGACAGCTCTGCGATTGGCGGAGGGCGGCAAAAGCAAACGCAAATTAGGCAGAGTTTATAAGCTTGCTGAACGAGCTATTTGAGGTTAAATTTAGAGCACATTCATTGTAAAGCCGTAAAGATGGTGGGACAAACAGTGTAAGTTACGAAAGCACATGTAAACATAGAAGTACCGATGCGTACTGCTGTTGGTACTGCGCGCACTATGTTTGTTTAGCTGCACATAACTGTGCAGCTTTGAGGTTGTCTCAGACGATACTGGCCGATTGATTGACGCTACGGTGTCTTACGTGACCATATTTGTCGAGCGAGCACTTTGTTTCAAGCAACGATTTTCTCCCAGAACAAGAACAAGTCAGGTTAAAGAAGGTCAAAAACAAACCAGAGGCACAAAACGGCATGCAACGGTATGGTGGCGCCATCTAGGTTTAACGTAAACAAACGCGGAGAACCTCGATCTCAACGCTGCCGTACAGGGTGGAGACACCCTTTGAACGGTCCCGTGCCGCTGCAATTGGTCAACGTGCTCAAGGAGTCGTTCTTTTCGTTTCCCACGCGACCCAGCTACGCGAAACAGATAAGGTGATTAAGGTGATTCAAACTTCGCCAGTTAACCGCGTTGCGGCAATAATTGTAGCGCGGTTTTGATACAATGACTTGCTTCGGCGGCGAGCGAGCGACCAAAAAAATTCACAGCATATCCACGGGGTGAATGATGATGAGTGGGCGAAGCTCCTGAGGGGAAATCATCGGTAAAACCGTGACTCTTCAGTGAAAGTTCGCCCACTACATCTGTGTCCGGACGTAACGTCTAGAAAGTCTCGCTTGAACCGCGCGTCGGCACCTTGGGGCTGAGCTCGCCTGATGCGTTTTGCAGACGCCTCACGAGCTCTCACTGCATCGGGGTCTGCCTGCCGATACGCGCGCTTTCTCGCCGCTTCCCGTTCTCTGACGTTTTGGAGATCCTCTTCGCGCCGCAGCCGTGCCGCTTCGCGTACGGCAGGGTCCTCGCGCCGTTGCCGTGACGCTTGGGCCTCTCGTTCTCGAACGCTGGGATCTTGGCGGCGTCGTCGCGCAGCCAGACGACACGCTTCGGCCTCCCGCTCTCATGCGGCAGGATCTTGGCGGCGGCGTCGCGCAGCTTCACGGAGCGCTTCTGCCTCGCGGGCTCGCACATCTGCAGCCTTATCCATCGGGCGACTCCGAGCGCGCGCCAACAGCGAACGGATTTTATTACAACGCTCCCCGCCATCTAGTAAACAATCCAAGAACTAAACTAGAGGTAGCCACGCCATCTAGTAAACAATCCAAGAACTAAACTAGAGGTAGCCACGCCATCTAGTAAGCAATCCAAGAACTAAACTAGAGGTGGCTACATACATACGTCGAGGATGGACAGACCCACGCCCTAAGGAGCTTCGCCCCTAAAATGGCGACGACAGCGTATAAGTGTCTCCACCTGTACAGTGGACGCGTGAATCAAGGGACCCTAGGCTGCAGGGCAGTCTGCGATGTCATTGCGGACCCCAAAAACACAAGATTTAGCGGGAAAATCAAACCTTTAACTTCAATTGATTAATTTCTCATTGAACAAAGCGTCGTTTGATTTCGGGCAAGCGCTGGGGGCACTATAAAACACGAAATCTTTCGAATAACACCAACTTGTATTTTGTCTTCATGGCTCCTTTAAACCTCATTTCACCCGCCGCGGTAGCTCAGTGGCTAAGGCGTTGTGCTGCTGAGCACGAGGTCGCGGGTTCGATTCCCGGCCGCGGCGGCCGCTTTTCTTATGGAGGCGGAAAGCAAAAACGCCCGTGTGTACGATATTTCGGCGCACGTTAAAGATCCCCAGGTGGTCAAAATTAATCCGGAGCCCTCCACTACGGCGCGCCTCATTGCCTGCGTTGCGTAGGCGCGTTAAATCCTAAAATCAATCAATCAATCAAATCAAACCTCATTTCCTATCATGCGTAATCAAATCTGGCCCTATACGCCAGCCATCACCATTATCTTTCATTGATCTTACTATGTCCGGTTTACACATTTTATACCTACCTGCTGTGGTAATCACTTCTCTTCATGAAATACCTTCTTCTCTGGCGCTCTTTGCCCTCGTTGGCCTTGCGCCATTAAACACCAACCACCATCATCAATTACTTAGATTATGCATGCTTAACACAGGTTACAGACCGAAATGAACCGCTGAACCGTTCAAATGAACCGGTTCAGTTCAGTGAACTCAGCCCTTCTGAGCCGCTCCCTGAAGTGAGCCGTTTTGAACATTTCTACTTAGCGGTGACGGCGACGGCGACGGCGTCGTCCTTACTTTCCCCATCGTGACGGCTCGGCTGACGCATCCTCTTCGCCTCCATTCGTCGGATTTCAAACTTTGGCCAGCGAGAGTCCTGATTGGAGCTACTCAAACTTCTCAAAGCCGCAACGGACTTCCGCGGTATAAAAAGCCGCCCGGGGGCACTTATCGTCGGCATTCTTCGGCGGCACTTTTTGGAGGTACCGAGTGGAGAGGTGCTGTCGCGTGTGTGCGAGCTATGTAAGGCCTTTGTTACCTTTGTACGTACTGTATATTGTCACGAAGCCACAGACGACGCAGTTTTCTTCAAGGAAAACACGTTTATTGGAGCGAACTTGTGCTCCCCTAACCACTCAAAGAATACAGAGGCGGCGAAGCAGCAGTAAACAAAGTGACGTACGCATGCGAGCTACGGCGAGTCGAATACCCCGGCATCTGCTCTGCAGACTTTTAAATGCAGAGCATTTCTTTAACTCACGATGTTACCCGTTCTAGGCGTCCGTAGTAGTCCGCATCGCTCGCAGGTGCGCCCTCTCCCCCGCTCCTCCTCTTCGCATTACGCTACCCTCCTCGCTCTCAACAACAGGTCCGCACCCCTCCCCCTACACTATATAAAAAATAATACTTACCGGCGCCTGGTTTCGATCCCACGACCCTGCGGGCGGAACGCAAGGTACATGGTGCTCTACCCACTGCGCCACAAAGCCGACACAGAATGGAAGGCTACAAACGCGGCTTATATCCTTGACTCATTCAAGCTACGTCAAGAAGCTGCTGATACAACACATTCACTACCTGTGGGCGGAACGCGAGGTACATGATGCTCTTCCCACTGCGCCATAAAACCGACACAGAATAAGAGGCTACGAACGCGCCTTATATACTTGACTCATTCAAACTACGTCAAGAAGCTGCTGATACAACGCATTCACTACCACCAACTCCTCAAACACTAAACGTTAACGCAATACACCCACCCCCTTTGCGACGCATTTACTCGAGTCCCCCTCGCGGGGAGATGGGTTTAGTTTTTAGGGGCGAAGCTCCTTAGGGCGTGGGTCTGTCCATCCTCGACGAATGTATGTAGCCACCTCTAGTTTAGTTCTTGGATTGTTTACTAGATGGCGTGGCTACCTCTAGTTTAGTTCTTGGATTGTTTACTAGATGGCGGTACTTGTATATGATGAAAAGATGCGCTTGGATTGTTTACCAGATGGCGTGGCTACCTCTAGTTTAGTTCTTGGATTGTTTACTAGATGGCGGGGAGCGTTGTAATA
Organism: Haemaphysalis longicornis; assembly: GCA_013339765.2. Classification (NCBI taxonomy): domain Eukaryota; kingdom Metazoa; phylum Arthropoda; class Arachnida; order Ixodida; family Ixodidae; genus Haemaphysalis; species Haemaphysalis longicornis. The sequence continues at coordinate 96,455,547 of CM023451.1, read as the reverse complement.
AAATTCGTTCGCTGTTGGCGCGCGCTCGGAGTCGCCCGATGGATAAAGCGCTAGACACATGTACGACGGGCGCACGCGATTCGCATGCGATTGATCGTTAGGACTTATTGTTAGGATCCGCCAAAACCGGTCCTAACAATAAGTCGTAGCGATCAGTCGCATGCGAATCGCGTGCGCCCGTCGTGCATGTGTCTAGCGCTTAAGGCTGCAGATGTGCGAGCCCGCGAGGCAGAAGCGCTCCGTGAAGCTGCGCGACGCCGCCGCCAAGATCCTGCCGTACGAGCGCGGGAGGCCGAAGCGTGTCGTCTGGCTGCGCGACGACGCCGCCAAGATCCCAGCGTTCGAGAACGAGAGGCCCAAGCGTCACGGCAACGGCGCGAGGACCCCGCTGTACGCGAAGCGGCACGGCTGCGGCGCGAAGAGGATCTCCAAAACGTCAGAGAACGGGAAGCGGCGAGAAAGCGCGCGTATCGGCAGGCAGACCCCGATGCAGTGAGAGCTCGTGAGGCGTCTGCAAAACGCATCAGGCGAGCTCAGCCCCAAGGTGCCGACGCGCGGTTTAAGCGAGACTTTCTAGACGTTACGTTCGGACACAGATGTAGTGGGCGAACTTTCACTGAAGAGTCACGGTTTTACCGATGATTTCCCCTCAGGAGCTTCGCCCACTCATCATCATTCACCCCGTTGATATGCTGTGAATTTTTTTTATCTTTCGGCGCTCGTGGTTCTCGAACCGTCGATTCACATCTAGAACATTGTAGATCCAAGAAGATTATTCTGGGCTGCTCACGTTAGATCGGAATGCTCTCCTTATCAGAATGATAGCACATGCGGCACAGAAAGAAAGAATTGAACACGCGCTTCCCTTGCACAGAGATAACACAGACCGGCGCAGCCGGGCGGTAAAAGCAAAACACAAATAAACACAATACATGGTTCGCGGCAATATAAATGTCGCTTCAACTTTTTGTCGGCTTGAGAACTTCATCACTGTGCTCTGCACCGCGTCGATAGCGGACGGAGCAAAGGAACTTCGCTACACTGGTGTTTGCGCTCGGATGAGCAGTCGCAACAGTGGTGGCTGCGGGGAGAGGGCCCAGTCGCAACAGTGGTGATAACGTCGGGATGGCTGATTCCCAACTTCGGTGACAAGCTTGGATGCGAGAGTCCCATCATTGGATGGCAGCGGTGGGATCGACCGGCAATGGGCTACTACCTAGTGTGGTAATCGCCCAACGCTTTCTCTCAATTCAACATACTTCTCTAGCACATTGCAATGGTAGTTTAGAGAAGGCCTGTGTGAAGCACTGTGAAAGCTTTAATTGGTTCAAGCCTAAAGATAGTGTTTTGAAACCAGAGCTAGTGCCGAGGGTGTAAACAAAGGAGCGTAGAGAATTACTTGCACGTGCCTTACTGGTAGCTCGATAGTAAAGGAACGGCACGGGAATTCTAACCTCGGCATGCAACAAGAGGCTAGTGCAAACAATGGAAGACTTTAAAGTGACGGAACTCATCGAAATTTCCGAGGAGCTAGGCCTTGACTTAGGCAGTGTGAAACGGAAGCATGCGATTCTTGAGATCATGTGGAAGGAGAACGTAACGGCTGAGGAAGTCGATGAGGCCAGAGCTGAAATCGCCGTGAGCGCGGGAAGGCTAACAGCACCGTGCGCGCGAGGAGGCCAAGGAACTCCGTGACCACGAAGAGGCAGAATGGCAGAAGCGGAGGGAGGAAGCCGAAAGCCGGGAACGGAGAGAGCAAGCCGAAAGGCAAGTACAGCTCGAGTTGATCGGGCTGGATTTGAAGCACCGGCAGCGCCCGCTGGCGTCTAGCGTGACTTCTCCAACGGTTCAAGCGAGCGGTACGAGAATTAGTGACCACAGCCGCCGTTCGTTGACTGCGCTGTGAGAGGTGAGCTCTACGTTGTCCTCCCCGGTCCTTGGTAGTGTTGCGACCGGGCGGGGGCACCCGATCCGAGCTCCGTGGCCTCCGACATACGAGTGGTAGCGTGTATGATGCGGGCGGCCAGCCGCTGTTGCAGCCGTGAAGAAGTCCAGAAGCAGTAGGCTAACGTAACTGTTTACTTCATAGCGAGAGGTGAGCCGAAGCCAAGAAAAAAAACAATGCCCTGACGGGCGAGGTTACAATACAGGACTCGAGCAGAGCGACCGCATGAATTCGCTGCTCAAACAGGAATGAATTTCAGCGCTTGGGCAGCTTCTATTTATACCCAAAAGCTGCAACGGTCAAAACGCCAAGTAGCAACATGCCACGAACGTCACAGACACACACAACGCTCTTTCCACAGTTCATGAGTCATCGATGGCCTTGGCGCACGTGGAGTCCGAGAGAGGGGAGAGAGTGTCCTTCAAACATGCTGAGACATGCCTCGCCGGGCCGGCAACCGTCGAAGTTTGAAGCGCGTTGAAAGCGAGGCGACTGGGCCGGGCATGTCGAGGCGTGACTCACCGACGTGCTGGCACCTGACGGCTGGGGCGCACGTCCGAGAAGCATGCCTGGGCGCGCCGTCGAATGTTGATCGCGCCGATAGCGAAGCGTCTGAGCCGGACATGTCGAGGCGTGACTCACCGACACGCTGGCGCCTCACGGCTGTGGTGCACGTGGCGGCTTCGCACGTGGTGGCTGATGCGGGAAAATACGGCGGCGTTGGCCGATTCGTAACAGCTTCTCCGCCGGGGGTCCGAGATCCGGATGGATAAGGGTCTTCAACCGTTGTCCGGAGGGATGCTTTCGAAGTGAAGTGCTCAGCAGACGCTCGACTCCAGGCCTGGGCTGTACGACACCGTGCTGGAGCTTCACAGGGCCGATCACTAGACGAGTAGTGGCTCCCCAAGAACATCTCTGGTTTGGTCAGGCAAGCAACAGAACAACACAGGAAGACACAACCGCATCGCCGGCAAGTGCGAAGACAAATCGGCGCTGAAGATCTACCAGGCTTTTAGTTGTGATAAAATACGCTAATAACTATATACTCTAGTTATATTTTAGCCCAGCAGTACTTTAGACAAGTGCACAAACTTGAAAGGTGACATTTCGCGTGATTGGAAATATCCCCCACACACAAAAAAACGTAATCGTAAAGGGCGAAACCTGCTTCAGGAAAAACAATGAATTTGAGAAAGTCAGGCGTCTACAGGCCACTTCTCGCGCCGAGAGCTGCGATTTGAGCTCTCGTCAATGCCCAGAGCTTTTCCCCTTCTGTACCGCACTTTAGGTGCAGCCGTTCTCTCAACGCTGCTGTGACCGCGTGAAATGACACCGGTCGTCTTGTTCGACACAGGTCGAGCGCGCGGAGGGGCGAGAGGGATTTTCCACCGTTCATACGTTAGGTGCGCACTGCTTCTAGGCGGCGTTCCCTTGGCGCGATGTGAGCTCACGGCTTTACCCCTTGGCGTGCCCGCCCTGAAACAGGTGCCGCAAGTACGCGCAGAAGTTTTCCCTCTCTCCTCGTTTCTCACCTTTTCGCGAACGCGTTCGGCAAGCGAACATCGGAACTCGTTTACGTTCACTTCTCTAGGCTGGTCGGTTCCCGACTTCGGCTCAGCCGCAGGCGACACCGGAACCTCAACTAACTCAGCCGATGTTGTCCTATCATCGGGTGCATCAGCTGGGAGTGAAACGGGCACGGCGAGCTCTTTAGACACCATGTTGTGCTTGTAGTTCCCAACATTCACTACCTCGTCGTCGCTCGCACTTTCGGCGGCAGCCTCAGCACGAGAACACCGAAGTGCGTCCCCGTTCTCTTTTCTCACTGCCAGGACTACACTAAATCCAGGCTGACCTGTCTCAAAAGACGGCTCAGCCGCCGCGACACCTGAATCTCTACGAGCTCGGCTGGCCATTGCTCGAGGTCAGCTACCTGAGCTGGTGGCAGGACGGAATCGGCTTGCCCAGTGGCGAGATCGTCATGACTCCCAACTGAACCCTGCAAACCGTTTGCTGCCTCGACTGCAGGCTTTCCCACCACGTCCCTAGTTTCTGCACTACCGTCCGAATGAACAGCCTCCGTTTCAGCGGACTCGTGTTGCCTTTCGGTGTCCTCATGGTTTCCGCACTCCCGCAGAATGCTGTTAGCCCGCGAACTGCGCGCATTCGGGTCGACAACCGTTTTCAAGGCTCCCCGTGATCTAGCGCACTTCGAACATGGCGAAGAAACATCTCCGCTCACCGTAGGGGCCCTACACACCGTGTACTTACGCTGCCCTCTGTCGTGAGCCTCCGAAAATGCCCAATCATCGCTTTCTGTCTGAGTTTCGCCATTCCTCACAGAGGTGGCGACCCTATCGTTACTCGAGCTCTTCGCAGCGAGCCCAGCTGGTTCTTTCCTCGGCAGTTTCTCAAAATTGTACCCCTTTTCGCTTAACAGCTGATCCTTCCTGTTCGAGAATAGGTACCTGTACTCCGGAAGAAGTTGTGGGGATACTGCTGCCTGCGTCACAAGTTCACCAAACGGACCTCCGATGCTGACCTTAGCAATTGGCAGGCGCACGTTTCGTGCTCCTACGGGTGGCTTCACCCAAACACACTGCCCCGTTAGCTGATCCGGTTCAACGTACGAAGGGTGGACCATGTCTACCGTCGCCGCGGAGTCGCGAAGAACTCGGCACGGTTTACCGTTGACGACAAGCTCACGTACGTACGGCTCCAGAAACTGCCTGCTGTCCTCACTCTGATCTAGCACGTGAAAGACTAGTTTTCCTTTCTTACAACTGGTGGCGAAATGTCCAGTCTCGCCGCAGTTTTAACACGCAGCCTGTCTGCGCGCTTCAAAAGCTTTCTTTCTGCGCTGCTCCTCAGCGTCGGCTGCTCTCTTTTCGGTATCGTGCCAGTTTCTCTATCCACGAGAACGACTTCCCTTGCTCCACCGTCTTCCTGGGGAGCTCTGCCTTTCGGCCCTGACTTATCAGGCCTCGGCCTGAACTCCTTTTGGCCGTCTCTCGGCCCTTGCGCACCTCGACGTGCGACGAAACTCGTCGGCTAGCTTGAGCTGCCTTGATCCACAGTATTTTACCCCTGCCTATCTTTGCACCCAGAGTCTCAGGTTTTCTGGTAGACGGCAGTAAAACTGCTCAAGATCCGAAGCACTCAACTACCTTGTCGTGCTCTCCGAAAGCCTTTTGCCTCTTTGAGCCACTCTTCCATATTAGCCGCTTAGCTTGTAGGCGAACTCCGAGTACGACTCGCCCCTAGCTGTCTTGGCTTCACGGAACTTCTGGCGAAACGCCTCTGCTGAGAGCATGTACTTACGCATGAGGCTAGACTTGACTTTCTCGTAGTCCTCCGCCTCCTCCTTTGGCAAGCGCACAATCACGTCGGATGCCTGCACCTGCAAAAGCGTAAGCAGCTTTTGCGGCCATGAGTATCGGCTAAACTGTGCCCTCTCACACGTACGCTCGAAGTTGACCTAAAAAAGACCGATGTCTTCTCCTACCTTGTAGGGTCGCATTAGGTCACACATTCGCAACGCAGGTCGCTCAGTCGCCGCAGACTGCACGCTGCTGCCACTCTGATGTCTAGGTCGATACGCCTCGACGTTTAGACGCTTCATTTCCAGCTCATGCTGTCGCTCCTGTTCTCGCCTTCTATCCTCGCGTTCCTCTTCGCGCTTTCTTTCCTCACGTTCCTCTTCGCGCTTTCTTTCCTCACGTTCCTCACGCTGGCGCACAGCCTCTGCCTCTGCAGCCTGACGTTTAGCGGTCTCCCTGCCATTGATAGTCTCAATGCACTCAGACAGCTCGTCATCGTCAGCCACAACAGAGAGTACAGCCTGTATCAGCTCTGGCTTTCTCAGCGCGTCCGTAACATCCAAGCGCAAATCTTTTGCAAGCTCCAACAACTGCGGTTTTTTCAACGCCTTCAAATTCATGGCCGGTCTAGAGTACTGCTTTCCCACTGCTCCAAAAAATGTTTTGCGCGAATAACCCACGCGACAAAAACACACGCCCTACCAGCTATCCTCAGAAGCCTGGTAAAACTCAGTGAAGAAAAGTCCCGCACTCACCCTTGACCGCCGTGAATTCTGCGAAGTCCGAAGCCGCCTTGACGTCCGTGGTGTTGGGTCTCGCACCGCTGGCTCCAGGTGTTACGAAGTTGTCATCCGACCGCTGCTAACCAGTGTTGCGACCGGGCGGGGGCACCCGATCCGAGCTCCGTGGCCTCCGACATACGAGTGGTAGCGTGTATGATGCGGGCGGCCAGCCGCTGTTGCAGCCGTGAAGAAGTCCAGAAGCAGTAGGTTAACGTAACTGTTTACTTCATAGTGAGAGGTGAGCCGAAGCCCAAAAAAAACAATGCCCTGACAGGCGAGGTTACAATACAGGACTCGAGAAGAGCGACCGCATGGATTCGCTGCTCAAACAGGAATGAATTTCAGCGCTTGGGCTGCTTCTATTTATACCCAAAAGCAGCAACGATCAAAACGCCAAGTAGCAACACGCCACGAACATCACAGACACACACAACGCTCTTTCCACAGTTCGTGAGTCATCGATGGCCTTGGCGCACGTGAAGTCCGAGAGAGGGGAGAGAGTGTCCTTCAAACATGCTGAGACATGCCTCGCCGGGCCGGCAACCATGGAAGTTTGAAGCGCGTTGAAAGCGAGGCGACTGGGCCGGGCATGTCGAGGCTTGACTCACCGACGTGCTGGCACCTGACGGCTGGGGCGCACGTCCGAGAAGCATGCCTGGGCGCACCGTCGAATGTTGATCGTGCCGATAGCGAAGCGTCTGAGCCGGGCATGTCGAGGCGTGACTCACCGACACGCTGGCGCCTGACGGCTGTGGCGCACGTGGTGGCTTCGCACGTGGTGGCTGATGCGGGAAAATACGGCGGCGTTGGCCAATTCGTAACAGTAGCTGGAATGCAATCATTGTTGCGCTCAGCTCTAAGTTTCAGCCGATCCGACCTAGTGGAGCGAACGCATTCAGTCTGAAAGCGAAAGTTGAGAGCTCTCTGCTTTGAGGGAAAACGCGATTGGGAGGCATGCGTGTCGGCCACACTGATGGCCGTGAAGCCAGCTCCACACAAGGTTACGGGTGTCATCTTTGCGATGCCTGCATATGACCGCGGAAAGAGAACGCGTTTCAAATGACTAGACGTGCCAGGGACGAAGTGCTAGTTCTAACGCTGCGTTCGTTTCCTCGTTCGAAACATTCCGTCTCGTTATGTTGAGCATCGGTCTCAAAACCGCGCCGTGTATCCTCTCGAAACTTATTGCTCGGGTGTTTCGTGGCCGGTCGGAGTACGCGCTCTTTTACCTCGACATTGTCGCCAGCTTTTCTAGCACATGGGAGGAGCACGTGAGCACTTTAGGGTCGTTGTGAGCAGGCGCAAAGGAACAGGCCTATCAGTCAGACAGGCGAGTGTCACATAGGTTACGCCGAAGTGACGTAACTAAGGCAAGTGGTAGGGGGGGAGAGGAGGCCGACGCACACCGCCGGAAATGAAAGTAGCCGCGGTCGTGAACTATCGTCGACCACCCACTAAGTCCGAGATTAGTGCTTTTTTGGGTGCGGCTGGATATTACAGCATTATGTGAAAGATTACTCCTCACTTGCTAGTCGTTTAACTGGCACTCTTAGAAAGACTGAGCCAGTGAAGGTGGATTGGCACGCAAACAAGGAGGACGCGTTTCAAACGCTCAAACGAGCCCTCAATGAGGAGCCAGCTGTAATGGCCCCAGACTTTGCAAAGGGTTTCGTGATTCAGTGCGATGCGAGCGATCGTGGCATGGGGAGCTGTACTATGCCAAGAGGATGCGAACGGCCGGTAACGACCAGTTTTAGATGCGACTGCATCTCATTCACTCGCCTTGTCCCTCCATACGGCGTTGTTGTTGTCCGTCCACACCCCTCCCCCATTCTCCTCGCCACGCGAGCTGCGCTCTCCGCCGCTCACCCCCTCTCCTCTCCGATAGCGAACACTCTCTCTGAGGGTCATTGGATTGGATTCGATTGGCTTGGCTTGGCTTGGCTTGAATTGGATTGGATTAAAGTGGATTGTGTTGCGTCATAGCCGCGCCACGTTGCGTCATAGCCGCGGCAGGGGTTCACGGCACGTTTCACGCGATGGGAAAATCAACCTAACGGAAACAACAACGGAACCACACAGAATCGGAATCGCATCACAACGCAATCGCATCTACACAGGGGTTCCCGCGAGGGGAGGTGGGAATAATTTTTGTACTTAAGCCGTAAGCTAACTTGCAGGGAAGAGGCGTACAGTACATCCGAAAGGGAATACGGCTGTTTCCTGTGGGCAGTACAGACATTGGCGTGCTATGTAGCCGGTTCCCAGTTTCTTGTGGAAACTTATCATTGCCCGCGATCCTGGCTAAATAGCATGTCGTATCAATGCGGTCATTTACTAAGGTGGATTATGAGACTCCAGATCCAGCATCTTGTCGTTCGCTACAAGAAAGGAATGTTGAACGCTAACGCAGACGCACTAAGCTGCGCGTTCTAAGTAATGCTGCCTTTGCCCTGCCCGTGTCCTTCGCTTCGTCTCTTCGTGAACAGCTTTTAGCTTAGCAGGTAGATGGAAGCAAAATTATTGCCCCTCTTCCTTCCTCAGTTGTTTATTTCCTCAGCGCGTGATTTCACGTAATCAACCGTAATTAGGATTATTTCACGTCGTGTGTTACGTTTGACACAGAGTTTGAGTACTTATTTTAAGAGTCTTGCGTCCCGCACGAGTCTCTTGGTGTAGAGAGTCAAAATTGGGGATATACACTTAGCTAGGAGAGTAGATAACATTTTTTGGAGTCTGGTGTTCTGACGGAGAACAGGGGGTGCTTGCTTGCGCTGGGTGCTACCTGTTTTCGGTCGGTTGTTTGGAAGCTGCAGAACGCTGAGGGACCGGTGCTGAAAAACGAGACCGGAAGAGCCGGGCGAAGCTGGTCCAGACACCTGGGCAGCACGGCGATGTATCTGTGATCCGCACCGCGCAGGTGTACCTGTTCATGGAAAGGAGCGGGATGGAACCGCTCTTTTCAGGGAGCACTGGAGGTAAACCTGGATGAGCCTGGCGCCCGGCATCCGACCCACGTGGAGGCAGCTCGTCTTCCTGACGCATGATCTGGCGGCGGGGGTGCTGTTGTGCCCGATCTGCCACCCAAATTTGCTGCAAGGGGCTACTCGCCAACAGCGGGACCGATTCACGCCTCTTCCAAACTGAACCAAACCGCCCGCGTCGGCAAGCCCAAACTTGCAACCCCGCAGAGTCGCCGCTCCCCTTTGCGTTGCGGCGGCTCGGCCGAATCATGCATCGGGTGAACGACCGGCAACCGACATTCCGCTGCTTCCCTGGAGGCAGCTTCGCGGAGACGGCGATGGCATCGCCCTCCCTTTCCCCATCGTAACGGCTCGGCTGACGCAACCTCTTCGCCTCCATTCGTCGGATTTCAAACTTCAGCCAGTGAGAGTCCTTATTGGAGCGATTCAAACTTCTCGGGGCCGCAACGAACTTCCGGCGTATAAAAACCCGCCCGGGGCACTTATCGTCGGCATTCTTCGGCGGCTCTTTCCGAGGCACCGAGTGGAGAGGTGCTGTCGCCTTTGTTCGAGCCATGTAACGCCTTTGTCACCTGTGTACATACATTATAAATTGTTGCTTCAACCCCGGCAGGGGGCACCTTGTGTACTCAAGGTGTTTTGGTGAGTAGCGCCGCCACTGTCCCAAGCTCCGCAGGGGTGCCTACTGCCGTAGGTACTTGGTGTATTGCAACACGACGGACCCGAGCCCATCTGGGTTGGACCAACCCACGTCCCGCCTGTGCGTGGCTTTGCTCTGTCAGGGGGAAAGGGGAGCCTGGTGGTTGAGCCAAAGTTGGGGTTGTTTTGGCCCTGTACAGCACCCCAGCAGCGGCAACACGCCACTTCGGTACCCGCTTCTCGTAAACGGTACAACCGGTCGGCGCCGCCCGGGGGGAATCGGCCCGTCACCTTTTTCTTTCTTCCTCTCCATTCTTTCACTTTCCTATCTCTTCTTCTAGCCCTGTACTGCCATCTCTTTTCTTCCTCATTTCTACATTTTTTTCTGGCGGCGAGGGTTAACCCCATGCAAGGATATCAACCTTGGTACCAAGTATAGGGTTATAGCCACCGGGTAACGGTTAGCGTGTACTGTAACGTCACGTTCCCTTGTTGGGCTTGGTGGTGACACTGGTGAGCGACCGGCTCTGCCGTCGAATTGATTCCATGTTCATATAACTTTCTCTATCCCCCCCAAAAAACTGATCGGCCTCTTAAAAGGGGCCGCACCGAGGTAACTCAACTGAAACCTGTCTCCCAAACTGAATATACACAATGTACCTTGCAATCCACTGCGAAGAAAATGCACCACTTGCTAGCTAAAAAATCTGTCTTCTTCATTGCAAAGTGCCTTGAGAGCGTTGTCGGCCGGGATTACAAAGCAAAGAAACTAGCCTCTGGTGATCTGCTGGTAGAGGTGCGACGAAAAAACCAAAGTCAGAATTCACTAGAACAGGACAGCCTGCCTGAACTAAAAGTAACTGTCACACCGCATCGCAGCCAAAACACAACGCCAGGCGTAATCTCTGAGAGGGAGCTGCTTAACGAGACATGAGGATTTACTTGAAAGATTGAAAAACTAAGGCGTCACAGCTGTGCAGCGGATCACCATGCATCGCTCAGGTGAGGAAATTCACAACTAAGCATATTGTTCGGACCTTCAGCCATCCAACACTGCCTGATTCCGTTCATGGTACCTTCATATCCTGTCCAGTACGCCCTTACATACCTAGTCCTCGAAGGTGTTTCAATTGCAAGAAGTGTGGCGACGGAACTCAGTCTTGTCGTGGCCGACCAACCTGTGCTCACTGCGCACGTGCTGACCACACCAGTGATAACAGCAAAGAACAAGTGAAATGTCCAAACTGTGGTGAACCACACCCTGCGTACTCACGTGCATGTCCTTCAAAAAGGAAAACGAAATAATTCAACTCAAAGTCACTGAAAACCTAACATTTGCAAAAGCGCGCCTGAACCATGCCCTGCTTTCAGGCAGAAGTTACGCAGAAGCTGCTCTCCGGGGGGGGGGCGCGGAGCATCGTCTGGTGAGTGCGGACACCCAGTGCAACCTGGTCCCACCGTAGCAGAAAGCAGCACAAAGTTGCTCCCGTGGCTTCTGCTGCTACAACCTCTTCCAATGCTGTGCCTAAGGCATCCTGCGCGATTCTCCAGTGCTGTGACTAAGGCCTCCAGCACGAGCTCCAATGATGAGCCTAAGGTCTCCAGCACGAGCTCTCGTGCTGTGCCTAAGGCCTTAAGCAGGAGCTCAGTCCAGATGAGTGATGATTTGGTTCAATCCCGGGCATCTGCAAAACAGCATAAGGCTGCTCCTGCGGTCACTGTGTTGCAGCAATGTCCAGTGCTGTGGCTCCGGTCTCTAGCACAAACAGTGTCTCCACTGGAAGTTCTCCTTAGGAAACCTTGGATGAGGCCATGAATGTCTCTCCAAGTACACCTGCTGCTGAAACACAACAGGAGCGCCGCAGTTCCGCTGCTCGTGGTAAATCAAACAAAGCGAAGTCGCCCAAGAGCACTACTATTTAAAGTAAACTATTCAAAGTAAACTATTGAAAGGGCCCCAGAAACAGAACTCCTCCACTAATGACCCTTTTAATAGAAAAAGAACATCTCATGATCTCTATTTCTCTTCTCATGGTATTTATGGCTTCTGAAAGTATTATTCAGTGGAATGGTAGGGGGCTGTTAAACACCCTTGACGATATATATGACATACTCTCAAATCACAAACCAAAAATACTGTGCCTCTAAGAAATACACCTACGCCCATCTCAGACCAACGTTTTGACACAAAAGACTATATTCCTTAAAAACAGACTTAACTAGCACCAGCCGTCTGGTGGTGTGGCAATAATACTACAAAAATCTGTTGCTTGTCAACACCTCCATACAACCTTCACTTGATGCAGTTGCCGTTAAAGCCATAATTTTTAAAAGAATAATAACAATGTGTTCTCTTTACATTCCACCGGACTCTCACCTATCCAGCGTCGACTTCTAAGACCTCACCAATGAGCTACCAGAACCCTACCTAATAACTGGGATTTTTTTACCCACAACCTTATCTGGTTATCTGGGGGAGCTGACGCGCAGGGGCGGCTTATTGAAAAGTTCATCATATAATCCAGAAGTTGCACCTTTAATAAGAAACATCCACCATACTAGGACACGTCCCACAAAACATTTTTTGCAATAAACCTGGTAATTGGCTCTGCAAATTTACTGCCCAGCCGTGAGTGGAAAGTAATTATAAGAACCCCTATGCCAGCGAACATTTCCCCGTGAAACTACTAGCTATAAGCAATAACTCCTAAGACACCGACTCACTTCGAAGTTTTAAACAACATGCAATTGACTGAAAAAAATTCATAGAACTTTCTATACTAACCCATTCTCTAATACGTCACTTAGATGTTGAAGCAGCAAGTTCACTTATTACGGCCCATATTCTTTCTTGACTGTGCTCAAAAAACAATTCCAGAGACCACTCCTAAAACCCTCCTCAAACCTAGACCATGGTAGAATCAGGAGTGCAAGCGTGCACGTTCCGAACAGAATAAAGCATGGCCCTCTTACGCCGCTATCCTACGGCAGACAACCTGCTCAAGTTTAAGCAGGCCAAAAGCCAAAGGAAAGCGCTTAGCAAAAAACGAAAGTTGGACAAGGTTTATATTGTCTATAAACTCTTACACAGACTCCCGCAAAGTATGGGCTAGAATAAAGAAACTAAATGGCTACAAGACCAACAATACTCCCATTGTAAGTTGTGGGGGTAACACAAAGACCAAGCAGACACTCTCGGCAAACATTTTGAACACGTATTCAGTTCCACCCATTACACACAAACATTTTTACAGCACAAGAAATCAGCTGAGCGCCAGCCCCTTTGTGTGAACCGACGTTGAAATGAGGGATACAATGCCCCATTTAGGATGCCCGAACCTATTACTGCACTGTCCAAATGTGGTAAGTCAGCCCCTGGAGCTGACAGAATCAGCTATGATATGATCAGTAACTTACACAACCACACACTTTACCGAATACTCTCTCTTTTTAACAAAATATGGCAGAATGGCCGCTTTCCAAGAGCATGGAAAGAGGGAATCGTTGTACCTATTCTAAAAGAAGGGAAAGAACCCTGTTTTGCAGCTTGTTACAGGCCTATTGCCAGACCAGCTGTTTATGTAAGCTCTGAAAAAATGACAATCCAGAGTCGTTTTTACTATCTGGAGTTTTATGGTGTTCTAGACAAAAATCAGGCAGGCTTTAGGTCTACGCGATGAACTACAGATAATGGGGTTGTGTTTGAATCATATGTTAAAGACACTTTTGTCCACAAACAGCACTGATTTTCTTTGTTCTTTGATATGGAGAGCCTACGATAGAACGTGGCGATATGGTATTCTATTTGACTTCCAGTCGTTTGGCCTTAGTGGCAATATAATCAGTGTTATTAAAGACTATTTGTCTGATCGCACATTTCGTGTTCGTGTGGCGACTGCCCTATCTAGAACCTTTGTTCAAGAAAATGGTTTACCCCAGAGAGGAGTGCTGAGCTGTGCATTGTTCATTGTTAAAATGAGTTCTCTTAAAACTGTGCTGCCTCGAACTGTTTCATGCTCTGCCTACGTTGACAATATCCAAGTTAGCTCTAAATCTTGTAATTTATTGATATGTGAACGCGAAATCGAAAGTCAAATTTTGCACAGATGCTTCAAAAACTACCACAGCCGTATCATTGCGCTGCAAATGACCCCTAATAATAGGTCCAAAACAATGAATAGGAACACAAGTATATTCACTGCAGAGGTGTACGGTATTCTACTGGCTTTGAACCACATTCTTCAATACAAAATTAAGAACTCAGGTATATACACAGATTCTCTGAGTGTGGTCTCAAAGCTTTCATCCCTAAAGGTTAGTAGAAACCCTACTTTTAATTGTACCCGCCGCGGTGGCTCAGTGGCTAAGGCGTTGCACTGCTGAGCACGAGGTCGCGGTTTCGATTCCCGCCCGCGGCGGCCGCTTTTCTGATAGAGGCGAAAAGCAAAAACGCCCATGTGTATGAGATTTCGGCGCACGTTAAAGATCCCCAGGTGTTTGAAATTAATCCGGAGTCCTCCACTATATGGCGCGCCTCATCGCCTGCGTTGCGTCGGCGCGTTAAACCCCACAATCAATCGAATACTTTTAATTGTGCTTCAAGAGCTCTCTACTCGGCTTATGGCCTGAAACTCGTTGTCACAGTCTGCTGGGTTTGTGGCCACTGCGGCATTGCTGGAATTGAAACTGCTGACCGTAGTGCAGCAGGTGCCGCCCTTCGAAGCAGAATAGACATAAACGAGGCCCCATATCAAGATCTGATACCTTTTGTAAAAAGGAAGCTGCGGGACCACTGGCAGCAACAATGGGACAGAGAAGTAGTGAATAAACTACCTGTCGTTAGACCCAAAATAGAAAAACGTTCTGCTGAAAAACATGACAGATTTGTAGCGGTAGCATTATGCAGATTAACAATTGGCCACACCCATCACACACTCATACCTTTCAACAGACGTACACAAGCCACACTGTCATCGGTGGGGGGGTGCAGCTCTGAGCTCTTCATATGCTTATTGAATGCGAGATGTGCAACATAGAGAGAAAACGTCCTTTTCATGGAATATAAACTCATTACACACCCTTGCACCCTTGAATATTTTTATCAGATAGTCCCATGTTTTCATACAGAAGAGTAATTACCTCACCGCTGTTGACTTCTTAAAGTACATATCATACTTCTCATGATCCCACTTGGCCTCATGTTCCGTCACAAAACAGTGGCGGTATATCGGGGTTTTTAACACCTTCCGTGCAACCACTTGCTTTTTAATTATGGCCCTATACACCAACTTGCATAGTTTCATTTTAATATAGTAGATTTTTTTACAGATGCAATTTTAATATCGTCTTATGGCATCCCATCATTGTCATGGCGCTCTTTGCCCTGGTCGACCTTGCGCCTTAAAACCCTAAATCATCATCATCATCAAATGTTGCTCCAACTTTTTGTGGGTTTTAGAACTTCATCGCTCTGCTCTGCGCCGCATTGATAGCGAAGGGAGCAAGGCAACTTCGCTACACCGGTGACTGCGCTCGGATGGCCAGTCGCAACAGTGGTGGCTGCGGCCACTCCCAACAGTGGTGACAGCGTCGGGATGGCGGATTCCCAATACCGGTGACAAGCTGGTATGCGAGAGTCCCTAACAGTAGGACCGATGCTCAGCTCTTTTTCGGCAGGGCTTGGAAGATCGGACGTTTTTCCCAAGGTGCACCTTTTGGGACGAATGGGCAGGATACCCGCCGCGGTGGCTCAGTGGCTCAGGCGTTGCGCTGCTGAGCACGAGTCGCGGGTTCGATTCCCGGCCGCGGCGGCCGCTTTTCTGATGGAGGCGAAAAGCAAAAACGCCCGTGTGTACGAGATTTCGGCGCACGTTAAAGATCCCCAGGTGGTCGAAATTAATCCGGAGCCCTCCACTACGGCGCGCCTCATCGCCTGCGTTGCGTCGGCGCGTTAAACCCCACAATCAATCAATCAATGGGCAGGATGAGTCAAGCTAACATTTTTCGAATATTGGTTCGAAAGAAACAAAGAAATAAAAACACTTTGCCGGAGTGGGGACCAAACCCACGCCTTTCGGTTTGATCTCGAAAGCCTTACCAATTTTGGGACGAATGGGCAGGATGAGACTTCCGAGGGAGGGATGCGAGAACTTTCAACCACAGGAACTCGGCCAGCTGGGAAGCAGATCGCAGGTCACAGTAAAAACGCTGAGGTCCTCCGCCACGTGTGTCCTCACAGAAACGTGCAATACGGAGGTAGTTCCAACTGAAAGACACTGGTATCCGCGCCTGGGACTTTTTGCTACATTTTGGCAACAAAAACAGCGCAGAAGACGGGACTCCGCAAGGAACACACAACGCGGGCGCGGACGAATAAATGAGCAAGTTTTCATACCGAAGAAAAATATACATTAAAAGCGAGGAAAAACATTGAAAAACAAGGAGCGGTGCTGCATAGGAGCACAAAAACAAGGTAAGGTTGTCGGCAGGTGACACGCTGTCAGCGCGCTGATTGATTGATTGTATGGTTTACGCGCCGTTGCAACGCAGGCGATGAGGCGCGCCGTAGTGGAGGGCTCCTGATTAATTTTGACCACCTGGGGATCTTTAACGTGCGCCGAAATCTCGTACACACGGGCGTTTTTGCATTTCGCCTCTATCAGAAAAGCGGCCGCCGCGGCCGAGAATCGAACCCGCGACCTCGTGCTCAGCAGCGCAACGCCTTAGCCACTGAGCCACCGCGGCGGGTGCTGTCAGCGCGCTGCGAGTCCTGAAGCTGTACCCCCGCTTCAGTGAATGGGCCACTCTTACTGCTTATGGTAGCCGAAGAGAGATGGAGATTTTAAAAGCTTTCCACAGCAGGAATGGAAACATTCAAACGCGGAAAAAACTTCCCAAATTTTGACTCCTTGAGAGAGGCGCGCATTCGTTCTCGGTGGCCCCGGGTTCTCCGGAAGCCATGGGAAACACGAGTGTACGGTGGTGCCACTCGACATGCGCGCATTCGAACTCTTGCCGCACGTATGCCTGAATGCTTCACCTGCCTGGTCGTCCCTTGCCCTTTTAGCAACACCCTCAGTAAGCAGACATTGAAGGGTGTTATGGTTTTCTTTCCTAGGACCCTGCCGCTCGGCTTCCGACTTCGGCTCAGCCACACGCGGCCCCGGAACTCCTACGAGCTCAGCCGACGTTTCACCGTCATCGGGAGCCTCAACTTGGAGTGATGTCGGCTATACAGCTCGACGTTCAACTGCCCCCTTCTCGTTGTCAAACAAACGGTTCTCGTTAGGTACAGCAGCCGTTTTAAAGCCTCACGGAAACTGGAAGCCTGTACCGAGAGTGCTGAGACCGAGGCGGACACATTATCGTGCCCAGTGAACTCATGCTCGCCTCTCTATAACGACTGAGAAAATTCACCTTTGCTATCTCTCTCAGTCGCCAAGTTCTTCTCCGAACCGGCGTCTTTCGCAATAAGCTCCGCAACACAATTCGCAACAGCGGATTGTGTCTCCCGCAGTGCTGTGAAAATGAAGCCTTTCTCGCGAAACAGCTCATCAGACCTGTACGAGAATAGACACCCCTATTCTGAAAGCTTTGGCGAAACTGCTGCCTGGGTGACAGTTCACCAATGGACCTCCGATACTGACCCTAACAATGGGCCAGCACGCGTTCCGCGCTTCTATGGCTTGTCTCACCCTAACACGCTGTCCCGTCAGCTGATCTGGCCCGTAATACGAGGTATGGATCATATCGACAGTCGCTGTGGAGCAGCCAAGCATTGGGAACGGTTTGCCATTGACAGCTCGCTTGCGTACGTAAGGTTCCAGAAGCTGCCTACTATCCTCACGCTGCTCTACTACGTGGCAGACAAGCTTGCTGTGTTTGGAACTCGCAGAGAAATGCCCCGTCTCGCCAGGTATAACACTCGGACTGCTTGCGTGTCTGAAAGCCTTCCTTCCGGCGCTGTTCCTCTGCGTCTGCGCCCTTTTTGTTTTCTAGACCCGCTTCACTTTCCGAGAATGCCGTCACTTTCGCTTCGCTCTTTTCATGAGAAGCACTGCCTTTCGGCCCCAGCTTGTCAGGCCTCTGCTTGAAATCTTTTTGGCCGTTTTTCGTCCCATGCGTACCCCGACGTGCGGCAAAATTGCCAGCTAAATGACATGCCCGGTCCAGAGTGTTTCCATCCAACCAATCCTGCACCCAGTGCCTCACATTTTCAGGTAGTCGGCGGTAAAACTGTTCTAGACCGAAGCACTCAACCACCTTGTTCTGCTCTCCGAAAGCATTCGCTTCTTGAGTAACTCTTCCTTGTTAGCCCTCAGCTTATAGGCGAACTCCAAGTATGACTCGCCCTTATCTCTCCGGGCCTCACGGAATTTGTGGCGAAATGCCTCAGTAGACAGCCTGTACGCACACGCCCTTTCTCATAGTCCTCCGCCTTTTCTTTGGACAAGCGGGCCATCAGGTCGGATTCAACCGGCTAAAAAGAAAGCAGCTTCTGCAGCCATGTGTCTCGCCTAAACTGGGCCTTCTCGAATGTACGCACGGAATTGACCAATAAAAGACGGATGTTTTCTACGTTGACAAGAACTTCTAGCGGGGCTAGTTGGTGAATAGATGCCATGATTTTAAGCGCAACAAAAACACACGGACGAAGAAACAGAGTAGACGAGAGTAGACGAGTACGACAGTAGACGAGTAGAGTAGACGAGATAGCGCCTGTCTCGTCTACTCTGTTTTTCTAGTCCGTTGTGTTTGTTGCGACTTGTGAAATCATGGAGTCTACGACATTGTGGGGTTGCATTAGGTCACTAATACGAAACGTAGGTCACTCAGTCATAGAAGACTACTGTGCGGTCACTCTGACACCTAGGCCAAGACATTTCGACCTCGAGATGCTTCATTTAGATTTCATGCTGTCGTCTTTGTCATTCGCTCTAGGATGGGCTTGTGACTTCGTTTCTCTCTCCCGAGTTCCAGTTCTCGTTTCCCTGCCCTCCTTTCCCACCTCCGTCTCCTCCGCACACCAAACCACGTCCCAAGTGCACGCGGAAGCTTTGTCATAGACAAGCCAGGTGCCAGGGCTGCCCGGGCCAAAATGTTGTATCCACCACACGAGGACCTTCTCGCCTCCGAGGGAATGTTTCCCTCCTCTCCCCCCCCATGCCAGTTGAATACTGTTGCGGGACGATGCCAGGGGAGCCTATGCGATTCACGATGAGCGTGCCTCTCCCCCCCAGCCTTTGCACTGACCAGCGCCGGCGCTGCTGAAAAGTGCATCCCCTTCGAGTCATCTGCTACGGTGCTACCCCAGGACTCTGCTTCGTGTGGCGCTGCAGGCGTTCAAGGCTCGTCATCGGGTAGTGTCGTTCACATTGCCACTACTGCGTTGCCCAGCACTGCGACCGCTATGGAAGTATCTAAAGCGGCTGGATCAGTGAATAATGGCAGAAAAAAAAAACAGAACTACCCACGCAACCGTCGGCAACGCGCAGAGGTTCCAACTTTTCAGAGGGCTCAAAACGTAGTTGGGACTTCCCTCTTTCGACCAACAGACAAAGGTAAAAAAGAAACATCCCCCTCGCGAGGGGCACGATCAAATGCAGAGCATTTCTGCGGGGGGGGGGGGGGGGGCGCCTGCAAGTCGTATGGATTACGTATTGGTTGTTGTTGTTGTAATTGTTGTCTTCCAGCGTAGACATTGTCGATGAAGTCGATGGTGAAACGTGCCGTGAACCCCCTGCCGCGGCTATGACGCAACGTGGAGCGGCTATGACGCAACGTGGCGCGGCTATGACGCAACACAATCCAACACAATCCACTTTAATCCAATCCAATCCAAATCCAAGCCAATCCAAGCCAATCCAATCGTATCCAATCCAATGCCCCTCGCGAGAGAGTGTTATAGCGCCGAAATCGCCACCACGCGAACGCGTGATGCTGACGTCACGATCACGCCACAGATGTTAGCGACCGCAGCGCGCTTAAACGACATATGTGGTTTAAGCGCGAACCGACCGCGGCGAGAGAGCGCGATGCGAGCGCCCCACCTGTTCTTGCGCGCGAACCTAACGCGGCGAGAGAGGGTGTTGCGCAAGTCCCCACCTGTTGTGCGCCCGAACCGAACGCGGCGAGAGAGGGCGTTGCGAGCGGAGAGAAGGCGAGGAGGACGCGGGGGAGAGGGCGCACCTCTGGCCGACGGTTGAATGAGTCAAGGGTATAAGGCACGTTCGTAACCTTCCGTTCTGTGTCGGCTTTGTGGCTCAGTTGGTAGAGTACCGTGCACCTTGCGTTCCGCCCGCAGAGTCGTAGGATCGAAACCTGGCGCCGGCAAGTATTTATATAGTGTAGGGGGAGCGATGCGGACGCGGACTACGGACGCCAACGCGGGTGACATCGTGAGTTACTAAAATGCTCTGCATTTAAAATTCCCAGCGCTCTCAAGAACGGCCATCGCTCGGAAACTATCAGCACACCTGGTGTAGTAGAGGTCCGTGTTAGCATACGCCGAAACATTGTTGCTGTCGACGCTGCCACTGCCGATTGCTTGGCCAAACTTTTAGCAACCGCACATATCTGTCGTATACCGGTGACAGCCCGGCAACCTGCAGACCCGAACGAGAGCCGCGAGTTCATGTACAGTGTTGATCCAGAACTACAAGTGCAGTGTTGATCCAGAACTACAAGTACAATGCAGTCGTTGTGGACGCCTGGACCACGTAACTTCGTGCTTCCTAGCACGTCGAGGTGCTCTCGGAGCGGCAGTGACGGCCACGAGTGCGCGTCCTGTTCACCTGCTGCCCCTCACTGCACTAAATGAGGTGGGAAACACTATGTGGACAAACCGCGGTGCCCTCGCTGACAGCAGGAGTGTCAGGTGGCAACAGTGGTACTGCAGTCAACAGAAGAGAAGTCTAAGCTGGCAGCGCGTGCAAACGTTCGGGCGGAGGAAGCTGCAAAGCGGCCCACGATTGCACCAGCAAGCAACAGGATAACAAGAAGCTATGCTGATGCGGCCAAGCAACGCAGGATACACAAAAAGCAGTCTATAAATGCCGAAAAGCAGGGCACCCAGCTGGCAATGGGCACCACTAATGCAGGCCAAGGCGTGGATTCAACGGATCTGCCTAGAACCACTGAAGTTGGCGACAGGCGCGTCGCAGCGCTACAGGCTCTTCTGACTGCTGTGCAGGCCATTGCGTCCACCGTACAGCCAGACGCACCGGCTTATCATATTGCTATGGCTGCCTTTGCAGCACGGCAAGCTCTGTCAACCTCATTCCAGCTTTACCTGCTCCACCAGTGGTGCTCGAAGTTCCTCCACAGTCAGTACATCATGGCCAGGCATTGCAATAGACGATGCCGTCCCCGCATTCTCCAGTAAAGTGTCCGTTCCTTAAACCCCCGCCACGCCGACCTTGTGTACCGCCCCATTCGGGAACAATTCGATGTGGTTGCATTGAAGGAGGCGTACACCCACCCAGGGACCTATCGTCTTCCTGGGTATGTGGCCTACCACACTGCCACCGTGTGGATGAGCAATGTAATAATAACACTGTAATAACACTATAATAACCAAAAACTGACCCAGCTGGAAAGTCCCGCGTAGTGCTGTATTCCGGCCGCGCGGCTTCATTAGGGCAAGCTGCCCGGCGCCACCGAGACAGGGAGGCCGCCTCAAAGGCGAAGCCGTGCGAGCATGCAAGCCCTCGCGCGTGCGCAGTGCGCGCTTCCCCATTAGTGATATCCGCGCTAAAGGGGCTTTAATCGAAGCACGCAGCGCCAGTCCTGTAGCAGCCGGCTTCCCCTCCGGCGCCTTCCTTCCCCTTGGGAGACCCTTCTCTCCAACCGAGGTTACGTCGGGAGGAGGACTGCTCTGCTTGGGGCTTTTCTTCCTAGGTCTGGAACCGTGCGGGTCGGACCAAGGAGCTGGCGCTCCTCGACCCCAGGTCGGCGGCCACGGAGCTCATGGGGCTCGTCCCTCGCCCAAGCTCGGGATAGCCTGTCCAGAGCGTGTTTTATTTTACAGCCGAGCAATAAGAGCCTGGTTTGTCGACATCGCCTGGCTCCGAGAGCATCATTGGCACCTCCCGGTGTGTGGAACGAACCCTCGCCGGCGTCCTCGGGACGCCGCAGTGGCGATTACGGCTTTGGTTCTCGCCTCTCGCGCGAGACATGATGCGCCCCCCTCCGCCTCCGCCAGCCGACGCGCCAGCCTGCTCCTTTATCCCACGTGCTCCCTTCTCCTCCTCCCTGAGAGACCCTTCTCTCCCAGAAGGCATATAACTGTGCGCGGGGCCTTCCCCTAGGCTTTTTTTAAGTGCGAATAAGCGACCCCAAACCATCCACCGCCGGCGTCGGCGGCGGCGTCGGCGTCCGCAGTGCTCCTCTATAAAGAAACAGCATCCGGCGCCAGGTTTCGATCCGCGGACTTTGCGGCCGCAGCGCGACGCTCTACCGACCAAGCCACGGACGCGACGCGATATCAGCGTTAGTGACGTGCCTGATATCTTTAACGCATTCAAACTACGTCGTCAGCGGCGTGCGTTGGCGACTCAGCGGCGTTATAGCGGCTTGATAACTGCGTGGTGTACACGTGATACTACAAACCCGATGGAAGAGATGGAAGAGAAGGCGGCGAGGCGGTGGGCTGCGGGGTCCGAGCGCAAGCGCCGCAAGCGGGCCGACAACCGTGCATTCGCACTTTCACATTCTCCCCCTCGGGGAAATGCGTGGGAATTTACTCACACGCTCGGTCAGTGTGCGGGGTGGGCTAATACGCCCGGATGCTACAACAAAGAAGGCCATACTCTTGCGCCCACTTTCTTTACAGCTCCTCACTTATCGCTTTTTTTAACGCACAGTCGAACCTTCCGGTCGCATCCAGGACCGCTCCGTTCCCCGACCACGAGGCAAGGCGAGTCTCCCCTCAGGAGACGAACCGAGCCGGCAGCTTACGACGGCTTATCGAGCTCGGGAGGACTCCGTCGTCCACCCAAGCTTGGTACAGCCGCTCCCTTGTACTTCGCGTACATTGTCCGATTGTGGAGTAAAGCGTACTTCCTCGACTTAGCGTGCGTCCGAGCTTGATTTTGGTACTTCCGGTAAGTCGATTGGACCCAAGCGGTGTCCACGCGACGCGACGTGGTGGATTGCGGCTCTGGTGCTCGTGTTCTGCCTGGCTAGCCCGCTGATACAGCCCAGTATAGCCCCGAACCCCACATTACCTCCTTATTTATCCCTTTTTCCACACTTCGGCTGCACCAGTGTTAAGGCCCTCTTTTTCGCCTGAGCCTGGTTTCGGCACCCCCATCGCTGTTCTGTCAATGGAGGGCAGTGGTAGGTAGTCCGAGTTTCGGGCTTTTTAGATGTGACGCTGAGAGCATCTCTTGTCGGCGGCCCGTTCCTTCCTGCGTGCGTCCGTCGTCGTCGTCGGCGTCCGCACTCTCCTCCGCTCACCCCCTCTCCTCTCTCTCTCCGAACCCCTCTCCGAACACTCTCTCTCGAAGGGCATTGGATTGGATTCGATTGGATTTGCTTGGCTTGGCTTGGATTGGATTGGAATTAAGTGGATTGTGTTGAATTGTGTCGCGTTATAGCCGCGGCAGATGCACTGGCGGCGGCGCGTGCCCAGGTGAGAACGAACACTCTCTCTCAACATCTGCGGGTGTGCGGCCACGGCCGGGCTGGAGGAGCGGCGGGCGCGCACTTTGAAAGTGCGCGTTCGCCGCTCCTCCAGTCCGGCCGTGGTGCGGCCCAGCGCGCTCTTACTCCGCCGGTGAAATGAAATACTTGGGGAACTGCAGAATAGATTTAGACAAGACAGGCGACTGGATGACAATCTGTTCGTGATAACGCAATGCATTGAAATTGCGAAAGCACAGAATAGACCACTATGGATTACGTTCTTGGACATTAAAGGGGCATATGACAACGTAAACAGAGAACAGCTCTGGAGAATGCTGAAACTCCAGGGGTTAGATGACGAGTTAGTACAGTTCCTTATAGCAATCTATAAAGACAATAGAGTGCACCTCACTTGGGAAGGACAGAAATGCGCCCAGCAGGTCAACATCCATCGGGGACTGAAACAGGGATGCCCTTTGAGCCCAATACTGTTCATGCTTTACATGGCAGGGTTAGAAAAGAAAAGAAAAGAATGGATTTGCCACTGCTGAGAATCCGGGTACTTACACTGCATATGCAGGAGTGGTTCGGGGGCTACCACTTGTCCCGCTTGATCTTCACCGCCAACAGAAGGTGCCTCTTTGGGTCCCTAGGAAACGAAAACATCCTCCAGACATTTTTAGCGCTGTTAGAACACTGGGGAACGCAGCACCCAGGCATTCTGCAAAGAGACTTTGAGAAGAGCGCCACTTTTCGCACGCCTAGCGCGGGAGTCGGCGAAGGTGGGATGCAAGAAAATAACGGCGGCGCCTCCCGAGAACCGGTCTTGGTGGCGGCGACCACTTCAATGAGTGGCGCCACCTTCAGCGGAGCGGGCGCGCATCGAGGCACCCTCTGCTGCGCATGTGCAGTACTCTCTCTCTCCGCGGTCTCCTCTCCTTCGGGCGCGCTGCGCATATAACCGGTGTGCCGCTCTCCGGCGGCCTTTCGGTCGACGGTAGCTCTCCGTTTGCGCTTGAACCCCCCTAAGCGTCGCATCACACCAGGGTTCCGGCGAGGGGAGGTGGGCGTACTTTTTTCGTTACCCCTTTTGTAGTACACTCCCTTGGCTCAGTCCCCGGTCCCGTGTTTACCTCCGCCAACCACATCGCCACACTCCACTGCTTGCCACGAACATATTTACTTCGCTGGGCGGCCGCGAGCCGCGCTGGGGACGCTGTATTTTCGGCTGCCATCTACAAGGTGGCACGCTGAGCCACCCTGGAGGCAAACCTGGGCACTCCGGCTGACTCAGCCTTGTTCTTTTTGCGGGCACGCACCTCCTGCGCGCCTCTCTACAGCGCTCCTGGGTACCTCTTCGGAGCCTATTCACAGCCTGGGTTGCCCTACCTGTGCAGTCTACGGCACAGCTCTGCAACCCGGCCGCTGCGGGGTCACCCACACAGTCACTAGTTTCAACGCCTACCCCGGCAGCAGTCCCAGCCCACCAAGTCCCCATATACCGGCTGTTAAACGAATTGCCCGTCGCTCAAGCTGACAGCGCGTCCCCGACCAGTGGCCTGTGACCTTGGGGTTTCTCCCCTTGGTGTCCCAGGCATGAAGAATGACTCCTGACCCGTGGTGACTCCGGTGACAATTGCAACTTGTGCGGGACAGGTTTTCGTGTGTGTGCGTGTGTGTGTTGGTACGCGACCAAGCCAAAACAAGAACTTTCGCGTGGACTTCTAAACTATGTCTGTTATAGCCTAGTAAGGTGTGTGCTGTGTTTTCTCCTGTTGGCCGTTCAAGTATACCGTGCGTCGCCTAGCTTGAGGAGGGGATGTGGGGACCACACCTGTCCCCATGTCATGCTTAAAGCTAGTAGGCCGGGCCACCGCCCCCTCCGGAAAGGAAACTCCAACCCCCCCCCCCCCGCAACGCAAGGACGAGCCCCCACCGACAAGAACACGCGTGAGACGCAACGTGCCCCACCGGCGGGGCGGATTCGACGGTTTTCACAACAGATCCCAGCAGGGCGGGGCCTCGCCTCGATGACGTAGAAATCAGTTTCTTTTTTAGATGCAGAGCATCTGATTCACTCGCCTTGTCCCTCCGGCGTCGTCGTCGTTGTCGTCGGCGATGTCCACCCCTCCCCCATTCTCCTCGCCGTGCCAGCTGCGTTCTCCGCCGCTCACCCTTCTTCTCTCCGATAGCGAACACTCCCTCTCGAGGGGCATTGGATTGGATTCGATTGGATTGGCTTGGCTTGGCTTGGCTTGGATTGGATTGGATTTGGATTTGGATTGGATTGGATTGGATTAAAGTGGATTGTGTTGGATTGTGTTGCGTCATAGCCGCGGCACGTTGCGTCATAGCCGCGGCAGACGCGCTGGGGCCGGCGCATGTGCAGTACTCTCCTCTCCGCGGTTTCCTCTCCTTCGGGCGCGCTGCGCATATAACCGGTGTGCCGTTCTCCGGCGAAGCAACATCCACGCTTGGCTCAAACACCTAGAGTCCACGCCGCTTTACAAGTACGCCAACGTCGTCATCGACTGGGACCGGCTTACGCAGTCCCCTCAACGTTATGCGCGCTATAAAACGCGGTGCCTTCGCCGCTCCGCCTATGCGTCGCATCTACACAGGGGTTCCCGCGAGGGAAGGTGGGAGTTTTTTTTTCTCTGGTTGCCGGCGCGGTCGGTATTTTCGCGGCGTGCGTTGTCGCTTGTGACTGGAAGTGCGAAATGCCACGATGAGCGAGTCTCGTGACTGACACAAGAGGTCCTTGGCTGCCGTCAACGATAGGTATGCTGTGCGGACATCAAGATGCCTAAACAAGTCGTCAAAATATAAGGATGCTTCGATTGCTTCTTAATGTTTGCCTCTACGCGTAGAAGTAGCATTGAAAAATGCAGTAGTGATTTCAACCAGGGTCTTAACCCGGCAGAGCGACCTGTTTTTAG
The DNA here is from genome assembly GCA_013339765.2 of Haemaphysalis longicornis. Lineage (NCBI taxonomy): Eukaryota > Metazoa > Arthropoda > Arachnida > Ixodida > Ixodidae > Haemaphysalis > Haemaphysalis longicornis. The sequence goes on along the minus strand of CM023451.1, from coordinate 96,429,312 downwards.
TTACGGTTATTGCAATTTATTTTCGCCTTTTTGAAGATCGAGTTATTGTTCTGGTTACCGGTTCAGAGCACTGGCACCGATGTCTTTCGGTTTGACTGGAGTATTGCTATGGTTACCGGGCCACGACCCGTTCTTCAGATATTCTGATAAGTGTAAGTAGAACTGAACTGTTATTTTTCGGTTTTAGTCAAGATTAGAACGGCGCATGCCAGCTGACCGATCGTGATTAAAGAAAATAAAAATGTCTGCACATGTGCTCTTTAAATGCCTAATTGCTTTGAATTCAAGGCAGAGCTGGGCTTGGGCGTTTATTTTGTATGGATCTGTGCATTTTAGAATTAATATTTGCGTAATTTCGAACACCGAAAAAGCAATTGTGCGCAGCACGAGGCAAGAACTGCAATGGGGCTGTACTTCATATCTAGACACGGCCGTTTTGCCATCCGTGGTCCTCCTAGAAGTGTGAATTATACGACTAGAGCAAGGTATAGGTCTCATGTTGAACTCCGTATAAAGAAGCTGAAGCATCAGCGTGAAGCTTTTTTGTGGTATTATATTAAAATGCTAAGGCCCTACCAAACTGTACAATGTTGGTTTGTTGGGGCCGCTTGTAAGTTGCTACTTCCTTAAACTACACAAAAAGGTCTGGGTATTTAATTATTATCATAGTAATAATAACGACGATATGTATTTATTATTATTATTCTGGTTGCGAAGAGCCAGAATTTAATTTCTTTCCAGAGGCCGCGCATCTTTAAGTTTCTTTGCTGCCATTACACAAAAACTCAAGCTAGATTTGATATTGCCCTCGGCCATGCATTAAAACTAGGCGCCATCATTAAATCGTCTTCATCGTTTATTTTCAGCCAATGTCGTCTTCTCCATGATCCACTCCGGGTGCCGAATCTCTCTGGAGAATGTGCCGTTTCGAGTTGTCAAGGAAACCATCAAAGTCTGCATATTTCGAACGGAGTACTACAAGAAGGCCGAGGAGAAAAAAAAAAGACCAGGTAGGTTACATGGTGATGCACTTGCAAACGTTTCAATCTCATGCAGATATCCAACAGACGTCACCAGAAATAAATATTCTTGATTTCATTTACAGTGTTAAAGCACCACTGACTGGCCGAAAGAGATTACGAAAAAAAGCGAATAAACCTCTAAGGCACAAAGAAGAGGGTTCATGAGACTTTTCCCCTTTGCGTGGAATGGCTATGTAGTATGTTTGGGCAATCGCCTAATAAGTTTAGGCAATCGACTTCTGGAAATATTTTCTTGTGCATTCATGTTCCTAATGCAACCCCCTTTTTATATCCCCATTCTGTAGGGTGCCATTTTAAACAGTTTTCAGTCTGATTAATTAAACAGCTCCCCCAATTACGTATACCTAAAGTATTTCACTGGGAGGGTACTTCTCATAATTGCAAGTTGGCCCAGACTCTAATACCAGTCATTGCTATTGTAGCAGTCTTGAAGGAGTGGCTCTACTGTGCAGGTAACCATATTTCACATATTCAAAGTAAACGTTTGGTGCACATTAGGCGTTCTCTCAAATGTGGTTTATTCACAGACGATTTATATTACAAGCACGCTACTCAATATATCTTGAAGTAACTACTAGACAAAAATGTATTAACATGTTTTCATATACAACAGCCGCTATATTAAAATGTTAAAAGCAAAGTATAAAAGCAAGCAGTTTCATAGAAGTACAGAAGGCATTCAACCTTACAAACAGTTTTATACACATTCATTGAAAGCACAAGCCTAAAACATTTTTTACAATCTAGGGATTGAAAGCACCACCACACAAAAATGTATTAACATATTCTCATATACAGCAGCCACTATATTAAATTGCTAAAAGGGAAGTATAAAAAGAATTATTTTTATAGAAATACAGAAGGGATACAACCATACAAACAGTTTCATACACATACATTGAAAGCACAAGCATAAAAACATTTTTTACAATCTATGCATTGAAAGTGTCACCGACAAGAAACATTAAGGCAGTATTTCCACACACAGTTACATGACTATAATGAAGTCTAGTGACTAGCAGTTACATGACTATAATGCAGTCTAGTATAAAACATAGCATTATAATATAAAAGGTCTGAACATTTTAGGACATTGTTTACACAGATGTCCAACCACTCTGTTTAAGCCAAAGTTATGCTTTGTAAAAATTAATTGTTTTTCTCAAAGCTTGCAAAATTTTAAAAATTAGAAAAATCACTGAGTAGCCATCTTTTAAGTTTCCCCTCATGTTTTCCTAGCAGTGCTAGTCAAGGCTCCTTTACAAAGTCAACCATTCAATGGCAGAGTGACCATACACTATAGGCGTCTTCTCATTGGAAGAAGAATCATAGACGAGCATCCTTTTGTCGGTGAGCCCCGAATGTAACTCTGTGGCACAGATTCAGCCAACTTGCGGAAGGTGACTTGTAATAAGCCCCTAGCCTCCAAGAGTGTTTGAACGTTATGGCAGCAGTAATAAAGCAGAGAGCTGCACTTTTCCCATTCCTCGATTATACTTTTGCGCAGCTTCGACACTAAGGGGGCTACTGTCCCAGGAACCATATCAACCACAGGCTGTAAAGACACCTCACAAAATATGGGCTCATTGACAGACAGGATATCTGGCTATGATACTGCTGTACTGAGAGCCTCGAAGACACCTCAGAAGGGCTGGGCTCATTCACAAGGGGAATCTGAAAACGTGTTTCTGATTCCGGACAGCTTCCAAGTGTAATTTGAGGCTGATTGAGTTAACTCTGCAGAAAAGAAGAAAAGCCCCACCTGTCGCGGTACTTAAAAACAACACAAAAGTGTTTGCATGGGTATTTGTGCTTCCTAAAGTCAGGGCGGGTACACGATGGCTTGGCGAGGTAAACTGTGTACGCATAATCATCACTTCTTTCAGCATGAACGGAGAACATTCCGTCAATGCGCAGCTCTTTCATGTCTGTGGGGGTGTATTCATCTGCATTAATGAGCCGTCTCAGCATATGTTTAACAAACCCGTGAGGCCGGTTGTGTAGGTATGCAGGAACATTTTCACTGTACTGTTTGTACACTAAGGACTGCCTCCTTGCTGCCTCATAGAATTTCGCTTCTTTATCGGGGAGGTAGCCATGAACGACGGCTGTGATTAGGGATGTTAAGGCCCGTTTCCCACTGGGTAGAATTTTCAGATACTGTGCCCTCAACACCCTGTTTTGGGCCTAAATGCCGTTATTAGTGGTCAAGACAACATCGAACTCCCGCTTGTATGACACTTCTTAAAAGTAACGGTGGAATGTTTCATTTTTTCAATACTCTGAGGTGGAAAGGACTTCAGGCGCCTTCCCAAATTCATCCTGATTTGAAGCACTGGCTACGCGTTTCATGAGCCTCAGGGCCTCATCGGGATCGCATATGTTGTTTGCTTTTCTGCGCAGCCACCCGTGCCACGCCTGCAGTCTGTGGACGTCCCAGATGGAGATTTGACTATCAGGAAGCATTTGCTTGATGGCACTCATTTCTGCCTTGCTGTAATCCACCATCCAGAACTGCGAGACCAGTTATCACCCCACTGCTTGAAAACGTCTAAAACCTCAGCGATGCAGTGGGACGTCTCAAACTGTGCTGTAAACACAATAGCTGGTGTCTTTCCGGACGGTGTTTTCACAAGCAAGAAAAGTGGTAGGGCATAATCACTAGTCTTGTGTGTTGCGTCCAGGCAAACTACTGAGCCTCCATACTTTTTAAGCATGTTTCTCATGAATTTTGTCGGGAAGCAGAACAGCGACGTGTCTTCACACTCGCTGGCAACGCTCTCTTCCACGTTGTTTCAATCGCTGCTACTCGCGTAGCTGCTAGTTGCATACGGCCGATAAACAATGGAGGAGTCGTGTTGCTCACCCTTGATGTTTTCAATTAGAATGCTAGCATTCTCTTGATCGACTATGCTAAAGCGGTCCTTCTTAAGCACAGCTTGGATTTTGTTGCTGATATCACGATCTGTTGGGAAAAAGACTCTGCAGCTGATATTAGGTTTTTTCTTGTTTTCAAAAAAAGTACGTCGTGCACGTTAGAGTGCAACCACTTTATTTGAATTCGCTCAGCAATGCTCCTGTGTATGTCTTGGCTAAGAGCTTCCACGTCCTCAAAACCATGGTTACTCTGGGAACCGCAGTCGGCAATTCTAATGTCTGCTTGGCCACAGTCTGCTGCTCTGCGTCGAGTGCCTCCTGCAGCTGCTTGGCCTTGTCTGCTTTCAGCCGACCCTCTTTTGTCTGGCCGCATGAATGCGGAACGTCGACCTAGAAAGTAGGCATTCTTACGTTACCGAGCGTACTTTATGGTTTAAAACAGCGCGACAAGATGAGAACAGAGTGCAGACAAGAGAGAGGACAGCGCTGACTAAGAGCGAAAAGTTTATTTCGACTATGTCCAGTTTATATTCACGTGGGAAATAGCAAAATTAACTGAGTGTGAAAGATAATAAGAGTACAAACACGTGCAGTCGCGGCTTTGATGCCGAGACTGTATGTGTACGATGTAAGCACTTCCCTCCTCACTCACGTTAGTGGCTCAGCAGGGTAGACGCCCGCGTTTCTCTCAAAGGTGGGAGCGAGCTGTCCAACCCAATGGAGCGTTTTCTTTTTGCGCCCCGGTATGGAAACCAGTGACTCGTCGGCTCCCGCCGAGTCGGTTCGTCGGCTCCCGCCGAGTCACTTTTTTCAGCACTCTCCCTTGCCTGAGCCCCAGTCCTATTCTCGGCTGCGCCTACAGCCACACCACACACCGCCTCCTGCTACAAGCGAGACTGCCACCCGGCCTCAAGTTCACCATGTTCCAAAGGCGAGGCACGTACCCGCGGGCGGCCTATAGGAGTAGCCACCTGGAGCCACAATGTTGCAAGCTGGGGCACCCCGGCACGTCTGCTGGGGTGCTTCTCTGCAATGCCCGGCGCACCATCACTCACGGCTGTCTCACCCCGGCGTCGCTTCTAGGCGCGCCTCCTGCGCGTCACCCTGCGGGCCCATCAATAGCGCGGGTCGCCCTGCCTGTGCGACCCGGCCCGAAGCTCTGCAACTTGGACTACACATCTGTTTTCGCCAACTTTCGTGGCGTTACCGCGGCCAACCCATAACGTACCCGTCGCTCCAACGCCTGGTTTGCTGCTGCTCCGCGGCCCGGTCCTGCTCCGTGGCCCTTGGCGGGAACTCCGGTCGACTCCACGTCCAGTCATCGCCCGCAAAGTTGTGTCAAGTTCGTGCACTGCGACCCCATGGTGCGTGTGTCTGTGCCGTCAAGAGACTGCATTAAACGTGAACTTTCGCACAGACTCTCGGCCTGGGGACCTGTTATAGCCTTGTAGGGTGTGCGCTATATTTGAGCTTTTTGGCCGTTTCACGCGAACCTAGCGGCGTTTTAAGGAGAGGGGATGTGGGGACCATATTGGTTCCCATGCCGGCTGTGCGGCGCCATTAGGGCAAGCTGCCCGGCGCCGCCGAAGCGGGGAAGCCGCCTCAGCAATGAAGCGCGCGCGGCGCATGACGGCCGCGCGGCGCCATTAGGGCAATCTGCCTGGCACCGTCAAGACGGGGAGGCCGCCTCGAAGGCGAAGCCGCACGTCCGTGCGTGCCCTCGTGCATTTCGGTGATATCGGCGCACGGAGCGCCGGCACTCTAGTGGCCGTCTTCCCCTTCGGCACTCTCCTTCCACTCGGGAGACCCTTCTTTCTAGCCGAGGCTACGTCGGGAGCAAGACTTCTCTTGTTCGGGCTTTTCCTGCGAAGTCTGGAACCGTGCGGGTTGGACGAAGGAGCTGGTGCTCCTCGACCCCGAGACGAGGCGAGTCTCGCCGCAGGAGACGAGCCGAGTCCTCGGCCACGGTATGGTGGCTACCCACCATAGCCACAGATGGCTTACCAAGCTCGTGGGGCTCCGCCCCCGGCCCAAGCTCGGGACAGGCAGTCCAGTAAGTGTTCCATTTTACGAACGAGCAATAAAGCCTGGTTTGTCGACATCGCCTGGCTCCGACCGTATCATTGGCACCTCCGGGTGAGTCGAACGAACCCTCGTCGGCGTTTTCATGACGCGGCGGTGGGAACTGCGGCTTTAGTTCCCGTGTTCTAGCTTGCTAACCGGGTAATACGGTCCATTTGTAGCCGCGACCCTCCACGATGTACGGGCTGCGGTGGCCGACTGTGGTGTTGACCATTTGATGGTCAACATTGACCATTTTGATGGTTGATATTTTCGGTGTTACCTGTGCTAGCATGGAGTGTGCAGCAAATAAGAGTTCGCCAAGGGCATACGGACACTTCTATTGCGTGTGTTTATGTGAGACCAGGAAATGCATAGGACGCTACATCACTCATTTCCTGTAGGTCCGATTTGGGGCGTGACTGTGTGATCTTGGGAGACTTTAATGAACACCATCATGCCTGGGGCAGCCTATCCTCTACACGCCGCGGCGAGGAACTGTTGGAAGCCATCAACACAGCTGGGCGGCTGCTTCTGAACACCGGTGCACCAACCTTTGTCCATAGTGGTATACTTCGCCCAACATGTTTCGACCTCTCTTCTGTATCGGAGTGTTGCAATTACTCTTGGTCTACCGCAGCTGACACATGGGGATCCGATCACTACCCCATCTTGCTCACTCCAGATGACGCCATGCGGTTTAATTCTCGTACTGTTATGGTCGCCCAGTGGCCACTCTTCAAGAAACTGACCAAAAAATGGATCAAAGCCGAGATTACCTCGGACAACTCGCCTTTTGTGCCATCGGAGCTTTGGTCCCGTACCGGGTGAACTTTGCACAGTCCGTGCCAGGTATGAAGCTCCTCAACTTTCGGGCAGCCCGTCGACATGCACAGCGACAAGCCATGCACACAAACTCTGCTGCCCACCGGACAATGTAAAACAGACTGGATGCTACCTGCCGTCGTCACTCCAAGCAATGCCGACGATCTAGTTGGAAGTCCATTTGCCAGTCGTTAGAAACCCAACGACAGCCTCGACAGGCTTGGAGACTGCTGCACGGACTACTACAGCCGCCATCTCCGGGACAGCCAGTGCATGACGTTGCCATTTGAGAGGGTATTACTACAGAGGAACTCGTGGAACTGCTTGTAGATTTGATTAGATAGGTTCACTTTACCAACCCCTGCATCCTCGAGTCAGCTTCTACCCCACGCCCTCAGACAAAAGCTGCCATTATAACCGTTTGGTTCTCAGATATCAGCGCTCTGCCACGAAGACCTTTCAATGCACGAGATCAGGAATACCCTGTAGAAGACTAAGCGTCGTAGAACTCCTGGCGCTGATGACATCACCTACCAAATTATGCGTAACTTGGACATCCCGGAGCCTCAACACCTTCCAAGTGCCTCCAACATCGTCTGGCACTCAGGAGTACTGCCATTGTTCTGGCTCCTCGCCCCTGTTGTCCCACTCCTTAAACGTGAAACACCAATAACCGCAGCCAGCTCATACAGACCTGTGTCCTTTACTTTCGGCTGCCGGGAAGCTCTTTGAGATGATCATCCTAGAGTGGATCGTCCGAGCCTTTGCAGTTATTGCCGAGCAACAGACCGGATTTCGCCAACTTCCCTGCACTGCCGACAGCATCGCTGACGTTGTATGCACACTCGGAGATGCCGAACACATGAACAAAGTGGCATTTCTGGTTTTGGTAGATATTGAGTCTGCCTTTAACCACCTGCCACACCCAACCATCGAGACTGCGCTGGACCACATTCATGTCATTGGAAGATAGTGGAACTACATCCGGGCTTTCTTGTCGAGTCGCCAGCTCAAAGTTCGGGTAAGAAACGTATTCAGAAGTCCTGGGGTGTCAATGCCGGATTGCCCCAAGGTGCAGTGCTCAGTCCACTGCTCTTCAAACTCGCGCTGTCGAGCCTGCCTGACAGCATACCAACAGACCTAGAACACAGCGTATGCATTGGCGTTTATGCTGACGATGTTGCACTGTGGACCCGGGGAGGAAAGCGTCAGAGCAGCCAAATCAGGAAATATCTTCAAAGAGCCCTGGGCGTGATTTCGGAGTATATTACGGCAATCGGACTTCGGCTTTCCTCTGCCAAGTCAGAAGCTATGATATTCCATCCGAACCGCAGGGCACAGTATGAAATCCACCCTTTGGATGTACACGGCTCACGGCTTCGGTGGAAGACCCAGGTAAGATAACTTGGATTTACTATTGACCATCGCCAGACCTGGGGCCCAGCAATCAAACAGCTACTCGGCCAGTCCACTGAGTCCAGTCATATGCTGAAAGCCATCCATCAAATCTTGGCCAAGGGGTGCAGGTCCTCACACACTTGGGCACTTTGAATTTACGATGCCATGGTGTGATCCTCAGTCCTCTACGCTATGCCCCTTGTCACCGTCAGGGCAACATGGTGGTGGAAACTGCAGACCGAGCACAGGAATGTACTTCGGACTGCTCCAGGCTTGCCACGCTCGTCGCAGTGCGCGGCACTCTTGCTGAAGCCGGTGCTTGGCTCCTCGTGCTCCGCGTGCTACAGCAAGCCCTCAATCATGTCGAGCGGCTCCGTAAAGCTCCAGACGCAGGCGCCCTCCTCGCACGACTACGAGAACGATTTCACTCTAGAATGAGTGTGATTGTCCGTACCTTCGGAATGGTGATCGGCCAGCCCCCGACAGATCACATCATACCTCCTCCACCCCACGTGACGAATGACATCACCATAAGTGCAACTCTACCGCACGTGACCTCAAGAAGGATAGCGTCACTGTGCGAATTCAGGCATGAACCAACGGCCAGCTTGGAGAACATTACAGGCACACGCTAATATTCACCGATGGGTCCGTACTTCCAAACAAGGGGGCGGCGGCTGCAGCATTCATCGCGTCTGCCTTCGCTTCAGCCAGGCAATGCCGCCTTCCGGTTGCCAGCAGCTCCAAAACAGCAGAAATCACGGGCCTTCTCTTGGCTAGGGACATCATTAAGGAGCACGAGCAGAATCTCATCAACCGGAAAGTAGCCATCCTCTAAGATTCGAAGGCTGCCCTCCTGAGGCTCAACCGGGCCCACCTCAGCTGTCTCGCTGTACATCTTGCCAGCAAACTGCACAGCCTCAGAGCAAAAAGGCCTTAACATTCATCTGCAATGGCTATCTGCTCATAGGGGTCAAGGGAAATGAGGAGGCTGATCGCCTGGCAAAACAAGCGCATCATCCATCTACTTCGGCGAGTGAGGCAATCAGGCCCCTGGACGTCGCGCGGTCCCTTATCCGAAGGGAGCTCCAAGCCACGGACCCTGACTCCCGAGTTGCATCCGGCAAGCCACCGCACGCGCATCCTTCGAGGGGACTGAACATAGCTGACTTGGCTCTCCTTCGTCTGCGAATCGGCTTTCACCGCTGTGCGGAAAGAAGTCACAGGCTTGGCATCGCTAGTTCACCCGCCTGCCAACACTGTCCTGCAATAGAGACACTCGCGCATGCACTGCGCGAGTGTTTACAACATTCACAGGCTCGATCAGCGTTTAGAGCGTCGTATGCCAAACTGGGACAGCCTTCATGCACCTCATCAAACCTGTTGTTCCCGGAATGTCACACATCAAATCGCGAAGAAGCGTTCCCTGACCTGCTGCACTTTTTAAACGACACGGGACTGTCGGACCGCCTATGATGCCGCCAGTGCTGTCCATGCAGCGCGGCTTGTGACCGCCATCTTATTCTCCCTTTTTATCTTTTTTTCTGTCCATCCTCTTTCTGTATACACCCCTCCTAGACTCAGTCTTGATTGAGGTGCCCTCAACCCGAGAAGCTGTTATCGGCTGAGTAGACGTTCGTTTCTCTTCTAATAAAGCAACTCTCTCTCTCTCGCTCACTCGAGCTCCTGTGTTGTTTTCTTTCTTCCAGCTGAAGCTTTTCTCATTCCACTTGGATTTCTCTGTCTCGCTTTTTTCGCTCGCGTTCGCGCTCCTGTTTTTACCTCTCGAGCTCCTGTTCTAAGTTTTCTCGCTGGCGCTCAACCTCTGCAGCCTGACGTTTAGCGCTCTGCCTATCATTGGTTAGCTCAATCAATTCCGACAGCTCGTCATCGTCGGCCGCAACAGAAAGTATACGAAGGGATTTATCCAGTATCTCGATTTTGTGTGGAGAGACCAAAGCGCGAAGGGGGTTGGGACCATGTGGTTACGACGTTATATATATATATATATATATATATATATATATATATATAAGGGTTGGCAGTCAAGAAACCTCGGAAAGCAAAGGGGAGGTTGTGGTGGGTCATAGAAAGAGATGAAGAATTTTTTGAGTCGAAAAGAAGTGGTGAAAAATGCCCGCCGGGTGGGATCCTAGCCCACGACCTCCAGAATACCGGTCTGGTGCGAGGATCCCACCCGGCGGGCATTTTTTCACCACTTTCTTTTCGACTCACAAAATTCTTCATCTCTTTCTATGACCCACCACAACCTCCCCTTTGCTTTCCGAGGTTTTCTTGACTGCCAACCCTTACTTTCTGTCTTATTTCACGGAGCCCCTCATTTCCCATTTTCTGATTCGCTATATATATATATATATATATATATATATATATATATATATATATATATATATATATATTATTATATATATATATATATATATATATATAGGGTTTGGAAATGAGGGGCGCGTTAGACAATACAGAAAGAAATGCCGGCAGTCTGTTGTAGACTGCCGGCATTTCTTTCTGTATATATACATACATATATAGATATATAAGCAGTAGAAGAAACTTCCCCAGAAGAAATAGTTATTAAAACCAAAAACAGTGGTTTACTGACGCTTCGACTGGAGGTCCAGTCTTCATCTAAAGTATATATATATATATATATATATATATATATATGCGTATAAGACCCAAATAAGAGTTGGCGGGCAAGAAAACCCGGAAAGCAAAGGGGATGATGTGGTAGGTCATTGAAGCAGATAAAGATAAAGAATTACAAATTGTTTATCTGTTTCAATGACCTACCACATCCTCCCCTTTGCTTTCCGAGTTTTTTTTTTTTGACTGCCCACTCTTATTCCTGTCTTATTTTAACGAGCCCCTCATTTGATTGATTGATTGTAGGGTTTAACGCGCCGTCGCAACGCAGGCGATGAGGCGCGCCGTAGTGGAGGGCTCCGGATTAATTTTGACCACCTGGGGATCTTTAACGTGCGCCGAAATCTCGTACACACGGGCGTTTTTGCTTTTCGCCTCCATCAGAAAAGCGGCCTCCGCAGCCGGGAATCGAACCTGCGACCTCGTGCTTAGCAGCGCAACGCCTTAGCCACTGAGCCACCACGGCGGGTGAGCCCCTCATTTCCTATTCTGATTCGCTACATATATGTATATATATATATATATATATATATATATAGTATGCGAATGGGTGTGTGTATAAGGGGCTTGGACTTACCGGTTTGTTTTATTTAATTAGGGCTTAGCGTTTTTTTTTGTAAACTACTGGTTACGAAAAAACTACCAATTACGAGAAGTAAACTGAATAACGGTTAAGCAAGCATATTGTAGAGATAGGTAAAGATAATTTACTGGATAACAGAAATATGTCGATCTGGTGTGCTCTGGCTCGCAGCTCTACACGGGGGGAAAATTGGGGGAAGTGATGAGCTGTACATGATGATGGAAATACAGAAGTGACGCATATACACAATATTCGTGCGGCACTATGGTTGACCTAAGATCTGGCATCCAGCATAGTACTCTTTAAAAAAATCTATAACTGCCCTGTGTAGAAACAATCTGATCGGATATTGCAGAAAAAGTACAAACTTCAGTTGGCGTTTTTATCACGACGCTTGCCAGCGTGCAAACCAGAATCTTCCTCTGTTAGTTTGACAGCTCGTTTCAGTGCTGTTTTTTTCTATTGTAAGCGTTATTTCTTTATCCTTTAAGTCATAATTATTAGGTTAAAGTCCTATCTTTGGTTTGGCCTCCTGATATGTTGATTTATTTGGTTGTGTACGGTGACGGTCGCGACAGGAAGGCACGAAGGAAGGCTTCATAGAGGGTCAAAATGTGGGCCTCGATTTGGAGGATGATTCACGCAATACTACATTTAAAAACCCATAGCATGCTGTCACCACGTTTGAAAATTTCAAAAAAGTAAGGATAAGGAACAGTATAATTTTCATTTGGTTGCACAAAGTTTATTCTTTTGTTATATACAGAACAAGGTGAGGCAAGTTTTTATTCTACAGGTCTTGATGGAACAAAGTTCACACGTTTTCAATCTTAGTGCAATATCATACGGCACAAGAAAAAAATAAGTAAACCAGAAATGGAGCCAATATATCTAAGCAACACAGGCCAAATGTACAATGAACAATGAATGTAACATTCGCAAAATATTAGTGTTAAAGAAATTGAATGGGAGTACACGAACTGTACAGTTACACCGCGTCACCTAGCACGTTTACAACGACTTACGCAGTTTCTTGACCCACATAATGTACGCACTGTCTAGAAAGTCCAAGTATTCCCCTTTCTTTGTTGCGATCCTAATGCTGGGCTTACTTGGACCTTTAATAGAAATTTCATCAGCGCGTCAACTTGGGCCGGTGTCATGCGGCGACATCGATCTGATGTTAGGATTCTGTTCATGGTTGAAAAGCGTCGTTCGACGGCAGCCGTTCCCACAGGAAGAAGCAGTATTCTCTTTGCAGCTGATGCCAAAGCAGGGAACATTGCCTTCCTCTGGACCTCGCACGCAAGCCTTAATAGAGCTTGCTGCGAGGCCAGTTCTCCGGGATATCGTCTGTGAATTGATGATTCGGTTACCATGTCCTGCTCTGATGTTGCGCACAGTTGAGAGACACGCCTAAAATCAGGATTTTCTTGCTTTGCATGAAACGTGTCGTGAAACTATGCCAACTCTTGAAACCGGTCGCAAAACCTTGCACGCATGTTCTCCAAGATTTTAGTCTTGAAACTTGATCCAAGTTTTAGAAGATCCGCGTCACTGATGGTTTTGTCATCATCCATTCTGAGTTTGTTTACTTGAATTTCTTCGACAAGCTTCTGAGTCTCCATCCTTACATCTTCTACACGGATTTCTTCCAAGGGATGACATTACTGCACGCACAATTTCATGGCCTCACTTAGGTTAACCTTCGACGATTGCAAGCACTTGCTCAGACGAACAAGAGGCCCTAGAAGTCGAGACAATAGGACCAATATGAAAACGGTGTACTTCTTTCGGAACAAGAGAAGGAGTCCCCCGGCGTCCTTGTATGTGTGCTCTAATGCGCTGCAAATATAAGGGCAGTGCTCAACCACTACGTTCACGCTGCCCTCATAAGAAAGTCATCGTGTCTCTCCATGCTGAACAAGCTTATGGGAGAACCCTTCCATCGCTAGTTTAGCGCTCTGCAAAATCGTCAGTCGCTTGTGGCTTCCCCTAAAGGCACTGTACAATTTATTCAGCACACTCAGTAGTCTTTTATAGGGGGCGTCTGCCTGCAACTATGCACAAGAGCAAGCTGGAGGAGGTGGCTTCGGCAGTGCACGAAACGCTAATCAGCTGCATATTCTCTGAGTCGCGCTCGCACGCGCTCCCGTTTCCGCTGAAATTTACACACCCATCAAAAGAGACAGCGGAGATGTTTTCTGGCTTCAAGCCGACTTTTCTTAACTCGCCAATAAGCGTATTTGTTATGTCTTCGGCTTTCGTCGTCTCAAGGAATACGGCTGAAATAAATGTCTCTTTCACTTGGAAACTTTCGTGACAAGCACTAATGTGTCGAATTAAAGTGCTGAGAACCGCACGCCTGTTCACGTCCGTGCCTTCACCCGCACGTACAGAGTACGGCTGATCTTCGCTGAGTTTGTTTGCTACGTGCGCTGATACGGCTTCTCCGAAGGCATCCAGAAATTCTGTAATTGAAGATGATGACAGGAAATGGGCGTTCGGGGGTTTGTAGCCAATGTCCAAATCACCGGATCCATCCACAGATGCCGCTGTTGCGACCAAGTCAGGCTAGTTAGAAGTCGTGTGTGAAATTTCAGATTTGAAGATATAGTACGAGAGCTTCATGAGGTTCTTCGTACAGCCAGTATTCTGCTCGCCTTGTCTTTGTGACTGGGTTATTAGCATCGAGCATATAGTCTCTCCCGACAGGCACTGCGATGCTTTAACAGCCGTTTTGTGCTGGTTACCGTTTGCATGTTTGGAGGCCTTGTCTTCTAGCTTTTTTGAAGACGCCAGCGAAATGAGCTCGGTCAACCATGGGCCTTTCTTGAATGCCACGCTACATTCATTGCACTTGTACCCCTCCGTATCCGCTCAATCCAGGGATTTTTACTGTAGGAAGAGCATTTTGGTGGGTCTTCCTTACCACGTCTGGAGAGCTCGTAGTCTGGTGACTGCTGTTGGAGCTACAAATCAGAATTATGACATATGCTCCTGCCTCGTGGATATGTTGGCCTTGCGCTTTCATCTTCTCTGTCAGGTGAACCGTCTTGGGGTGTGCGTGCTGTAACGGTGTACCGCACTAAGATTGCGTCAGAAACATTTATACTCTTGTAAATACACCACATTTGCGAACACAGTCACTGCTCGACGTAAATATGTATTTGCAACGCATACAAACGTGAATCCCAGTCTTGAACTTGCCGCAAAGGCAGTGGCGACAGTGGTGAGCTAGCCGGATGCTCCCGCGATTACTTTAGAAACCGGCCGCTAGAGGCATTTCAGTGCGCCCCTACAGGCAGCGCTCGAGGTGTACAGCGTGTAGCAGTTGTATAGTTCTCAGCGCGACCAACAAATCCAAGCGCAACTCGACAAAGCTCCAACACCTGCGGTTTTTTCAGCGCTTTCAAATTAACGGCTGTATAACGTACTACATTTTACTGTGCCAAAATGGTATCGTACGAATAACTGAAGCGAGATAGACACACACCCTACCAGCTATCCTCTGAAGCCTGGTAAAACAGAAAGGTCCCGTGCTCATCATTGACCGCCGTGAATTTTGCGAAGTCTCAGCTGCCTCGACGGCCGTTAAATTGGATACTGCACCTCTGGCACCAGTTATTACATTGGCGAAGTCATCCCCGGACCAATTTGATTGATTGATGATTGCAGGGTTTAACGCGCCGACGCAACGCAGGCGAAGAGGCGTGCATTAGTGGAGGGCTCAGGAATAATTTTGACCACCTGGGGATCTTTAACGTGCGCCGGCATTTGGTACACTTGAGCGTTTTTACTTTTCGCCTCCATCAGGAAAGCGGCCGCCATGACCGGGAATCGAATCCGCGACCTCGTGCTCAGGAGCGCATCGCCTTAGCCACACACCCCAGGCGGCGGGTGTAAAGGTCCACTCATGGGGTCAGTGGCCAGGCGCCCAGGCCACGCGTGTGACAGGATAGATCCCCGCCGCTCAGTCTAGCGGCACAGCACTGCCGACACTACGCCGTGGTCGACGCCAATTCGCCGCGGCGTGTTCGGGTGATGGCTTATCTGGACGGAGGAATGCCGCGGGGATAATCCCCCTTTAAGAATGCAGACGGCCCCGCAAGTTCCCAGAATTGTTGACTTAGCGGACAACGGAGGGGTGGTGATCGTCGTCTGACCGCGCGGTGCGGCGGCTCGTCCGCGAGACACCATTGTTACGCGCCCTCGCCGGGAAGGCGTATAGCCGCCGATTTTCACTCCCAACCCTCGCCGCCGCGTGCTTTCTCGCCCACGGGCCGGTTTTTGATCCGAAGGTGGTGGCGCCTTATTGAATATTCCGAAGATGGCGGAGTGACAGCTGTCTACGCGAATTCGGGCCCTCCCGTACGCGTGTACGGAAGCTAGAGGGGCGTTCCTGAGAGAGATAATTACCGAGGTGTTATAAGGCCGAACTTGGCCGTTCGAAAGCGTTCTTGTCTGAGCTCGCAGCTAGGCAGGTTCCCGGCGAGACAAGGAGTCTCGACCGCTAAAGCTAGGTTGGGATTTGTGAGCCTCCTAAGCGAAAAGTAGACTTCGGATCGCGTCGTAAACTTTGGATACACCAGTGTACCGGGCAACTAGACGGATCCTGCGGTGGGAACAGAGTCCCGGCCGTCGTTTCTCGAGCGGTTGGTGTACGCTCCGAGCATAGGAGAGTTAAATGGAGTTGAGAAGCTCGAGTGACTTGTACGCACTTAGAGCTAGCGTCTAACTGAAGTTTGAAGTTTTTCCGTTTATATTACTCCAGTACCCAGTTATCCTAATGTAAATTGTTGTATATAAACTTTTCGTTTCCCTTCATCGACTACAAACACCTCGAGCTAATCAATTTGGTCGCCATCTCCGAGAACTTCAACACCATCGCCCGGCGATCCTCCTGACAAAATCAACCGTAGCCCGGGCGATTGGGTTCCTCATCGACACCAGACTTCGGGCAAACGAACATCAACAATCTTTACTGAGGGTATCCCCGAACCGGGCTCCATCACTTCCGTTATGTAGTGGTAGCGTTTTGGACGAGCGGCGAGCAGAGGCAGCTGCCCTGGTGTTAGCGACAAGGGGCCGAAGGCAAAAAGTAACTGTTTAACTGCTTGACGAGAGATGAGCAGCGATGACACTGGAACAGCACCATTCCAGGTGAGCTTACAGCACGACTCGAACAGAGCAAGAGCAGCATCTGATGCTGTCGACCGAATGAAACGCGCGCTTTAAGGGAACGCGTATTTATACCCCGAAGCGCCAACGGTCAAACACAAACACAACTCCCAGCCTATCGCGGAGAAGATAACGACCAACTCGACCCTGACGTCACCGAAGCAGAATTCGGGACGGCTCTTCAAACCGTCAAACCTGGCTCAGCTCCCGGTCCCGACTCTGTCACCAACAAGCCGAAACTTAAATGACGCCTCCATCACACAATTAACCGTTTACTACAATCACTACTGGCGAATTGGCACTTTCCCCCCAGACTGGCGCACAGCAGCAATTTCTTTTATCCCAATACCCAGCAAGCCTGTAGCCCTCAATCAACTCCTCCCAATCTCGCTTACCTACTGCGTTGGCAAAGGGCTGGAACACGTCATCCTAGCAAGACTCACCCACCACGTAATTCAAACCGAAGCCCTCGCGCAAGAAATCCTTGGATTCAATTTGAACTCTCTGCTCAAGATCTACTACTAAAAGCAATTAATGAACTTATCGAGCCTCACAACAAAGTGGACAATGCAGCCGTGCTGGCGCTTGATCTTAAGAAAGCCTTCGACATGGCCACTCACAAGGCAATAATGGCCAGCCTCTCAGCCATTTCCCCCAGTTTGAGGGTGTATAACTATGCCAGAGGTTTCCTGAGTGCCTGGGCCCACACGCCATATGCCTGGGCCCACACACTAGCGGCCCATACCATCTGGTCAGCCGAGGTACTCCCCAAGGGGCCATCCTCTCCCCCAGGCTTTTAAATCTCGCCCTCCTGCATGTTGCCCAATCTATCAAACAGATCCCGCACATTCGTTTTGGCATATACGCGGATGACATTCCACTCTTGGCACCAGGAGGTAATGATGGACATATTGAAAGCACCCTCTAAGCTGGCGCCGATGCGGTCAGCTGTCAGGCAGCTTTGGCCGGAATCACCTGCTCCTCTTCCAAATCAGAGCTGTTAATCCTCCCTCCTCGCACACGTAATCGTTCAAATTCCCAAATTGAAATAACGGTACAAGGCAATACACTCCGTAAAGTCTCCCGCCTCAGAATCCTCGGGCTACTTATCAAGCAGTATCGATCCAATGCTTTCTTCATACAAGTCGAATCTCATGTCGACCAAATTATTACTCTCCTTCGGCGGGTAACCAACCGATACCATGGTCTAGATGAACGGGACCACCTTCACCTGGTGCACTCATTTTTATCAGCCGCCTCCTCTATACCCTGCCATATATGCAAGCGTCCAAGGTCAAGCTGAACAAGATCGGCGGCCTCATCTGCAAGGTCTACCACGCCACCTGCAGATACCCACTAACGCATCCAAGGATCCTCTGCTCATGCTGGGAGTTTTTAACACTGCCACCGAATTAGTTGAAGCCCATTTATCATCCCAAAGAAATCGCCTAGAACTAACGGAAACGAGCAAGTCTATTCTCGCTCCTCAAGGCATTCCTCTGACCGAACAAGATAAAAGTGTCATGCATATTCCTGTTGAAATTCGGGAAAATATATTCACGAGGCCCCTCCCCCGACATATGCACCCCGTCTACAACTCAGCGCGCCGCCAACCCGTACACGCGCTTTGGACCGGGCACTGGCAAAATGGCCGGAAGCGGTGTACTGTGATGCGGCGGAATACCGACATAACAACGCCTACGCTCTGGTTGTCACGCGCAGCTCCACTTGCAGCCCCCCCCCCCCCCAGCACGCTTACCATCTTAACTACCTCCCCCACAACGAAAAAGGAAGAGGCCATTGCGCTGGCCCTTGCACAACGTCCAACCCCGCCCAAGATAGTCACAGATTCCAAGCTGGCTCTGCTGCATTTTGTATGGGGGACCATTTCTTCTGAAGTCCTTCGCATAATTCAGAATAACCCCCCTCAAAAGATGGTGGAGTTGTTGTGGGCCCCGGCTCAAACTGGCATGCAGGGAAACGAACTTTCCCATGCCATTGCCCGCGATCTCACACTCCGGGCTGGTGTGAGCATCGTACCCCCACACGGTTCACGCTCCTCCAAAAATGTCTCTTCACGTTCAACGACATCGTAGAGCACTACCGTCTCTTTTGTCGTACTTTCTCTCCCGCCAATTCCTCCCTCACACCTCACCAAACCCGCTAATGGCGACTCTTGCAAACAGACTCCTTCCCATGCAGAGCCCGCCTACACCACATCCACCCCTCATCATTTCCGTCTCCCAACTGTCCCCAATGCGGCCAACGTGCCACTCTGGAACATTCCATGTGGCGCTTGCCCTTACGACCCCTTCTCTCGAATCTCCAGCAGCGAGAAATGGAGAGAGGCGTTGGGTAGCTCTAGCCGGGAGATTCAGGAGGCGCTGGTACGCAGAACTACCGAAGTCGCGGCTAGCCTCCGTCCAGCCGCCACGAACCCTCAGTAATCATGGCTCAAATAAAAGCTCTCTCTCTCTCTCTCTCTCTCAAACAGCTTTCATAGTGCTTTGCACTCGACACAAAAAGATTACGGACACACACGAACACTCTTTCCCAGTCACGTGAAGGCAAACACACGTTGTCTGAGAAAAGGGGGTAGAGGTAAAATCGGCGAGCGGCGTCCGCTCGCAGATGCAAGTCTCTACACGTCTCCGCTAGAAAAGTTTATTTTCTAGTTTGTAACTGCCAAGGCGTGGGTCACCGCCAGCGGGGCCCCCGCGGCCAGCGCTTGTGGTAACACGTTTTAGGAAAGCAGGCTTTCATGCAGCATATTAGAACTTCCCCACACTATACCGTACTTGCAACACACGCGCACACTGTAGCGGTGCGCTGAATCGTAACACTGCCCATAGACCGAAAACGCAATAGGGGTCGGCCAAGAATTCGATGGAGAATTGAGGTACAGAAATTTGAGGGAAAGCGTGGATTCCACTGGCACTCGATAGACGCGGCTGGCGTTCTTGGGAGAGGCCTCCGTTCTGCAGTGGGCGCAGACAAACCTGTTGGTGATGGTGATGATGATGATAACGATGCTTGTGATGATGATGGTGGTGGTGGTGACATCCTCCTCGGACCTACCATTGTTGCCTCCATACAAATGCAAGGAATATCCATGGTTTGATGAACTTCGTGGAATATGATAGGTGTTGGTTGGGCAAGGTTGTTTACGAGTGGGCCCGTCGTAAACACTATATATAGGTTCGGATCTTGTTTTACTGTTTCACTTGATACAAAAATCGCTCCATCAATGCGAACCTGAAAAATTTCCGGATTCATTCATAATCATTACCACGATACTTTATGTCCTCTGCAGAGTTCATAGTTCTCCCGATTGACCTCCTACTGCTCCTTAAAAATTCAGTGCTTACAGTCACTGACAAGGAATACAAGGGACGCCCCGAAGGGCTAACTTTGTAATTAGAATCAAAACACGGGTGCGTATAAATACAGTATTAATATTGTACTATCACTGCACTTTACCTACTCTATTAAAAACCGATCCAAAGAAGTTCTGGCGCACGGTAAACCCTAAGCAAACTAACTCATTTCCTGCATTAAAAAGTGCTGATGGCAGCTTACTTTCACTCAGTGAGTGCGCTGATACTCTAAATAACCACTTTAGTGAAGTATTTACTGAAGAACTACCAATAAATGAGTCATTAAACCTTGCTGAAATAGCAATAAGTCATCCATTTCCTGAAATAGCCATCACCACAAATGGTGTAGCCTGCCCTATCAATCGCCTTTCCCCTATCACCAGTCCTGGACCCGATGGCATCACTACCAAACTACTGAAACTCACGATGGATAAATCATCTTTTCTTCTAGCTCTAATTTTTCAGCAATCACTTGACTCAGGATGTATCCCAGACGACTGGAGAATAGCAGAAGTAACTTCAATTTTCAAATCAGGTGATAGCTCTAGTCCTTGTAATTACAGACCAATTTCTATTACATCAGTTTGTTGTAAGATATTAGAACACATACTGTATTCCCAAATAATGACCCCATTGAACCTAAATAATCTTCTCCTGGAAACGCAGCATGGTTTCAGGCGCAATAAGTCCTGCCAGACACAACTATTTAAACTAATAACTGATCTCCACACTTCTTTGCATTCTTCTTCTTACATCGATGCCATTTTTATAGATAGGTCTAAAGCTTTTGACCGCGTGCCCCATAAGTGATTACTGCTTAAAATTCGCAATCTCCAGTTGGACCTAAACACTACTCGTTGGATTGAGGCATTCCTAAATAACCGCACTCAGTCAGTAAAAATAAATAATTTCTTATCTAAAAGCGTGCGCGTTAAATCTGGGGTACCACAAGGCTCTGTTTGGGGCCCCTTACTGTTCCTAATATATATAAACGATATAGCTAACAACATAGACTCCAACATACGCCTTTTCGCTGACGACTGTGTTGTTTACAGAACAATAGTTAATCTGGATGATGTTGTTACTTTACAATCTGATCTAACAAAGTTAACAAATTGGTGTCGTACATGGCAAATGGAAACTAATACGGATAAGACAAAATATGTAAAATTTTCTACAAGTACTGATCAATCCCCTAATAGTTACACAATTAATCATACGCAAGTTGAACCAGTTTCCTCATTTAAATATTTAGGAGTTATTCTTAATGCAAACCTGACTTGGAACTCTCACGTCGAATTTATCATTACCAAAGCGCTGAAAAAACTTGGCCTTCTAAAGCATCGATTACGGCAGGCTAACTCTGACACCAGGCTTCACGCTTATCTTCGCTAATTATTCCTTCAGTAGAGTATGCGTCAATAATATGGCACCCCCCCCATCTTTATCTTACAAACTTACTAGAATCCGTTCAAATAAAGCTGCAAGGTTCATTATTATCATCATACTCCCGACAAGCAAAGTGTATCTTCCATGAAAAAATCCTTGCCCTTCCACCCCTTGCCACGCGCAGAAAATTTTCCAGGCTGTCATACTTCCACTCTCTGTATCACAGCGCCCACCCGTTTGCACGCACTCACATTCGTCCAGCTCCGCACGTTTCATCTCGCCTTGATCATGCGCATAAAGTCCACCCTATATTCGCCAGAACAAACGCTTATCAACAATTCCCCGCTTCTACTCAGCATCGCCGAATGGAATTCATTGCCATCCCACATAGCCATCTTGACGCAGACTTCATTGTTTTCAATCTGCAACTCTTAGCCCTTCCTTGAAAATGAATATTTATGAATGTTTTTTTTACGGCTTCACATCTGTATTTCCGCTGTACGTCACTTCTTGTGCCTAAAATGTTTCTTTTTAGTGTAGTAGTTCCTATTGTTCATGTGGTTGATTTATTGAACTGTGTTGCCAATAACTGATTTTATCTGTGTATAATTTAGTCCCCCCCTATGTAATGCCCACGGGCCCTTAGGGTATGTATATGTATGTATGTATGAGGACACTTTGAGGCCACGCAAATAAATGTGTACTCCGTATTTACCAGACAAAACTATGGAAAACACACGAAACGACCCTGTTCTTAAGAACAAGTCTCCGCCAATTATTTCTTTTACATTATACTCTCTGTGTCTAGCTAGGACAACACATGATTGAAATAGTTGCAGGCAGCCGCAACCGTGGCAATTAAGAAATGGCCAACGCTTCGTCTGTGTTCCTTAACCGCTTATGAAATCGCCACTACTGTGGGGCGTATTGCTTCCTGCACGATATCGGAACTTCATACGCCACCCTGGTTGCGGTTGCTACACAAGGCGTGCATGTTGTTAGGCGCAAAGTGGGTGTTTGGCTGGAGGAGCTAGTAGGAAGCGGTTAGTGTTGAGTAGTAGGTTCAGTATGCTTTCAGTGAAAATGAAATCGGGTTTTGGACGCCGTGTGACTTCGATGGTCACCGCGTCCAAATGCACTGCTACGAATCAGCGCACCGGTGTGCTGCAAGCTTCGTGCAGAGCTTTTGTGCTTTGTAGAAGAGCTAACCGCTAGTGCGCCTTCCACGTGGACGCCTTTCTGTCAGTGAATCAAGCTTGCAGCGGCCGCCAGCAGATCCTGCGTTTGATCGTGTGTCGCACCCATTTTTGTTTTAGTTGTTAGAGTGGGCCACAATTGGTTTGGTTGTTTTAAAAGGAGTACGTCTCTATTATAGTAACTTCTCTACCGGCATAATTGTTAATGGTCACCCTTCGTCAGTAAAGCAAGGTTGCCCGCTATCGCCTTTACGTTTTGCACTCTACTTGGAGCGTTTATGTCGGAGTGTGCTATAATGCAGTAGCATTCGGGGTTTCATATGTTCGGAACCGAACTCAAACTACTGGCGTATGCTGACGATTTGGACTTTTTCTGTAGTCATAAACCAAGTATCGATAAAGTTACTTGTGTGCCATCGAATTCGGGTTAGTTCCTGGTGCTACAGTCAACCTTTCGAGGAGCTCCGGACTTTGGTTCGGCTCATGGGCAACAACACCAACTGAGTATGCCGAAATGCAATGGTCCTGTGAACCACCTAATTATTTCGGAGTTCCGCTGGACTCCTACCGACAAAGCGCCCAATATTGTCGGGGGCGCACTGAGGCCCTTCGTAGTTATACGCAGGCTTTTGTTCCACATACTCTGTCTATTTTGGGAAAGGCCCAGGCATATAACGTGTTCCTGGCATCCATATCGCTCAATGTAATGCAAATTTTTCATTGCGCTCGGAGTCGCATACAGCGGTTTCATCGGATTTTCGAAACATTTGTGGGGTCGTCTACCATGGAGCCAATGAGGTGCGACACCCTTTTTAGACCGGTCTGTTCTGGCGGGCTGGATTTAATTCATATTTTTGTGCGGGAGATAGTTGAAATAGTGTTTTTGAGCATCCACCCACCATGTTATTTCCGCTTTTCTGCAAGTTAACCTCTCCAAGGGTTTGCCCAACCTTGTTGTCTCATCATCATTCTCTACCAGACGTTGTTTGTGGGAGTTTATGTATGAAGACTACAATAAGGTTTTTGTTTATTCGTTTTCCCCAGATTATATGTTCACTGTATCTCGTGTTAATCTCTACAAGGACCTGAATCCCATGCTTTTCCTAGCACCACTGCATTTAACTGTTTATTCTAAGTTGGCTAGACAAGATGTGCTCTTTCATGTCCGTAAAATGCCACTGTCTCCCTTAAAAAAAACGTTCTTCTTCAAACTGTGCTGCGAAACTTTGCCTGTTAAGACGTGGCTGCACAATCTGAATATTTTTTACTCTTTTTGAACTGTCGCCTGTGCGATGCACCTGAAACTATTGAGCACTGCTTTATAAATTGTAAGGATGCCATACTCTTTTGGGATGTCCTCCAAACTCTCAAGAAAGACTTAGAATTGTCTCCACAAGGTATACGGTATCCCGTATAACCCGAAGACGGTGATGCGCCATATGATTGTTTTTCTAATCGCTCTGCATAGTTAATGCAAAAAGTGAATGCTGGATAGGCACGCTGAGCCTATGGTTTCTTCTAGAGCACACTTCTGCCAAATGATCATTAATCTTAAAGACGTCTATGACCAAAATGACTCTTGCACTTATTGGTATCCCCTCCTTATTAGTTGTTCACTGCTTCCCCCGATTTCAACTAAGTGTACATAATAGTTCATTCTGTTTAGTCTGGTTTTTCAGCTTGTAATCAACTTATTTGTATGTGTACGTAATCAACTCATTCGTATGTGCCAATAGTTGTAAGTATGTGTTATAATATCGTTTCCTACATTGACAAGTAGTGCAATAAATACCACGCACAAAAAAAGGCTCGTGGTCGAGTGGTCGGAAGCGCTAGGCACTTCCTTCTTGCAAGCCGCGAGTTCGAATTCCCGAGAGTGCATGTTTTTTTTTTCTTGAAGTTGATTTTTGTGTTTTCGGCCAGTGTTTTCTGTACTGAATAATACACCATTTTTGCGTTCTGACGTTCATTGCTCCACGAGCTAGTTCGCAGAACGCGCCCACACGGACACACTGACGCGCTAGCGGGTTCTCATTGGCGTGCTGTTGCCATAAGCACCGACTACTTGCGGGCAGTGGGAACAGTCTCGGATCAGCCTACCTTTGGCCTGGTGAGAAGACGCCTTATACGATACAGGCATATGAGCCAGGCAAGCCCCAAAGATGGGGAAAAAGGGCGTCGCATTTGAGTGTCTGTGGCGACGCGGAGGGCGTTCGTCTACTACGTACGTTGCGGCTAGTTATTTCTACGATGCAAAACCGTGCTGGTAGGCTTATCTGACGCATTTTACAGCCTACAACATGGCAAAAGCGTGGTATACCGATTTCTGAGATATCGAGAATGCCCATCCAACGATAACGTCGGATACCAGCATGTTGTTTCACAGAACTGGAACCGAAACTTGTTTCACTTCCGCTCTTGGACATCGTCCTATCACGTAGCACTTTTTACTGACGCCACTGCTGTTAGTTGGTGCGGCCGCCGGAAACCGCGCATGGAAGTTTTTCTTCTTTCGGTCGTTATCAAATAAATACCGCCTTATCGTCCCAATAAAAGATGAATAATGTGCTTAGTTGAGCCAGTCTACGCAGTGCAAGCAAAAACAGGAGCTTCACAAATTCACTTCAGTGCCCCTTTAAAGGAGCCATGAAGGCAATACGCAGGTTTGGTTCATTGCAAAGATTTCCTCGTTAAAGACAGAACTTTTAACCGAAAATTCACTATTATAAGCTGTACAATGAGGAAAACAGACAATAGCCATGCGACTCAGCAGCGATTTTTCCGCTCTGAGCCCATTACGTATTATGGGCAATTTGTTGGGATTGGCTGAGGCCGACAAAATCCAACGCGAATAAACAGGTTAAAGAAGAACCATATACGCTTACAAAACCACCTACGGGCGCCTAAATTTAGTGGACATTATTTTTATAGCAGTAACAATGTTGGGCTAAGCAATACAATTTACAAACAAACACCTAAGTATGGTTCCTAAATATTTTTAGGGACCATAGCCTAAGCATACCACTCGTGCGTACGGTGCGCGCTATGCCGGGCGACATTGCACAGCGGTGTGGTTGCTAAGGTGTTGCACAGCAATTGTGGTTGCGTAGCTAAGGTGTGTCTTTACTGCGCATGCGGAGGCGAAGGAAATGTGTATTTAGCCAGGCATAGAGATAGTATACTTAGCCAGGGGAGTCTGTTTCCAATAAATCAGTTGTAAGTCCAGTGCCTTCCATGTCTGTAATCTCGCCTTGTGTGGCGTCTTAACAATAGTTCCCACTTCAAAGACTATGTACCAACTGGCCCATCATTTTAAGGCTTAGTCAACTTATAACCGGAATGGTTTACCTGCTGCGGCCCAAGAACGTTTGAAAACGGATGTATTGTGCCAACACAAATTCCCGCGACCATGAAGGTGAGTCGTGCGGCAACGCTTTTAACTGTATGTGATATAAAAAGAGGTATTTAAAAATTATAAATTGGTACCCAGCTAGAACAATATTAAAATGCAGTCTCATATTCTTTTATGCATTTTTATATTAACGCGTCGAAACCGATGGAGCCGTTTGTATACGTACGGTAGTGTCAAGTTTAGGAACTACATGCGCCACCTTTCATGCTTAAAAAAGGTAACAGCCAAAACAAAATTATTTCTAGAAATTCATTTAAAAATTTCTTGTGGTTACCTCACTATATAAAACACTAACTTTCAAGTAAGCTAAAGCAAGTAAACTCCAAAAAATCGGTTGTTTGTTGCTCTAAATTGAAAAAGCAAAATAAGATAAAAACGAGAAAAAGTTATTATGTGGGCGCTGACTATCTTTTTTAAATTTTTTACCGGCACGGTACAACACCCCCCGAAAAACGTTTCTGGTTACGCCACTCGCCCACTACATCCAGATCCCCTCCCTTCCCTATCCTCTGCGCGCTGAATGCGCACCCACCATCTTGACCTGAAGGACCAACAACGCCTGATCAACCGGGCTACCGAGGCTGAGCATACGCGCGGCTTCCTGAACTGAGGACGCCAACCACCTTTCTTGGTTTTGCTTTTGAACAGCGATACTCTTCATGCTGGTGGTTAGGGTGGCGAACGTGCGTATGCCGGCGAACGTGCTCAGCACAACCGCGCCGAGCGATGACGTCCTAGCGGGCGCCGGCACCACTTCACCGTAGGCCTCGCGGCGCCGTACGAAGGCCTCGCATCCGCGAATGCTAGAGTGAACTAGAATACTTGGTATTCTAGTTCACTCTAGCGAATGCGGTGCTAAACCGTGACGTCGCCACGGGGGTATACGCCTCGAGCTTCGCGATGGCTTCGCCGCCTGCCGCCGCTTCTCCGCGGCGTCTGCGGGATCAGCGCTGGGTAGATGACAGGGGTTTGTGATGATGTGAGGGTTCGGTGGTGTAAAGGACGGGACGTGCAAACAAGAACGACGACCGAGCCACAACAAGAAGGTGAAACGTAGATGCATTATATTGCAAGGAGAAGGAAGACGGAGATGCGCAGAACGGGATGATAAAAGAACAAAATTGAAAAAATAAAAGAATGAAACACCAAGAGAGAGGTAAGTGTGATGAAGTCCTTCCCTGTCGCAGTTCTGTGGTGATTCGTGAGTAGGATCGCAAGCATGAGGGAAAACACAATGGTCTCACTTATGTAGTCCGTTGTGAATAGGTCACGAGTGACATCGGTGGCCCCACGCTGACCGGAACGGCAGCGTCCACATAGACTACATCGGGTCGGACCGGGAGACGTTTCTGTAAAACTCGTGCCCTTTGTTCTCTACGGCCCGCGTTGTGAATATGGTTAAGGTTGCGAGGGATCGGTCTGATGATGAGATTGGAGTGAATGTCGCTGGAGGGGACATTTTGGTAAGGCCGTCCAGAGTGGTTATTCCTAATTGTTTGAGAATGTGATGCCCAGAGGGAGTATTCGATAGGCAGACCACCTCATTGGATAAATGGGATTGGATCCCAAGTACCTCGAGTCTAATAGTAGAAGTGTTAATAGGGAGGTGAAGGGTAGCTTTGTATGCCCGGTAGATGAGGCGACTGACTTTCTATAATTCATTTTTACTGGGTTTTAAGTAGGGAGTGAGTGTGATCCTACTGATAACAAATGCATACATCAGTCGGATCCTCTCCGCCTCCTTGAGTCCCTTGCGACGGTTAAAGGTTCGCTGAATGAGCCCAATAGTTTGGGTGGCATGCTGTCTCAATTTATGGAGAAATTGTGTGTTGGCTGGATTCAGTACAGCGACCTGAGTTTAAGGAACAGGACTGGCTATCTTAGTTTTAATGTCCGGAGCAAGTTTACAATTTGTTTTTAGAAGTAATAGGAGCAGTTCTGATTTATTGGGGGAGCACGAAAGCCCTAAACGTCCAGCTTCTTCTACTACGATCTGAGCACCTGCCTGCAGAATCTCCTCTATGTGCGAATCACTGCCGCGCGGGACCCATAAGGTCATGTCATCGGCGTATACGCTCAACCTGAAATCGGGACTTCGTCCTAATCGTTTGGGAATATTTAGTATGGCCAGCATGAATATTAAAGCAGAGATCACCGCTCCTTGTAGGGTTCCTTTGCGTGGATGTTCAATCGTGTCAAAGGTAATGCCCCCTATTTGGATAATTGGAGTTCGGCTGGACAGAAAGCTACGTATATAGTTATACGTGCGGGCTCCAGGATTAATAGACTACAGTTCGTTCATTACGGCTTCGCGGGATACGTTTTCAAATGTCTTAGTTAAATCAAAGCCAAGATTAGCTACCGTGCCCAGGTTATTTCGTAGTGTTATTATTCGGGAAATTTGGAGGAGGGCATCTTGTGTGGACAGGCCAGCACGGTACCCTATAATAAAGTGTGGGAGAGACTGGAAACCTCGAAGGTGGGAGACTAGCCGGGTGAGAATGACGTGTTCAAAGAGCTTCCCCCAGCAGGATGTAAGGGACATGGATCGAAGATGTTCTAATGACAATGGTTTTGTTGCTTCGGGGATAAATATATATTTAGCATGTTTTCACGATTACGGTAGGGGGCCTTGTTGCCAATAATACTTAAGCATCCCGTTAGAAAGGTGATAGAGCTGTCATCTAGATTCCGGCCCATTTTATTGGTTACCGGGTCAGGGCTTGTGGCTGACCGTGACCGAAGTCTTAGTACGGCTCAGATGGCGTTGTCGAGGATGTGCTTTGGTGGAGTGAGTGAGGGTAATGTCAGTTTGAATAATGAAGTGATCATTCCCAAGGGAGGTGTCGCTGACTGTCCATCGGGTGTCCTTGACACGAAGCGTAAATGTGAGATCCGCGGTGGAGTCTTTTTGAACACTGTTACCGATCATTGTTGGGGTGTTGGGATCTGATTCTAAAATAAGATGATGGATTGGCACCTGGTCCTAGAGCTGCCGTCCCTTTTTTTTCAGCTGGGGTAGCCCCACCCTGTTTCAGGTTCATTGAAATCCCCTACAACCAGAGCATGTGAACCAGCCTCTTTCTGGGCAAGGGAGAATGAAAGGTTGAATTTATGATTTTGCGCTTTGGGGTTACTATATACGTTTAGAACAAAAGCTTGGAGTTTCTTTTTCGTGGGAAAAATCGTGATAAGGTTACGGAGAATTTATACGCTGTCGAATTGGGTCCTTTGTGCTGAGATGTTCAGCTGGATTAGTGCATCTGTTTTGGGCTCAGTATCTCCCTGCCTGGTTTTGCATCAGGCAAGCTTAACTATTGCACCCGTTTCTTGTAAGGCTATGACATGTGGGGGACAGACAACCGATTGAAAGTGTAGCTGCAGGTTTCTACGCTTATTTGGAAGCCTCTGCAGTTCCACTGCGAGACCCTGACGGCCTTGGAACTTTAATAATGGACAGGCTCATAGTTAGTAGTTACGGAGAGGTTCTATCCCACTTGGTTATTTATGCGACTGATAACAGTGCTCATGTAAGTGTGCTTTTCGGTGCGAAGTTCATCAATGCTAGATGTCAAGCTGAATTGAAGGGTGCCTAAATTTGCCTGTAGTGCTTGATAGTGTCCTGGGTATTTGTTCTTTTTTTCTGCTATAGTATGCCTGTACAATACCGCATTCTGCTCGAGGGTGGCGAACTGCTGGTCTATCTGCTCATTCCGCGTGCTTTTCTCAGCTCCCATTTAGGGAGCGTCGTGGATTGCACCGTGTTTGGATGGAGGAGGATTCCGAGCGTGGTCTTCGCGAGTACGGTTCTCGATCTAAAGATCCTGAGACCTGTTGTCTTGCCGCAAGGATGCATTTTCTTGCCTGAGCAGGGTGATTTAAGCGGTGATATTAGCTAGTTCCTTTATTATATCTGGGGAGACAGATAGAGGGTGTCGTTGGGTTTGAGGGGAGCAGTGTGAGTTGGCACTGGGGCCGGTCACCTTGTTTCCACCGCCAGGCGTAGTGTTCTTCGGTGGTTGGATGGGCTGCTGCTTGTTTCACTTCTGCAACCCGGGTGGGGGCTTCGTTCCGCCTTCAGCCTGAAGAGGTTTTTGGGCGCTGGTGCCTGGATGTGCCTCCTGTCTGGCACCCACTGGTTGGAGATCCTGGGTGTCCCTTTGGTCTTGTTCAGAAGCAGCTACCTGGACGTAGGTTTGATGAAGTTTGCGGGGTTGAAAGTGGCGTAGACAGTCTGACCTGTGACGTGATGTGCGGGCCATCGCACACAGAGCACGTAGGAGTGCAGCGGTGGGGTTCATCAGGATTGGGTGTCCAGCATTTGGAGCATCTTGGGGTTGCATCCGCGGTAGGGCAAACGTCCTGGCGATGTCCGGGTTGCCAGTATGACGGGCAGGCTTCGGTCTTGCGGCGAAAGGGCTTGCAACGGGACGTTGCTGCCCTATATCGGGTCGAGTAGGGGACTCGGGGGCCATCGAATAGGATTTGGGCCATGTTCGAGGTGCCAAGTCGTTTCGTCTAAAGGCACTGGTTCATCAAAGGTACATCAGGATTGTAGTCGATAATGGTGCGGTATATTTCATCGGGTGTGTCGTCTTCGGATATGTTAAAGATGACTCCCACTGCCGTATTAGCTGGAGCGGAAACGTGTGCGGTGACTTCGTACAGGCGACCTTTCAGAGACAGGGACTAGATGGCTGAGTATTTTTCAGACCGTTCTTCTGAGGGAATGCGGATCAGCACAAAGTTGGCCTCATGCTGGACCCGTATTTGATCTGTCGGGCTTTGTCGGATGTTGGCTTGTTGAAAAACAGCGTTGCAAGGGAGGCCTGAGCCACTGACCTGAGATCGAGTCCTTTGCGTTCCCGGAGGACGGCCTTGATGTCAGTTGCCTTAAGTGGCATAGCAGGTGGGTTGCGCCGAGTGTAGTGGCTGCCCTTAATTCGCCACGCTTGGTTTCTCGTGGATGCTGAAAAGTTATTTGCACCGTTGAGAAATGTACATTGCCGGTGCCGTATAGTTCCCATCCGGTTTGACTTCAGCGGGGTCGATGCTTTGTCCGGATACGATCTCCATAGCTCGGAGGCTCAGTTCGAGTGACGCATTGGTAGCGGTAATAGGCGCGCGCTCAGAGTGTAATGCAGCCGCGGCTGCGGCGGTAAGCCTGATCAGGCCTAGCGAAGGGGGCGCAATGGAACAGACTTCGGGTGGCGATTGCTGACCGCTGGGTAGCCCGATCATTTCGATGTTGGTGTTGGGTTGTTCCGCTTGAAGTAGCGAATCGTGTAGTGCCGGTGTAATCAGTGAGTGGATGTAACCGGTCAACTTCGCTTCCGAGTCGGGAGCTGGTGTGGAGTGCTTGTACATGCCATGGCCCCCTGGCGGGAGTTTTTCTCACTGCGGAGAGGCCACAAAAAATTGAAAAGGTTGACCTCAGAGCACACATGCTTATATTCATCGCGGCCTGTAGGTGCGCTATGGGCTCGTTGTTTAACTTAAAAGCAGACTTTCCGTATGCACACGCCACCAGTAGGCATCTTCCTCGAAAGTGCAATGCCCCTTCGCTTTTCGGATTTGCCGTCTTGCATGGCTGACCGGTCCTAAGAAATCTTCCGATGTCGCCGTAAATGTTTCGCCAATAAAAATCCCTGAGAACACTTTTAGTTGCTTTTAGAAATCCGTGATGACCTGGTACCCCTTCATGAGCCTTCTTCATTACCGCGTCTCTGAAGATATGTGGAATAACAATTTGCTGGATGAGGCGGCCAGACGGCAAGGAGTGCCTACACCACTCCTTTCTCTTTTCGCAAACAAACTTACAGGGGCTCCCTTTTTCAGAAAAGGACTCTGTCGTTACCATCTTTATGCAGTTGTCTAGCGTCTAGACGAGCTGATACTGTTGGCGCATCTCTTTTCTTGTAAGACCGGCGAACACGGTGGGACTTGCTGGCCGGTTATGCAGTACACTTTGATGGACGTGGCTAGGGTTCTCGTCGGCCGAAGAAAGAGGTGTTTCTCCATCGAGCACCACTGGAGTAATTGGATGTCTTAATTGCTGTGGCTGCCCTGCAGGGTTAGGTCTGTTCGTGTCTCTAACGCCTGGTACGTTTCGAAGTATGAGGTCGTACAAGGAATCGGCCATGCGTTTGGCCAGGACATCTCTAGTGAAGTATTGTGTGTCACCGTGGATGGAAGCCTCTTCAAGGCACCATGTGGTATTGTCCATAAAACGGATGGTTGAGCCATGGCCTGTAAGGCAACCACCTGGAACGAGGTCGCGTCGCAGGATGACGGCAGATACCGGTGTCTCGTAAAACGGACACTTGTCCGTATATCTGACCAGTTACAATAGGCATACACATTGAAGCACTTTTATTTGGGAGCTGGGGTTGTTTTTTTTACGCCGGGAACGTGTGGGCACCAATGTGCTTTTGTTCCCGCGGTACTTCTGCCCATTTGCTTAACGACGATTTTTAATAGTGCAAGCCGACACCTGGTTTTTACCAGGAGGCTTAGAGCACCAGCTGGCTGCGTCACGCCCTTTTTTCCCCGTTTCCGGAGCAGATGTTCAGGCCTACTACTCTGTAGTTAGGCGTGCTCTGCCCAGTTTTTCCACATTACCAGAAGCTGGGAGCTTTCTGCGAAGGAAAGTCTGCTTGTAGCTCTTTCTGTTCGTCCCTGACCTTTCCTAAGTTTGTCAGAGCTTGGCCTTCAAGAAAGCGGTTGTAAGCTTCAGTCCTTTTTTGAACGACCTCCAGTCACCTTCCTTAATTATAATGGCCGGCTGGGGTGAGTAACACTTGTAAAAGTGCTCCGCGATCATCTTGTCGCGCAATGAAGGCTTCAAACGTCTTGGGACCCCAGACGTTTCCAGCCATCTATCAAAATAACCGGAGAGTCGCTTACCGAACTGAGCTCCTGTTTCCCCGTCCTCAGGTGTAGCCTGGCGGAATTTGTCATTATGCCCTTATCATTATATCGCGCAACCAATCCTGCTCCAATTTGACCCATTCCCGCAGTTAGGCATCACGGAGTCCCAGCTCCTCTCCGCTGGTCACTAGCTTCGTCACCTCAATGTCGCTTTCCTGTTTCACGGTACTCGCACACGTCTCGTGACCCCTACGAGATGTTCTTGAAGAGGTCTTGTCACGGACGCCAATTGTGATGATGTCAGGATTCGCTGGTGTGAATTACGAGATGGCCATCAAGATCAATGACGAATCAGCCACAACAAGAAGGTGAAACCTGGACGCATTATATTGCAAAGAGCATCAAAACGGAGATGCGCAGAACTGGATGAAAAAAAATGGAAAAATTAAAAGAATGAAACACAAGGGAGAAGTTCCGTGACGAGGTCCTTCACTGTGGTATTTCTGTGGCGACTCACGAGAAGGATTGAGAGCGTGAAGAAAAACAGAACGGTCTCATTTATGTAGTCCGTTGGAACTCCGACGAGGGCAATGCCTTCGGGGCCTCTGACGCCCCTGATGTCAAGGCCGCGCAGCCGTCACATCCGCTACACGCTTTTTAGTGCCGGAAGCAGCAAAGGGAGCTGCCCCAAATACATTTTATAATTCGCCTGTAGAACTACTAAACTGCTCCGCGAGAATATATGCGCTTTTGCGATGATTTTGTGAAGCGACGAAAAATATTTGAACTAAAGCCTGCATCCATTGTGTAGTCACGCTCTAGCCGATCTGAAATTCTGTGTGCCGGCTGGTGACAGCTGCCGTGGCGTGTGTCGGCTGTGCGACAAATTCTCCCTGTTCCGTGTATGCAACCACATAACCGCTCGCTGGGTTTGGTGGGTGGCGGCAACTTAGAAAAAGTGCGGATTGTGCTTCAGAAGGCGTCGTTACCATTGTTAGATGCTGACGGACGGTGTGAGATCCCCAGCCAAATATTATGAAGCCCGCCATTGCCTGTGTCGTCGCCCAGAAAATTTTCTACGTGACGTGATGTGTCCGTTTTCTTTTTCTTTTTATTTACGCATGAATATGCGTGAACATGATTTGTATACCCAAACACATCGCCGTTTATCTTGTATTTTGTACTGATCATGGCGCAGCGGCACTGTGTTCTTGTATGCGCGCTGAAAGAATGAAACAATGCTTTTTGCCACAAGATAATCAAACGTACTCGATTTTAGTGGTTTAAAGGAGCCATGAAGACAAAATAGAAGTTTGTGTTATTCGAAAGATTTCGTGTTTTGTAGTGTCTCCAGCGCTTGTCCGAATGCAAACGATGCTTTATTCACTGAGAAATTAATCAATTTAAGTTAAAATTTTGATTTTCCCGCTAAATCGTGGGTTTTCGTGGTCGGCAATGACATCACAGGAACCATAGAGTTAATACTACTGACTCTAGAGGAAAAGCTGCCCGGCCAGCCCGTGCATTGAAACCGTGCTACACCCGGGCGCTGACATGATGCCACCCTCACAGCGTTGCCCGCTGCCTTTTTGCCTACTAGAGTTGGCGGCAGTAGTCGGTATTCACCTAGTAACCAACGCATTCCATCATGGCAGCCACCGTTACTGTGAGTGCGCCGTGAAAACTGTGCTGTGTAGAAACGTTGTGTGAAGTTTTTCCTGTGGTAGGTAGCGAACTTTTGTGCCATGCTGCCGCGTTAGATGCAGTTTTGCATTCTCCGCAACTGAGAAGAGTAGCGCGTAGATTAGTGGGTACTTCGTACGCTCGGAGAGGTAGCTTTTGCGGGTGCGTCAGGGGAGTTCGGTCGTCGCTTCGGAGTTGAGCGGAGGTGTTTTTTCGTGCTCCTGTGCTTCGGAGAGGCTTCATTTCGGCGGCCCGTTGCAAGCGCGGGCCGTTGGACGTCGCCCGGCTTTCGCTCTGCTGGTGTGGGCGGTCGAGTGCCAGCTCCCGCCGCCCCCAGTACCCGTCTCCAAAGCGGTCGGGACCAGCCGCAGACTTCGCTCTTCGTCGCACCATGCTTGCCTCCGCGCTTCACCGTTCCCTTCGAGGCTTGTCTCCCGGACGCAGCATTACGCCAGCCAACAGTGTTCGTGGTGTGTTGTGTGCGACGGAATCGACCACAGTGGAACTACTCTTCTCTACTCTTTCCTCACCTTTCTAATCTTTACTTTTCTTTCTCCTATCCTATTTCCCAAACTATTCCCGCTTCCGGACTGTGTTAAATGCAGGTGAGCTCCCATGAGAGCTTAATAATATCCCCAGTTCATTTATTTTCCTTCTTCCTTTAAAAAGAAATCACTTCCCCCTGATTGCTTTTTTCCCCTGATTTTTTTCCTGGTGCCTTCCCCGTATTCGCGCATGTGCTGTTTGTGTATATATCCTTTTGTGTGTGGCAAAAGAGTTCAGTTGATATGCAGCGCTAGTCCTTGTGTAGTCTTTTCTTGGTTGTCCCCGTCTGTACAGCGCTAATTTAACATGTTTCACACGCCTCCCCCCCCCCCCCCCTGAATGCGTCAGCTGATTGTTTTCGCTATTTATTGAGGTGCTCTTTACAACTACTTGCTTTTCTAGGGAATGCAAGTTTAAACTGGATAAAGCTTCCAAGAAATGCTTGTAAATGGAAATCGTATTTGTGACTGCACTTTATGCTAAACAAACACGCTTTCTGTGCCTGTGCCTGTCTACGAGGCCTTTGCAGCACCTGTGTCAACTTTTTTTCTCCAGTTGAAATGCTTTTAGGTAGTGGCCCTTGCATTAGCTTAGATTCAATAACCGTGAAATACCCAAGCCTAATATTACTAAGTTATGTGCATCAAGAAACTCTCTCAAGAGATTTTCCTTTTTTTCTAGGTACGCTTAGAAGATTTGTCATTGATTGTATGCTTGGGGACGTCACACAAGGTACATGATTAATGTTGTCAGGTTACATTAGGTCGCAATAATTCTATTTATAGCAGCTTAAACAAAATCTCGACAAAAGCAAAC
The DNA here is from genome assembly GCA_013339765.2 of Haemaphysalis longicornis. Classification (NCBI taxonomy): domain Eukaryota; kingdom Metazoa; phylum Arthropoda; class Arachnida; order Ixodida; family Ixodidae; genus Haemaphysalis; species Haemaphysalis longicornis. The sequence goes on along the minus strand of CM023451.1, from coordinate 96,393,388 downwards.
CAGACGACTAGAAGATATCATGTAGAACGCGCATTTCCATTCTGGGTTTGGTGGAACTATAGCTTCAGTACTTCCAACTACAAAGAAAGTAGTGCAAGTGTTCATTAGTCGCTGCAGGGCTCTTTACCTTTTAAAATTTCATGCCCCCTCTCCCGAATAAGAAAAGAGGAAATTGTGTGAGGAACTATTTCCAGCAAAGCTATGGCAGGTTTAAAGCCAATAAACAGACAGGGTTAAAAGCCAAAAAAACCTTTTTGAAGAAAAAGACAATTTCCATGATAAAAACTAACCACTGGAGAAGAGGAGAAGAGTGAAAATCAACAAATACAAGCAGAGTCAGCATAAAAGAGCAAAAAATGAACAAAGCAAATGCATTTCTATGAGGCAGTTAGTCACGAAAGCTTCCACGAAGGAGCAGACACTTCAGGAGAAATTTTAAAAAAATTAGAAATTATGTACCCTATTTACATTATGTACACAGAAAATCAGACATATTTCAGTGGTTTTAGCAAGATGGAGCTGAAGTAGCAAAATCAGTACTTGCCTTAAAGAAGCAGATTGCAGTGATTAAGAGAGAAAAACAGTCACAGGGGCTGTAGGGGTGTTACCAACATGCAGCATCCTTCGTTTGCCCATTTTGTCATTTTGCCTGGTTCTTTTATGCCTATCTTTTTTTTCGCCCATGGTGCTGTCTTTGTACTGGCCATTTCCATGCCATGTTTTTTTTCTCCCGAATTTTTTATCCTTTATTTTATTCCAGTCCTTTCCTTTCCTTTCAAGTTTCCTGTTCCCATTTGCACATGTAGCACAGCCAGATGGACAGTTCTTCGTCTTTCCTTGGTTAACCTCCATAGCTTTCTTCTACAGTTTCTTCCTTTCTTTGAAGTCGCACATTAGTTCATCTTAGCCTTGCTCTTACCATCACAAACTTCCCTAGAGGTCTGGTGGTATTACTGGTGGTGAAATAAAATTTGTTGGATAAGAATTGCATGTGCAGATGACCCTCTTGCTTTTTCTGTGTTTATTTTTGCTTCTGATACACGGACTGATGGCATTGCGATGGCCCATTATTTGTGATGAAAATAAGAATGCTGATGACCACAATCTGAATGAGCATTAGCCAGAACTTTCATAATCAGCTACAGCATTACTGGAACCCAGCTTCGGTAATACAACTTCGTCATCATCCTTGTTGCTGTGAGCACGCTGGAATGGAAGTGTGGAAATTCTACAAGGTCTGGTGTGGCACCTTTGTGGCCACCGGTTTTATGTTGGCATAAATGAGAAGGCTGTGCTACACATATCGAATTCCTTCGTTCTATCGCGTATCGCATATCGCATTCCTTCCTTTTATCTAGTGTATAACGCTGAAGAACGTCTCCAGATGGCCCTGGCTGAACCGATACGTGCAGATGTAACTGTCGCAAATAATAAAATTGAGAGTTCAATTTATTGTCGGCTTTCTTAATGACTGCCATATGCAATGCACATTAAGTGTCTGAATACTCTATATTAGCGATTGATAGTCTCTTGCTAGGCAGTCTGATTCACCTGCTATAGTTATGTTTGGCAGCTGTTTCAAAATTAACCACTATGATTGAACTAATGAGCGGCAATAACAATTTATAGGTGCACTCAAATTAATTTACTTTTCAAGGGAGACGTATATCCATCGTCGACTTCGCCTTGCACAAAATACATGGCGGTCCCATCGCGACCCAAGAAAGCGCATATGTGTGTTACCTCAACATGCTTCCTAGGCGGCTTCTGTTGACAGACAGATTTCCGGCCGAACCCGCAGGCATTTCAGGCAAAACTGCCTGCAGGCGGGGTGGTCCTGATAATTGGGCGTGAACAGAAATGGCCGTTTCCGTTCATTGGCGAAGGCACCCAGGGAAGTACAGAATAATTTTTCTTAACGCCCCACCACACGGGTGCCATCTCACATGAACGAAGTTTACTCCTCCTCCACCCTCCTCTGTGCAGGTATATACATGGGCCATATGAGAGCAGAGGTGCAAGTATACGTAATTAAATAACGTCGCTGATCCACCGAATTTAAGAAATGTGTCATGCAAAGCATCAAATATATTCTCGAAAATTTCAGATTGCGTGTTTCAGCGATCGAAGGAGTATGCACCAATCACACACACCCATACAGGAGATTTCTGCACCTACATTCGGGATTACCTTTCGGCTTCGCCTTGTCCTCCTCTAGAAAACCACCTTATCGTGGAAATAATGTTACCATTATTATTATTGGCGGTTGTTTTATCTCTGACTCAAGTAAAACACCGTTCAGTGAAGTATACAGCACCCGTAAACAAGAGCCTAGTTATACGCTAGGCATGGTAAAATGGTTCGTACATTTGTTTGTTTTTAATTTACGAATCATATACGATTAAAAGGAGCCGATCTGCCCAGACATGTTTCGCGTAACCTGATATGACCGGCTGAGGGCGAGTTCAAATTGGCAGCAGCCACTACAGACATGTAGTGAAGATGTCCTTGAAGATAGGCGGCGGCGGCTTTATTCCGTATCGCCGGCAGTCTTCGCAAGCTTGTCTTCGCAAGCAACGAAGTGACACAGCGGACACTAAGGCTGGTTAGAGTGAACCTTTGTAAATTAGCCCCACACGACTGACGCTCCTCACAATATACCGAAACTGAATTTGGCGCCTCAGCCCGACGGCTTCTTTTTGCTTATAATTTCATTTATTTTTGTTCGTCAAGCAAGAATACTTCAAAAAAACTAATAGAAAGCATACAAACTCGTGAAAAAACTCAGTTATTGCCATAAAAGTTGCCTAATTTTAGCTTAGGACCCTAAATTTGTGCCTCATTTTCAAAAAAAATTGTTAGTCATATCTTCATCTACTGATCTGGCAACTACAGCGTGGCATCATGGCGGCATCCGCGTTTAGACACATTTTTGAGCCAGCTTTACCCGCCTGACAGGAACACAGGAACCGACCGCCCAGGATACCTTGATTCACGCGTCCGCCCTACAGGGTGGAGACACGTATACGCTGGCGCCGCCAGTTTGGTTCGCTCGCTCACCGCGGAAGAAAGTCATTGTATCAAAACCGCGCTAAAATTATCGCCGCAACGTGGTTAAGTGGCGAAGTTTGAATCATCTTATCTGTTTCGCGTTGCTGGGTCTCGTGGGAAACGAAAAGAACAACGCTTTGAGCACGTTGACCAAATTGCAGCCGCACGGGACCGTTCAAAGGGTGTCTCCACCCTGTACGGCAGCACCGGTATCCTGGCATCGAGGTACTCGCGCGTTTGTTTACGTTTATGAACCTAGATGGCGCCACCATACCGTGGCAAGCCGTTTTCTGCCTTTGGTTTTTTTTTTTTTCCTTTTTTGGCCGTATTTAAATCTGGCTTGTTTTTGTTCTGGGAAAAAATCGTTTCGTGAAACAGTGATCGCTCGACAAAAATGCTCGTTGCGTCAATCAATCGACCAGTGTCGTCTAAGACAACCCCAAAGCCCCAAAGTTCTGTGCAGCTAAACAATCATAGTGCGCGCAGTACTAACGGGAGTACGCATCGGTACTTCTATGTTTACATGTGCCAACGTAACTTACACATTTTGTTCCACCATTCTTACGGCATTTAAGAGAATGTGTCCTAAATATAAGCGCAAATAACTCGTTCGGCAAGCTGATGAGCTCTGCTTAATTTGCGTTTGCTTTTTCCGCCCTCCACCAATCCCAGAGCTGTCACGTGTGACATCATAGGTTCTGTTGCGGGAAATGATCTAGTGGGTCGGAGGGCCATTCCCTTTTTTTCCTAATTATGTAGCTTATTTGAGCGAAGTTTACGTTAAAAGTGGTGTCAGTATGATTCTAACGAGGCAATCTTTTGAATGAAACAAACTTGTGTTTTCTCTTCATGGCTCCTTTAAGAATGTCATGTCGACATTACAATGTCTGCAGTTTCATCGTTCTAATATTGTGAATTTTTTATGCCTGCTGTACTCACTCAGCTTGCGTACTTCTAGCGATTAGAACATGCTCAACGGGTTGAATGTGTAACCGAGGTTCGTTAGTGCAAGTGTAAAAAATGCATTTAGTGCTGGCCGCAAAACCTTTGAAGCCACACTAAAATGGAAAGTGCACGTTCGGATTAATTTGTAATATTGCTTAGTTCCAAGCAAACGTTTCTCTGTTTTTCAACAAACTACGAGAAAGAACTGAGTAAAGATTATTGTGGTTCGTTTCGCCGAAATCCGGTGTCGATGAGAAACCCAATCGCCCGGGCTATAGTTGATTTGGCAGGAGGCTGGCAGGACGATGGTGATGAAGTTCTTGGAGGTGGCGGTCGAATTGACGAACTCGAGGCGTTGGGGTTGATTAAGTGAAAGAAAGAGTTTATATACAGTTATTTACAGTAGGAAAACTGGGTACATGAGTAGTAAAAGGAAAAACTTCAAACTTCAGCTAAACGCTAGCTCCGAGTGCGCACAAATCACTCGAGCTCCTCAACTTCGTCTAACTCTCCTATTCTTGGAGCGTACACAAACCGTTCGAGAAACGACGGCCGAGACTCTGTCTCGCCGCAAGATCCGTATAGTTGCCCGGTAAGGCGCTGTACCCTAAACTTCCGACGCGATCTTAAAGGAGGCATGAAGAGAAAACACAATTGTTTGGGTTTCATTCGAAAGATTGCCTCGTTAGAACCATAACGACACCACTTATAACGCAACTTCGCTCAATAAGCTACATAATTAGGAAAAAAGGAAATGACCATGCGACCCACCAGCTCATTTTCCGCAACAGAACCTATGATGTCACTCGAGAATGCTCTGCGATTGGCGGAGGCCGGCAAAAGCAAACGCATGTTAGGCAGGGCTTACAGTTTGCATAGCGAGCTAAATGCCCGTAAAACCTACTGCACATTCTTTTTATGACAAAGAACGGTGGAGTAAACGGTTGAAGTTCCGAACGAACACGCAAGCGTGTGCGCCAATGCGTACGAAACTACCGCGGCAGAGCTGGACATCTCGCCGTCGCGCAGACGAATTTTCGGGTTCGAGGGCTCTGAGGGGCCAACGAACCGTTCCAGCACGTACAACCGCGACCTTGCTTGGTATCTTAATACCTTGACAGGGAGGTTGGCCGTCATATCGCCAACCTGCAAAGGTAAAAATAGAAACGAGGGGAGTAAGGAACAGCAAGAAGCGACGAGATAGTGCCAGTCGTCGCAGAAGTTTCGAATGGTGTTGGCTTGCTGCTGTCGTTACGAGCTCGTTTCCAGTTTACAAACCACTGAAAACTTCAGTTTGTTCGGTACTTACAATGAAATTTCGTTTGCTCGCGTTTTGAAATGCCCTTGTAGTACTGGCAAATCGTCGAGGGAGTGCGACAATCCCCGCCGGTGAGGAGATCTCCTTCTATGTGCTGCCCAACGACGAATCTCGGCGAAGCAAGTGGCTACTTTTGTGAACTTTGCAAACGGAGGAGAAAGAGAGCTAAATGAAGTACGAGTGTGCTCGGTTCATTTCCGAGGAAGTGATTACGGCAGAGACCCTTACGTTAGCTCACTCCTGGGACAATGCTGGCGCTCGTCGCCGACTTCGTCAAATCGCCGTCAAAGCGCTCTGACCTTGGGGGAAAAATGCCGTACACACCGCGCATTGACGCTCGTATCTTTCTGGTCGAAGCAGAGAGCTCGCGCGAACGGCTTTCCATACACGACACCGGCCAACTGGCATAAGCGATACTGCTACTCAAATTGAACTATTATTAACCGTAATAAAAATATGGCACATACGTACCAGTCTGTATTCGTCTGTCGCGACGGGGCTGACGAGGCAGCGGTGCCGACGGCAGGGCGTTCGTCTGTTGTGGCTATCGCGGAAATGGTCGCTTTCCCGTCCACCGCGTATCCCACAACTCTTGCCACTCGTGCACTTAGAAGCATTGAGCGTTCAAGTGGTGTGAGGTTGTTAAATGCAAGCCCGAGCTCCTCGGCGAGAGTTTTGTTCTCCGGATCAGGCAATTCCATGACTAGGGCGGCGGGTGCACTAGGGTTTACTAGTATTTTTAAAATGGCCGCCGTCTCGGTCGACTCTCGCGTGTGGGTGCTATATGGAGTCGACATACTAAGTATCTGTTTCATGGATCGGCTCGTATGACGCCATTGTTCACGTCACCAAATGTGCAATTTTAGCGGGAGATTTAAAATTTTGGCTTAAATTGCCTTATTTCTTAGTGAATAAAGCATCATTTGCTTCCGGGAAAGCGCTTGGGGTACTATGAAACACCTAATCTTTCGAATAAAACTAACTTTTGTTTTCTGTTCATGGCTCCCTAGGAGGCTCACAAATCCCAACCTAGCTTTAACGGTCGAGACTCCTTGTCCCGCCGGGAAGTGCCCAGCTCAGCGCTCAGACAAGAACGATTTCTAATGGCTAAGTTCGGCCTTATAACACCTCGACATCACACTCTTTCGGGAACGCTCCTGTAGCGTTCGTACACGCGTAAGGGAGTGCCCAAATTCACGTAGAGAGCTGTCACTGACCGCGGTACGGAATATTCAATCAGGCGCCACCATCTTTGGGTTACCGGCCCGCTCGCAGACGAGCAGGTGCGCGCGACCACGTGGGGTGAGGGCGAAAGACAGCGACAGTGCACTATGCCGAACGGAGCGCGTTAACAATGGAGGTTCACGCGGCGCACGCTCCGACGTCGGCAATTACGCCTCCCCGGCGCACCACACCGACGATTCTCGGAAGAGGACAAAAGCTTCAATTAATCGAAAAGTACCGGATTCCTTTAAGACTCGCTTCTTGGTGGCAACTCGCCTGATCATGTGTATGATTTAATTAATGCTGTTTTAAGTGCGAATGCACTTTATAAGCGACCCCAAACCATCCACCGCCGGCGGCGGCGGCGGCGGCGGCGTCGGCGTCCGCAGTGCTCCTCTATATTTAAAAAAGAAACAGCATCCGGCGCCAGCTTTCGATCCGAGGACTTTGCGGGCCGCAGCCCGACGCTCTACCGAATAAGCCACGGACGCGACGCCGATATCGGTGTCAGTAACGCGCCTTATATCTTTAACGCATTCAAACTACGTCGTCAGCGGCGTGCGTTGGCGACTCAGCGGCGTTATAGCGGCTTGATAACTGCGTGGTGTACACGTGATACTACAAATCCGATGGAAGACATGGAAGAGAAGGCGGCGAGTCGGTGGGCTGCGGGGGCCGAGCGGCAAGCGCCGCAAGCGGGCCCGACAACACGTGCATTCGCACTTTCACATTCTCCCCCTCGGGGAAATGCGGGGAAATTTTTTTTTGAGGCGCTGCAACGAGACGTCACTCTTGGTGTTAGCCTCGAGATGTAGGCTTAGGATCTTGATGCTGGGGCTTGGAGTGATGGCCTGGCTATCAAGGAGTATTTGAATGTATTCCTTGGTTTGGCGTGAGGGCGGACGACAAGGAGCTGTGATTGTTTACGTCAACACTGGAGGCCACAAGCTTTAGCACATTGGCGTACTAGAAGTGAGATGCCATGCATTGGTATGAGCTTCCTTTAATTTTTGTAACTCTTAGCACATGAGCAAGGTGCGCACAGGGCCGCTAGACGGGCGTGAGTGGTCGCGTGACGCTTTCATTTGGAATTCAGCGAGAACGCAGGGGGTAAACCCGTAGATGTGCTTGGTGAGTACACCACCTGTCTTCCCAGTCGTCGCGTGGGCTCGTAGCTAAATCGGTAAGACAACGGGATCTCGCTTTGTTAGTTTATTAGTTCCAGGTTCGATTACCGGCGGTGCCAGTAAGTTATTTTATTTGTTCACTGCAGTTTTCTGCTGACACCAACGGTCGCGAAAGAACCCTTGGGGGGTAGAAGCAAAAAGCTTTGCTTTAAAACGGGCTGCCCCCATTCAACTTTGCTGTCAGTGCATAACTGGGCCTGCTCGAAGGGTTCTGCCTGATGCGCTGCAGCTCCATACCCAAATTTTGCCCGCGAGGCTGCTCGTCATATTCGAGCATCACTTCATTACACCTCTCTATGGTATCCCTGGACGCGCTTACTTCGACGCTCCTCATCCCATCGTCCGTCTCCACACGTTCGACACCGGCGGAAATGCTAGCCTCGCGCAGGGAGTTGCGGCTGCCTCCTTTGTCATCGCAATGCTCAACTTCGAAGCCTTGGCCGGAACCATTCAACTTCGCTGTCACCATACAACTAGCTGGGTCTGTGCCCCATTGTTTCTGCTCGCGGGTGTGCGAGCGCAAGGGCGTCTGCCTTCTCCGCTCCAGCTCCAACTCATACCTTCGCAACCGCTCTTCATATTCGAGCCGGAGTTTTAAGTGCGAAGCACCTCTTAGTCGGACCTACTCCTTCCACCGCCGTCCGTCGCCCGCAGGTGTTATCGCGCCCTCCTCTCCTTAGCAACGGCGCGGTAGCGGAGGGAAGGCGTCCATAGCAACGGCGCAGTGGCGTCACTACACCATGTGATGGCGCGCGCTCTCGCCGTGACGTCACGCGCTCGCGCCTCCCTCCCCTTCCGTGCGCCGTGACGTCACGCGCTCGCGCCTCCTCTCCCCTCGCTCGGCTGCCGCTGCGCCGTTGCGCGCGTTCGCTGCCCTCTCCCCTTCGCTCGTCGCGCTCGCCCGCGCCTCCTCTCTCTCAGCCACCTGGCTCGGCGCGGCACACTCCCCTATATATGCAGCAATAAACGGCCAGACCTCCGTGGGTCGGCGCGCGCGTGCTCTCTCGCTACAGTCTCCTCGCTCGGCTCGGCTCTGCAGTTAGTCGCGCGCGCGTCTTCGTCGAGAGCAGTCGTCTAGTTCTGCAGTCTCGATGGCTGCCGATCCCAAAATGAAGGCTCGCGATGCCGAACGCAAGCGGGCGAAGCGAGCTGCGGCGTGCAAAATGCCACCAAACTTCAACAAACTCCCCCTCATAGCATCACCCCGTGCTTCGCACTTCCTCATACTCCCCTTCGGGGAAATGCGGGGGAATTTTTTTTTGTATACGCTCCTTTGATTCTCGCGCCTCTCTTCGCTCTCGTTCTTCAGCTTAGCGCGCTGCTTTTCTCTTTCGCTCCTCCGCGTCGCGCGCTTCTTTTCTTTCTCGCTCCGCCGCCTCTCGCGCTCTTTCCTCTTGGCGCTCCGCCGCTTCGCGCGCTGCTTTTCTCTCCCGTTCCTGAAACTCCAACTCCATTCGCCTAAGAATTATCGTCTCAGACTCCACTTGGACCACCCCTCCTGCCGCCTTTCCTCCTTGAGGTTGCGCCTCATGTGTCTGACCATTTCCCTCTCCTTCCGCCATGTTCGCCAGCATGCTCCGCGTGACTACCATGCAAACCCAGACTCAGCCTACAGCGCCACAATGAAGCGCAAGAAATCCCACTCACCCGCACCTTCGGTGGTCGACCGCCGCGTCGTTGGCCCCGTGCGCTGGCTTGGCTCTGCCGCTCCCCTCCACGCGGAGCTCGCTGCTACCGATGAAGGCGGGCTTGCGTCCGCTTGCTGCCCCTGGTTGTGGCCCGGTGATTTCTTCTGCCAAATCCTGTCGGCTGCGCCAGTAAAGATGGTTGTGGTTCGTTTACCCGAAGTCCGGTGTCGATCAGGAACCCAATCGCCCAAGCTCCAGTTGATTTGGCGGGAGGCTGTCAGGGCGATGGTGACGAAGTTCTTGGAGTTGGCGGTCGAATTGACGAACTGGAGGCGTTGGGGTTGATTAAGTGAAACAAAGAGTTTATATACAGCCATTTACAGTACGAAAACTGGGTACATGAGTAGTAAAAGGAAAAACTTCAAACTTCAGCTAGACGCTAGCTCCGAGTGCACACAAATCACTCGAGCTCCCCAACTTCGTCTAAGAGAAACGACGGCCGAGACAGAGCAAGATCCGTCTAGGTGCCCGGTACGGTGCTCTATCCTAAACCTCCGACGCGATCTTAACCTCTAGCCTAGGGGGGCTCTCAAATCCCAACCTAGCTTTAACGGTCGAGACTCCTTGTCCCGCCGGGAACTGCCCAGCTCAGCGCTCAGATAAGAACGATTTCTAACGGCTAAGTTCGGCCTGATAACACCTCGACATCACTCTTTCGGGAACACCCCTGTAGCATTCATACACGCGTAAGGGAGTGCCCAAATTCACATAGACAGCTGTCACTGAGCGCACTACGGAATATTCAATGAGGCGCCACCATCTTTGGGTTACCGGCCCGCTCGCAGTCGAGCAAGCGCGCGCGACCACGCGGGGTGAGGGCGAAAGGCAGCGACAGTGCACTATGCCGAACGGAGCGCGTTAAAGGAGCCATGAAGAGAAAACACAAGTTTGGTTCATTCAAAAGATTGTCTCGTTAGAATCATACTGACACCACTTTTAACGTAAACTTCGCTCAAATAAGCTACATAATTAGGAAAAACGGGAATGGTCATGCGACCCACCAGCTCATTTCCCGCAACAGAACCTGTGATGTCACATGGGCTAAGCTCTGCGATTGGCGGAGGCTGGCAGAAGCAGACGCAAATTAGGTAGAGCTTACAAACTAGATGAACGAGCGATTTGCGCTTAAATTTAGGGCACATTCTTTACAAAGCAATAGGAATGATGGGACAAACAGTGGAAGTTACGAAAGCACATGTAAACATAGAAGTACTGATGCGTTCTGCTGTTGGTACTGCGCACAGCATGCTTTGGTTTAGCTGCACAGCACTATGGGGCTTGGGGGTTGTCTCAGACGACACTGGCCGATTGACGCAAGCAACGGTGTCTTACGTGAGCCCATTTGTCGAGCGAGCACTGTTTCAGGGAACGAATATTTTCTCACAGAACAAAAACAAGCCAGGTTTAAATGCGGGCAAAAACAAACCAAACGCTTGCCATGGTATGGTGGCGCCATCTAGGTTAACGGAACGTAAAGAAACGCTGGGAACAAACCAACACCGCTACAGAGTGGAGACAACCTTTGAACGGTCCCGTGCCGCCGCAATTGGGGCCAACGGGCTCAACGCGTTATCTTTTCGTTCCTCCCACGAGACCTAGCAACGCGAAACAGACAATATGATTCAAACTTCTTCAGTAACCGCTTTGCGGCGATAATTTTAGCGCGGTTTTGGACACAATGACTTGCTTCGGCGGCGAGCGAGCAACCGAACATGGCGGCTGCCAGCGTTACGTGTCGCTAACCCTGTACGGCGGATGCGTGAATGAAGGTACTCTAGGCTGCAGAGCGGTCGGTTCCCGTGATGTCACTTGGGACCACGAAAACGTACCATTGAGCGGGAAAAATCAAAATGTTCACCTGAATTGTTTATTTCTCAGTGAATAAAGCACCGTTGTATCCGGACAAGCGCTGGGGGCACTATAAAACACGAAATCTTTCGAATAAAACCAACTTGCATTTTCTCTTCATGGCTCCTTTAACAATGGAGGCTCGCGCGGCGCACGCTCAGACGTCGGCAATTACGCCTCCCCGGCGCAGCACGCCGACGATTCTCGGAACCCGGCGGTGTTGTCTGCGTTTTCAACGGGGGATTATCCCCGTGGTATTCGGTCGGCCAGACAATCCGTCTCCCGTGCGTGCCGTGAAAAATTGGCGTCGACTGCTCTGCAGTTTTGGCAGTGCTACGTAGCCAGACAGAGTGGCGAGTTCTCACGCGCTGCCCGGGCGCTTGGCCCCTGACCTCATACGTGGGTCTTACAACTCCTTTGACACAGACCGCGTCCCAGCGGAATTCCGTTGGCCGGACTATCCGGCGCCCCTACGTGCCGTGACGAATTGGCGATGGCTGCCGCGTAGAGTCCGCAGAGTTGAGCCAGCAGACAGAGTGGCGGGTTCTCACGCGCAGCCTGCACGCCTGGCCACTGACCTGATAAGTGGACCTTACAAACTGTATGAAACAATCCAAGAGGACGATGGGAGTACACATTTTTTGTACTAGCAAGAGCCACTGCAGTCATGAATTTTGTCGAGAGCTTGGCCACTAGATTTCTTCAGCTGTACTGCTGCCTGAAATTCAATGCCGCACAATTATTGTTCACTGGTCACTCTTGTCCACTTCTTATGGCTGTGGAATAGAAAAGAAATAAATCAGGGAACCATTCACAAAAATTGCTTGTATTCAGCGCATTCTTTGGATGTAAACAGAACAATGTAACAGCGGTGGTTAGTAACAGAAGTAAAACCAGTTACATGCAACGTAAACAGTAATGCTAGTGATCACAAAGCTGGTGCAGTGGGATATTTTTTGGGTGGCCGAACATTGTTTTTGTTCAGTGTATCTGTACATTTGTGTAATGAAATTACAACGATTTTCTTTTTTGCTGCTAGAAGAAATGTAACACCAATGGAATTTACAAACGTAACACGCTGTGGACATACCTTTCATCAAATACCATCAAAGGGGCACTGACACAAAAAATTTGCATCTTGTTTTTTCTGTTGCGATAAGTAGTTAGTGACCTACTTATCACCTGTCAAACCCCCATTTGCTTGAGCGTGCGACGGTTGTTTAATTAGAGACGTTTTCAATGCGGCCAGCCGCAGTTTCGGTTTCAGCGGGTGCCGCGAAACGATGGATTTTATGTGAACAAAGCTGACCACGTAACAGTCGGAGGGATATCACAGAGCAGAGCTGCCGTAGCCCTGTCTAATCCGCATCGCCAGCAGTTTCTGCGAATGCCCCCACGTACTGATCTCGTGAGCCGCTTAATTAGGAAGCGAACGTGAACCAGACGCAGGCGCTGCGAGTGCAACTGCTACCGCGGCTAAAGAACGACGCGCGACACTCGAGACAGTGGGTGCCAAGACGTGCGCTTGGAGCAGCCGGCCGGTCTGCCTACAGGTTCGCCTACAGATGTGTTCGGCTTAGCACTGCGGCGGATATTCGATTGCCGCTCTCGTAAGCGGTGCAGATGACAATTTTTAATGCAACCCGCCATCGCATAATTAACTCCTTTCTCATATAAGCTGACATGGTTGGGAGTGGGGTACAATTTCGTGCAGCGGTAACAAGCTATCATTTCAGCTACTTTTGCCGGCCTGGGCCACTTCGCGGCCGTGGCCGCCGCCTGCACAGCGACCATGCGGCTCGCTAAGTGGCCTTTTCGTGTCTTCGGCGCGTTTTCGCGTCCAATGTAAATAAAAAGTAATAGAAACAGAGTGCCTGGAATCGCTGTAGAACTTTGGTCGCGGCGAGCTGCCCGATGATTTGACGAAACACGGCGCCAACCGCCGCCAACGAATGGGGGGTCGTTCGTGCTCGAGAGCAGAAGCTCCGCCCTTCGGCCCTCCGATTGGAGCGGCGAGCCGGGCGAGCCGGCGGAAAACGCCGGCAGTGCGGAAGCGGCCAACACAAACTCGTTACGTGTTTGGATCTTGTTTATTTACAAAATATCCATAAGATGTCGATTGCTTGTTGTCCTCTTCTGGCTGCTCAGTTGCATTTTGCACTCTTTAAAATTGATTTTTAATGTGTTCAGACTGCATTGGTCGCAGATATTTTGCGGATGATGTATATGTGTTCACACCAATCTATCTCCGAAGTTATCTCGCCTTCAAAATTTTGTGTAAGTACCCCCTTTAAAGGAGCCATGAAGAGAAAACAAACGTTTGTTTTATTCGAAAGATTAGGTGTTTCATAGTACCCCAACGCTTTCCCGGAAGCAAATGATGCTTTATTCACTGAGAAATAAGGCAATTTAAGCCAAAATTTTAAATCTCCCGCTAAAATTGCACATTTGGTGACGTGAACAATGGCGTCATACGAGCCGGTCCATGAAACAGATACTTAGTATGTCGACTCCATATAGCACCCACACGCGGGAGTCAGAGAGGAACCGAAACTCGTGCCGAAACCGAGATGGCGGCCATTTTAAAAATACTAGTAAAACCTAGTGCAACCCGCAGCCCTACTCATGGAATCGCTTGATCCGGAGAACAAAACTCTCGCCGAGGAGCTAGGGCTTGCATTTAACAACCTCACACCACTTGAACGCTCAAAGCTTCTAAGTGACGCTCTAAGTTTCTAAGTGAACGCTCAAAGCTTCTAAGCTCAATAAAGTGCACGAGCGACAGGAGTTGTGGGATACGCGGTGGACGGGAAAGGGACCATTCCGCGATAGCCACAACAGACGAACGCCCTGCCGTCGGCACCGCTGCCTCGTCAGCCCCGTCGCGACGGACGAATACAGACTGGTACGTATGTGACTATTACGGTTAATAATAGTTAAATTTCAGTAGCAGTATCGCTTATGCCAGTTGGCCGGTGTCGTGTATGGAAAGCCGTTCGCGCGAGCTCTCTGCTTCGACCAGAAAGATACGAGCGTCAATGCGCGGTGTGTACGGCATTTTTTCCCCCAAGGTCCGAGCGCTTTGACGGCGATTTGACGAGTCGGCCGACGAGCGCCAGCATGTCCCAGGAGTGAGCTAACGTAAGGGTCGCTGCCGTAATCACTTCCTCGGAAATGAACCGAGCACACTCGTACTTCATTTAGCTCTGTTTCTCCTCCGTTTGCAAAGTTCACAAACGTAGCCACTTGCTTCGCCGAGGTTCGTCGTTGGGCAGCACATGAAAGGAGATCTCCTCACCGGCGGGGATGTGCGCACTCCCTCGACGATTTGCCCGTATACAAGGGCATTATTCAAAACGCCAGCAACGAAATTCATTGTAAACTACCCGAACAACTGAAGTTTTCAGTGGTTGTAAACTGGAAACGAGCTCGTAAGACAGCAGCAAGCCAACACCATTCGAAACTTATGCGACGACTGCACTATCTCGTCGCTTCTTGCTGTCCCTTATCCCCCTCGTTTCTATTTTTACCTTTGCTGGTTGGCCATATGACGGCCAACCTCCTGTGAAGGGATTACGATACGAAGCAAGGTCGCGGCTGTGCGTGCTGGAACGGTTCGTTGGCCCCGAAGAGCCTCGAACCCGAAAATTCGTCTGCGCGACGGCGAGATGTCGAGCTCGGCCGGCGGTAGTTTCGTACGCAATTGGCGCACACGCTTGCGTGTTCGTTCGGAACTCAACCGTTTACTCCACCGTTCTTTGTCTTAAAAAGATGTGCAGTATGTTTCACGGGCATATAGCTCGCTATGCAAACTGTAAGCCCTGCCTAACATGCATTTGCTTTTGCCGGCCTCCGCCAATCGCAGAGCATTCTCGAGTGACATCATAGGTTCTGTTGCGGAAAATGAGCTGGTGGGTCGCATGGTCATTTTCTTTTTACCTAATTATGCAGCTTATTTGAGCGAAGTTTGCGTTATAAGTGGTGTCGCTATGGTTCTAACGAGGCAACCTTTCGAATGAACCAAACTTGTGTTTTCTCTTCACGGCTCCTTTAATGTGCTTTAAGTACACAGCTTACAGAAATTTTTCTTGTCCCATAAATATGAAGCAGCAATATTGGAAACTGCTGTTGCAACAAAGTGTAACTTTTTGCTCTCAGATTGATGCCCCATTCTCTACCTTAATGACGACAAATCTCCAGAGCCACAATGTACATCATGTCTTACCTGCTGGATGCAGAAGACTGCCTTTGCTCTTTTTTCTTGGTTGCAGAACTTGCTGGGTGTGAAATACTTACTGTGTCTTCCGTGCCAAATATTATAATAAGGACTAGTAATGCTTGGAGCCATGCATCGGTGGAATAACTGATACGAATGTACCAGTTTTGTGGAAGTGAAGTGCCGACAGATGCACTCACACCGTCCGTATACGACTTTACGGGTACCTTAAAACATGACGACCAAGTATAGTGCATTAAACATCTTTTGCTCATTATTGTGGTGTACTACCACCAGCAAATAGGCAGCTAAATATTTAGGCACCAGCTTTACCTTTCACTGTGGTCGTTCAGTGTTTGTAAAAGGGACCAAACAGCCTTAACTTTTACCATAACCTACGTGGCATTCAAGTTCAAGTAAAATATGTAGCCTTTAACATCCCTCCAAAGATAGTCGACGAGCGAAGTTCAGCCTTGCGGTAAATTTTGTATCTGTGATGATGTTTTGTTTAAAAAAGATGAACATAAGAAGCTCTGGGCAAGATCAAACATTTGACACTTGTGAAGCAAACTTTTCAGAACTAAAAGAAAAGTTACGTGTTATAGTAGGTACTAAAACTGAAAGCCAGCATTTAATGGGGACAACCAAGCCAATTTTACATTTAATCTGTCGTGTCAAATTAGGAGCATCTGTCTGAAAATCACCATACACAGTGTGTAGTGTAGGTTCATTTTCACAATTCATACGCATTGGTTGCAATTTTATTTGCAGCTACAAATGTATTTGCCTTGCAACGGGAAGGTTGCACATGACTCGATATTGTTACGTCATGTTTTTGTGAGTATTTGTGACTGTGGCCAGTTCTTGATGCTGCTTTTCTAGCACATACCATCCGGGAAAACACACAAGTGTGCACATACTCAGCATCACTCACCAATAGCCTATTTAAGTCCACTGTAGGGGAAACGCCTCTCCAATTGAACTTCAACAGATCCTGCCCTGAGCCACCCGAGTCCATTCTTAGCCCCAAATTTTCTTACTTCGTCTCTCCATCGAGTTCCCTTGGTGATAGTGGTTGTCATTTCGTCTTATTACATGGTCAGCCCAAGTATACTACTTTTTCTTAGATAACTTTAACTATACTACCTTGCACGCGAGTTTGTTTCCTAATCCAAAGCAGCTCTTTTCCCTACCCCAAGGGTTACTCCCGTTGATCTTCATTTCGTGGCAAATTGAGGCAACATTTTATTTTTTTCCGGTTCTTCAAGTAAGCCGCCGTGTTTCTGCCCATATCTCATCAGCGGGAGCCTGCATTGGGTGTATACTGTTCTTTTAAGTGGTAGTATGCACACTGCTCACGTAAATATTCTTCACGTGCCCCACTGACACGAGTGAATGACACACACTTTGATGTTCCTGAATGACATCTTTCAGTTTTTGCACATTCTTCACATTATGCATTGTAGTGTGATAGCATGTCTTTCGGATGGGAGACTTTTTTTTGTTACCCGCTTTGACTTCCTTTTTATAACAAAAAATTGGATAGACCCAGTTAAATTTCGCCTCTCCATCTTCTTGGCGAACTGATGGAGACGAAATAGTGATGTTCTTTTGATGCGCGAGCCGAGAGGACGATCTCGACTCACTCCGATGACCGACGACCGATGCTTGGAGCGGGTGAGGGATAAGGACTGCCTTACTTGCTGGATATTAGGTTTATTTACATTATTTACGTTACTCCAACTTTACATCAGGTCAGAGTGACGGTTACATTGTCACTCAGACAGCACAGCCTGTTCGGCCGAGATCTATGCTGAACTAGATCCCCTCTCGACCGACCCCGAGAAAAACCCAACACTCCGGTTTTGATAACAAAAACCCCGCCTCAAAAAGGGGGGCGTACAAGAAGAGGAAAAACCCTTTAAACAATTATAGAACCCAATTGATTGGCCACAGAACCAGCCAATCACACATGTGTCCCCACCTGCGGTCACGTGACCCAACTCTCTCTCTTATGCACTCAAAGTGCGTTTCCTACGCACGCTGTTACACACCCGGCTAGAAAATACAGGACATCTGCGGCCTAAAGTGAACCATCCATACGTTCAGCGGGCGGCATCTGCACAAACAACAGCCAAGCCGAGGGCCCGGAGCGGTCCCGCGTGGCTGACCTCCCTCCGCGCGACGCCTCCCACGAAGCGTGCGTCTGCGCGCGCGGCGGGACAATGAGGGTTGCTAATTCCCTTCAAGACTAAAGGGGCGCCGCCGCCCACCTGAACAGACCACGGGGAGAGACGCCGCCAGCCGAGGCGACCATAGTCGAGGCGAATAGACCGTCGACGAAGAGCGCCCGCCGCCGGGAGTCGAAGATTTTCCAAACTTACACCGCGCGCGCTTTCAACACTAAGAGATACGATAATCTGGCCTCCCGTCAGCTTGTTATGCCGAATGCCCCAGCCACCTCCGGCGCGACAGAGGTACTCAGGCAAAGCACCCCCGTCCTTTGACCCACAAAAGGAGGGGCACAACACGCACTCTCCGCGGCTCCGAACTTGGCGTCCGTGCGGCTACATGAAAGGGACAGGCGACGCCAATACATGGGCCACCGGCGGCCTTCATTAATTACATGCGGAGCCCGAAACTTAACACCTCCGCACTAAGAATGTTGTCCGTACACTAGATGTACGTACAACATTAACTCTCCTGCAGGTTATGCCTTACTGCAGAGCCAGAACTAAAAAAAAAAACACACTCAGGCCGTTACGCAAGTACAATACAACGCAGGTACAATACAGTACAACAAAAAAAAAATTAACCCGCTACACAGCAACCCAAACCCGCACAACGTGCCGGCCAACTGCACCAAAAACGGATACAACACGACATACTCAGTGCCTTGGCCTAGCCATGGCTTGCGCAACATCAAACAATAAACGAAGGCGCTCAACTACAGGGCCCGTGAGAACAAACTCTGGCACCCTCTACCATTAAAGGCAACCAACCCCACGAAGGGTATAAATGTTACAACTTGACAACTGGATGAATGACACCATCCATCCTTAACCGTTCAGCGCATATAGGAACATTCTTTCACTCTAATGAAAAAAAAAAAAACAACACCCGAACAAAACCCAAACGTACCAAACGAGGCTACTCCTGTACCAATAACAAAACATTAAAAGAAAGTTCTCTTCACGCACTCGCGGACGCCGGTTCTTTCGGGATGCGACACAGATTGTTCGTCCCTGTTGCGGTTCACTTGCTGTCCACATTCGATGTACTGAAAGTTCATTTTTCAGTACTTCAAACACTAGTTTCGCACACAAGCGCCACAAGTGGGCCCTACCTGCACATTCCATGGCCCACCATGACCATATGCCAACGAGCGCAAATAAAGGACGGCACTCGCCATTGTACCTAAAGGTAAACTCCCCACAGTGCTGTAACCGCGGCTCTACTTCCCAAGAAGACAGAGTTAAGGCCGCCAAGCTGCACTACTCGCTAATCACACACCTTACGACAGCTTAATGCAACCAACACATGCACAAAAAAAAAAAACTAACAACAAGGGGAAGAACTACAATACAGGTAAAACTAACAATAACGCTCGTCTGGGCGAACCCTACACATAAAAAAACCACAGAAAAAAAAACGCAAAACGCTAACAACTAAGTGTGCGGCAAACAACACTGAACCGTCCCTGTCTAGCACTGTACACTATTCAGCGCAAACGCCCCTTTCCACGGCGGCACACACCGACCGTCGCACGGAAGCTGATTCCGTTTCATGCGCCACCAGCTGATTCTACACGAACCCTGGTTCGGCTCGCGGTGTCCTGTGCTACCGGGAGAGAAGGAAACACCCTACGCGGCGGTAACGCGTACGACGTTGTCGCACCTGCGCCGTCCCACCTGCCGCCGCCTTCCGCGTTCTCGGGCCCGTCTGAATCGACCGACGCGCAAGACGCCCCGGGCCGCCTGCACATTCCTGCTTTGCGCACGGAAGCTCCACAATTAGGCGCGCCGATCCGCTGCCCTTGCCCGACCCCTGCGCTTCCTCTGCCTCCCCCGAGATGAGAATGCTTTCTGCAGCTTCGCTCAATCTCTGCATTAGCTCATCCACGCGGGGCTCCTCGCGGTCGGCCGCGGAACCTATGTCGGCGCATGGGGCGGTGCTACTCTCGACATTTTCCTGCGTGGCCACGGCAACATTGCCCGCCGCAACAGACAGAATTGCTGCAGCTAAGACATCTGTCTCACGAGATTCGACAATATCATCTGTAGCAGTGGGAACGCTACCGTGTTGCCCAACAACTGGCGTGGCTTCGGCCACCTCCACTACATTCCCACTCTCCTTACCCCGTGGCGCTCGAAGCGCCCAGAAGGGAACAAACACCGTGAAAACATTGGCGTCCTCTTCGAGGCCACCAATCTTGCGAAGCTTCGCTTTTTGCATAAGCGATCTCCGCTCGCCCTTGGGCTAATTGAGCCCTAAGCTCTTCAGCTGTCCATTCGGACCAGCTACCCGCGCCCCTGCTACCCGCCAGCCTTGCTTTTTCGAAAGCGTGCTGCGCATTTCTGAGAGCTAACTCGGCTCTCAACTCTTCAATCTCGAGCACAATGTTACTAACCTTCCGGTCGGTGCCGCGACATCCCGTTAGCATAGTGGCCATGGTGAACCCGGAGAAAACAAATCAGGGCCCACCTGTGCCCGCTCCGGGTTCGGCCGGGTCGCAGTGTCGCTGATGCAGCAGCTCGTGGACCCGATGCGCCGCTCTCGCCGCTGGGATGGGGCCGTGCTCCCTGGGCCGGAGCCCCCGAGGCCTCCCGCTGAGGTGTCGCCCCGTTAAACTGCGGCTTACGCCGCCCTGGGCCGGAGCCCATGAGGCCTCCCGCTGAGGTGTCGCCCCGTTGAACGACGGCTTACGCCGCCCTGGTCCAGAACCCACGAGGCCTCCCGCTGAGGTGTCGCCCCGTTGAACGACGGCTTACGCCGCCCTGGGCCAGAACCCACGAGGCCTCCCGCTGAGGTGTCGCCCCGTTGAACGACGGCTTACGCCGCCCTGGGCCAGAACCCACGAGGCCTCCCGCTGAGGTGTCGCCCCGTTGAACCGCGGCTTACGCCGCCCTGGGCCGAAGCCCACGAGGCCTCCCGCTGAGGTGTCGCCCCGTTGCTGTTGAATCGCGGCTGCTGCCGCACTGAGCCGAAACTCACGAGGCCTCCCGCTGAGGTGTCGCCCCGTCGATGCTTGGAGTCTGGCTCGTCGTTGGTCGGAGCCGCACCTTGCGTTGAAGGAGTCTCTCCGCAGTGCCCCACCAGCTCCAGCCCATGGTCGTGGTCATCCTGCCGACTGCGCCAGTTAGATTTCGCCTCTCCATCTTCTTGGCGAACTGATGGAGACGAAATAGTGAAGTTCTTTTGATGCGCGAGCCGAGAGGACGATCTCGACTCGCTCCGATGACCGACGACCGATGCTTGGAGAAGGGTGAGGGATGAGGACTGCCTTCCTTGCTGGATATTAGGTTTATTTACATTATTTACGTTACTCCAACTTTACATCAGGTCAGAGTGACGGTTACATTGTCACTCAGAAAGCAGCAGCCTGTTCGGCCGAGATCTATGCTGAACTAGATCCCCTCTCTACCGACCCCCGAGAAAACCCAACACTCCGGTTTTGATAACAAAAACCCCGCTCCAAAAAGGGGGCGTACAAGAAAGAGAGAAAAACCCTTTAAAACAATTAATAGAAACCCATTGATTGGCCACAGGAACCAGCCAATCACACATGTGTCCCCACCTGCGGTCACGTGACCCAACTCTCTCTCTTATGCACTCAAAGTGCGTTTCCTACGCACGCTGTTACACCCGGCTAGAAAATACAGGACATCTGCGGCCTAAAGTGAACCATCCATTACGTTCAGCGGGCGGCATCTGCACAAACAACAGCCAAGCCGAGGGCCCGGAGCGGTCCCCGCGTGGCTGACCTCCCTCCGCGCGACGCCTCCCACGAAGCGTGCGTCTGCGCGCGGCGGCGGACAATGAGGGTTGCTAATTCCCTCTCAGACTAAAGGGGCGCCGCCGCCCACCTGAACAGATCACGGGGAGAGACGCCGCGAGCCGAGGCGACCATCGTCGAGGCGAACGACCTGTCGACGAAGAGCGCCCGCCGCCGGAGTCGAAGATTTTCCAAACTTACACCGCGCGCGCTTTCAACACTAAGAGATACGATAATCTGGCCTCCCGTCAGCTTGTTATGCCGAATGCCCCAGCCACCTCCGGCGCGACAGAGGTACTCAGGCTAAGCACCCCCGTCCTTTGACCCACAAAAGGAGGGGCACAACACGCACTCTCCGCGGCTCCGAACTTGGCGTCCGTGCGACTACATGAAAGGGACAGGCGACGCCAATACATGGGCCACCGGCGGCCTTCATTAATTACATGCGGAGCCCGAACTTAACAGACCCCTTCTTTCAAATCCGTTAAGCCACTCTTATGTACAAGAAGTGGTGTTGTCCTGCAGGCCATGTGGATGTTGACAGGCACTAAAATTAACTATTAAACTATAAAAAGTGAAAGTAAAAAAGCTGTCATTCAGCCTAGATAACAGGTGAGTGTCACATAAGTAGAATTCTAGGATTGGTTTTCTATCATCGGCAATGCATCCTCTCAAGGCAAACCAGAATATTGCTGAATGACAGCTATATATTTTCCATGTATCTGCCGACTCTAATAAATAAGTAGACCCATGCCATATTGATGAACACTGTGTTATTGCTAAAGCTGCTCAGAAATGTATATGCCCTGTTTTGTGTCTGGCCTTTTTTTATTGCTGGCTTGTTGCAGAAGAAGCTGATTGTAAAGCACGTGCTATGCAAAAAACTTATCCAGATGTGTTTGACGTAACCCAAAGGGAAAAATTAAAGTTATGTCCGATGCAAGCTTACCCATACGATTCAAGTTACGTCTGATGTAACCTGAAATTTACGTTAGGGTGATGTTTGATGTAATACACATAAAAAATTACTCCTGTCTTGCAAGAATCCAAAATTGAATCCGTTCGTTCTTCAGTCATATGCACGGTGTATTATTAAAAATTTTGTTCCTTGTACAGTCAATTGTGGATTGCAATTCTCTGTCTCCCGAGGTGCTCACAAGATAAAAATCCTCTGAAATCTTTGAAGGACAGCTAGATTTATTGTTTATGTGAACATTGTGTATTGCTCACCTTTTACTCCTGCTGCAACCTGCAAGGGCTAGCAGTGTTGTGAACAAATATATAAATTAGTATATCGTAATGCAAGTTACGTTGAATGAAAGGTCATGTAAAATATTTACGTCAGACGGAACCAAACTACTTGACGCTTTATGTGTTTTATGCAACTTTAGTTGAAACCAACACGTTGCTGCATTATGACAGACCCACTGCGACCTGAATATGGGGTTTAACGCCCCAACGCTACACAGGCGATAAGGCGCACCAGTGTGAAAGGCTTCGGATTAATTTTGACCACCTGCAGATTTTTGATAATCTCGAAAACACGGGAATTTTCGCTTTTGGCTTGAGCTGAAAAGCGGCCGCCGCGGCTAGGAATCAAACCCACGTCCTTGGGTTGGGCTCAGCTGCACAACGCCTTAGCCATCCAGTGCGCCCTTGTGTTTGCTTAAAATGTCAGTATCCTGCTGTTTTGCTGTACTCGCAGTCTCATTGTGCAAAGTAGATTACGACTCGTGCATGACAGCAGCGTCGCTGAGGCTGAGGATATTTAGGAATAAATACCATTTCTGAGGCCATCTGGACTTCTATGTCACTGACTCAAAGCTACATGTTAGCTGTTTTTACCTCTTCCTTTTTTCCTCTTTCGTCTGCCCTACAGAGTCAACATACTGATTGTGTTTAATATTCTCTCAATTATGGCACTGCCGACATCGTGCAATGCAAAACTTGGAAGTGTTGCAAACTTTTCTCGTGGTATTTGGGTATTTTCTAGTGCATCAGCATATCTAAACATTGGCACGTACTATGCCTTGGAAGTCCTTTTCTTCATGTTTTGTGTGCAGGGCATTGCTATGCTCAGAAATTTTATCCTGTGATTCAAGCAGAGAACCCCTTTGCTCCTGATGCCTGTCGCCGCGTAGCTACCATGTGCGAGCTAAAATGTTATTCTTTTAAACGTACTCGGCATCGTTTTTTAACACGCATGCCAACCCGACGAGCTTCCTTCACACACTTGATTTATATAACAAATTTTCTTCAACGGCAAACATTGCTCCTGTGGCTGCCATGTTACCTGCTTACGGTGCGATATGCTATATACATGGCAAAGAACTTTTAACACACTTGGTGGCGCAGCTATTTGCTGGCGGTGAGTATAAATAAATGGCGTCTTGAACACGCTGAAAGATTGGCGTAGTGGAAAAACCTCGCAGGAAGTTTTCGTGTGATAACCTTCGTTCTTGCTTTGCGGAGTTTCATTTCAACTATTTCCCAATTGTTCCTGCTTTTGGTTCTTGCTTTTCGTGACAACTTTAGCTAGCATGCATTTTCACTGGCTGGTGAAAAACAGCGGCCGAAAAAGTTTGCGGTGTTTTTTTAATTTTAAGAGTCACGGGACCACTGCGAGAGCCACTCCAAACATGGCACAGCATTTATCACAGCTCGTAAAGCCGCTCAAAGCATTTGTCTCGAATTCATTTTGGTTTTATAGCTTCATTAGCTGTTGTGTCGACCCCCTTTTATCGTTTGCTCAATGTCGAAATTATTTGATGACAGATTGCACTAAAAGTGGCATGATTTATTGTGGTGTGGTTATTTTTTGGTTGTATGGAAGTTGTATGTTGTCTTCATCGTCCCTTTTATCTAAAATGGGAACATGGTTATCCTACGATGATGATAATAAGGCAGGAAAAGGCGCGAGGAGCCTCAAAACACGCCCCTCGCCTGAGCCAGTGGATGGATGTACCAATAATAAATAAAAAAGTATAAGTCTACAATAAAAATAATAATTGTATTTACATTAGATAGCTACGAATGTACATGGCTTCCGATAATCCTCGTCTTCCTTGTCCTCTTCCTTCAGATGACTATGACTGCCCTTTTGTCTGTGCTCGGTTCATCTGGCCATTTCTGTGTACCCGAAGACTTAAAACGCAACATCCTCCTCGGCCCACAAATGTATGAAGTTGACCAGTCACCCTTGAATACCGGATCCTCCAAATCCTATGAGCATCTAACGTGAGAAAATTGAATCTACAGGCTCTGACCCCAATATCTTGGCCTTGGTACACTACCAATACTGCCTATCGTGGAAAAAGCGGTTTGGTTGTGTCTTCCTGACTGCCACTTCACTTACCGAAGAAGAATGGCGCCTATCTTAATCTTCTTTCGGTCGCTTGTCCTTGCTTGAACAGCGATCAGACTCACTGCCATGGAATCTTGCTCTCGGAAGCGGGTATTCTGACTCACTTATTGATGTTGGTCCTTTCCTGCTAAGATGCATCACTTGGTTTCACATTAACTTCACTGTTTCACATTCACTTTAGCTTCAGTAGCGTGAAAATAAAGTCGTTCTGGCGACGAACAACGATTCATGCTTATCTGGTCCTACTTGTGCTTGTGTGAGGCAGATGCGTCTGCATCGCACCTGTGCCGTATAAAAATCGAATGGCACTTTTTCGGCGGTCTTTTCGTATCATTTCTTGCTGCGGACGGGACATTTATTTGCAGATATAGTTCACGGCCCCAGTCTTGGCTCACTCTCAACACGTTGACATTTGATGGTACACCCGCCGCGGTGGCTCAGTGGCTATGGCGTTGCGCTGCTGAGCACGAGGTCGCGGGTTCGATTCCCGGCCGCGGCGGCCGCTTTTCTGATGGAGGCGAAAAGCAAAAACGCCCGTGTGTACGAGATTTCGGCGCACGTTAAAGATCCCCTGGTGGTCAAAATTAATCCGGAGCCCTCCACTACGGCGCGCCTCATCGCCTGCGTTGCGTCGGCGCGTTAAACCCTACAATCAATCAATCAACATTTGATGCTACATCCGATGAACTTAGTACATACAAGGGCGCCTGAAACCGTTGCCGTTGTTCCCGCGGTGATGACGCACTTCTCCTGTCATGACCTTCCAGAGATAGTCAACTCCAATCAGCAGGCTAATCCCCGGTACAGCATCCATGCCTGGCTGAAGAAGATTGTGCGCAATGGGCTGACCGCTGTCTTTGATAGATAAAACAACGTCACTCTGCACGATTTCCCTGCAAATGAAAGTAACTTCCATCGCTTCCACAAAAAACAATGCGTGACGGCACTGACTACGTACAGACTATTGCACAAGGCGGCATTCTCTTTAAGATGACTTATCCTGCCCGAACTCTTGAAGATGAAAGTTTGTCGGCCCAATCACCCGCAAACGAAGGGTACGAGAGACATCTTCGCGTATGTAAGAGTTCTGACTCCCCCCATCCACGATTCCACGGACGAATGCACACTGCTAATTTACCTGAATCCAGAAGCTACAAGTTTACACCAGTATTTGCGTGTCCACAATGGGTCTATTGCTGTAGCGCAGGCTACTGGCATCAAACTTCCTTACGTTATCTGTTCTATCAGTTCCTCATTGCTGCCAGGTAGGATCGCAACGCGATGCTACATGTCTTTTATTGCAGTTTTCACACTTGACATTGCAGGGACAAGAAAAATACCCTTTCATAGTGCAGCGAAAGCGTCGTCGGTCAGCTTTTAACTTCGTCATACCGTCCTTATGAGTAATTTCCTTTTTTGTTATTCCTTGTTACCTTTTTCTGAAGATGTTGCAACCTTGATGTACGCCCCCCCCCCCCTTATGTATTGCCTCCGGGCCCTTAAGCATGAATAAATGAAATGAAATGAAATATCCCCGTCGCATAGCCCCGCAATGTGCTGTCCTGAGTCACAGAATGGACACTTGTACTCTCCCGAGGCACTAGAAATCAACACCGCTTCGGTTGGAGGCACGCCCAAGCCACAGAGCAAAAATTATTGAGGAGGCGCAACACGGCTTGCTCCGGCGGCGCGATACAGTAACGGCGTCGGGTACGGCACCTACGCGCCTTCTGTCGCGAGAAAACGCGCGCGGTACGCTTTCCGTCAAGGAACGCCAGTTCGAGGTGAGTCGGTGCATAGCCGGCTGCCGCCACGGGCAGACGACGCCGACGAGTCCCTCTCGTGACTGGACTTTCATTGGAGTCGTTTTGCGGGGATTCAAACATCGTCGTCGTTAGACAAAGGGGCTTTGATTTCTATTTAGAACGCGAAACAGACAATAAAAAAACGTGGTTGAGAAGCTCGCTATGACAAGTTCCAGTGAATTATGGTTCTTTTCCTCTATGACATAGGTTCATATTTCGACTGTGTAACTTCCTCGCCCTGCCTGTGCAACATGAAAAACGCGCACAAATCTGAGAAGCCCTCGAGAGGCGAGAGCGGCGAGAGTGAACCGCTCGTGGCGAGAAGCGGCGTCGGCAGACTCCTTCTAGTGCATCGTTTCAAGCGCGGCACGGCTTGTAACTAGGGTAGTACTTACTAATAACTGCTTCTAAAATGTCCAGCACTTCTATTTAGTTATTTTACAGAAAGAAATCTGGCAATGTTTACAATATATTTCATGATATTACGATTTCTGTGCGTCGCGTCCGTAGAAAAACACGTAAAGTATGGCAACTAGAACCACTAAACAAGCTACGCTTAAAAGTACCGACATACGCACGGCAGCAGCCATTTTGGTGCCTAACGCCAGAGTGGCCAGCTTTATTGGACCTATTGCGGCCGACACAGGCGGGCGGAATCAGTCCGGGCGCCGCTTGGCAACCATGACAGCTGTGTTTACTCTTTATTTCAAGCCTGCACGTCGGTGCGACAGGGTCACGCTTGGTTACGCTAGCGCAGCTTATTTAGTGGATCTAGATTACGCTAAAATCACTAACGAAGGTACGCTTCACTAGTAGCTGTAGGTTATGCTAGGCCACAGTCGCTCTTTTGCAGCGGGAGGCGAAGCATGCATTTTCCACACTCCGGCCGGTTTAAACAGCCCTGTAAAGAGCACGCACAGCATCGCTACACTGCGTGGGGCCTAAACACTCACTCTCAACGTGTCATGCAGACACACTGCGCTCCGGAAATCACGATTTATCAAAGAACGTGCGCCAGCGGCTACACAGAGGCCATAAAATGTCAGCGCCCATGGGTCTTGCAGGGGTAAACAAATGTCACGTGACGCGGTTCAACCCATGCCCGCTGTCGGCGGCATACAGCAAGACAGAAAAAAAGCGCCGCTACCCTGAAACCTGATCTAGTGGCTGCAATCGCAGCGTGCCTGACGCGTCATCTGTTGTGCTGCTCCGCAAGCTGCATTTCCTCCTCGCCAGACAGTGACATTACCATACCGCCAGCCCGCGCTGTCCCAGCCCAGCAGATTCCCCTCCTCAAATACTCTTTCCGCGTGGCCCAAACCTTTTTTGCCATCTTGTGGTTTCGGGTGAGCTTTTTCCCTTCTGCTGTCAATCCGACTCCGTTCTCAGCACTCTAGTGCGATCGTTAGGTGGGACAAATGCATTTAAAGCTCCCCATCCAGGGCTGCCGGTAACGCAGTAGTTCCGCCGACCAAGGACTCTCCGCCTGAAATGCCTGACCCGTGCAAACTGTGTGGTATCTGTCGGGGACATGCAACTGCGATGTCTGATGGCAATGCTGTCAAAAGCACGCTTGTCATCAAGGGCTGCCAGTCCACTCATGTGACACTGCTCGTAGTCCAGCACTCGCTGGAGCCCGCCAACATCATTCGATGACCCCGCTGAAGGGGGCGGTCGGAGCTGCACCATATGTTCCTGTACAATTCGGCGTGTCACCAAAACGTCGCAAAAGAATTTCCACGGCGTCTGGATAACGTCGGTTGCAGCCCGGTAATACGATGCAGCAGCTGACCCATCCAGCAACGACGAAAGGTAATGAAACTTCTCTCCATTGTTTAAGCTGGGACTTTAGTGGATGGCTGCCTTGAACTGCGTCCAAAAGCTGAGCCACTGGCACAACTTGCCATTGAATGTTTGGGGCTGCAGCGTCGGGAGCTTCATGGAGATTCCATTGAGATGATGCTCCTCACTCTGAGAATCCACCACAGAAGGTGCTGAGTCTGTTGTTCACGGCAGGCGTTGACCATTCCGTAGCGATCTCTTCTCGGTTCCACCAAGACCGGCAGGGCCATCCTCCAGAGGTTGGGCATCAACCCACCTCAAGTTGACCAACATCAAGATAGGATCGTTCCTATAGAGGACGACATCATTCGCAAGATCAAGGTGCTCCCTTTGCCGCGGAACGTCCACCCGGACAGGAACGCGGAGAGGAGAGCGGCGCGAGCCCGAGCGCTCGCCGAGGCAAACAACAGGGACGATGGGGCAGTATACGTGGATGCAGCCAAGCACTGCGACCGCCCCAACACATATGTGGTGGTGGTCGTACGAGCCACCACCGGGGAGCTACTGAACGCTTGCAGCATCAAGGACCGAACGGCCGCGCAGGCAGAGGAGGCTGCCATAGCCCTAGCGCTAGCGAGCAGCCCCACAATCACCGGGGTGCTCAGCGACTCGAGGACCGCAGTAGCAAGCTACGCCAGGAACGCCGTGTGCGGGACTGCAGCGAGCCTGCTCCCCGAGCGCAAGGAGACTACAACGCACATCCGCTGGTTCCCCGCACACGTGGGGGGCATTGCGGGTAGCACCGTCAACCGCAACGAGGAGGCAGACGCCATCGCACGCGAGCTCGCGCACCGTGCGGTGCCCCACTGCCCATCGTCTGCGGCGGAGATCATGGAGCCCCTCACCAACTACGGGGACATCCTTCACTGGCATCGTGCGGGAAGACGCGCCCTGCCCCCACCTCACCCGAGGCTCAAGAGGGGCGAAGCCGTCCTCCTCCGTCAACTACAGACTGGATCTGTGCTGACTCCAGCGCTCGCGCGCCACGTGTGCCCTGGAACTTACGAAAGTGCAGTGTGCAGTGTGTGCGCGTTGGTGACTGCAGACCTGGCCCACATCATGTGGGGATGTGAAAGACACAGTGCAGTGGGGAGCCCAAAAGAGCTACCACCGGACATTATAGGACTCGTGAGCTCGCCCGAATACGAGCGGCAACTGCTGGAAGTCCAGCGGCTCGAGGCTGCTCTGGCCCGGCAAAGGCGAAAAGGAGACCCTCCTTCGGGAGGGGACGCGCGCCGAGTAGCCTGAACCGGCGCCCAGGCATAGCTTCGGGGTCTGCTTAGTACATAGACAGGGGGTAGCGAAGCCCTGCGTGGCCTGACCCGCCTCCCCGCCAGAAATTTTCAATAAATGTCATTCTCTCTCTCTCTCTCTTCTCAGCCTTTAGCTGGCCCAGCATACCTTTGGCGGCGTCATCGTACCTCATGATTGCGTCGAACTCCGCCGCGAACTCGTCGTCAGGTAAACATTTTCCAGCTCGGCATTCAGCTTGCCGAGCTCATCGTTTTTGGACTGCAGCCGCTCTATGAGTGAGCCTGACGTTTCCACATGAGTATCTAACACCATCTTGACTTCATTTATAATCCTTGTGTTTTGCTGCCGACGAGCTGTTCTCTTTACTTTCAGCTTGTGCATTCTTCTTTCCGGATAATAACAGTGCCCTTTGCCTTCTCAAAACTACGTAATATGTCTGATCAAGTCGTGCATATGATTAGGCGGGTCACTAACCGGCATCGAGGAATGAAGGAAAAGGACACAATGAGACTAATTCAAGCTTTCATCATTTCTCGCCTCACCTATGTCGCCCCATACATGGCTCTAACCAAATCCTACATTGAAGCACTAAACAGGATCTTTCGGAAGGCATTTAAACAAGCCGTCGGGCTCCCCATGAGTACATCGACAACCAAGCTTCTTCAAATGGGTCTTCACAACACCATTGAGGAACTCATTGAAGGTCATATCGCAAGCTAGCGCCTCCGTCTGACACACACACAAGCAGGCCGCTTTGTTCTACAATGCATCAACTGGCCCTGTGCAGAACAAACCCACCTGGCCCCTTTGTCACACGAGTGGCGTAAACATAATTCTGTACGACCCCTACCAAAGAATAGGAACCCCGACCTGCACCCCGAGCGCAGGGCCACCCGCAGCCATGCCCACAATCGCTTTTATGGCAATCGCTCTGACCTGTCCTACACCGATGCGGCGAGCTACGCTGACAACCAAACCATGGTTGCAGTCACAACATCCAAATACCATATAATTTCGTGCGCATCCATCCGTGCGACATCCCTTCGAGACGCGGAAGAACTCACAATTGCCTTAGCCCTCATCCAACGCTCTAGCAGAGTCATCATCACTGACTCTCAAACAGCCTGCCGCAGTTTCCTTTCAGGGAGGGTGGCACCAACGACCCTACGGGTACTTCAGCGATACCGTCCATCTCACCGAGTGGCGGTCGTTTGGACACCTGCCCATGCCTCTGTAACGGGCAACAACTTCGCCCACCAACAGGCTCGCGGACTGGCCCACCGAGCCCCAGAAGTAACCGCAGCTCCGACGCCACTTCTCACCTATCAGGACATTACTCAATTTTACCGGACCACCAGACGAAAATTCCCGTGCCCTCACCCATTCCTCAGCAAAACTCAGGAAATAATACTCCGACCATTACAAACAGGGACGTACGTTCACCCGGTTCGAATGAATTTATTGTTTCCCACACAGTACACCGCTCTATGCAAATTTTGTCCAGGGCTAGGTACCCTCCAGCATATAATTATGGAATGCGCTCACAACCAAGCCCTACCACCCCTCTCTACCTGTTCCTTTCCTGAGCTGTGGGAGACACTGTTGACCAGCTATCAACCGTTGGACCAGACTCTCCTGGTGACACGGGCCACGACGGCGAGGGCAGCGTATGGATTCCCGGACTAGGGTTCCTCTCTCACATTTGAGCTTATTAAATGTTCTATCTCTCTCCTCCACCTTGTGTTCACCGATGTCGCAATTATAGATTTGACACGATACGGTGGCTTTGTAGCCCTGGTTTCTTCCTTCACGGCTTTCCAGGCACCATAGGATGATGAAAAAAGTACAAGTCCACTAATAGGAAAGAATAACAGTATTTACATTAGATAGCTACGAATGTCTTGGCTTCTGGTGATCCTCGTCTTCTTTGTTCATGGCGACCTAGGGCCGTCCTTCTCTACATCTCCATGTATCCAACAACATAAAATGCATCAACCGGCTTGCATAAAACAACCCTCAGTACCAGATACATTCATAACTTGGTCGGAGCTGACACACCGGTATAACATCAGTTTTAAAATCTAATGTTTCTGAGGTAGGTGTACAGGCAATAGCTTGGAATCATAGGTTCATAAACTACGAAAAAGCTGTGTAGAATATGCTGAGAATAATGTCAGCAGGAAATCTCTGTTTATTAGCCACATTTTCCACCTTGCACATCTGAGGCAGTGCAAACAAATATTAAAACTACAAATTGAATGTCCTAAAATATTAGAAATCATTGGTGGCAGGACCTGCCAGGTTCAACTAAGCAAACAAAATGAATGAGTGGCAAGAACAAACGGGTGCCTAATATGTACCATTGGAGAGAAAGACAAGACAAACAACACATAATTGGATAGACTTTCAATAATCAGAGAACTGCAGTGTAACGGCTATCAGGCCCAAATCTAATAACTTTCAGCTAGCATTAAATAAAGTTCTTTTTGCGAAACAGTATGCCTCACAAAATACACACCCTTATGCACCAAACCAGCACATTGTAATAGGTAGCTCCAGTCTAGACATGTTCAGAGGACATATAGCCACGCAGTGGTACAGAATTATTAGATTCCAGCAAGTTTCCTGCGTGCCTCCACAAGACTCTGCCGTCTGCTAAGGGCACATGATAAACACTAAATATAAGAAATTATAAGAACTGTCGTGGAAATGGTGAAAGCGGTATCTGTCAAACACCATTTAAGCGGCCATTGAAGGGTCCAAGAAGTGTAACCGTATTAATGTGTCAGAATCCTTTGGCAAGTACACCCGCAAAGTCTGCCCTTCATGAAAAAAAGTGCAATACCTAATATATGCTACGTAAACACCAGAAAAATTAACATGCGTAATTATGATGGACCCGCACCTTTAGACTCGATAAGAATAAAGAACGTGACGTAATGCACATCTAGTAAAGGGAACCGTTGAATCAGGGATGTGCTGTGGCCTCCTACATTTATTCAGGTCGCGTAGGCCCAACCAGAACGAGCGGCCGCCCAGCTGCCGACTCCATGTTCCGTCTCTGTGTCGCGTGGAGCTTACCACGTGCCAGTCTAGTCCACTGATGATGATCGTGGTGAAAGGATGCGGATGATGATAGTGGCGCTGATAATGACGATGGCGATGATGTCGGTACAGGGCTCTCCCTAGCGCGTAGCACGTTAAAGATGACCGATGTAGAAGTGTAGCCGGAAACTAAAACTATCTGCAGGTATGTACAATTTGTCCATAGTCGGGAAGAGTCCGTGGGCAGTCAGTGGTCAAGTGGCCGGTGTTGACTAACCGCATGGTCCTGGTTGTCGGCGAGGTAGCGTCTGGAATGTGGGGAAACCTCTAGTGGACGAGGCTGGGGGTGGAGGATGGGACGAGTTGGCGTAGGGTGTAGCAGCCACGAAGAAAAAATGACGCCAGCCGTGGCCTGTGTAAAAAAGAACCGAAACTCAAAACGAAGAGCTTAGTTCGGCTAGATAGCGACACGCCACGGAAATAATCCAAGCCAAGAGAAGAGGAGAAGACGAGAGAGGACGAGGGAAAAATGGAGATGGCGCGAACGGAAGCCTAACAAGAAGCACGGTTATTGTAGCTCCTTACAACCGTTAAATAAAGATGTGTTTGTGTCTAAACGATGTCTCCTACCTTCAACGATTCCCACAAAAGAAGTTGGTGCCGAAACCCGGGATGGTGGGAGACCAAGACACTGCATCTCGTCACCTAACGTAAGAACAAAGAACCGCCTGGGAAGAACGCTACCAGCCCAGCTCCACGGATTCAACGGTGACGCCCACAGGAGCCATGGAACGACTGAAGCAAAAACGCGCAGCCGTGCGTTCACAGGTGACGAAACTACTTGCAGAAACTGACGCATATATCGAGAGCCAGGAGAAAAACAAAAAAAAAACACTTGAAAGTTTTATTAGCGCGGATTTGCGTCCTTCAGGCTCAGCTCAACGAGGGAGACGCCGCCATTGAACCACGGATACCCGACGAAGATGCCGAGCAAAATTTCGTCCGAACATTGGAGTACGGCGACAAGATCGTGATTTACATCGCTATGCTCAAGCAAGAGATAAACGATGCTAGCGAGAATCTTCCACCCAGGGCAGAAACCACGCTAGCCCAAAATAACGAGAAAGCAGGGGCACCGCCCTGTAAAGTGAAACTACCGAAGCTCGAGCTGCTCAAGTTCGACCGAAAGAGCGTTAGCTGGCAGGAGTTCTGGGAGCAGTTTGACCAAGTTATCAACGGCAACAGCGAACTCACGGTGTTGGATAAGTTTGGCTACCTCAAGGCAGCAGTGACAGGAGACGCGGCGAGTGTCATCAAGGGCCTTCCTCCGACAGCGCGATGTTACGAGTAGGCCTTGGAGCTGCTCAAATCTCGTTTCGGCGACGAAGAGGGGCTTATACAGGCGCACATGCGGAGGCTCTTGAGCATCCCGCCGTTGAGGAGCGCGGACGACGTGAGGGGCCTCCGTCGGCTATACGATACCCTCCTGTCTCACATCCGAGGCTTGGAAGCGCTTGGCCAAAACCAAAACACATTCGAGGCGCTTCTCTTCCCCGTGGTCCAACGTTCCCTGCCGAAGGAAATACTACTCGACTTCAATAAAACAACCGCAAAAGAACAAGCGACGAAAAGTTCGGTGCAGCAGACTCTACTGCAGGAAGCAACCCTTGTTACAGAAGAGGCCCACGAAAAATCATCAGAGAAAAGTGCAACAAAAGGAGCGCTGGTGTCGTCCCTTTCCCGACTGATTGCCTTTCTGTGCATAGAAGTAAAAAGCCGCGAAGGTTTAGAAGTGTAGCCAAACGTGGATGCAAAACAGCACCTTCCCAGAACTAAAAACGACCACAAGAGTGTTTACAAAACGCACAAAGGAGGCAATCCGAAGTCATCGGTGGCGACACTGCACCAAACAACGAAGAGTGATGCCTGTTTCTTCTTCATAGAAAAGAGCCACGAGACTACGGCTTGTTGCGCTAAAATCACGCTGGAAGAAAAGAAGAAAAGGCTCATGGCGGGAAGACGATGCTTCCGCTGCACAAGACCCAACCACCGCTAAAATGTGTGCAGGAGTAACGTCAAATGTGCAAAGTGCTCGAAACGACATGTCACAACGATGTGCGACCCAGAATTCACCGCACCAAAGGCACCATGGAGCACCAGCAGCATGACCACCGCTCCAGTGAATTTGGAGTCCACAACGAACGAAGGCGCCAGTCCGGTCGTCTTGCTACAGACTGCAACTGTATATTGTGCAGGAGCGGACAATCCCACCTCAATTCGAGCTCTCTTCGATGGTGGAAGCCAACGCTCGTTCATCACAAAGAGAGCATCCAAAAAACTCGGGTGCAAGGTCGTGGGATACGAAGCACTAAAGGTCGCTGTGTTCAGCGGAAGTCAGTCCGGAACAGACTTTAAGAGAGTGCTAGTTTCCGTCACGGCACAGAACAAGAAAGTTCACCACCTTGAAGTTTAGGAAACCGAAGTGATCTGCGACAAGAAGGTTCCAATTCCAAAAGCCCACCTGCGAGATCTCATGGGATCAGAGGCTGTGGCTGATCGTACAGGTGACCAAGATCAAGGGGATATTGACCTCCTTATTGGCTCAGAACATTACTGGGATCTTGGAAACGGAAGATCGAAGGCTTTGGATGGAAAACTCCGAGCAGTTGAAACAGCTTTCGGATGGTGCATACAGGGCCCAGTTGGAACGAAAGTCAGCGAAGCACAGTGCATGAAAACAATTGCACTGAAGGTGTCACTTGACGACTCTGATGCCTCGAACTATGTAGAACGCTTTTGGATGTTGGAGTCGATAGGAGTAACGGACGATGTGGCCGGTTGTCCAGAACAACAACTACTTGATTCGTTTGACGGAAACTTTAAGCAAGTTGGGAGTAGATATCAAGTTGCCCTTCCCTGGAAGGAAAACATGGATTTCAAAGACAACAGGGAAGTCGCTGAAAAACGCTTGGTGCAGCTAACGAACCGCCTCAAGAAACACCCTGACCTGCTGCAAACTTACGATGACGTCATCCGACAGTACTGTGCGGAGGGCGTGGCCGAGGCTGTGGCTGAAGGGCATGTGAGCAACTGACCGATATACAACATGCCACACCAACGGGTGATACGGGGGGCAAGTGACACAATGAGAGTCCGAATGGTATTCGACGCGCCATCGCATGGAATCCACGCAAAGTCGCTCAACAAAAACCTTGAAAGTGGCCCAAACCTGAAAAGTGACCTCGTTGGACTACTGCTTAACTTTCGAAGGCACAGAATTGCGTTAGTGGCAGATATCGAAAAGGCATTTCTGCAAATCGGAATACGAGAAGAAGACCGAGACGCCTTGAGATTCCTTTGGTTCGAGACCGCACCAGAAACGACTGGATTGAAGCCGAAACTGCAGGCGTGGAGAATGACGAGGGTCCCGTTCGGAACAACAGCAAGTCCCTTCCTACTTACAGCAACGCTAAAGAACCACCTCAGAAGCATGGAAGGAGGGTATCCCGTCACTGCAAGAATTTTAGCGGACTGCTTGTACGTAGACAACCTCCTAACTGGAGCAGAAAATGGGGAAGAAGCCTTGAAGATTTACACGGAAGCTAATGCTATCTTCAATGCTGCCTCCATGAAACTGCACAAATGGGAAGCGAACAGCAAAGAAGTGAGTGCACACATAAGCGACGGTCAAGAATCCAGGCATCTAGGGTACCTCTCGGGTGTTTTCAAGGTGCTGGGATTAACTGGAACCCCATCAGCGACGAGCTCACATTCACACCGACAACGAGCGCACCGCCCGATCCTGGAACAAGCACGAAAAGAACTGTGCTAAAAACTACAGCTCGACTGTATGATCCACTTGGATGGCTGACAACATTCATCGTTAGAGCCAAAGCTCTATTCCAAGAACTCTGGCAACGAAACGTGGAGTGGGACGAAGTGTTACCGCAGGACTTAGACAATAAGTGGGTGCAGTGGTGTTGTGAACTGAACGAACTGCGAAGAGTGCATGTGCAACGTTGCTATCGTGCTGCCACGACTGGACTTCCGCAGAAAACATTGCTACAAGTGTTCGCCGATGCTAGCCCTGTGGCCTACGGGGCAGTGGCGTACATTTGTGTTACAGATGCGGAAGGCAATACTACGTCTAGTATCCTCATGGGCAAGTCGAAGATCGCACCGATCAAGAAGCTGACACTGCCGAGGCTGGAGCTGATGGCTTGTTTGTTGGCAGCTAGATTGGGCCGATACATATCGAACAACTTGAAGGAACGACCGCAAAAGACACACTTCTGGACAGACTCGACTGTGGCCCTGCACTGGGTGACAGGCGAACCGTCCCAATGGCAGCAGTTCGTGCAGAATCGGGTCACCGAGATACAACGCATCACGAACCCTGCGTTTTGAAAACACTGTCCTGGATCTGGAAATCCGGCAGACTGCATGACCCGAGGTTTCAGCGGTCAGCAGCTTGTGGAATGTTCCATCTGGTGGAAAGGACCTGCGTGGATGGGGTTGCCCGAGAACTTCTGGCCGAATCATTCGCCACCCAGCAACACCTCGGCGGCAACAGATGAAAAAAGGGTTCCGGCAGTTCTCCAGGCTACAAGCTCCACGTCACAGCTCCACTC
Source organism: Haemaphysalis longicornis (assembly GCA_013339765.2). NCBI lineage: Eukaryota > Metazoa > Arthropoda > Arachnida > Ixodida > Ixodidae > Haemaphysalis > Haemaphysalis longicornis. Next base: position 96,355,975 of record CM023451.1, on the reverse strand, counting down.
CTCCACGTCACACAGCTCCACAGCTCCACTCCTCCACGTCACAGCTCCACTCCTCCATAACACGATACAGTGAAGCAGCGAGACTTCTCCGTGTAACAGCATGGATTCTGAGATACGTTCATAAGTTCCACCATACCAGCAATGAATCTGGCTCGTTAACGACAGGCGAACTGGACGAAGCCGAGAAACACTGGATAAGGCTAGCACAGCGTGAAGATGTGCAGCGAGAGATCGAATGCACACAAACGGGCGAACGTTTTCCCGCAGACTCACCACTCCGAGATATTCCCGTGTTCATGGACAATGGCGGTGTGCTCCGAATCACGGGAAGACTCCAGCAAATTGAGAAGCTGTACAACGAACAGCATCCCATCGTGTTAACAAGCGGCCACCGGTTAGCGGAGCTGACCGCTCGCCGATGTCACCTTGAAGTGTTGCACGGAGGAGTGCGGGATACAATCGTACAGCTGAGAGAGAAATTCTACGTGGTGCGTGCACGCCAGCTGGTGAAAAGAAGCATGCCCTGTCAGAGGTTCAATGTTCGTCCAGCCACCGAGGTAATCGCACCGCTTCCGCGAGACCGAGTCACCGAGGCACAACCGTTTAAAGTCACGGGTGTCGACTTTGCGGGACCGCTTCTGGTAAAAGGAGAGAGCGCAATGCAATTGTGTCGTAACCACTTGTGCCGTAACCAGAGCTGTTCATCTAGAGCTCGTAAGAGACATGTCCACTGAATCGTTCTTGATGGCACTCAGGAGATTCATATCCAGGAGAGGAATCCCTCGAGCCATATACAGCGACAACACCATGTCTTTTAAAAGAGCAAACAAAGAACTTTCGCAGCTCTGGAAGTCATTGCGCCATCCTGCAACACTTGACTTCATCCCAAACGCACGCATTGAATGGGAGCTCATAGTTGAGCGTGCTCCATGGTGGGGTGGGTTCTATTAGCGCCTCATTGGATCCACCAAGCTTGCACTGAAGAAAGTAATTGGCTCAAGATATTTGTCATTCGATGAGCTTGCAACCGTGCTTTCGGAAGTAGAGGCAGTACTGAACTCCATACCATTAAAGGAGCCATGAAGACAAAATGCAAGTTTGTGTTATTCGAAAGATTTCGTGTTTTATAGTGCCCCCAGCGCTTGTCCGAATGCAAACGATGCTTTATTTACTGAGAAATTAATCAATTTAGGTAAGAAGTTTGATTTCCCCGCTCAATCGTGCGTTTTCGTGGTCCCAAATGACATCACAGGAACCGACCGCTCTGCAGCCTAGGGTCCCTTGATTCACGCATCTGCCGTACAGGGTGGAGACATGTATGCGCTGGCGCCGCCATTTTGGTCCACTCGCTCGCTGCCCAAACAAGTCATTGTATCAAAACCGCGCAAAAATTATCGCCGCAACGGAGTTAACTGGCGGAGTTTGAATCATCTTATCTGTTTCGCGTTGCTGGGTCTCGTGGGAAACGAGAACAACGCGTTGTGCACGTTGACACAACTGCAGCGGTACGGGACCGTTCAAAGGGTGTCTCCACCCTGTACGTTCGCGCTGGCACTGAGGTATTCTCGCGTTTGTTTACGTTTCTGAACCTAGATGGCGCCACCATACCGTGGCGTGTCGTTTTCTGCCTTTTTTTCCTTCTGGAAAAAAATGGTTTCGTGAAACATAGTGTTCGCTCGACAAATATGTTCACGTAAGACTACGTCGCATCAATCAATCGGCCAGTGTCGTCTGAGACAATCCTAAAGCCCCGCAGTTCTGTGCAGCTAAACAAGCATAGTGCGCGCAGTACCAACAACAGCAGTACGAAGCGGTACTTCTATGTTTACATGTGCTTTCGTAACTTACACTTACCACCGTTCTTACGGCTTTAAAAAGAATGTGCCCTAAATTTAAGCGCAAATAGCTCGTTCGGCAAGCTTGTAAGCTCTGCCTAATTTGCGTTTACTTTCGCCGGCCTCCGCCAATCGCAGAACTGGCTCGAATGACATCATAGGATCTGTTGCGGGAAATGAGCTAGTGGGTCGCATGGCCATTCCCTTTTTTCCTAATTATGTAGCTTATTTGAGCGACGTTTGCGTTAAAAGTGGTGTCAGTATGATTCTAACGAGGCAATCTTTTGAATGAACCAAACTTGTGTTTTCTCTTCATGGCTCCTTCAAATAACCTCTATGACTAGGCGGGGGAACCGGAACCACTATGTCCTTCCCTGGTCTTGTCGGGCAAAGGACTGAAAACGCTACAAAGTGTGGGGATTAAGGATGACAATATTGACGACAGCCTACACAAGCTTTGGACCGTCGACAGCTGGCCATCAAAGCCTTCTGGAGTATATGGACCAAGGAATACTTGGAAGAGTTGCGAAATCTCCACAACGGAAAACGACGCCAAGGGAAAATCCTTGCGGTTGGGGACTTGGTTCTCCTTCGAGACTCGCAACTACCCCGGCAGCAATGGAGCCTTGCAGGAATCCAAAAGGTGTTCCCAGGACGAGATGGAAAGATACGATCGCGCCTCCTCAGAATGGCCGGAGGGTCAACGCTCAAGCGGTCGATACAGCTAGTGTACCCATTGGAAATTACGTAGCAGTAAAAGAAAATGAGTTCCGTCATTTTGGGGGGGAATGTGTGGAAAAACGAAGCCGAAACTCAAAGCGAAGAGCTTGGTTCGACTAGATAGCGACACGCCACCGAAAGATCCAAGCCAAGAGAAGAGAAGACGAGAGAGGACGGGAGAAAAAGGGAGATGGCGCGAACGGAAGCCTAACAAGAGGCACGGTTATTGTAGCTCCTTACAACCGTTAAATAAATAAGTGTTTGTGTCTAAACGACGTCTCCTACCTTCAACGATTCCCACATGGCCACTGCATAGAAAACAAGGCGATGCTTGCAGAATGGGCCCTCGTTGAACAGACACCTGCTACGCAGGTACACCGTCGTTCGGCTGCATGCGCGAAAAGGCTGGCATTTCCGACGATGAAGTACCGAGCACGGGTTTAGGTGCAGCCCCGCGGCGCGGGTTCGACGTGAAGCCGTGGCAAGACGCTAGCACTGACCTCGCCCACAGCGAGACGTCCAAGTTCCAGAACGCCGATGAGCAGCTGCATGAATCCCAAGTCAGCGCCCGGAGCGCCCGTGCGAGAGACGCTGGGCAAGACGACGCTGATGACTCGCGGGAGCGCGCCGCTGGAGTATCAGCGATGAAACTCGGTTTCTTGGCGGGTGCTTCCGTCGTCGATGGCGATGTCGGCGTCGAAGTGCCGCAGCGCGCTCCCCTGGCGGCGACATTAGCGATTGACGATGCCGGAAGTGCTCCGCGGGCGTGTCGCGCTGCGTCAGGTTACTCTGCAGATCACGTGCACGGGACTGCTCTCGTGGAACTTGAGGCAGCGCAGCAGTCGCGGATGCTTCGCCAAAGTGCTCCCCAGGGCGCACCTGGGCGTGTTGCTCCGAGAGCCGTGAGGCCGGGATGTAGTCGCTATGGCCAGCGGCCGCACTCCCTCTAACTTACAGCTTGGGCGTTGACGGAAGCACAATTGGAGACGCGAGGCCACCGGAGCCCGCCGGAGCCACGACGCCCGTCTCGTGCGAGCTACGCTGCGACTTCACTGGAGCAGGGCACTGTTCCGGCGTCGTGGTGCACACGGTGCGCGTCGGTGTGGCAGCAGTAGATCGGGTTGGGCAAGATTGAACGGTCACAGAGCACTCACCGGAGCCCTTGCATGGGGTGGTAGAAGGGGGCAGGAGGGCTGCGGCCGGTTGGCGTCCATAATGACGTCGGCTGTGAGCCTTGTAGGTGTAAGTGTGGCTGCCGTGCTGGAGTTGGAGTCTAGGGCGGCGACACTAGTGGCAAGGGACGAGGCTGATGGCGCAGAGGGTACAGTGTGCGGCTGTGAAGCTTGCGCAGAGCGTGCGTGTACCGGTTCTGCTGCCGGCCGAAAGCGGTTGTCGCTGAAGCCGTAGTGCGTGAGCACGGCAGCACGAAGGTCATCGTAGGGCGTGTCGCTGGGCGGGGGTAGGACGAAGATGCGGCGGAGCTCCAGGGGAAGAGTGTCCAAGAGGATGGAGTGCTTCAGAGGTTGTACACTGACGTGGTTAAGCCAGAGGGTAGCCTCGAACTTGAAGAACCATCCTCTTACGTGGTGTGCGTCGAACACCGATATCGGCGGGTCCCCCCACGTCAACATGTCGCTATGCCGCTGGCCGGATGACAGGCGCGGAAAGTCCGGGTCACCACTTTGTAGGAAAGGAAGCCGTGGACTCGGTGATGTGCTGTGTCCTCCTACATTTATTCAGGTCGCGTAGGCCCGGCCAGAATGAGCGGTCGCCAAGCTGCTGACTCCATGTTCCATCTCTGTGTCTCGTGGAACTTCCCACGTGCTAGTCCAGTCCACTGATGATGATAGTGGTGAAAGGATGTGGATGATGACAGTGGTGCTGATGATGACGATAGCGATGATGTCGCTACACACTAATTGGGTATTTAAAAAGGCCGTGGAACTCTACATTTTGTGTTCACACTGCATATATTTTCCCTCCTTGGATGCCTTTCTAGCAAGGAATTTGTGCTTATTGAAGCCGGCTTTACAAGGCTGGATTTACATCGCTCCACAGCGATGTGTCAAATTTTTTACGTAGTTGGTAACCCATAAACCAACGACTGAGAAACTTAGTGGGTTAGCCCAGATACAGGAAGCGCCAATAATGAGTCAATACAGGTCGACTGTCGACATGTCAACCTCTGGGTATACCTGGAAGCACATCGGTAACGAAAGCAAAGCAGCTGCTCTACGGGCCCATCGTCATCCAGAACAGTCAACGTCACGCACGGCAACTGCCCACTGAATACCTCTACCTCACAAAAAAGTGTTCACAGAAGATAGCAATGCTGCGCGCCACTTTTTCAGGAGTTGCAAAGCACAGCAGCGAATTTGGCTTTTCCAAAGTGTTATTATGACTGTGGTGTTATCTGTTATCTCGGTTGTGGTCGAGCTCCGGGGTGCGCGGGCCGAGGTGACGTCACGGTTACGGTTACGGTTTTCCTTGGTTATAGCTACATCGGAGTGGCGTCAGTCTTTTGCTCGCATGACCGCTCCCCAAGGAGCGGACACGACATAGTGTCACGAGTGGGATGAGCCTCTTTTCCCTGGAAGAATTGCGGCACTCACCCTGCACTCGGTCATATGATGATGGCCCCGACAGCGGCCGCCCTGCCACCGCCTGCGCTGTTCAACTTCGACAAGACTTCCGAGTGGCCAGAATGGATTATGTCCTTCGATGACCACCGCTACGCATCGGGGCTCAACGACGGAAGGGAGGAAGCTCATGTGAGGACGCTGTTGTACACCATGGGCAGGCAGGTGAGGAAACTTTTTCTGACGTTCGGCCTGACGGAGGAAGAGTCCATAAGCTACGCGGTAGTGAAGACAAAGTTGGACGCCCATTTCACTCGAAGGGCATTCGAGGCTCTAAAAGCGCCCTTCACCTCGGCGCAATGCGTCGCGAAATTCGACCCAAGGTGTGCACCATTGTGTCTTCCGACGCATCGACGGTCGGTCTAGGCTGTGTGGTGATGCAAGTGCCGCCGGACGGGGAAAGGTGGCCTGTGGCATATCACTCTCGGTCAATAACACCAACGGAGAAACGGTACGCGTAAATAAAAAAGGGAGCGCTGGCGCTCACTTGGGCGGCATAAAAGCATGAGTGTTTTTTCATAGGGCTGGAATTTCAATTTGAGACAGACCACACACCGCTCGTATCGCTGCCGAGGTATTCGCCGATGTGCTGCCCCCTAGAATACAAAGGTTCTGATTAAGGCTCATGCGATTATGCTTTTCGGTATTTTCTGTCTCAGGAAAGCAGATTGATACCGTCCAGGGAAGCTGCTTTAGCGATGGGAGAGCTAGATTGTAGCAAAGTGTCGAGCCACGTAGAAGGCTGTATCAGCGAACTCAAATTTTCAGCACACTGGAACAAAATGAAGTTGGCGGAAGAACGAGACGAGACTTGCCAACAACTTCGCTGGTATTATTGGGCAGGCTGTCCCCGTTGCGCAAAAGTGAGCAGTTGGCTGAGTCCTTACTGGTCGCAAAGTGCAAACCTCAAGATATGTGACGGTGTGCTTCTGCATAGGTCTGGTTTGGTGGTGCCTCAGAGTCTAAGGAGTAAGTGCTCCGTTCATTGCATGAGGGACACCACGGCGATGTGAAATGTCGCGCAAGGGCCTGGGAATCGGTGTGGTGGCCAGGTCTCAGCGCCGAGCTGGGAGCTTTGGTTAATAGTTGTCGGGACTGCGCGATGCTGCGCGTTCAAATAGCCGAACTGGTGATGCCATCAGAGCCTCCCAGCTTGCCTTGGCTAAAGCTAGAAGCTGACCTTTTCCACTTGCGCGGAAGAAACTACCTTGTGGTTGTAGACTATTTTTCTCGATATACGGAGCTGGCCCTATTATTTTCCACAAGCTCCTCTGCGGTCACTGCACAAATGAAGAGCGTATTTGCCAGACACGGGATTCCAGAAAACGTTGTTACTGTCAACAGTCCTCAGTTCGTGTCTGCGGAATTTGCTGCGTTCGCGTCCAGTTACGGTTTCCATCACGTCGCATCCAGACCCAGGTACCCGCAATCAAACAGGGCAGCCGAGCGTACGGTACAGACTGTAAAACGGCTCTTGGAAAAATCGGTTGACTCCTACCTAGCCCTCCTTGCGTATAGGCTCCTCTGGCCCGTTGGGCACAAGTCCAGCCCAGCTGCTGATGGGCAGACGCTTACGCTCTACGCTCCCGGTGCATCCGAAAAAACTTGTACCATCAAAGGCTCTGGGTTTTACGAGCCGCCAACACAGACGAGGCCGTTCGGAATAACCAAAGGCTCGACTACGACCGTCGCCATGCGGCTAGCCAATTGCCACCCCTCGAACCAGAAAATCGGGTGTGGATAAAGACTGCAAAAAGCCGCCAACGGTGTGGAGTTCAGCCCTGTGGCCTCATCTTATCGGGTGCGGACCGATGACGGAGTGGAGCTGGAGACAAACAGGCGGTCATTGGCTAGGTACAGCGAGCATGACCCGTGTTATGACTTTCCTGCTACTCCCAACGCTACGGGGCAATCCGAGGAAGGCAACGCCTCGTCAGATTCTTCTACATTGAATCTAACGCCGGCCACTCCGTTGAAAAAACAGAAACCGGGTGGTTATGTGACACGTTACGGTCGCGAAATAAGACCGCCACAGCGATATGGCTGCAGTTGATATGTGCACTTGTTTCTGTTGGGGCTTTATAGTTTACTTTTGTGTTGTGTCGAAACCCCTTAAAAAAGAGGGGAGATGTGGTGTTATCTCTGTTGTGGCTGAGCGCCGGGGTGCGCGGGCCGAGGTGGCGTCACTGTCTGCATTGTATAAAACCCGACCGTCACATAAACACGGGCTTTTCCTTGGTTGCGGCTTCATCGGAGTGGCGTCAGTCTTTTGCTCGCATCACCGCTCCCCTAGGAGCGGACACGACAATGACAATAGATGCTCACCCACCAACAGTTGCTTGGCACAGCTGGCACACTACATACCAATTCACGGACAGCAAGCGCACAGCTTACCAAGCAGTCAAATTACAAGCTTGAAGCAACATACACTGCAACGACGCAGCGGCTTTCACCGCAGGCATGCCAGCGCAGCCGAAAGCCTCGTAGCACGCATGTTAACGCAAGTAGAAGTTCTGAAAAAAAACTAATAAGTTGTTATTAAAAACTTCATGCAAATTAAAATGAGAACAACAGCATATTCAAAACTTGAAAATTGTCCAATGAATTTGAATTCAACAAGTTCGTTTGCTACAATACGAAAAAGAGCGGCGCTAGCGTCGGCATTATTTTTTAATTTGGGGAGTACTACTCGCCATTTATCGACTTAAAGGCGCTGTTAAAGGCATTATTGGACATATTCAAACGCTTGGAGTCTTGTACGCTTGATTAGCCTGAGATGATAAGCCTTGTTTGATGCTTGCGGAACGGATACACGAACACAGTGCTACACCGCCTTGGCCGGTACGAAAACCACAAAATAAGTGGCGATGCGTTTGGGCATACGAAACATGTTAGCTCAGGCACCAAGCACACCGCCATGCATAAATAAAAAGCTTAAAAGAAACGAAGACATCAAGTCACGCCGACAATTTCCTGACGATGACATGGACGATCGCAGGTTCGGAAAGTTCGGCTGGGAATCTCGCACGATTTCTCAGCACCTCACAATACAACGGCTTATGAAGCTCACGGCGCAAATTCATCATAGTCACCACCACCCACCCTACCCAGCGAAGACTTGTCTGGTTGCACAGCTCAGAGAAACTTTACGGCGCAGCAGCTACAGGGTACCACAGCTTGTGAATTACACACGGTACACGACATTTTTCTTCGCTCAGCGGATCAGCTAGGCTAGAGTGTGACTTCGTAGTGTATGCGGGCGTGGAGTAGAACATTTTTCGGCGCCTAACATATTCGGCGTCCTTAACTGCGTCTAAACGGCGTTGGCTGCAAGAGAGCAAGAATGCTCTGCTTACAAAATGTGAAAGCCTGCATTCAGTTCGGTATGAAATAGTGCAAATTATCATGACAAGTAATTTCTTATGGTGCGTACTGAACGCGTGGCACGTACGCTGAGGAACCATGATTAAATCTAAACATGAGAATTGTTTAACCGGAAACGTTACTGCAGCTGTCCAATGGTTTGTCGCCAAGAAATGTCGCGAATCAAAAACAAGAAGGATGCAGGTTGCCTTCGAGGAGGCAGTGCAGACTGAGGGTCAAGGTCTTCAACTCCAGGCTGTCCAGCGAGACATCGTCGCACTGGCAGGCAGGGAACGCCGCCGACTCGGGGGGCCCCTAGCCAAGCTGGCTACATCTATGGTTTCAACTACAGCCAAGTCAGGGAGGCCTAGCACTAGGACAGCATTCGCAGGCCTCAATAAAGTTTCCCCAATCCAATCCAACAAAGTGTGAACGAGCCAACCTAGGGAAAAGGACTCATTGTGATTTCCCTGACATGTGGGAGACGAGGCGGCAGGTGAAGAAGAAAAGAAAACGCCAGGCGGATTGCGCCAGGTGGCTATTGAGACCATTTGATGCATGAAAGGCGCGTTGTGTTTGTGACAAACAGCTCTTCAGTTGTGTGATTGACTAACACTGTTCTTTCCTCTGGCAACTCAGGATTTTTATACACCCGTCCCCGCCGCCCCCCCAAAACCCCCAAAAGGATTTAGCACCCACTAGAAATGGAAGTTCTGGATAAAGCCCTGTGGCTACTTCTCACCGAAAGACGCATACACCTGGTTGTTTATGTGGATAAATGAATGAGAACTGGGCTATCGCACCTAAACACACGGAAGGAAATAATTTGAAATTCCTTGAAACTTTTTTTATTACGCAGCATCGTATGCGTACGGCCCTTATAAACTGGTCTCTTACGCGTACCGATGCTGTGCACGTGTACGCACGCTTCGCGGTGTGTTTAGAGCTGCGGCACAAAAATGAGCAGAATTTTGTTCCTTTATCATTTTTTCTAACGACACTTATTAACCATAGTCATTGATACGCAAGCTACAGTGAAATTTAAATTGTTCAACGAAATCGGCTTGGACGTGAAGCCAGTCTACATTTCCATAGCAAATTTGCTGGAGCACCAGGGTGTCTTACAACACACATGCCATCATTAATTGGAAAAACAGCGCTTGTAAAGGACTGATTTTACTTTCCTTCTGTTTTCTAAATGTATATAACATTCAATTGAAATCTACCCGCCAGCACCATCTTTAGAGTTGAAGCTGTTTTTTTACCGTTTACAGGGCTTCACGTCCTTTCCAGCCAACCGCAATTGATAAACTTCGTGGTAAAGTATGTGATGGTAAAGGTGTTTTTACAACACCCTTGCCGTACAATATTCATAAAATTTTGAACACGCTTTGTCTAGTTTATTTTACGAGAAATGAACTTGCGGATAATTTTTTTTAATGTCGAATAATGTTATGGCGACACGAAAAAAAATGGCGACGCTTGCTCTAAGTCGCCCAAGGCTTGAACCTTTGGCGGTGAACGCGGCCACGGGCGGCGCTGCGAATCGGGCCTCCATAGGGACCTTAGGCCTCCATGACGTCGGCTTAGGGATTCTCGCATTTGTCGTCTGCTTCATTCGGGCTCGCTCTCCCTGCTGTTTCTTTGGGTTCGGTAGACGTCTGGTGCTGTCCGTTTCAAATGTTGAGTGTGCGTACATTTTTAGCATAATAATAGACTTAAAATTGCATATCCTAGCTCAAAAAGTAAGTTAAAGTATAGTTTTGGATACCGCTGCGGAAGAAATATTGCCGGCGTCACCCCATTCCTTGCGAAGCCGGTCCTGCGCGGAGCGCAAAGGGGTGGAGCTAGGCGTCAGCTTCTGTATCAAAGCAGTATTTCGAACAAAGGGAACAGCCAGCCGCTAGTAATCTACAACAGCGAAAATACAACACCAAAAGAAACTCCAGGCCTTCGGGGCTGTAGGCTTTGGTAGAAGGCATTGGGATTCCCGGTAATCCCATGTAAGGTAAATCAGTTTTTGCAACCTGGACGAACGCTCGAAAGTATTGTATCACATCACTTTACGTTTTCATGGCATGAAATTGTGCCGACATGCACAATGGGCCACAAAAACGGTAGGATGAGTTCCAAATAACCCACTGTGTGTATAGGCGCGTGCAGGTTTTATACAGGCTGCTAACCAGTATGGAGGTTTATTGAGCAAAAGGAGCCACTTCTACGGTAAAAATACAATAACACCACGTTTTTTCAGAGATGGAGGGATATTTCGTTACATTTCCCACAGCCATATCTTCTCAATATTCAGATATGCGTTACAGGAAAGCTGCACACAACAGGAGGGAGGAGATGAGGAGGAGAAAACTTTATTTAACCGCAAAATCGAGATGATTAGTCGGCAGGGTCCTCAGTCTAGGACAAGAGAGTAAGATTAATTTTGTTCTTTACGCTTGGAAATGAAAGTTCGAAAACAATAAAGAGCTGCTTCGAAATACTCATTGGTTTCGTTACTTGTAATATATGCACTGCGTTCGTTAGCGACTATATCAAGCCTTCAACACCGTAATCATGTCGTAACTGCTCAGGATGAGAGTCAGTTCGTTATGATAACGATGGTTACGATAAAAATTCGGAACACCAAAGCCGCCTTCGAATACTGTGAACAACGTTATCTGAGGCGCCCCCGCACGGGGCACCTTGAGTATTCATGGTGACGGTGAGCAGCGACACCGCGGACCTCGATCTCCCATACATAAGCCGTGTCCAACCGTGGCGAGGTGTTTAAAAGTGAAGGGTAGAAGCCGTAAACGGTGGCCGTCGGAGCCTTGGTCAAGCTCCGGCCGATGGGCTCCCTGCCTGTCTACCAGGCAGGGAGCTCCGGGACCTCTTTGACTACCAAGGTAGAGTCAAAGGAGAAAGTACCCCCGTCTCCCGCTTTTAATACTATGCCCTATGGTATTCTCAACCCCCCCCCCCCAACCGTGATCGGCCCCCTAAAAGGGGCCGCACCGAACTATCGTTCTCCCCATTGCCATCTTTGACATTTCCTGACCAGATCATTACTCTCGATTCTTGTCATGGAGTCCCTCAATCCAACCCACCCTCTAGCATCTCAGTCATCTTCTTGATCACCAAGTATCTTGAAGCCATAATAGGAAAATCGTATAAGTGCAAAAAAAGGTCTGGTGAACTCCTAATCGAAATAAATGACAAGCAGCAGTCTGAAAAGCTTCTAGGTCAGACTAGACTGGCTGATCTCGACATCAGGGGTAACACCCCATCGGAGCCTCAACAGCTCGCAGGGGTGTGATATCCGAACAGATCTCCTGAACGAAACGGATGCGGAGCTCCTTGCCGGCTTGAAGGGTCAGGGCGGTCCACTGCCGTGAGACGCATCACTATCCGTAGAGACGACAAGGAGATTCCCACCAAGCACATTATCTTGACTTTTGACCGCGCAGTTCTTCCACAACACATACATGCAGGTTTTATCCGTTGCTCACCCGTACGTACATCCCGAACCCGCGGCGCTGTTTTAAGTGCCAGCGGATCGGGCATGGTACAAACTCTTGCCGTGGCCGAACGACGTGTGCGAAATGCGCGGCGCATGACCATCCAAGCGACAATTGTCCATCCGATACCCCTGTCTTGTGTGAACTGCGGCGGGGCCGCAATGCAGCGTACTCCCGCAAGTGTGAAAAAATTCCAACTGGAAAAAAAGATTAATCAGCATCAAGGTAACTGAGAACATCACCTTCCCGGAGGCGCGGAAGAGGTTCGCCTCTTTCCCCCTGGGGAGGTACGCCGACGCGGCTCGCCGGGGAGCAGAGCGGCGTCTGGGGTCCACAGGGGCCCAGTTCAGCGAGTCTGACCTGTTCCCGCCCCCGCCCCCCGCTGGGTTGCCTCAGGCAGCCCAACCCGGCACCACGCCGCTTGCTGAGGCAGCAGCGGTTGTGGTGCAAACCACTCCTGTTGGGACCGGTGCCGCTCCCACCTCCGCCTCCCCGTCCTCCAGTGCGTTGGAGGGTACCGAGGTGATGGACACCACGGGCCCCGCATCGGCAACCACCGCCACCGCACCGCCCGTGCCACTTTTGGCGTCCCCGACGCCCACGGCGGTGGCGGCTCAAACGAAGGGCTCCTGAAGGGGGGCTAAGTCCGGTGGTCCCGGTCCGTCGGGCACCCCTCGGACATCCTACGACGAGATGGATGTCGGGCCGTTCCTGCCTGCAACGCAGCGCAAGGAGCGGCCTCCGACGCCCGAGCCAGCAGCAAGGCCCAAAAAGCCAAATGCTAGAGTAACAGCCCCGAAAGACACATGAACACACATACACACAGGCTTCAGTAGCTTCTAAATCTCCATAATGGGAAGAGAAAATATTACTCAATGGAACTGTAGAGTCCATGATGTCCATGATGTCCATGAGATATTGCATTCGAACCAGCCAAGTGTGATTTGTCTTCAGGAGACGCATTTGAATCCCAATCACACAAATTTCTTAAATAGGTACATGGTATTCAGAAAGGATAGGTTTGGCTGCACACACTCTTCGGGCGGTGTAGCCATAATAGCCCGGAAATCTCCTAGCATGCCACCCTATCGCTCTCAACACCGTCCTTGAGGCTGTAGCAATACGCACAATAATTTTTAATAGGTTGATAACGGTATGCTCCATTTACATTCGTCCTGATTATGCACTTTCAAGCTCTGACTTCGAGGCGCTGGTCGACCAGCTGCCCGAACCGTACATCCTAACAGGCGACCTTAATGCACACAACTCTCTTTGGGGGGCTCCTCCAGAACGGATGCCCGAGGTCGCCTGATAGAGAAATTTTCTTACATCTTCAGGAGCATGCCTTCTCAACAAAAAGCAGCCTACATAACATAACTTAGGACATATACATACTCACATCTCGACTTGGCTATTTGTTCTGCCATTCTCTTTCCATGTCTTGAGTGGGGCGTGGGCACTGACCCATATGGTAGTGACCACTTCCCCACGTTCCCTAACATAGTATAGGTAAAGGCCTATGCATTCCATCTTCCCATAACAGGTTTAAAGAATCAAAAGCAAACGGGAGTATATTCACAGAAACATCTAAACGAACCACCACAATAACAACCAGAGAAACACCTACACGTGGAGGAGCCTCCAACTAATCACGGCGCACATCCTCGACGCTGCCGAAAAGTCCATTCCCCACGCCTCCAGTGCTCCGCGCAACCAAAGGAGGCCGTAGGAGGACTGTAGGAGGGCGCGAGAGGCCCAGGACAAGGCGTGGGGTGTCCTTCGCCGGTACCCTACGTCAGATAACGTCATTTTTTTTAAACGGGCAAAGGCTTTTGGGAAGGGAGTGCGTCGTGAGGCGAAAAGGGAGAGTTGGCGCACCTTCCTCACTTCGATCAACTCGTACACTGACACGCGAAAAGTTTGGACACGAATACATAAACTAAAAGGACAACAGACACACAGCCTGCCCCTGGTTAGTACAACAGGGGACACACTGGAAGACCAGGATAACACACTCGCACAACACTTCCAACATGTGTCCAGTTCAGCGCACTACATCAACACTTTCATAAAACACAAAACATCCTGTGAGAAGAAGTCCTTGCGAGACAGTAATAAGTCGACCTCATCTTATAACACCCCCTTCTCACTGCATGAGCTGAAGATCGCACTTAGTACTTGTAAACCTTCATCTCCAGGCGCAGAAAACATTACATACACTATGATTCAAAACTTGCACACAGACACACTTGAAACCCTCCTTCACCTCTACAACAAAATATTTCTTTCGGGGCACCTCCCAGGGTCATGGAGGGAGGCCATCGTAGTGGCCTTTCTGAAAGGAGGGGAAGGAAACCTTCCTCTCTCGCAAGTTATCGTCCCATTGCCCTCCAAGCTGCCTGTGTAAGCTGTTCGAGAAGATGAGTCAATAGGAGCTCATGTAACTTCTTAGAGTACAAATGTCTTCTCGAACGCTGCCAGGCTGCTTCAGGGCTGGGAGATCCACCAGGACCAAATGGTTGCGTTGGAAATCGTATGTAAAAGATGACTTTATCCATAATCAGTTTTGGGCATTAGACAGTCTTCTTTGATATGGAAAAGGCCTATGACACGGCCTGGCGGTACGGCATCTTGTGTGACCTCAAGTCGTTCGGTGTTTCCGGCAACATGCTGAACACGCTTGGTAGCTACATGTTGGAAAGACCTTCGAGTGAAGGTGGCCAGTGCCTTTTCGAATGTATACGTTCAGGAAAATGGCGTCCCTCAAGGCGGTGTCTTGAGCTGTGACACTCTTATCGTTAAGATGAACTCTCTTCGGAGGCATTGTCACCAACCATTCTGTTCTGTTTATGTAGATGACATTCAATATCTTTTAAGTTTTGTAACTTTTCAATTTGTGAACGCCAAGTCCAGCTTAGGGTGAACAAACTTGCTGGCTGGGCGGACGCAAACGGTTTTAAACTGAACCCTGCAAAAAGTACTTGTGTTGTGTTCTCCCGGAAGCGCGGGATTGAGGCAGACCCTGAGATTACGCTTAACCATGCACCTATTCCTGTGAAAAGGGAGCACAAGTTTTTAGGTGTCATATTTGATGAAAAGCTCACGTTCATCCCACACATCAAAGCACTTAAAGGAGCCATGAAGAGAAAACACAAGTTTGGTTCATTCAAAAGATTGTCTCGTTAGAATCATACTGACACCACTTTTAACGTAAACTTCGCTCAAATAAGCTACATAATTAGGAAAAACGGGAATGGTCATGCGACCCACCAGCTCATTTCCCGCAACAGAACCTGTGATGTCACATGGGCTAAGCTCTGCGATTGGCGGAGGCTGGCAGAAGCAGACGCAAATTAGGTAGAGCTTACAAATTAGACGAACGAGCGATTTGCGCTTAAATTTAGGGCACATTCTTTACAAAGCAATAGGAATGATGGGACAAACAGTGGAAGTTACGAAAGCACATGTAAACATAGAAGTACTGATGCGTTCTGCTGTTCGTACTGCGCACAGCATGCTTTGGTTTAGCTGCACAGCACTATGAGGCTTGGGGTTGTCTCAGACGACACTGGCCGATTGACGCAAGCAACGGTGTCTTACGTGACCCCATTTGTCGAGCGAGCACTGTTTCAGGGAACGAATATTTTCTCCCAGAACAAAAACAAGCCAGGTTTAAATGCGGGCAAAAACAAACCAAACGCTTGCCACGGTATGGTGGCGCCATCTAGGTTACGGAACGTAAAGAAACGCGGGAACAAACCAGCACCGCTACAGGGTGGAGACAACCTTTGAACGGTCCCGTGCCGCCGCAATTGGGCCAACGGGCTTAACGCGTTATTCTTTTCGTTTCCCACGAGACCTAGCAACGCGAAACAGACAATATGATTCAAACTTCTTCAGTAAACCGCGTTGCTGCGATAATTTTAGCGCGGTTTTGACACAATGACTTGCTTCGGCGGCGAGCGAGCAACCGAACATGGCGGCGCCAGCGCTACGTGTCTCTACCCTGTACGGGGGATGCGTGAATGAAGGTATTCTAGGCTGCAGAGCGGTCGGTTCCCGTGATGTCACTTGGGACCACGAAAACGCACGATTGAGCGGGAAAATCAAAATTTTAACCTAAATTGTTTAATTTCTCAGTGAATAAAGCACTGTTTGTATCCGGACAAGCGCTGGGGGCACTATAAAACACGAAATCTTTCGAATAAAACCAACTTGCATTTTCTCTTCATGGCTCCTTTAAACATAAATGCCTCAAATCACTAAACATCCTCATGGTCCTTTCCCACCTATCCTATGGTGCAGACAAAGAACTCCTTCTCCGTGTCTTTACCGCCCTAGTCGGGTCTCGGGTAGACCACGGTAGTGTTGTGTATGGGTCGGCATCAAAAACATCACTAAAAATGCTTGACCCAGTGCTCCACTTGGGCCTGCGCCTTGCGTGTGGTGCGTTCCGCACTAGCCCGGCCCAGAGTCTGTACGCTGAAAGCAACAAATGGTGCCTGGAACATCAACGAATGTACATTGATTTATTATACGCTTTTAAGGTCTCAACATTGAATAACCATCCTTTTAAACCTGTCCTCAATGATACATCTACAACCCAGCTATTCTCAAATCGTCCATCTGTGTCTTTGCCCTACTCTCTGAGGGTGAGAGGAAGCTTCAGGTATTTCCGTTGGGTTTTTAGATGTATGCACATCATCATCATTTTCTGACGTTATACCACCATTGCAACTGCAGCCTGTTTGTTGTTATGTTTCTTTTATGAAAATAGATAAAAAGAGGGCTCCAAGAGCTGCGATTCTGCAGCATTTCTTGTCGCTTCAGGATAAATATAAATGTGCCGAATTCTATAGCGATGCCTCGAAACATTCAAATACGGTGTCATGTGCCGCTCATGGTCCCAACTTTAATTCTTGCAGAACCATGAATGTACACACCACTATCTTCTCAGCAGAAGCATATGGCATTTTACCCATCGTTCAGCACATTCTTAAAAAACAAATTCCCAAGTCTGTCATCTTTAAAGACTCTTTGAGCGTTGTGCGTGCATTGTCTTCCCACAGACCCAGTAAAACCACATTGTCAATCTTGTCTTTAATGCCATAATGTCTATATATGCTGAGAATTTTCAACTAATCCTGTTCTGGGTTCCAGGCCATGCTGGAATCACCGGAAATGAGACCGCGGATCAAATGGCCGCCGCTGCTGCACTTTCAAACACAGTGGACATAACAACAATACCCTGCACTGACCTCAAGCCACACATAAGACAATACCTTCGCAAAACATGGCAAGCCGACTGGAGCACACAGACAGACAACAAACTACACGTAATGAAACCAGAGAGAGAGAGAGAGAGAGTCTTTATTACAGAGAGGACAATACACTACTGACTCACACAATAGACGCATTGAAGTTACCTTAGCTAGGTTACGGATAGGCCATACGCATGTAACGCACTCGCACCTGCTCACGGGATCTCCAAGACCCCTGTGTAGCAGGTGTGGGGAGGGCCTATCCGTAGTCCACATACTCATACAATGCAACGCACTTGACACAACACGACACAAACACTTCAGAGAACTCTACAGACAACATATTCCCCTACACCCATCGTTGTTTCTGGGTGACGATGCCATGGTTTCTGTGAAACGCGTGTTTAAGTATTTGTCAGATGTTAAGTTTTTAAACTTCATTTCTTATCATGCATAATCAAATCTGGCCCTATACACCAGCCATCACCATTATCTTTATTGATCTTACTATGTACAGTTTACACGTTTTATACCTACCTTTTGTGGTAATCACTTCTTTTCAATAAATGGCTTCTCTGGCGCTCTTTGCCCTCGTCGGCCTTGCGCCATTAAACACAAACCATCATCATTATCTGAGGCGCAATCGCGGTGGCGTAGCACAAACCATCTCTTTGTATTTGGATGTGAATAAACAAATCACGCTGCAAATATACACCTTCTTGCACGCAGCCATAAGGAAGACCAATTTGTGAAGAAGGGAATGTATATGCCATGCAGCCTGAAGAAAATATCCAGGCGATTTTTCTGCGCCTCCCAAGCAACCCCAAACCTACTAATAAGACTTTCGTGACGGTGCAGAAAAATTAATGCGTTGCGCACACAAAAAAAGCAGTCATCTGATACAAGCCAACGAAAGAAATAGAAGACAGCCGCTTTATTTGCTGCTGTGCGATTGGAGGATAGGGGACCGCTGCTTGGTGTATAGCATTACAGACTGAGTCTCCATAAGAGCATCTCAAAGATACTGTACGGAAGCGTACGCATTTTGAATACTTATCGAGGAGCTCTGAGCGTTGAATTTCGCGAATAAGCTAGAAAGGGCGAGGTACACCCGATCTTCTGACCGGTACTCTGAAGAAATTGTCGCTTTCTTTGTGTGTTGTTAAGTTGGGGGGGGGGGGGGGCAGGGGATACAGCTTGAAATGTTTCAGATGTGTCAGAAGCCAGAAAAAATTACTGAACTACTAGAAATACGCTTTTCAATGCACTAAAGCATCAAAGCGGGGGATTTCAAGCGCAGGCACTGCTGCCTCCCACAAACGGAGTGTAACAGACGGCAGCGGCGCGAGTCCCTAAGCCGACGTCAGAGCCAGGGGGCGCCACTCAAACATCTTACCACCCATAGCGAATCTGGAGGATTTCGTTCTATGTAAGCCGTGAAGGACACCCCACCACGTATTGTATTAGGTTTGCAATTATTTTACACTTTTAGTTGAATGGTAGAGGTCATCGTCATATCCATCTATATCGTCGTCTTCCTCATGAATTACTGGCGTGCCCGGATCGCAGGCTTTTACATTTCTCCCAAAGTCGAACCCGTCAGGAGGTGCTCGAACCGGCAGCAACCGCCTTCGCGAAGTGGACGTCTGTTGCGCGAGCTGTTTTGTGCTTCCCCTTGAGGCGTTCACGCGCATGAACGCGCAAGCCTGGACACCAAGCGCTCCTGGTAAAAGGCGGAATCGCGAACTTGGTGAATTGCGAGAGTAACTATGACGCAGTTTTTTGATGACGTTGCACACTGCACATTCTACTGCGAGAAACAACAGCATAGCTGTTACAATGCCTTAGCCAAGCAGAATATTCTCTCCTACGGATGTGCACACAATTGCAGCCGCGCGTTTCTTCGTGTCAGATTAGGTAACCAGCTTAACACAGTTCAAAAGGGCACGAATATAGCAATTGATCGGCCTCAGGGTACATCAGAACCACCCAACCCGAAGAAAAAAACCACGGATGCTAAAATGAAGCGAATTGTCCAAAAGTTAAGCGCTAAGCGCGGTAGATGAGGGTTGACTCGCATTCAACTACGTCGTATAGCTTACAAGAACAATATTCTTTCGCCACACGACGGTCCTACACATACTGATAAACTAGCAAAGAGGGTAAATGTTACTTTCACAGACCAGACACCACTCAAAATACGCCCAACAATTGGGTATTTGCACGGTGCTCCTAACGAACTGACCACATACCGGCATTAATCTTTCGTTGAATGCCGGCGTAACATTTACACAGACGCTTATCACGTAGGCCGCAATCCCATCTCAACAGTACTTCCTGCTTAGAACCGTTATCAAGCATCGCAGCTCGTTACTCCATATTCAAACAACCGAGCCCAAACAGGATATGACACTAGCGCCACGGTCAGCTGCTTTACACAACAAAGAAAGTGCGAAGCTGCGGCAGATTTGCGAAGCATACGCGCGGGGAAGGGATATCGTGTGAGTGTTACTCTAAAGGATCGCACATAAAAAGGAGAATATATTTTGCTAATAAAGCTGCACAAATTTATTCAGAGTTCTGCAGTAAGATTAAAAATATTTAGTAATTTAATACACGAGTAATTGATTTGCAACTCACTGATTAGTTTTTCAAATTTTGAAATCTGGAAGGCAGTGGGGCTCTTCGATTTACAGTCTCGGACTCACCACGGACTCCCCGAGAAAAAGTCCGGCATTCGATTTTGCAATGTATCCCTATGGCTTCAAGGAATCCTCGGGCTACCCGCTCTCTATCCGCGGTGAGTCCGAGACTGTAAATCGAAGAGCCCTCAGCTAATCCGAGAATGTAAATCGAAGAGCCCCAGTGGGGCTTTTCAATTTGCGGTCTCGGACTCACCGCGGATAGCCCGCGGGTAGTCCGAGGACTCACTGAAGCCATAGGGATGCATGGGAAAATCAAACGCCGGTGTGCTTCCCGGGGCGTCCGGGGTGAGTCCGAGACTGTAAATCGAAGAGCCCCCGTGTCATGTCAGACTCACCGTGGAGAGTTTGCGGGTAGTCCGAAGATTGCCTGAAGTCATAGGGACACATGGGAAAATCGAATGCCGGACTGCTTCTCGGGGAGTACACGGTGAGTTCGAGACTTTAAATCGAAGAGCTCCAGTGAATGCTGGGAGGCCGTGGTGCTCCAGGTTTGAAGAAGTTTTGCATGAATGCGCGCCGTGTTACAAAACCGTTTCCTTTTTCATGGTGTAACGTTTAGCTGAAACCGTCCTTTCATGTCGACGTCGGTTGTTAGCTGCGCCAGCGCCTCGTGAGCAGCGATATCGGTGGTAGTGTGTTATAGGTGCGTACGGATGGGCCAGGTGGCTTGCCGGAGTGATACTAGTAGCGCCGCCCGCGGCGGAAAATCGCCCTAAAGCAGCGCACTCGTATTGGGCTGCGTGCGGCCAGTGCTGGTTTCGCTTTCGCCCGCTCTTGTCGAAGGCCTTGGCACTCAGTGGCTAAGTACACACACATGGGGATACTAAAATGACTTTTCGCATGCAGATCTGCGGTCATACACGGTCCGTAGCCTCTGGGACGTGCTCTTGCAAGGCGGGAATTACCGGCCGCCGTAAGCATCACGCGGCTGTGTGCGCCTACGTAAATGGGGCAATTGACGAGACTTGCACAAGCAGACCCCAGCAGTGGGGAAAACAATCGCAAAAACCGAAGCGAAACGTGAACAAGAGCATCGAGGACCTGTTTCTCAGGCATTCTGATTAGGAATGCATTCGCTCGTCTCCCCTTTTCACCGCGATTTTGTGATTTATTGTGTGGTTTAACGCGCCGACGCCACACAAACGACGAGGCGTGCCGTAGTGCAGGGTTACGGATTAATTTTCACCACCTGAGGATCTTGAACGTGCTCCGAAATCTCGAACACACAGGCGTTTTTGCTTTCGCCTGCATCAGAAAAGCGGCTGCCGCGGCTGGGACGCTCGCGACCACGGCGTCGACGCACGACGATCGCGGCACACGATCGCGGCCCTCGACGCTCGACGATCGCGGAAGGCGGCTGCAAGCGTCGACTTCAATCTCAGTCAAGAGCAGCAAGCCCTGCCCTAAGGCTTTTAGTGGAGCATTCGTGTCTGGTGAGCCGTCGTTCTCCGACGTGTTCGACAGCACGTTCACGTGTGAAGATTCCTGGGGCGGATGTGGCGAAGTCGAATTTCGAGCAGCGGATCGACTTTGCTTCGCCCATCTGCGGTAAAAGGAGGGCGCGTATAAGTCATTGCGAAATGTGATCGATTCTCTGCTTCATCTTACCTCTCGTGTCTTTCACCGCTTACCCGCCGCCTTTTGTAAACATGGGAAAGTCGGCAGATAGGCTGGGTAGGCCTGGCTCTCGCTCTTTGCGTTGTTTACGAAGTGTCTATTGCCTATTAGTGTGTCTTTTCTTGGCAGCCACGGGGAGGCATCACAGATATTAGAAAACGAGTGAATTTAGTGCAGTTGAGCTACTGAATCATAGGAGAAAGGCAGAGAAACGGTCACTCACTTTGTCCACCACACAGGCCTAACCCAGGCTTCTCGGCGGTCTGTATCGAACACCTTGCCGGGAAAGGCATAGAACTTCGCGAGGAGCTCCTTCCCCTTCGTGTTTAAGACGCTATTGTGGCACCCAACTCCTTCCCCTTCGTGTTTAAGACGCTATTGTGGCACCCAACTACACAACAATATCTAGTACCTGTCTTTTAGATGCGACGCTGAGAGCATCTCTTGCCGGCGGCCCTGTCCTTCCTGCGTGCGTCTGTCGTCGTCGGCGTCCGCACTCTCCTCCGCTCACCCCCTCTCCTCTCCGATAGCGAACACTCTCTCGCGAGGGGCATTGGATTGGATTCGATAGGATTCGCTTGGCTTGGCTTGGCTTGAATTGGATTGGATTAAAGTGGATTGTATTGGATTGTGTTGCCTCATAGCCGTGGCAGCGCACTGGCGCCGGCGCGTGCCCAGGTGGGAGCGAACACTCTCTCTCAACATCTGCGGGTGTGCGGCCCAGCGCGCTCTCACTCAGCCGGTGGGCGGCGCTGCGCGCGGTGCTGCGCATGTGCAGTACTCTCTTTCTCCGCGGTCTCCTCTCCTTCGGGCGCGCTGCGCATATAACCGGTGTGCCGCTCTCCGGTGGCCTTTCGGTCGACGGTTGCTCTCCGTTGCGCTTGAACCCCCCTCAGCGTCGCATCACACCAGGGTTCCCGCGAGGGGAGGTAGGCGTAATTTTTGCCTTTGGCGCGCTAGTTTCCATCACGGCGAAGCAGCAAAATGCACACGACAAGCGAATCTCCGGAAGAGGCCGAAGAGAGCCCCCCGTGTGCACCGATGAAATGTGAGCAAAGCCCGCCAGGGGAGGAAACGGAGCTGCGTATGCGCGGCGAAACGTGATCCGTACGCCCCTATACGTCGGTGAAAAAAAACTGAAAAGTTCGTTGCGCTCTCAGCGGTGGCTTCTCATTCACAGTAGCGGCTTTAGTGCGTTTGGTGTGAAGTGTGTATTGGTGAAAAGTTTCTCGAGGTGCAGAAGTTGTGTCGGCTCAAGAAGAGGTGTGCAACTTATCTTGTTTCCCTGCTCATACACACGGGACTTCATGAAAATGGTTACTTCGCATTCTTCTGGGACACACTTCAGGTGAGTGTACGCTTAAAAAACTTTCCCTGTCAGACTATACACTTCCCGTGAGGTGTGCAGCGGAGGTGTTTTTGAAACGTACTAAAGTGATTTAGTTGCGTGCACAAGAAAAGTAAGAATAATCACCATTGTGTCGTGCCTGCATTTCTTGGTGGCGATGAACTCGCTCGTTATTAGCATTCTGACGAGTGCGCTTTCTGAATATCGTTAAATTTCCTCACGGACTCTTCATTATAACAGGGAAATAAGGGCATCGGTGCTTTTGTCCCTCGACTCCCCTCTCGCCCTAAACAAGAATGAAATGGTCGCGACAGCAAATACTTGTTGAGAACACCAGGACAACCGGACCATTGTTCGATGTACACCGTTGAAATTTCAACATTCGGGGCGTCGCTGTTTGTAGTCCTTGTGTGGCGTTTACCCAAAAAGCTGAGGTGCGCTTACAAACAGTGATTGCTGGGTTACCTGGAGGCCAAGTATCTTCATTTATAATTCCCCCCCAAGAAACCTTAAAGTTTCTAATTTACGTTTGTCGGAAGTGCTTTATAGTTATCTAGACCGTTAAATATTCCTGCATACAGAAATTGGAGGGGGGGAAATAGTTGAGTAGATAGTTGCTCCTTCCAATTCACTGCACCCACGTGTAAGTGCATGGGTTGAGTGCGAATCCATTGGGGTGAGTCTAGTTGATTTGGACACTGTCCCCTTAGTGAAGGAGATGCATAAGCACTCAGGCGGAGTCAACAGGTCACAAGCAGTTAGGCAACTCCGGTCGCGCCCTTCTGCCATGCTTCCAGTCTTACTCAGCAGCCCACTTGCACCTGCAGGCACAATCGCGCTAACCTACACCTCGTGTAAAAAGGTGCACAACTTGGTTTGATGGAAAAGGTTGTTGTGACGGCCTCTACTTAAACGGAGTAGATTCAGTTCAGTTTATGTATGCACAGGAGGATTGAGTGAGCAGATCAATCTGCTCAAGCTTCCCGCAGCAGGTTCATGTGTGCGGTGCTTTAGCTAAGTGCAAGGGGTTGATATTGCTGTGGTTGCGTCAACTTCTCTGTTTAAAGAAATGAAGTGACACAGTACACACATGTAGTGCACTCTCTTGTTTACAGAGATACTTTCTGTACAAAGGGTCTTAGCTTGTTTTGCATGCATGATGCTTAGGACATTATTTCGCTGCATGAGTATTCTTTTCTATTGTGCAGGAAAAGGCCGTGCCCACTCCACTGAGCATATTATTTACTCTGCAGGAGGTGGCAGAGTGTGTATAGCAAGGGAACCTTGCAGGCATTTAACGCTGGTTGAAGAATCGCCCCTTCAAGCTTTGGAATGCAACCAAAAGATACAGCAATCTTGTATTCTTCTGCCAACTCTGCATGTTTCCTGAAAATGCACTTCTAAATCAATATAAGCTGTATCATTATTGAGCCAAAAGGGATTGACCTATATAAAACGTACACACTGAGCAGTTAACCTATGGCCAGACTGGAGGATAACAGGATGAGCTCAAAACTTGTTCTTTGAAAAAGCGAAAACGCACGTGTGTACTTTCCATTATCACTCTCAACAGCGAGAACATTCTGTTGTGCTCGTCTCCCTGTCCTCATGTAATCATGCAGTAAGTGTATTTTTTGAATGATCAACAACCATCTAGCCAGCAGCTTTAGCAACTTAACGTCGCAAGATCTGTAGTGTGCCTTATATCAGTACACACTACGTCTTTAACGTTGCAGTTCTGTCTACCAGTGCTTCTTTTTTCACCGTATTTTTCGCTAGCAAATCTATGTAATACAACTTTGATTAGCATTATAAAACATATCCCAACTGCAAAGATTAAGGTGCAATTAAGAATCTCTAACTGGCTAAAATTATTCTCTAGCTTTCCACAACGGCATGCCTGATAGCCGAGATAAGCTCTTGGCATGTAAAACCTTCCATAGTTTACACTGTGTATAGTCATTAGCAGGATGTGATGCAATTTGTTTCGCACTTCCATTTTTCTCTTATAGTGCCAATGACAGCAAGTATATTCAGTTTTATGTGCGTCTTGTGCAGACATAAATGGGAAATCATACATTTTAAGGTAACATTTACCACAGAGTAAAATGGAGTAGTTTCTTGAACCTGCTGGATGTTGAGATGGATGATTCCCACAATAAACTGAACAAAACTGCAGGAGAGCATCTCGGATATAAGCAAATACCGCACAAAACAATTTTATGTTTGTCATAGCCAAAATTGTCCAGGTTCTTGCTCCTTCTCATTGGTTTTTTATGAACTGGCCTCTTGACTGCTTGCCAGCATAACAGCAGCAGCGCTGACTAGATTTGTATGGTTGCACAGGCGCCCCAAGAGCGGTGCAGATGATGCGGTTCACTTCGAGCTAGCTCAGTGCGATCCCTGTGGGCTGATTTTATTTCTTGTGTTGCTTCAAGCGACCATGGCTGGAGTTGCAAAAATTTCTGCACTCAAGCCTGCGGTGACATTTTAAGTGGCAATGGTGCGGGAGACGAGGAACTGGTGTTAGCATGACACCCTGCCTGCTGCCCGCTTGTCCAGTGTGAGGCAAGTTGAGGTGCTTGGATGACTCTTGTGATGGCTTTAAGACGACACCATTCTCAGTCTGAGCAACTGAAGCTGAGTGATTGTGTAAAACCAAAACGTCTGATGGAAATCATCGCAAGGTATGCATGTGTTCAAAATTAGGTGCAGCGGTGACGATCCACTGATTTCGGCAGACAAAGAGGAGGAGGAGGAATCAACTTTTACTGAGCCCAAGAAATCGGTGGTGCGCGCTGGCACCAGACGGGGTGGTTCCCTAGTTACGGGACCCATATGTTCCCAGCAGCTCCTGGCCCCTGTCTGTCAGTGCGAGCTGAGTCGGCAGGGCGGGGCTGGTCAACAAGGTCTCCCATCGCTCAAGGGGTTGGAGATTGGGGGTGTTGTGAGGAAGGGAAGGAAGGGGGGTCTTGAGTTCTGTACACTCTGTCAAGATGTGTGGCAGGGTGCCCCTCTCTCTTTTGCAAAACGGACAGAGCGTATCGTGTTCCGCAGGGTACATGAGGTACGTTGCAGACAAAGAGAAAATTGTGCGCAAAACAATAGCCGAAGGTGGAGAAACATGAAACATGGTAAAGAAGTGTGGTGAATGCGGGATATCAAAGAATACCAAGCAGGACCAGCACTAGTCCTGTGTGGTCTTTTTTGTTGTCCCGTCTTTACCGCGCTGTTGAACCATCTTTCACAGTTCGAACCAACAGACCAAATTTATGCATTGTGAAGAAGTAGTTGGAAGCCCACAGTTTACAAGTGGACCTTTACAGCAAGTTCACCTCAAAATTCTCAAGCAGCCCAGGTTGAGGCTAGGCACCCAATTAGGCTTGCCTCATGCCCAGGTTGTCAAAGTAGCAGCTGGCCTATAGTAGCTTAAATGTTACACTGCTAAGGCCACGGATGCAGGTCTAATCCCTGCCACAGCAGTCGCTTTTGTGGTTGCAGAAAGAAACAAGAATGCCTGTGTGTTGACATTGTGGTGTGTGTTGAGTGTCTGCAGTGACCTAAATGAAGAGCTCACTATATTACGTGCCTCATAGCCTCATTACATAGCTTTGACCCAATAACACCCTAAACTTGCAATGTTTGTTTAGTTGTCAAAGTCTAACTTTTAAATAAAGGGCGAATGCTTTTTGCTTTTTATACGCAGATGTTTCAAACTAAGACAAATTTTGAATGTTTGCAGATGCGGTCGGACTGATGGAGGGTATGGACTTGGCTTACCTTCAAGATATTCCTGACAGCCATCCAGGTCTGGCTCAAGAGTTGCCCAGCCAGGCTTCAAAATGCTTCAAAGAAGTAAAGGACTTTAAAAGTTTATTTTACCCACTCTGCGTGTTTAGAGGTGTACAACAGCGGAATTAACATTGAAAAAATCAATAAAGTTGCAGAAACCAGTGGCAATCCCGCATTTGCATCAGAAGTTCAAAGCTCACTACTTTCGCTCAACACAGGCGGGGAAACTTTTTATTTTACCTTGGAAAAACAAAGTGCACGGACATCTCCCCCAAAATATGCCAGGGTTTTCTAGCGACACTGCCCAAAGTTCTTTATTCTTTATTCTTTATTCAACATATACCTGCAGCGCCCGAAGGCGTTATAGCAGGGGGGTTACAGGTTGGAAAAAAACAAGTTTTCATTCACAGCAGACACTTGTACATTTGAGAGCCCATTCCACTCATGTATCGTTTTGACAAAAAATGAATTTGCGAAAATTGCAGTCCTTGGACGGTATTCCCTCAGTTTAAAGGAATGATCAATTCGATTTGACAAATAATATGGCGTCTGTTAATACATGTCCTTGTTGATTCCAGTTTTATTATTAAATATAAAAGTTTTAATCGCAATTTTCTTCTACGTGATGAAAGCAGCTCCCAATTCAATTCTTGTTTCATAGCGGTACAGCTTTCCCGCCATTGATACCGTCCCAGGACGAACCTTGCCGCCCTGTTCTGTAAACAAGTTTGGTGCTTGTTTGGAAATGGATCTGTGATGATGATAGTGGAGAGCATTGATAACTTTTAAGAAATAAAATATTTTGTTCACAAAAACCTGGTCATAGTATTTTACACATCTTTGTTTATGCACCTTACCATCCGCATGCGCAAGATGACGGTCTCCATTCAAGATGTCTCTAATCGTTGAAGGTATCTCAGGTGGAAAAAGTCGTTGATAACACAGTTTTCATCTGCAAGGCACAATATTGTCAGTGCAGCATTTGCTGGCCTGGGGTAGTGATCAGTAGACAGGGTTAGTACAGGTCCTTGAAAACCTTGAAAGCCTATGAAATTGAAAATGGAGTTTTAAAGAGCATTGAGAGCCTCTAATTTTTTCCTCTCCTTGAAAACCCTTCATTTTCGGGAGGGGTACACGAAGAGGAGACCTGATTACGTGACCGGGTATTCGTGGCTTATATCAGTGTGGCCCTGCACCCTCCCCATCCAAAACATGCTTTTTGCAATACAAAGGCAGCTTGGGGGAGCAATTATGCTGCTTTATACAGTTTTAGAATTTAAAGTGAGCTTAGGAGCACAGGCCTGCTGCTGTATATAATGGCTGGTACGGAAAGAAATCCCGGCATCGGAGGAGACAGAAATTAGCACTGGTCCCTTCGAATTTTTTATACTGCTTTCTGCATTGCCTCATCCTGTTATTCATTCTACGTATCTTCCTGTGGCTTGCCCCGCCATTGCAATGCCACACTGCATTTCAAAAATGACAACACTAACACTCCAGAGCGAAATAAAAATGAGCACGGATAAGGAAAACCCTGAATGTGAAAAAAACAGGGCATCTAGCTCTTAAGCTTTAGTAGAATATTTTATTTTGACGGGTTTGATGGTGGGCGGAGGCAGTAGAGTCGTCAATCCCCCTCCTTAATGAACACAGAAATTTGGGGCTGAGAATGGAAAAATATTAAGTAGAAAACAAAGAATGATGCGGGTATTATGTGACGTTCCTCGCTATCCAAGACTCTGTAATAAGAGCATTTGCAGCGCTGGAAGAAGTTCAAGATAGCATGGCTTCAGTAAACATCCCTCCGTATTACTGGGGGTAGGGCTAAATTTGTGCACTTCCAAATGGTGGAGCTGTTCCAAACAAATTTTTCTTGAGGTCATTTTTGAGATGTAAAGAAGCAAACGTTTGTTACTGTGGGTAGGGCTAAATCTTGCACTTCCAAATGGTGGAGCTGTTCAAACGAATTTTTCTTGGGGTCATTTTTTGAGATGTAAAGAAGCAAACGTTTTGCGTGCTAAAACAGTAATAACACGCTAGAATAGCCTCCCAAAATTTTATTAACATAGCGGGAGCAACGACCGATCGGCATATCAGCGCCTTATCACTGTATTCACCTTCAAAGTAGGCGAGGGTACGCGCACTCGCATATAACTATCTGTTGTGGGATCGTCGTCTCCTCCGCTATTCTTCTCAGGGCAACACCCCCTCCCCCCCCCCGTTTTTCTTATCTTGCAAGGCCTTACCGCTACCGCCAAAGGTACCTAAAGATCGTGAGGCACAAATTCATTCAGATGTAGTGACAGGTGGTTTACCACTCTCAAGGAAACAGCGTAGCAGACGACACTCACACAGCAGGTAGGACTGTGCGCGTGCGCTTACACTCGCCTATTTCGCTGCTGAGCACCGTGATGAGGCACTGACATAACGGTCGGTCGTCGTCCCCACTATATTAACAAAAGTCTGGGAGGCTGTATACTTGCTCCCCTTCACCCTCTAAAATCCTTTGGTAGGGCCCTGAAGTCCTTGAATATCCTCGAATTCTTGTCCCTAAATCGTGTTCGAACCCCGAGTAGAGTCATGCCAATACTCAGCGAGTTTGGAAGCTGTGTTTGTGGGGCTTGCTTCTAGCAAAGTACCAGGTGAGAGCAGTGGACTGTCAGCCCACCATTGTGCAGATCGCGACTTTGAAAAGGTCTATTCGGGGGAGAAAGTGGGTTTAACCCTATTCTCCTGACACATGTTCGGGGTGTAACATTATGGTAAATTCTGGTTTTATCTGAAAAAAAAAATTCCAATTCTAGTTCGGAATTGGGTTGAAACTGCATTACATTTTCTCATTGCAATGTGCACAATTTGGCCAAATGGCTATTTGTCTCTCACCAAAAAATGTTCCATTGTAGAAAGTAGGCTGGAAGGCAAAGCAGCAAATATTCCACACCCCGGTGTTTCTGTTGCTCCTCCTCTAAATTTGCTTTGATAGTGTGGAAATTGCTCAAAATTATTTTACACTGCTTTAAGTTGCTTCAAATAGTTATCAAGCAACATTTTACAATTTCCTGGAACTTATTTGTATAATTAGTCTGGCATTGTCATATTGGCATCTTGCATAAGTGGCATTGAAACAACTCAATGAATACCCACTTCCCCCTCCTCATCATCAATCGCTCTTGACGTTCCCTACCCCTGGCCTTCCATGCGTCTAAAGAAAAGAACAGCACATAAAGAAATTACTCAGCTTTAGCTCAGAGGCAACCCTTAAAATAGCAGCTACGTCAAGCATTTCCCTTAACACCACCTATGTGGTCCAAAAACACTTGCCTTACTCAAAAATGTAGGACTCGGGTATTTTTTATTTATTTATTTATTTATTTATTTATTTATTGGTTCCTCAAGGGCCCCGGCTTGGGGAATAACATGAGGGGTGGGCGTACACACGGCATAGGGAGACATCACAAAACATCATGGGCGTGTTTCAATGCTTCGCCTAAAACACTGGGAATCGATGATAAGGGCGGTTTCGGCAGGCAGGTCATTCCAGTCTCGCGCAGTGCGCAGAAAAAAAGATTGCTGAAAAGTAGTGGTGCGGGCATACTCGGGATACACTGCGTTAGGATGGGTGGTGCGTGAAATGCGGTGCGCTCTTCTGATGTGCTGATCATCGATGGGCAAAGAATGGAAAAATTTGTGATAAAGACAAAGTCGTGCAATTTTGCGGCGGGATACAAGTGTGGAAAGATTAAGTTGGGATTTCAGGGCGGAGATACTTGAACCACGGGAGTACTCGGAAAGTATAAATCTTGTTGCGCGATTTTGGACGGATTCCAGAACATTAATGAGGTTAATTTGGAAAGGGTCGAAAATACCATCAGCATATTCAAGCTTGGGTCGGTCAAAAGTTTTCTAGGCAAGAAGTTCAACAGCACGAGATGTAAGGGCAAGATTACGGCGAAGATACCCAAGCAGCCGGTTAGCAGAATTGGCAACGCTGTTGATGTGAGTGGACCAAGTTAAATCAGATGAAATATGCACACCAAGGTATTTTAACGAATCAGAAGTTTGGATACATTGATTGTTAAGGGTATAATTTGATAAGACGTGATTGCGGCGACGCTGAAAGGATATTAGGTTCGTTTTAGAGACGTTTAGAGACATAAGCCAAGTGTTACACCAATCTTGGATGCGATTAAGGTCGTCTTGAAGAGCAGAGTTGTGAGAGCTGTTAGTTATGGAACGATAAATTACGCAATCGTCTGCGAAGAGACGAATGCCAGAGGAAATATTAGAAGCCAAATCATTGATATATATTAAAAACAGAAGAGGTGCCAGGACTATACCTTGTGGTACTCCTGAGAGTACTGGTGTCGATGATGATGAATGATAATTAACACAGACGAACTGCTGTCGGCATGTTAGAAAACCGTGGATCCAGTTAACAACACACGGGTGAAGGTTTGGGGATGACAATTTAATAGCAGGCGAGCATGGGGAACTTTATCAAAGGCTTCCTCAAAATCGATAAAAATTGCGTCAGTAGGTATATTGCGATCTATACTTGAGGGGATATCGTGCAGAAAAAGAGCGAGTTCCGTATCACACGAATGACCTTTACGAAAGCCGTGCTGGTTTGCGTGAAAGAAATCCACAGATCTTAGAAATGTAGCGATGTGTGAGTATAAAACGTGTTCCATTACCTTGCAGCAAACGCTAGTGATAGAAATTGGACGGTAATTACGTGGACATGACCGACTTCTGTTTTTATGGACGGGGATGACCTTACCTGCGCGCCAGTCGCGTGGTACGCAGCCGGTGTTTAAAGAGTCTTGAAAAATGAGCGACAGAAAAAGGCTGCAAGTGTATTTAGTGTTTTTTAATACCTTGGCGTTAATGCCGTATATTCCTGTAGATAACGAATTTTTCAGCAAATCAATTACTTTTACTATTCCGTGAGGTTCGAAAATGATGTTGTTCATTGGCGGGTGCGCAAAAGCCGGTACATCAGGAAGGTTATCCAAGGGTTCATTCACAAAATTTTCACTAAAAGTGGCATTCAGGATATCAGGAACTTCATTGTCGGGAACTGGAAAGCCAGAGTCATCGCAAAGTGCTATCGAATTAGATTGATCTGGATTTATAGTTTTCCAGAAGCGCTTAGGGTCGGATTGGAGCATAGAAGGTAGAGTAGTTGAATAAAAATTACGTTTCGTCTGTTGCATTAGGGCGTCAAACTCTTAGGGCGTCAAGCATTAGGGCGCCAAACTCAGGAAGGTTAACCCTCCGCCATCGGATAAGCCTGCCTGGATTTGCAGTAGTTCAAACGTAATCAAGACTCAACCCACTTTAAATAGGTTTTTGCTGCAAAGCATATGTTTTGATACATTTTCTGTGATCTCAAACTTACTTTTATGATCACTTTTTTTACTTCTTGCAGTTCTTTTTTCGCTAAAAGATTGACAGGCATTCTGTATCTAAACATTTTTATAAGCGTGGTTTAATTGCTATGGCTTATTTCTAATTCTGCTTTTTATCCATAACATTTGTATAGCTTCAATTTTAGTGCTTCAAGTATTTATTTAGTTCCACAACTTTCAGTCACCTTTTATGCACTTTTGAGTTGTCATGATTTGAATACTAAAATTGTTAGTCTTACAAAAGTTGCTTATTGTGCTTATTGTTGTATTTAAGGTGTCTGCAGGAAGCTTGACCTCACTAAAATTAGCTAGGCCGCACGAAATGCAGGGAAATTCGATCATGCTGTCTCATCCATGCGATGTCCAAATTGTTTTGGATGCAACCAGTTATATATTTTCACTCTTATTTTGATAACCACATTTCTAGATATTCTCTCAATCGTAAAACAGTAAGTGAGCTATAAGAGTCGTTTTGATGACATCTTGATAAGTTGATAGTAAGATGACTACAATAACGCTGCCGTAAACTGCTGTGAAGGGTTTTCTTTTATATATCCAGAACTACTAGAAAACATTTTCACAAGAGATTATTTCTCTACCTGGCATGCTTAGAAGTCTTGTCGTAGATTGCTATGAAAGATTTTTGCGCACGTCGCCAAAACGGAGACTAAACGTTTTGTTGCTTTCAATTGAGATAGCTATGGGGTGTCTAGTGTTCGTCCTGTAAACATCTTGTTGGGATTTTTAGCAGTCTCTGAGATGTCAAGAATATATTGAAAGACGTCTTGTAGCTCAGGCATACTGTCGCGTTAGCCGGGCTATTGGATGTTTATCCCACGTCTTGACAATATCTATAAAAATCTTGATCAGGTGTTCCGTAGACATCCTGGAGGTCTTGCCAAGATGTCGTATAGAAGTGTGGTACCTGTCCTAATGTGCAGATCAAGAGTTCTTGAACAGCTACACAACATAACTTTTAGACTTCTACAAGACGTGCTTGCGTTAACTGGGTCGTCAGGCCCAATTGAATTTTATTGTCACCTTGATTACACGTGATGATGGCAGAGTGAGACTTTTGTTCTGTCTTGCAGCACGTACAACGAATGCGGCTACGTTTCGCATATATACATTGTAGAAAAATCTGTCCTTGGGATGTCATTATCCCAGTGAATCGTTTGGTGAAGTCACGGTCCGCTAAAGCGAAAGGACCATGATTTTCGGGTCGACAGCAGTCATGTTGGTGTGCTTGGCGAGCAACATCCTGCTGGTGGGTAGCTTCGGCAAACGTGCGACCACTTTGGTCTTACTTCGTGGCGTGTGTGGCAGAGGCTTGCGTTGCGACGAGCTCAGCTTCTCGAACGCGACAAGCAGAGTTCGCTGCTTGGACCGTGAATGCGTGAACGCGTTCTGCTTCCTGCTGGCGTGTCTCTCGTCGCACCAAAGCAGTCATCAGCACGACATTCGTCAGTCGCCGTCGTTGACTTTCTGCCTTAGTGAAACAGTTTTCTTGGGGGGGGGGTGCACGGTGGAGGAATAAGTACCTCCAACGTGCACGGGGCCATCACACCCGAAGCAAAGGCGGCGGACGGATAACCACCGCAATATACGCTGCGAAACGCTTCCCTTTCGCGGCGCCAGATATCGGCGCTCATTAGAGTCATGACGCACTACTTCGCTTCACCTCTCCTGGACCCCCGCATGGGGCACCTTGAGTAATCTTGGTGACGGTGTTGGCGACACCCCGGACCCCGAGCCCCAAACATAAGCTGGATCCAACCGTGGCGATATGTTGTATGTTGAAGGGTAAAAACCACAAAAGGTGGCCGTCGCAGCCCAGGTCAAGCTCCGGCGGATGGGCTCACTGTCTGTTTACCAGGCAGGGTGCTCCGGCACCTCTTCAGCTATCAGGGTAAGGCTGACGAAGAAAGTACCCCCGGCTCCTTGCTTTTATACTATGCTATATGGCATTTTCAAACCCCCCTCCTCCCCCCTCAAACGTGATCGGCCCCCGAAAAGGGGCCGCACCAAAGTTTCATTTCCACCTCTTTCAACAACTGTATTTCCAACGACCGTAAACAACTACTCTCGTTTTCTGGTAATTGACTCAAGTGACACAGAAAGACCTGTCGCTTCATTGTCCGTCTTCTTGGTATCGAAGTTCCTGGCAAGTATAATTGGTGAGGCGTACAAAGCCAAGAAACAAACAACTGGGCATTGCTGGTCGAAGTCACCACGCAGCAGCAGGCAGAAAAACTCTTGAGCCAGACCCGAATCGGTGATCTTGACATCAGGGTGACGCGCCAACACAGCTTAAACAGCTCCCAGGGCGTGATCTCTGATCCCGATCTACTGAACAAAACTGAAGCCGACCTGCTGGAGGGTCTTCAAGGTCAGGGCGTAACAGGGGTCAGACGCATAAACATACCTAGAGAGGACAAACAAATACCCACAACGCACGTTATCTTAACTTTTGACAGGTCGAGCCTTCCCGAATGCATCAATGCAGGTTTTGTGCGATGTCCGGTCTGGCCTTACATCCCTAGCCCGCTGCGCTGTTTTAAGTGCCAACGGTTTGGGCATGGCACCAACGCCTGCCGCGGCCGCCTTACCCGTGCAAAATGCGGCCAACATGACCACCCGTCCGAAAACTGAACAGCCAGAGTTTCACCTGTGCCAACTGCCAGGAGCCCCACGCAGTGTGGTCCCGCACTTGTGAGAAATTTAAACAGGAAAAACACATCATCAATGTAATGGTCACAGAAAACACCACCTTCCCAGAGGCGCGAAAGAGGTTCGCCTCTTTCCCACTGGGGAGGTACGCCGACGCAGCTCGCCGGACGGCGGAGAAACGTCTGGTGTCGGTGGGGACCCAATACCACGATTCACACTTGCTCCCGCCCCCGTCCCCCACCGGGTTGCCTCTGGCGGCCCAAACTGTCCTGCACCGCTCGCTGAGCCAGCAGCGGTTGTGGAGACAACCGCATCTGGTGGGAGTGATACTGCATCCTCCCCTTCTGCTTCAGCATCCCAAACCACATGCGAGGGCATGGAGGAGATGGAACCGGGGGAACCAGCGGCAGCTCCCACCCCCACCGCACCGCCTGCGCCATCTGAGGTGTTCCTGAAAGCCTCGGCGGTTGCGGGCAAGGAAAAGCCATCCTCAAAGGGTCCGCGGTCCAAGGAGCCTGATCCCTCATACGCTCCGAGGACATCCGAGGATGAAATGAACTTCGGGCTGTTGTTGCCTGCGGTGCACCGCAAGGAACGCGTCCCGACGCCAAACCCTCCCGACAAGCCAAAAAAGGCGAGAGTCACAGCCCCGAAAGACGACACATAAACAACACAGTCCAGTAGCTCCGAACACTTCATAATAGGAAGAGAAAACAATTCAATGGAACTGTCGGGCCTTCTTAAAAATCTTGACGAGGTATACGACATACTGCATGCTAATCAGCCAAGTGTAATGTGTGTTCAGGAAACACATCTGAATTCCAAGCACACAAATTTCTTGAATAGTTACATAGTCTTCAGAAAGGACAAGGATGGCTGCACACACTCTTCTGGTGGTGTGGCCATCATTGCCCAGAAATCCTTAGCCTACCACTCTGTCACTCTGAACACTGTGCTTGAGGCTGTAGCAATTCGAATAATTATATTTAATAGGTTGAGAACGGTATGCTCCATATATATTCCGCCTGATCTTGCACTTTCGAGCTCTGATTTCGAGGCGCTGGTTGACCAGCTGCCCGAACCATACATCTTAACAGGCGACCTTAATGCTCACAATTCACTTTGGGGCTCTTCTCGTGCGGATGCCCGGGGTCACCTTTTAGACAGGTTTCTGACATCCTCCGGAGCATGCCTTTCCAACAATAAACAGCATCATACCATAACATAGAACAGAACACATACTCATATCTTGACTTGGCTGTGGGCTCAGAAGTTCTATTTCCTCTTCTCGAGTAGGGAGTGGGAACTGACACATATGGTAATGACCACTTGCCCACCTCACTAACATATATAGGTAAAGTCCCAAGCAGTTCATCTTCCCATAATAAGTTCAATGAAGCACGAGGTAACTGGAACACATTTACAGAGACATCGAAACTGCACTACACAACCATAAGACACCTACACGTAGATGAAGCCGCTCAACTCCTCACGGCGGACATCCTCGATGGCGCCGAAAGGTCCATTCCCCACGCCTCTGGTGCCCCGAGGAACCAGCGGAAGCCGTGGAGGAATGAGGACTGTGGGCGGGCGCGAAGGCCCAGAACAAGGCGTGGGGTATCCTTCGTCGGTACCCCACATCAGGATACCTCATTTTGTTCAAATGGGCCAAGGCGTTCGGACAACGTGTGCGCCGCGAGGCAAAAAGAGGTAGTTGGCACTCATTCATAACCTACATAAACTCATACACAGACACGCAAAGTATGGACACGTATACGCAAACTCAAAGGACAACAGACACACAGCCTGCCCCTGGTCAGTACAACAGGGGACACACTGTGAGACCAGGCTAACACACTCGCACAACACTTCCAACACGTGTCCAGTTCAGCACACTACACGAGCACTTTGCTGAAGTATAAAGACTCTAGTGAAAAGCAGTCCCTACACGACAGCAACAAATCAAAGACTTCTTACAACTCTCTGTTTTCGCTACATGAGCTTAAAGCTGCTTTAAAGGAGCCCTGAAGACAAAATACAAGTTGGGTTTATTAGAAAGACTGCGTAGTCCCGATAACAATGATGCTAATATCATCGCAATCTTCGAACAAATAACGGCGATATTAACGAAAACGTCTGAAGCAGTCGCGACCCCCTAGCCAATTTCCCGCAACTTTTCGATGTCGTCACGGACCCTTGTTTGTGCAAGTGGCGGCGCCTAACAGACCTGTCGCGACGACCCATGACTGGACGTCTGTAATGGGGCCTCTAATTCCATTTGACCGCATCACTTGAATGCTAACGGGCAGTTAACGCACTGAAAATTATGTTTTATTGTTGGGCCGTATGACGTCATTCTTGCTCATAACACGTCACTGTGGCGCAAAATTTGAAAGTTTTAAAAAACTTCTTGCTTTTTTTTCGTTAAAAAACATCTTTTGGGGCTCTAATGGAGCTGAGTGAGATACTGAATCCTAGTTCTTTCATATTACACAAAGTTGTATTTTCTCTTCATGGCTCCTTTAAGCACGTGTAAACCCTCAGGTCCAGGCCAAGACAACATCACATATACAATGATACAACACCTACACGCAGACACACTTGAAACACTAATACATCTATATAATAAAATATGGCTTTCGAGGCACAGTGGGTGAGGAGATCAAGGGAGGGTGAGATGGGTATCAGGGCAAGGAGGCTGCCGGTCGGAGACGGCCAGGCAGCGGCGTGCGTCGCCTCGTTTCCGGGGGGGTCAGCGTGGCCGGGTGCCCAGATAAGTTGGATGTCAGGTAGTTTGGAATCAGCCTGAAAGATGCGGAGAGCTGTGGGACTAATGCGGCCCCGAAGATATCGGCGGCATGCTTCTTGCGAGTCACTAAGTACGGTGATGTAGTCTTTGGCTGTAGTGGCTGCTAGCGCAATGGCTGCGTCTTCGGTCGTTGTGGCAGCGGCGGTGCGAATAGTGGCTGCCGAAAGCTATTGAAAGCGGTGGTCGACAACTGCAATGGCGTAAGCTCGGTGGGTGGAATAGCGGGCAGCGTCCGTGTACCGAGTGATGGAGGTAGTGGAACGTAGCTGGTGCAACGCGGCAGCACGAGTGGCTCGGCGGGCGACGTTGTATTCCGGATGGATATTTCTGGGGATAGGAGCCACCTCGCTTCAATTCTGGATAGCAGGTCGTATGCCAACCGGGCAGTCGTCGGGTGGGGGAGTGGCGTGTTGCTGTGACAGCTTGTGCACTTCCAGAAGTTCTTCCCAGGTGTTGTGGATTCCTAATTTGAGAGAGAGAGAGAAACACTTTTATTGAGTCCTGTGGTCAGCGGTACGTGGTGGCCGCCGGTTGAAGCCTGGCGGCGACGGTGGCAGCTCTTGTGACCAGGTGTGTTTGCAAGTCCAGGTCCGAGCTGCCCAGCGCACGCTCCCACTGCTCATCACTATTTACATACGGGAAGGGGTCTTGGGGGCATGCCCACATAGAGTGGACAAGTGTTGCGGGGGCGCCACAAAGGAGGCAATTCGGTGAGGGATACTGATCGGGGTACATTCGATGGAGTACTGCCCGGCAAAAGAGGGTATTAGTTTGCAGGAGTCGCCAGAGGCGTTCCTGATAGTTGGTGAGCCCTGGATGAGCGGGGGGATAATGGCGGCGGGCGAGGCGGTAATGCACGACGATGTCGTGATAGGTAATTAGTCGGTCCCTCGCAGATCGGGCACCATGGTAGGGGGTGATGCTAGCCCCGGCACGGATAGTAAGCCCTCGTGCCACATTGTGGGCCGCCTCATTCCCTCCCAGACCAGTGTGCGCCGGGGTCCAAATGAGTTCGACCGTAGAGGTCGGGGGATTTTTGAAGAGGATTTTGGATGCCACGAGGGACATTGACCCACAGGCGAAGTTTTGAATGTCCGTTTTCGAATATGTGATTATAATTGTTGGAGTAGGCCGGGTTGTTAACGCAAGTGCTACTGCAGCCTCCTCCGCCACCGCTGGGGAAGTGGTACGCACGGTAAGAGAGGTAACCGGGGGGCTATCCGGGCTGTTGATGGCTGCGAGGGCATAGCCATCGTGATGGCGGTATTCTGCCGCGTCAACATACATGATGTCTGGGCGGATTGGCAATTTCTTCGCTAGTGCCCGCGCTCGCTCCTCCCTGCGAGCCCTGTGGTGCTCGGGGTGCATGTTCCGTGGGAGGGGACGAACCCGGATATAGGAATGGATGGTTCTTGGAATGGGGACCTTCGGGTCGGAGATCTCTGGTGCGCGGATACCCAAACGTTTTAGAATGTGCTCACCAGTGGAGGTAGTGGAAAGTCGGCGGAGTTGGTTGATGTGGTGGGCTTCAATAAGCTCCTGAGCCCTATTGTGGATCCCTAGGCGTTCAAGTCTGGCAGTGGGTGCATTCTGGGGAATTCGTAGTGCTGCCCTGTATGCCTTCCTAATTAGAGTATCAACTTTGGGCAAATCCGCATTGGTGACTCGGAGGTAGGAGAGGGAATAAGTAATCCGGCTGATGACAAATGTCTGTACAAGTCGTAGCCTGTCCTGTTCTTTGAGTCCATGATTTCAACCGGAAATTCGTTTAAGGAGTCCAATTGTTTGATTTACATGGGAGCTTAATTTTGAGATGTATTGCGTGTTACCTCGGTTGCGTTGTATTACCAGCCCTAGCACTTTAAGGGCAGGCACCTCTGGGATCACGTGGCCATCTATGGAAACTGCGATGTTTGGGGGGCTTCGCGATCCGAATTTAGATGGTAGAAGGAGCAGTTCGGATTTGGCGGGTGAACACGCAAGGCCTGCCAAGAGAGCCTCTTCGGCAACCGCTTGGGCCCCTTGCTGCAAGGTGTCCTCAATTAGTGCGTCACTACCGCCTGTTACCCATATCGTTATATCGTCCGCATACAGACTGTAGTGAAGGTGGGGTATTACTTCTAGGCGTTTGGGAATATTAAGAATAGCCAGATTAAAAAGGAGGGGTGATAATACTGCCCCTTGCGGGGTACCAATGGAAGGAAGAGTGATAATTTTCGATTTAACATCTCCTACTTGAAGAAATGACGTGCGCGCCGTGAGGAACGCACGCACGTAATTGTAAGCGCGTTCTCCAGGGGCAATCGATTCTAAGCCGCGCATGATGGCAGCGTGCGAGACCCGATCGAAGGCTTTTGTGAGGTCAAGAGCCAATATTGCTGCTGTGTCGCGCTTGGTAGTAGGTGTTATTACGTCTCGAGATAATTGTAGCAGGACGTCTTGGGTGGATAATCCGGGCCTAAAGCTAATCATTGAATGCGGAAGAGCATCAGTAGATGTAAGGTGGAGCGTGAGGCGAGAGAGGATGATGTGTTTCATGACTTTACCTATGCATGAGGTGAGTGAGATGGGTCTGAGGTGATCGATGGTAAGAGGCTTCCCGGGCTTCGGAATTAGGGTGATTTGGGCGTGCCTCCATGCCTGGGGGAGATAACCGAGCTGCCAAAAGTGGTTAAAATAATCTGTAAGAGCCGATACGGAGGAGTCGTCCAGATTACGGAGCATTTTGTTGGTTATTCCATCCGGCCCCGGCGCTGACCCGGGGCGGAGATCAAGGAGGGCGCTGCGTACCTCTGCCTCTGGAATATCGGCATCAAGATCAGTATTGGGTGGTTCTTTATATAGTGGGAGCTGTTGGGTGTCACCAGTGGGGACATATAGAGAGCAAACTTTGTCTAGTAGTTCTTCGTTGGTACCAGGGAAATTTTGTGTGACAATTGTAAGCGTATGGGTCTGCTCGGTCTTCGCGCGAGTGGGGTCTAATAGATGCCTGAGGATGTACCAAGTGCGTTTCATTCCGAGGTTTCCCTTCATTTGATTACAAATTTCACGCCACTGATCTTGGGCAAGCTGGGCGGAGTACCTTGCGGGTGGATGTAGTGGGCGGAAGGGCGAGCGCGGTCTTATAAGCCGGGAGAGTGAGCACGTAGCTTGTCTCGCTCCGCAGGTTTGATGGCCAGGTATGGGGTACCGTACATAAGGCGGCTGGCCAGTAATGCCTGAATGATGCGAACCGCATCGTGTTTTTGAAGGCCGAACCGACGGTGGGCAACACGGCGGACTAGTTGAGTGAGTTGGGTGAGTGTCCGCTGTAGTTGGGGGATGGTGCTAGAGCCGCTACCATTCTTAAAGATGTTTAGTACCCAATCTGACTGCAGAAGATTAAGTACTCATGTGTACAGATTGAATACTCATGAGTACTTAATCTTCTGTACTCATCAGCACTCAATCTTCTGTATACTCATGAGTACTCAATGTGTACTCATGAGTACTAAAGCTTCTCTACTCAGATTGGGTACTAAGGAGTACAAATTGAGTACGATTACTCGTGTGTAAGATGAGTCAAGTATTCACGAGTACAGAGTACGAATGCCTGTGAGGACAAGTGAGTTTGAGTACAAGTGAGTGCGATTACAAACAAGTATGTGATGAGTGAGTACGGGTGATTCTGAGAACAGAATAGCTTTTTGAGTCGGAGTTTGATTGAGTACAGCATGAATGAAAAAATTTTGGTCGAGTTTGAGTGAGCTCTTTGTGTATTGGCGAACTATGGGCGGAATACATTACACTGAAGAATATTCCAGCTTTGGGTGCCTATTCATTTTTTTTTCTTCAATATATTAAACAATTTAATATACCTAGCCACAAGACTAGATTGCACATTATTTGAAGTCTTTAAAAATTATTGTGCTTTGCTGTTAAAACCCATCATTCAGATATGCCACAAACAATATTGTTGAGCTGTACGAGTTCAACCATGTGTGTTCACGGGTGCAAACTACTCTCATGCCATCTCATATTCGTAGCCTGTACGTGTACTACTCAAATAATCTAACCGTTATAAGAAGAGAGAGAGAGAGAAAGAGAGAGAGAGAGAGAGAGAGAGAGAAACATCTTTATTTGCCCTTTTATAAAGGCTTCTGCGTTGCTGGGGAAAGGAGCTGCTGTTACGAGTCTTCCCCAAGAACTGCCTCAATGTGCTGGAGGAGGGCCTCCCAGTGCTCCTCTTCCGTCAGTCGTAATGAGGAGGTTGTCAATTGTCGGACTGAGGGTGGGTACGGACCGGCGCTTTTCGTGCGCTTGCGAAGAGTGAGTTTGAGTTGTTTTTGGGGATCCTCTGGGGGGTCAAGCCACTCCACCCAAGTGCCAGGAGTAGGGGAAAGGGAGTCTGTGTATGTTTCTTGTCTGTATAATCTCTAAGCAGTCCCACATATAGTGCTGGTTGTTAGGGTACCCGTGACCACAGCGTGGGCAGCTAGGGTGGCCAGGTTTATTTTCTATGTAGTGCATGATATGTGGGGTGCGTAGGACACCTGCTGGAGCTCGGTGGATGCGACTTGTCTTCGATCGCGGCCAAGAGATGGGAGGAACGCAGTGTGTGTCTTGATCGGTGCGAAGGTCTAGCAACTTTTGGTGCCTGGCTTGTCTTTCTTCGACGCGGCTGGTGTGGCGGTCATATTCCTCCGGCAGCGCAATTGGAGGCTCAGACTCGCGGAAGAGAGTTTCGCGCGCGAGTTGGTGAGCCGCCACATTTCCTGGTATCCCTTGATGACCTGGGATCCAGCGGAGTTCAACCGAAAGCTCTGGTTGGGAGGTTAGATGCACTTAGAGAATGTTGCGAATGTGCGTGGCTATTTTGTTGCGGCAGAAAAGGCGGGTCGCATCCTAGCTGTCAGTCAGTATAAGCAGTTTCCGTCGGCCGGTGAAGTTTGTGATGGCATCTGCTATGGCTAAAGCTTCGGCATGACCGGGATCGCTAATTCCTAGGAAGCGACGAGTACTTTGTCCGTTTAGTACGCGGCGGTAGCCACTATACCGTCGTCTGATACGGCGGCGTCAGTGTAGACCGGAGTGTAACCCTGGTATATTTTCTGCGCCACTAAATGGCGGGTGGCACGTGCTCTGTGGGCTCTGCGCTCGTGGTCGTTTTCCCCACTCATGTGGCGGGGGATAGGATGTACAGTCAGCCTCGGCAGGTGTTCCCAAGGAGGGCGTTCTGTAATGTAGCCTTCTGGTTCCTCAATTTGTGCCCCTAGGGAACGGAGTATCGCTCGTCCCTGTCTAGCAGGCGCGCAGCCGAGGCTCTTGCGCTTCTTTGTGGATGTCTATGCGGAGTGAAATAGGAGTGTGAACTCCCATTCGTCGAATCTCATGGAGTGGGGTGTAATTTGGGAGTCCCAAGGCAACACGAATAGGTTTGCGCAGTTGCGTTTCTAATTTGTCTATCTGAGTGCGTGTTAGCCGCATGTAAGGGGCTGCGTACATGATGCGCGGAATGATGAACGCCTCGAAAATTCGTAGT
The DNA here is from genome assembly GCA_013339765.2 of Haemaphysalis longicornis. Taxonomy (NCBI): domain Eukaryota; kingdom Metazoa; phylum Arthropoda; class Arachnida; order Ixodida; family Ixodidae; genus Haemaphysalis; species Haemaphysalis longicornis. The sequence goes on along the minus strand of CM023451.1, from coordinate 96,312,772 downwards.
AGTTCATGTTCTTTAACCCCACGTCGTTTCCTTGAAATCCGTTTCATCATGTGCGTGATCTGATTGATCTGTGTCGTAATTTTTTTAACCCAAGTGTCCGCTTTGCCTTGTTGGTGAAGCCAAAAGCCGAGCACTCGAATTTCTTCTTTCCTTGCTATGGTTGTGCCGTCTAGTGTTAATTTGATTAAATTGCGGCTATGGTCAGAGCGGCCGGCTGGACCATCCTCCACGACGATGTATTCGGTCTTAGAGGGGGAGCAGCTGAGACCAACGTCTTTCATGTATGCGGTGACGACATCAATCGCTTCGTGTAGTTGGTGCTCCTGGTGCCCGGGGGAACCCTGACAGCACCACAAAGTCAGATCATCAGCATATATGTTGAAGTGAACGTCGGCGATGGGGTCTAGTTTTGCGGGCAGGTCTTTGAGGACTATGTTAAAAAGAGTTGGGGAAAGAATAGAGCCTTGCGGCACTCCTTTACTTCGTTTGAAAGGGCCTACCAAGCGGCTGCCTACAAGGACCTCCATTGTTCGGTCGCTTAAAAAGTTCCGTATGTAATTATATAATCGCTCACCGCATTGGATGCTTTGGAGCTTTTCTAAGATGGCTTTATGACTTGCGTTGTCGAATGCCTTGTAGATATCGAGCGCTACAATTGTCCTTAGTTGTGCGCTGCTGGGGGAGTCGTAAATATCGTGCTTGAGGCGGAGCATGCAGTCTTGAGTCGACACGTGCCGCCTAAATCCTGTCATGTCTTGGTGCAGCACTGCCTTGATGTTTATCACCCACGTAAGGCGCTCTAGAATCATCATCTCCGCGAGTTTGCCACAGCATGACGTTAGTGATTGGCGGAGATGTTCAAGGCGATTGGGTGGTTTCCCCGGTTTTGGTATGGGTGTCATTATTGTCTCTTTCCATTCTTTGGGAAGAACGCCGGATATCCACGCTTCGTTTATGTACCGAAGTAGTTCATTTATAGCGTTTTCTGGCAAATTTTTGATGAGTTTGTGTGATTCGGTCCTTTCCCGGTGCCGTGTTTTTCTTTATCTTACTTAAACAGTTGTCCAATTCTTGCCTGGAGAACGGTGCGTTGATACCTTCATCCAATGATTCCCCAGGACCAGGAATGTAATCGGCTAGAGTTTCTGGCTTGTAGCTGTCAGGGTGTATCGTTCGGTGGAACTCCTTAGCGAAGTCTTCGTCTGAAAGCCCCATGGCCATCTGGATCTTCTTCGTTGTGTGCCTAGGCCTGGCTTGTCCCAGCAAACTACGCAGGATTTGCCACGCTTGCTTCGTGTCTAGTGATCTGTTGATTTTAGTGTGGCAGAAATCCATCCACTGTTTCGAGGCCAGTTCATTTGCGTAGCGCACCATATCCTTGTAATGTTTTGCACGATCTTTTTGAGTTGTTTGTCTCTTTTATTCCTGCTCCACTTCTTCTTTAGTTTCCTTTGCTTTGCTAGAAGGTTTAACAAGTGCCGGTCTGGAACGGCCTCCTTGAATTCAGCAGGGCAAGTCGTAGTGTGCTTTTCTTGAGCCTCTAGGACCAGTTGGGTCCAGTCGCACAAGGGAATGTTCACTGTCTGTGCGTTTCCTATGGCCTCTCGGAATTTATCCCAGTCAGTGTGTTTTATTTTGGCCGTATTCCTCTTTGCTGTCGTTCCCAGGTCTAAATCCGCAAGAAGTACGCAGTGATCGCTGCCTAAAGTTTCTAAGGTGTTGCTCCATGAGATTTCTCCTTGTCCCTTGTGCCAGGTAAGATCGGGATTAGAGTCTCTCTGTACACTGTTCCCGTACCTGGTGGGCAGCATTAGGTCATTCGCAAGAGTCATTTGGTGCTGTTCCATGGCATGTTCCAAGAGTCGCCCGGATTTTGATGTTGAGGTGTAGCCCCATGCTACGTGCGGGCTGTTAAAATCTCCTGCAATGACTACGTCTTTGTCTCTATGCTTCTGTAGCAACCCATGAAGCCAATTCTTGGGGCTGTGATGCGATCCTCCTGGAAGCCAATAAGCGTTTACTAGGATTACATGGCGATCTGAAAATCCCGGGTGTACTTCTACGGTGACATGTTCTTGTCTGTCGTTGTTGCAGTGCGTTGAGTCGTGCTGAATGGCTGCCAGTGATTTGTGGACCAGCGTGACACACATTGTGGGGGCGCTTTTTTCTTCCCGATTGCCTTTCCTCGTCTTTTGTACGATACTCTTCTGGGAGAAGGTTTCGTAACCTGAGAGTCCAAATTCCCCCCTTGTTTCTTGCAGGAGTATAATCTGTGTTTTTTTCTTTAATGTATCCAAATATTTTGCCAGCAGATTCCTTTTACGCTTGAGGCCGCGACAGTTCTATTGCAGTATGGTCAGGGTTGGTCTAGGGAGGGGTTGTCGTGGTACTATACGATCATCCGGGCGGGAACCTGTGATTATGACCGGACTTGCTGTTGTCGTGGGCGTAGTTCCTTGCGCGCTTTGCTGTATATCGGTGACACAGTCCTGGTCACTCATCATTGGGTGAGTGACTGGCTTCTGGCGCAGACGATTCAACGGCTCGTCTCAGGCATGATACCTATACCGGCCTCAATGTCACTTATGCGTTCTTCGAAGCGTTCGGAGAGCCTGGCGACTACAGTATCTATTACGCGCAGTGCAATGGTGTCTATTGTAGTCTCGATTAAGCGACGATGGGTCGCCTCTATAATTGCCTCGACTGTGCGTAACTGCTCTTCTTTCACAGCGTTCATTTCCGAGCGTAGGTCTTGGAGCATGGTGAAAACATCGCTCATGGGGGGGACGGGCGATCCGCTCGCAGCATCAGTTTCCATTTGAATGGGTGGCGGTACACATTCGTTGGTTTCTTGGACTGGCTCATTCGTTAATAGGGGGTGCGAGTTTGTGTCTAGTCCTAATGCTTGCTTGTATGTTTCGGTGGCTGTTATTGGTGTGATGTGTGTGGTCCGCTTGTTTTGGTTGTTGCCCTGTAGGGGAGGGAAGTAAGGACGGAGTGGATCGCTCACCTCAAATCCGGCACCCGACTCTTGCAACCTCTGCGGCGCCATTGTCACTGTGATGGTCTGGTGGGGGGTACCCGTATTTTCTTTGGATGCTCCACAAGTGTTCGTCTCTCGGCTTGTTTCAGATGAGGCACCTCGGGGGGTCTCACCAGTTGATCAACTGCAGTTCTTTGGAAGTTACCGCTGACTGCACCTCCTGGTGGCTGCTGCAGTTGGACACGTCGTGGCAGGCGAGGTTCTTGTTCGTCGGGATTTGCGTTCCTGCGCGAAAGGCTAGGGCGTCTTCGCCATGAGTCCGGGAGATGCTTGAGCCATTTTCCCAAACATTCATGAGTCCGGGCTGGTTTATCTTCTATTTCGCGGGCATTATTAGCGGCGATAAGGCGCTTTCGACGTGTGTTTGCCAGTCTTCTTGCATTCTCGTCCGCGGCAGTTCTCGCTTTGCAGTCGGGGTCTGTAGCAGGATGTTTACCGTTGCAGTTGTAGCAGCGTGTCTCGCAAGAGTGGGCCACCTCCAGCCCCGGGTTGGCTGCAAAGACGCCTCCGCAGTTGGGACAGGTGACAGTAATGCCTTTTTTTGGGACATACTTCGGATTTGTGTCCGATAACCATGCAATTCAGGCATAGTATGCTTCTTGGGCGATGAGGATAGCAGCGCATGGCGGTACGGTGAAATAGCACGTAGTGGGGTTCCCTGAGGCCTTCAAATTTCACAAGGGTGGTGTTGGACCGACCCATGGGACGGGCGAACAGAATGCGGGTTTGTTCTGGTTCCAGGTGTTGCCGAAGCTCTTGTTCGGTTGTTTCAGCGGAGATTCCATATACGACACCCTTGGAAGAGTTCTCGGGCGTGGCTGTGTAAGCGGAAAACGGATGTGGACCGTCCTCTAGAGACACTTGCTTGATGGCTAGAATTTTATCCTTGGCCGACTTGCGGTAGGTGTCGATTACCGTCGGGTTTTGTCTCGGGCGAGGTTTGAAGTAGGTGTCAAGTCGTTTCACTGAGTTCAGTCCCGCAGCAATCATGACAGCATTGGCGAGAAGTCCGCGTGGGACAGATTCTAAGTCGGTCCCGTCGGTTAACTTTGCGATAATTGTAGAGCTGGTGGCATCTTTCTCTCGTCTGTAGGAGACTGTGACCCAATCGTCGCCCATCTTCGGGAGGAGAAAGCCGGCGCTAGGACAGGTGCTAGAAGAAGGCGAAAGGGCTCGCACCCTGGCCGCCGCTATATGGGCGCCCCGGAGTCACGGTAGGCTTAGCGCACGTAGATGAGAAAATGGACCAAAAGGCGAAAAAAGAGACTTGCCATCGCCGAATTTACGCTGTCCAGGGGTGTGGGAGGATGAAATCGGTGTTTGAATCCCAAAACTGGCGTCAAGGGAAGCGTTGGCACGGAAGAAACCAAACAATTTGCAGAGCGGCGTGAACATGTGGCCGTTCGAACAAGAAGAAGAAGCCGTTATAAGAAACCACGAGACACTAGTAATGAAGTGTTCGCAAAAACATTTTTATTGCGTCAGGAATAAAGCTTTACTTCAGAGACTCCTTTGCGAGCTGCGGCCTACTGCGCATTGTGTTGTATTATGTTATTTCTGAGCTTGCAAAGGTTGTTTAAAACTACACTGGTTGCAACGCGAACTACCAAGCCCATATGAGTTTGAGCAGTGTGACCATTTTCACACGTCTCGATGTCTGGTTCTTCAAGAAGGGAAATCGTCTGCGAAGTCACAACGCCACGTTGATTGCCACAGGAGAGAAAATCGTTCGCGTTTTCTCCAAAAAACAACTTTTCTTTTTTGCCATCAGTACCATATGAACTGTCCATGGCTGCGGAAATTTCCGGCCTCCTCTCGTCCGGTTAGCTATCATGGCAGTGTGTTGCGCTTCCATCTCGCGGTTTGCAATAACCAACGTGCTGAAACAAGTAGAACAAGAAAGCTTGTTTGAAGCAGAATAAGCCGCCTATCCTGCAATATAAACTATAGCATCCACATCGTAGTGGCCGCGCGTGATATCATCGTCAGTAACAGAGGCAGAAAAGTTGCACGCCAAAAGATCTTCGTTGGTGTCGCCACACTCAGCCTCCTCGCGAGGAAATATAAAATGTTTTGTAGACGACGCTTCTTCTCACACTCATAAAGTTGGCGCACCGAAATGTGGTACTGCGCTCTGTTGTGCCAGCGCACCCGGCCCAAATTCGTGCAGTATAGCAAACTGTGGATATAAATGGAACAAAGGGAAGCATTCGCGCATCCCTGCATGCCGCGGTCTAGTAAACACGACGTTGCCCAGCCTCTGCGTGCTCGCGAGATGACCACGGCGAAATGTGGCATGAATGCTTGCTGGTAGTTCCTAGGTGACCATTCAGGTGCCATGCCAGTCCTTGTTTCTGTCACTGGGGGGGGGGGGGGGTGAGGCCAGCACAACTGGGGCAAAAAACCCATGCTCAAGGCTACCAAGTTTTCTGCACGGCACTTGTTGCTGCTCGCATTGCTCCTGTACTCCACGTGCATCGAACAGACGCATTGGCAAGGGAAGGGAGAGGCCATTTTCTCGCGGGCTTCTCCAGTCAATGTATTGGACACTCGCTGGCTTGGGGACGTCCCGGACGTCCGCACTGTTGTGGCAGCTCAGTGCACGCAAGCTCCGGTGGCTCCTCTTAACACCTTCGGCTTGCAAGAGGGCGAGTAGGTGCACAGCAGCCAGGATGTGACTCCATGATCCACTGCAACCCGCCGGGCACTCGCACGCTGCCTCCACAATCGTCCCACTGTCCGTCTCAAAGGGCCGGTCAACATAGGGCCGGTCACTTTTCTTCTGGGGGCGAAAGCAGCTGCTGAGCACATCGATGAGGCCAAACCTGCAAGAACAGAGAGAGTAACAGTAAATAGCAGTCAGGGAAGAACAGGATTAGTCCGCTACAGTTTATGGTAAAGGGGCAGAGCAGAAAGCAGTGGCCGCAATGAACAGACTCAAAATGACCGGATTTTGTGTCTTGCTTAACACTGTTGCAAGGGCTATAATCTACACAAAAAACAGCAATGATGTCAAAATTGTTTATCAAGTTCGAGCATGCAAGTATCTCTGCATGCTTTGTTAATGCATTTTCAAGAGAAGGAAGTTTAACGTTTAAAAACCTCACCGTGGGTAACGATACCAGTACTCGCATAATCGTGTTCGTCATAACTTAAGCAAGCAATAACATGATTATCTGGAACTCACTTTCAGAACCTTTCGAGATAAACAGGTAAACATTCGAGCTATACCGATGACCCATCGAATTAAAAAAACCTTCTAGTTCAGTGAGTTCGAGCTAACGAGGTTTTACTGTATTATCTTTTCGTGCACACCAAAAACATGCGCTTTAGAAACAAACACAACCACCCCACCACCAAAAAAGGAGAAGAAAGACACACAAACAGATTTTTGGGGCAGAACATGCGCAATAAACAATGAAAACACACAAAAAAAGAAAATTCAAGGCGTATGTGCACTTTTGTAGTTGACTTCGCCGCAAAGCGCGATTGCTTTGCGGGAAACGCGCGGGCGGACGACCGTCACTGAAAACGGCCGCAACCTTTCCGTAAACATCTTCGCCAAAAATCATCCCGTAAATTCGATGTACAGCATTTTAAAATACCTAATACACCCACTAGCGGGGCGGTCTGGCGATTGTCGCTTTCCTCTTTCAGGGTTACTGCAACAGGGTCGTCGCTACGCATTTGCATGGTAAACAACGGTGAACAAGTGCTCATACCGGTTAACTCGCGTCAAGTGAAAAACAAAGGATTTACTTACTGCGAGTCGCACGTGTTTGCCCGCACCGATGAAGGCGAGCAATGCGCCTCGATGGTTAGGCGGCGTGCCCTGCTCCGCTGCCGCTCGGATGGGTCTTGGGCGCGGCACTTCGAGTGGTATGAGTCTTCAGACACAGTCGGCAGCACAGACAAGTCGTTCGTCCACAATCCGCGGTCGGGAGCCTGAAAACGCCGTCCAGTTTGAGCCATACCGCGCTACCGTCCCCTACTCTTCCACAGTAAACAATACGAGAATGATACGAGACTTCCCGATCGGCGCCCGTACCAATATGGCCGACGGTCTCGTTTACATCAGTGTTGCTAGATCACCAAGCAATTTCGCATAAGGTCTAATACGCCAAAACCTTTTGGGGTCAGAGTTCAGCAAATTAACCAGCGCATCATTGAAGTAATAATTTTTGCTTCTTGGATTATTCTTTATGAATCGCGAGCTAATTCTTAATATCTTTAGCAAGCATGAGAATTGTTGCTTCCAGGGGCCTTTTTATGTGTACTTTTCTTTTTTGTTTAAGCAATGTTTTACCTTCTTTGTAAACAAGGGAGCATTCGCTCTTTATCTGAAGGAAATCTTGGTATGCACGTACTTTCAACCTTCTTGAGGACGTCACGGAAGATTACCCTATTCTCATAAGTTGTGCGAGATTTAAACTCGTTTTCAAAGGAGGTAAGAAAATCAGTTAACATGCAGTTCATGTTCTCATTATCGGCCTTGTTGTAATTGAGTATATGTTTAAGCTCTGTTTTGTTATTGGGAAAAGAGGAAGTGGGTGGGAACAATGTATCACTCTATGGTGGCTAATCTAATGAATAACATGGACGACAGCATTATTGAGACTGTTCTCTAAAAGTAAGTCGAGGATGCGTTCACGTCGCGTCGGTTCATTTTCCAGCCGGGTTAGGTAAAACAATCTTGGCGCGTGGAGAAAGCGAGACACCTCTGGTGGGGTGGTTGAAATCGCCACCTAGCGACAGCACACACTGAGGAAATTTATTGTAAATCATTTCAAGCACGTTGGTCAGGTGGTCTGCAAAGTCCGGATTATGGTCAGGAGGACGATTGCACACCGCAAAAATACATGAGCGGCCTTCGAACGCGGTTATAACGCGCAGTAATTCAAGGGTGGAATCAGTTATTACCTTGAAGATTGATAAACAGCTCTTATTGCTATCAAGACGCCACCCGCACGGGAAGTTCTGTCTTTACGGAAAACTGCAAAGTAATTTAGGAGCAATAATTCACTATGGCTTATGTGATCTTTGAGCCAAGTTTCGGTTACTAGTGTAATACCAGCGGAACACGTGTGAGTAATTGACAGGAAATAATCAACTTTATTTATAATGCTGCGAACGTTTGCGGTAAGAATAGATAAGATAAGCACTGTGATTTTAGCGGGCTCCATTCGGTATTTTTATCATTCTAGAGTGCGGTCTTTTGGTGGGTCTATTTGTACAACACGCGCGGAAACATTTTCATAGTAGTAAATGTGCCATTTAAGTTTGAGTTTGTTATATCGTATGGACCAGCGGTCGTTCTTTCCTTTGTTTTGCTTAGCGAAGTCAGGCAGCATTAAACGTGCAAACGGCATTTTGGAGTGAAATTAATGGTGAATTAAAGCGTTTCCAACTCCTACGTAGCGTTCGAGACTTCCTGTGTGTATTGAAGAATTGGGTGAGGAGGTGTATGGATGTGTCATCGATATGGCGAAACATTTAGTGGAGATTTTACCCGCAGGGCACCTAGGGCTGCGTCTACCTCTTCTCGCGTAATTTCAGGATCTAGCTCCGAATCGGGCGCACCAGGGTAGAAAATAGTGGTTGAGTCAGAAGCAGATGGCTTCGGAATGTTTGAAGTTGACGAAGAATAACCTCTTGGGAAAGTTTAAACTATGGTGAAGTTGGGTTATACGGTTCGAGGTTTTGTGGGATATAGGAAATGGCGGAGTTTGCCCCTGTACGACGCATAGAACGTTTTCCCCTCATATCATCGCAGAGTTGGCCAGACGGGTTGTATGTTTGGTGATTTCTTGCTGAAGTACCTTTAATTCTCCGTGGAGGTGATGGTGGTTTTTGTGACGCTGCTACCGTTGTTCGAGACTACAATATATGCTTCCAAAGGGGAAGAATTTTCGAGTCTACATACTCCCCAGGTATGTCCAGGTCGATTGGGCGATCGTGCGGTTGTTTTGTACGCAGAAGTTTAGAAACACACTTCTAGGCCTCCTCTCTGCTCCCCTGTAGGGGAGGGGGGTATTGTTGGCTGTGTAATCAAAAGGCGTTCCAATTTGTGATAGTAGTATGGGTGGGCTGTCCTTCTGGTGATAGCTGTAGTGAGAGAGAGAGAGAGTATAAACATCTTTAATTTGGAGCTTAATGGTGCAGGATGGTGAGAGCATCACCGGTGGGGGGCGTCCGCTAGTCCGGGATGCCCTGGTCCTTGCTGGCTGCTCGTGCCCTCTCTATCAGCATGCGCTGGGTCGAGAGGTCCGAGCTGGACAGCCGGTCCACCCACTGCTCGTACGTGGGACGGGGATTGGGTGTGAGGGATGGAGATTGTTGGCACTCCCAGACCAGATGGTACAGGGTGCCTGGTTGGGGGCAAAAGTTGCAGGTACTATAATACTGGGTGGGGTAGATATGGTGGAGGAGGGTACAGTGCGGGTAGGAGTTGGTCTGTAGCTGGCGGAGTGTGGTCGCTTCGGCTCTGGAAAGGTGGGAGTTGGGTGGAGGGAACTGCTGGCGCTCGTGTCTGAAGTGAGCGAGAATGTCCGCGTAGCCATTCAGTGTGTGGGGAGCCTGTTGAGTTCGGTAATGTAATGGTCACTGCCCACTGTATGCGGAGTAGGTTTTCCAAGTGGTGTGAGACCGAGGCAGTGGGAAAGCGTAAGGTCAGGTGCGGTGTAGCGCTGAACGCTGGTACCAATGCGAAGGGCTAGGTCGGGCGCATTGTGTGCTGTAAATGGGGGGAATCACAAAGTGTCCTAGAGCAGGCGGCCTTTCTCGATGGTGCGGTGATAGCCCCAGGCGATGTGAGGGACGTTAATGACACCTAGAATGAGGAGTGAAGGATGGTTCCCGATTTTGATAGAAGAGTGGAAGAGGTCGCGAAAGATATGTTTTGTTTGCTTCGGAGAGGGGCATATATTGAGAACGTAGAGCCTGGTCTGTCTGAGTTTCCTCCGCAGTACAATGGTGAAGATTTGAGGGATGTCCGAAGAGAAAATGTGCTTATCTACACTATAGTTGCATTGAATTAGTGTGGCCACTTGTGGAAAGTTGAGTTGAGGTAGCGTGTGTTATTAAAGAGTTTTACGTTCCCCCAGTCTCATGTAAAGCTATAATATAAGGGGTTTTGGACAATGTGGTGAGATGCGCATGCAGGTTGTCGCGTTTTTTCGGTGTCCGTGGCAGTCACATTGCCAGGCGACAGTGAATTTCGAGTTCTTGGCCGGGGTCAGTGTCAACCGGAAGTGGGGCATCCAGGGGCGCTATCATGTGAAGGGTTCTAGTCATGGGTTGTTGGGTGATGATGCGCATTCATTTAAGTACTTCAGTGTAAAGGTCAGGCATGGATTGTTTGAGCACAGTTATTTTGTCAGTCGTATTATTTTGAAAAGATGGCAAAAGGTCTTGATATTTTGCACGACATTCCTGCGTGGGGGGGGGGGGATAGAGTCCACAGTTTAAGGAATTTGAAGGAACGCAAGTATGGTCGCTCGTCTGACAACTCATGTTATACATGCTGGATTTATGTAAAATGTCTCCTGATGTGTTAGGCATGGTTAAATGTGTATAAAATGAAAGTGAAATGTGTACGGGGATTGGGTATTGTTGGTAGGCACGCGTGCGTGGCTCAGCTGGTGATGTTGATAGTCTTGATTTGATTATAATTGGCTGGTGGGTGTTGCAGCTGCGTTGCGTAGGTTAACCGTCAGAGTAGAAGAGTATGTACTCTGTTGTATCGACGAGTTATTCGGTTCTCCAACTGACAGCTCCTTCCCAGGCTTGCACTGTCCCGCTGAATGCTTCGGGGTCATTCCCGAAGCATTCAGTCCAGCCGTAAAGTCGACCATAACGGATTTCTTCAGCAAATATTGTGGTTCACTTTTGCATATCCTGTAATGCTCCCGCTAAGTATTTTTGCCCAAAAAAATATTTCTTTATGTAGCCGATCTTTTGTCTCCAGCGTTTAAAGCAAACGTAGCTCTGTCAAAAAATTAATAAATAAGTCACTTCTCTTCCAATCGCCACCACTTTTTCGTGACATCATGCTGGCGCCCTGAACTGCGCCTGGACTGACGCGTTTTGAGAGGATTTTTTTCTTGCTCTCGTTACGCCATTCACAAAATGCACGATGTTGCTCATTTCCAAGCTATTTTTAGAAATACAAGCCTACTCTGTCAACCAATGAAGCATAGTTTTCTGAATTTCACCATTGTGGACAATTCTTAAAAAATATATTGACAGTTAAAACAGGATAAATGTGCGAGAAAACATTTTCCAAACTTGGAACAATTGCGCATTGTTGTACTCTTAGTAAAAATATCATATAGAAGGCATTCACTAGTAAGAATAACCGCAATTTATTTGAGAAAAGTTAATCAGAACTTTTGTTTTGCAGAGAACAAAATTTTTGAATTAGTAAACCAACACTTTTCCACGTTGTGCCACAGAGCGTCTTGTCTGCACGGCATGCGCCTGCCTTCATGAAGAACGCGCGAGCCAGCGACTTCGCGCTGCAAGATTACCTTTCCCTGCAATTGTATTTCGTAGCGTCAATACGGGAAAAAGGACTGTTGGCGAGTTCGAGGGAAACGTACAACGTTAAGCTAGCGGCGGTTTCTCTTCACGGCATAACTGTTGCGGAAAAGGAAGAAGCCCCCTTGCCAATGTACAGATCATCATCATTAGATAGTAAAGAGAAGGAGGATTAAAGAGGTGTTCTCAGCAGAGCCATGGCGACGGGTCTAGTTTCCTCAATATTTTTGGTGCCGTGAAACCCGGGAAGGAACGGCCTGGTGGACACGAGATGACGGCGCACAGCGACTTCGAGGCACGCGAGGCCGCGGGAAACCGTTTGATGTCCTGATCCCGTGGGCCTTGCCCTCGAACGGCGCCCCCCATGGCTGGCTGCTCGACGCACCGCACCGACCACTGGGAACCCGGTAGTGTCCAGCAGCAGCACCGTATACAGAAGACCCTCCCTGTGGACCTTCAGCCTACTGAGCACAGGGAGGCCGTGAGTAAACTGAAAGAGCTGAGGGACACTCTCCGTGCTAAGATAACCGAACTCGTCAGAACAACAGACAACCTTGTAGAATCACCAACTCCGAGAATTAGTATGCTTAAAATCCTCCTCGAATCGCTTACAGAAGTGCTTGAAAACATAAATAATCTTGACAGACAGATACGAGACCTCCTAGATATCGAGGATTACGAAAAGGATTACGAAAGAATCTGACAAGTACTTATATATATTTTCAGTGCGAAGTGGCTGCTTACTGATAAGATATCGAAGATGAGCTTGATGCGGAAAAAGATAATCACGCAGTGCGTCACGAATTTGGAACCCACTCAAGTCGCACCCGTCCAAACATCATGTAGGTCGTTGATTACCTCTACAGCTTCCCGTAATGAAGTATCTGAGTACGAAGACCCATTACTCACAACGAATACGGCAACGGCGGAAATCATCCCACTGCCAGTAAAAACCTTGAGCGCGTCCACAAATGCTACGCTGGGATCACGGATGGATTCTGTACAGAGTGAAGAACGCTTAACACAACCTCCAGAGGTCCCATACCCATCATCAGAAACCCGTTGTTTCAATGCATCTGATCACGAACATGATGCCATGAACACCGACATGAACCGGGCGCAAGAAGCGAAGACTTCGGGACAAGCCCAGCAAAAGGACAAGGACTGCCACACTAAAGGACAAGACGCAGAGTTTGTGGACATTCGCCTAGCTACGACCCAATTCCGTCAGGCGGAGTGCAACTAGTTCCTCCAGCTTTACAAGTCGTGTTCAGACACGGAGGTTCGGTCGAGGAAAGTGCGATCCCGACCAAGACGATGTGAACGACCAGCTGGGCGCGAGACAGCCCGAATTTTCTTCCCTGCAACACAACAGAGTGCTGATGTACGTTCATCGCCGATCCTAACTAAGACCGTCATTAGAAGCACCATTGGATGACAAAGCACCGATGGAAAACTAAGCTGGCTGACGAACGGTCACCGAACGGCTAGGACGGATTCAAACCAGGCTGCTGGACTGACCATCGTTTTATTTTTTTGGCATGTTTTTTTCTACTCAAGTCCCTTTTTATCCGTAGATGCATCACTGTCGCGGGCGGGAGGATGTTGCGGAAAAGGAAGAAGACCCCTTGCCAATGTACAGATCATCATCATTAGATAGTAAAGAGAAGGAGGATTAAAGAGGTGTTCTCAGCAGAGCCATGGAGCGGGTCTAGTTCCTCAATAATAACTATGCACTACCACCTCTCCCGCTTGATCTATCCTCTGGCTGGCAAATCTTCAGGCAATTATAAGGCCCACACGGTGTGACTTTTAAAGACAGGTACATTTCCAAATCCTGCCGTCCTGACCCACATACCGTCGCTCGGGGCATTTTGAGTCACCTTGGTGACGGTATCGGTGACACCCGGACCACAAGCCCCCAAACATAAGCTGGAACCAACCGTGGCGACGTGTTTGAAGGTGAAGGGTAGAAACCTCCAATGGTGGCCGTCTGAGCCCAGGTCAAGCTACGGAGGATGGACTCCCTGTCTGTTTACTCGGCAAGGAGCTCCGGGACCTCTCTCGGTATGAAAGTAAAGCTAAGAAAGTACCCCCCTTCGCTGCTTTTATACTATAGCATATGGTATTTTCACCCTCTCCCTAAACGTGATCGGTCCCTACAAAGGGGCCGCACCGAAGTTTCTTTTCCTGCTTTGCCTTCGATCTCTCTTCCGAAGCCTGCTAATTTCTCGCGCTTTTTGATTATGGAATCCCTGGATAAGTCAAACCCATCACCTCCCAGTCTGTCGTTCTGATTTCCAAGTTTATCGGAAGCCTTATCGGAAAGTCGTACAAGGCTAACAAACTCACACGGGGAGAAGTTTTGATTGAAGTAGAAAAGGAACAACAATCCTGTAACCTTCTAAAGCAAACGCGCATGGTCGATGTTGACATGAAGATCACGCCCCATCGCAGCCTCAGTAGCTCCCAGGGCGTGATCTCTGATCGGGATCTAATAAATGAGACTGAAGCAGATCTGCTCGAGGGCCTCCGAGATCAGGGCGTGACAGCAGTCAGGTGAATCACCATACGCCGCAATTACCAAATAATACCAACCAAGCACATAATCTTGACGTTTGACCGCTAAACACTATGTGAGTCGGTCACCGCAGGTTGCATGAGACGTCCGATCCGACCCTAAGTACCAAACCCACGCCGCTGCTTAAAGTGTCAGCGGCTTGGGCACGGCACAACCTCTTGCCGGGGTAAACTGACGTGCACAAAATATGCAGCACATAATCGCTTAAGCGACAATTTTGCATCCGAGAGCTTCACCTTGCGTACTGCCAGGGGCCGCACGCTGCCTATTCCAGGAATTCAAGCAAGCAAAACAAATCGTCACCTTAAACGTCAATGAGAAAATCACCTTCCCAGAGGCGCGAAAGACGTTCGCCTCTTTCCCTCTGTGGAAGTACGCCCACGCAGCTCGCCGGGAGACAGAGCGGCGTCTGGTTTCGGCAGGAACCCAGTACTTAGAGTCCGCCTTGGTAACCTGGGTTGCCTCAGGCAGCCCAACCCGCCTCGGCTCTACTTGCTGAGCCAACAGCGGCTGTGGCGGTGGTCGCGTGGTTTGGGGATGCTGCTGCATCTACTGCTTCCTCTAGACCGGCCCAAAGCACGTGCGAGGGCACAGAGGAGATGGAGACAAAGGCGACCGCGGAAGCTCCCACCCTCACCGCACCGCCTGTGCCACCAGGGACGCTCCTGACGCCCTCGGCCGTAGTAGGTCGAACTAATGGTTCCGGAAAGGGGTCCAAGTTCAGGGGGTCTGGTCCTCCGGGTACCCCCCCCCCCTAAATCTGATGACGAGATTGATGTGGCACCTTTCTTCTCTGCTTCGCACTGTAGGAATCATGTCCCTTCATATAAAGCTCTAGAGAAGGTAAAAGAACCCTTCCAAGACTGCAAGACCCGAAAGACCTTATGTAAATAGTCACACTCTAGTGGCTCTAAACACTTCATAATGGGAAGAGAAAATATTGTTCAGTGGAACTGCAGAGGCCTTCCTAATAATCTTGACCATGTGTATGAGATTTTGCATGCTAGTCAGCGAAGTGTATTGTGTGTCCCGAAAAACACATTTAAATTCCAATCACTCAACATTCTTGAATAGTTATATGGTATTCGTAAAGGACAGGGATGGCTGCACACACTCTTCGTGCGGTGTGGCAATATTCACCAGAAAATCCTTGGCATGCCACCCTATCACTTTGAACACTTTCCTTGAGGCTGTAGCAATCCGCACAATAACATTTAATAGGTGTGCTCCATTTACATTCCTCCCGATTTTGCACTTCCGAGCTCTGACTTCGAGGCACTGGTTGACCAGTTGCCCGAACCATACATCCTCACAGGCGACCTTAATACGTACAATTCTCTTTGGGGCTCTTCTCGCACGGATTCCCGAAGTCACTTGATCCTTGGGAGCATGCCTTTTTAACAAAAAACAGCCTACATACCATAATTTAGGACACAGTACATACATCTAGACTTGGTTATTGGTTCCCCAATTCTCTTTCCATGTCGAGTGGGGTGTGGGCACAGACCCATATGGTATTGACCACTTCCCCAACTCACTAACACATAGGTAAAGGCACTAGCAGTATCTTCCCATAACAGGTTTAATGAATCAAAAGAAACTGGAATAAATTAACCGATACATCTAAACTACAACACACAGCCATAGCACACTTACACGTAGTATAAGCGGCCAACTACTCAGTATAAGCGGCCAACTACTGATGACGCACATCCTCGATGCCACCGAAACGTCCCTTCCCCCACGTCTCTGGTTCCCCACGCAACCAAAACAGGCCCTGGTGGAACGAGGACTGTAGGCGGTCACGAGAGGCCCAGAACAAGGCGTGGGGTATCCTTCGTCGGTATCCCACGTCGGGTAATCTCCTCTTGTTGAGCGGGCAAAGGCGTTTGGAAAACGTGTACGCCGTGAGTCAAAAAGAGATAGTTGGCGTTCATTCATAACATCTGTGAACTCATACGCAGACACACGCAAGGTATGGACACGAACACGCAACTCAAAGGACAACAAACACAGCCTGCCTCTGGTCAGCGCAATAGGGCACACTCTTGAAGACCAGGCTGACAGACAATCGGCCGAAAAGAAGCCTTTACTAGATAACAAGTCAACACCTTGTTATAACTCAGATTTTTCACTGCAGGACCTGAGAGCGGCTCTGAGCCCGTGTAAAACCTCAGCTCCAGGCCCCAACAAGATCAGATATAGAATGATACAACACCTATACGCAGACACACTTGAAACACTCCTACATCTAGATAATAAAATATGGCTTTCAGGACGCAATTCCACACTCTTAGAGGGAGGCCATAGTAACTGGCTTTCTTGAAGGAGGGAAAAAGACAATTGTCCCCCTCACGTAGTTGTCCCGTAGCCCTCACGAGCTGCGTGTGCAAGATCGTCGACAAGATGATAAACCACAGGCTCGTGTACTTACTTGAGTACAACGGTCTTCTCTAGAGCTACCAGGCAGGCGTCAGGGTGGGGTGATCGAAGAACGATCAACTCGTTGCACTTGCCTCGCACATGAAGGATGCCTTCGTGCATAAACCGTATTGTGTAACTGTGTTTTTGACCTCGAGAAGGCGTACAATACCGCTTGGCGTTACGGGATCCTTAGTGACCTCAAGTCATTCGGAGCTTTGGGTAACATGTTAAACACCCTTGTTAGTTACTTGTCAGAGAGAACGTTCCGAGTGAGAGTTGGTCGTGTGCTCTCAAAGGTTCACGTGCAAGAAAATGGCGTGCCGCAAGGTGGCGTGTTAAGCTGCACTCTTTTCATAGTCAAGATAAACTCTCTCGGAAAGGGATTGCCACCTACAATTTCTTATTCCATTTATGTAGACGACATGCACATATCTTTTAAATCATGTAACATGTCAATCTGCGAACGTCAAGTCCAACTTGGGTCAAGAAACTTGCCGGGTGGGAGGACAAGAATGGTTTTACACTTAATCCTGCTAAAAGCTCTTGCGTTGTGTTCTCCAGAAAGCGTGGGGTCCATCTAGACCCAGAGATTACTCTTCATGGCATGTCCATTCATGTGAACAAGGAGCACAAGTTTTTAGGGGTTGTGTTTGACCACAAACTCACATTCATTCTTCCCCACATCAAGCAACTTAAGCATAAATGTCTCAAAAGAATGAATATCCTTAAGGTACTCTCCCACCAATCGTATGGGGTTGACAAAGAACTCCTGCTGTGCCTGTATGCTGCTTTAGTTGGCTCTCGTTTGGACTATGGCAATGTTGTGTATGGGTTGGCGACTAAAACAGCATTGCGGATGCTTAACCGAGTGCTGCACTTGGACCTTCGTCTTGACTCGGGTGCTTTCCGTACTATCCCGGTAGAGTGTAAGTATGTCGAGTGCAACAAGTGGTGCCTTGAGAACCAATGGACGTACGTACATGGACTTGTTTTATGCTTTTAAAATTTCATCACTGAATACCCATCCTTTTTATCCTGCGTTTAAGAATACATCCACATCTCTGCTGTTCGTAAAGCCCCATCCGTTCATCTTCCCTTCTCCCATTGAGTGAGAGAGCGAGCTTCGGATCTCAGTGCTTCGTTTTGAGATGTGTACAGATCATCCTTTTCAGCCATTTTACCGCCTTGGCAAGTTTGCTATGGATCTTGCGACCTTTCTTTTATGAAACTTCACAAAAAGCGGGTACAACGAGCTGCAATAATGCAGCACTTTCTGTCTCTCCACTTTAAATACCCATGTGCAGAATTTTACAGTGACGCTTCTAAAACCTCCACTATTGTGTCTTGCACTCTCATGGTCCGAATTTTAATGCAGCCAGAACCATGAGTTTGCACACAAGCATTTTTTCAGCAGAAGCATATGGCAGTTTACTCATTGTACAACTCATTCTTGAAAATAAATTCCCAATTCCATCTTCTATACCGATTTCTTGAGTGTTGTTCGTGCACTATCATCCTACAAAGCCCCCAAAAAACCGCACAGGTAATCTCGTTTGCAACACCATTATCCCTGTCTATGCGCAAAAGCATGAGGTGCTCCTCTGCTGGGTCCCAGGACAAGCTGGGATCGCTGGCAACGAGTTGACAGACGAGAGGGCCGCTGCTGCTGCACTCGGGAGCACTGTAGACGTAACAACGGTACCCTATACAGACATAAAGCCACACGTAAGGCAACACTTGCGCAGAACATGGCAAACACACTGGAATGAAGAGACAACCAACTAGTACATGTAATAAAGCCACACTTGGGACGGTATACAACTATAGGTCGCCTTTGCTAGGCAACGGGTAGGGCACACCCATGCAACGCCACTCGTATCTGCTCACGGGATCTTCAATACCCCCAATGCGCAGGTGCGGAGAGGCCTATCCGTAGTTCAAATGGTCATTCAATGAAAGGCGCTCGACATCACACGAAGCAAATATTTGCCTGAACTGTACAGACAACACATTCCGCTACACCCATGACACTTCTTGGGCGAGAACCCAATATTTTCTTACAAGCGTATTTTTTCAGTTTTTATCAGACGTCAAGTTTTTACAGCTCCTTTCATATCATGCATAATCATCGTGGCCCTATATACCAGCCATCTTCATGGATTCACTTCACTTTTGTTCTTACTGAGACAATTTAGTATTTAATTGTACATTTGTGTCATCAAATAACTGTCCTTCGCGTTCTTTGCCCTTGTTGGCCTTGCGCCATAAACAAAAACCATCATCATCATCATCTGACCTATATCCACCGAACTCTATACTCTACTTCGGCCGGCTGCTTATGTGGTGGTCATGCCACAATCCCACGTCATCTGGGCCTGCCCAAAAACCCCTTTCCGTATATACCCTCCGAGGAACGGTGGGAGGCCGCGCTGCGCAGCTCGTAACCGGACCTACAGGCCCGTTGTTCGCCAGGGCTGCCGAGGTCGCTCATCAGTTCACGCTGACAGCCATCAACGCGATCTAACCACCAGCGTCGCTTTCAAGCTGCGTCATCACTGATATTCCTCGAAATAAAGTTTATTCTCTCTCTCTCTCTCCACGTTGTTCCAAAGAACGTCTTTTCTAGACTGCATGCGCCTGCCTTCATGAAGGACGCGCGAGCCAGCGGCTTTGCGCTGCAAGGTTGCCTTTCACTGCTGTTGTATTTCATAGTGTCATTACGCGAAAATGGGATAGTTCGCTAGTTGGAGGGAGAATTACAACGTGCAGCTAGTGGGGCTCCGCCCATTCTATGAGTGCGGGTAGGCTAAATGGCGGGCTAGACATCAGACGTACATGTAAAGCATCACTAAAAGTAAAAAAGGTGTAAATTTAAAGGGAAAACTTACCGGACATTATAGCCCCGACCGGTACAGTTAGCATACCATTCCATCCATTGATGTGCACTTTCCTGTTTGCGCAATGTTTTTTCAACAGCACCGTACTGTCCGAGTTCGCTTTGTGCGCAGTACGATGCATCTGGAATGGTATCTCACCTCGATGTCCCCATTAACAAAGATGTATTGGAGCACATGAAACCCGTGAGGCCGAACTGTTTGCGGCGCTTTTGTAGAAATAGCTTGTGTTCTGTTTCCAAAGATATACGTAAAAGTGTATGTGTCGGTCATTTCTATCTGAGAGTAATTTTGTTTATTGTTCTTGGCATCACGTAGTAAAACGACACCAGATTTACTTGAAAAGACAGACGCAGAAACACCAGTTACACCGCG
This sequence comes from Haemaphysalis longicornis, assembly GCA_013339765.2. Classification (NCBI taxonomy): domain Eukaryota; kingdom Metazoa; phylum Arthropoda; class Arachnida; order Ixodida; family Ixodidae; genus Haemaphysalis; species Haemaphysalis longicornis. Next base: position 96,292,917 of record CM023451.1, on the reverse strand, counting down.
GCTGTCGAAATTGGTCATGCGCATGTTAGATAGAATGAAAGTACCTGTATTACGTACTTTGTCAAACACTGCCACTGCTGCTCCAAATTTGTATCAGACATGCCAGGGTATTTTTAGGTGGGGAATTTCGCCGTGCTTTACCAGTACTGCTACCAATAAATAGTTACACTACACTTGACAACTCCGCGCCTTTGTCCCTCCCGTTTATTCCTTTCCCTCAATTTTAATGCAACAATTCGGCAGTTTCCGCTCTTCTGCGCAGGGAAACAACTGTATTCTCTACTGAAGACAGAATAAACGAAGATAAAAATTTCACCCTGGACCCAAACAACACCGCTGCATGAGCAACCTATTCAACACAAAAAACGCCATGTTCGCCGGAAATTCTTGCTCGCTCAACGCCGCTGGTCAGCAGATCTTTCCCTTTCCCCGTCATCCATCCTATACACCTTGCCCAACGACCCTCCTGCGACCCTGCGACCGCCGTTCCTATGTGAAAGGAAAAGCGAGGCATATCAGGAGCTATAAAAAAGAACGCATTCTCGTCGCCTACAAAGCCGCGCAAACCCTTGAGCAACGGATGCACGACCAATCGAGCTATCGGATGCACGACCAAAGAAAAAGCGCTAGAGGTCAGTTGCACTGCACCGTCATCAACTGCATGGGCACCTATTGACCGTGCTGCGATTACTGCTAACATGCTGCACCGCCCAGGTCACTGGATTGCTACCGGCGGCGCCAGTGCGACAAAACTAGCGCGGCGTGCCCTTAAGTGCACCCTTCCACTCGGCGCCTCTATACTCTAGTGAAGGGGTGATTGCGACTCGCAAGCCGGACTACGTAAATAAACGCAGAAGGGTCTGCGTTGTTCCAAAGGTAGATATTTCTGAGGGAAACGTTAAGTTCTTATATGTGCTCATAGACCTGGTGTAATTTCGGTGTGTTAAACCACATAATTGTTGAGAAATGATGCATCGTTTACTTAGTACTAAAAATAATTGTACTTGCTGTAGACTACTCTGTTACTAACGTCTGGCTAGGGCGCTCAATTTATACGTGGGGAATCCGAAATTAAGGCTTCATCGGCGAAAGTCGTCTGAATGTGCGTCACCCCTTTGTCGTCTTAAACACCAGTCATTTTTGTCTATGCTGCTTTTTTTCACCGCGGGATGAAAAACTGTTTCGACACGGCAGCACAATCAGCCGGCTTACGTCAGGAAACGATAGGAGTCCGGGGCAAATTGGTGCCACCGTAGCCGCCTGTGACCGTTTAGGCCCTGTAAAATAAGGAGAAAGATTAAGGGCCTCGACATCCCTGGACACAATGGGGATGCTGTTTAAAAGATGGCGATGAGATGTAGACGAAGCAGCTTGAGCTAGAGCTGCTCACGCAAATACGGGCACCGATGATCAATAAACTTTTACATCTTCCCCGGCCACAAAGAAGCCGTGGTGCGTCCTCGCCTTTTTACCACGATAGGTTCATTCCGGTCTGATCTGGTGGAGCAGTCAGAAGGTGAGACTGTCACTTATGACGTCTTTGAAGACACGCCCAGACTGTCGGCGCAGATGATGCACACACTAAACTTTCTTACACTCTTTTTGGCCGAAAAGGGTTTAAGATTTGCCCGTTGCGACACCTTTAAAACGTGTTTTGGCTAAAAAGGGAGTAAAGATGAAAAAAGGATGTTCGTGTGAACACCCTAAAAAGGGCGTAAGGTTGCTCAACACCCTAAAATAAGGGTGTGGGCAGCGGAGCTACGCGTGACGGCGTGAATGGGCCGAGAGCGCAGCATCACATACCGACACATTCTACATGCACAAGTCCCACCTGACCATCAAACGAATTGAGCAAGAAAACCAACTGGATGCATGGGGGCAGCGAGTACATAAAAACTTAGAAATGCATCTGCTCTTCATGCTTTTGCAGCAAGCAGAGGAAAGTGCTCCGATATAGGTGGTGGGAATTATGCATTTTAATGTAAGCATATACAAATCAGCATCCGGATTTGCAAAAACCTTTTAATCGAGTGGTAGTTGTTACGCTCAATAGGTTATAATTTTTATTAAAGACCACACAAAAATTTCCGCCATTTGAACACCCTTCAAGAAAGGTGTTCTACATTTTAACACCTTTTTTTCAGAAGGGTGTAAACCTACACATTAGGGTGTTGGAAACTAAGAAAAATGGTGTAAAGAAAACGGACGTAATAAAAAGGGTGAAAGAGACCTCCAACTTAGGAGCTATCTCATACCCTTTTACACGGGTGGACAGAACATTCTCTACAAGCGGAGTACCTTTTGTACCTCACGATGTTTGACTCAACATAAATTGTCAGAATTTATTACAAGTGAAGCTGTTTATCCTTGAACTAGGTTCGGTGGCGTTAGCGAAAAAAGACAGAGAAAATGAACTGCTCCCCCTGTAAAGGGTGCACCACCGCAGATAAGGTAATATACCAGTGAAGCCGGCTTTGTAGCCTGTTCGAGTGTTATCACAGAAGGCGCAAGCGTATACGCACCTCTTACTACACCATTTCAAAGGTACTAGTCTATTTGGATTCTAAAACGCAAAAAGAATTGGCGCAGTTTGCAGTGGGGGTGCAAGCTGGAGAAACGGCATAGTTGGGGGTCGACCTAGCTTGTTTCCTACTTGGATCCGCTGTCAGTGTGAGGGACACACTGAAACAGCCTTGTAAAATCCGGTTAAACTTGGCCTCACACCTGAGAGCTTAACCTAGCTTAGCAAGAACATCGCAAGAACATAGCGAAAACGTAGAAAAACGTAGCGACACCGGAAGAAACTAGGTAGACCCGCAGCTGCGCAGTTCTTTTTTTGCAACTGAACATTTTTTTCAACATCTTACAAAAATCCAGGCGTGCTGCCGTCGTTCAGCAACCTTGTGCCACACATCAATAGTTTTTTTTTTAATCTTCAAAATGATATTTCACGTGGCAAAACTGAACTTGGGGCATGGGAAACACCGTATATAGAAACGAGCGATCATTGCAGACGGAGTATTTTTTTTCCTTTTCAATATTTCTTACGAGTAGAGGAGGGTATAAGGGGATGTCTTGTTCTTTACACTGGAAATATACACGTATGCATGGCCATATTCAATGAACAGCTGAACACGTTTTCCACAACCTTTCAACACCCTAAGAAAAACCAAGGGTGTTGAAGTTGATCAACACCCCTTTTTCACACAAAAATAGACCTAGAAAAAGGGTTTGGAGATTCAACATAAACGGTGTAATGAGCTCCCAACACTCTTTTTTCACTTATGCTACACCCTTTTCGCCCAAAAAGGCTGTAAAAAAGTTTAATGTACAGCCACGTATTCTAGTTCACAATAGCCAGGCTGAAATACGAAGCCCGTCTTCGACGGTCTTGTTCTCCGATGCAAGTTCCTCAGCTGTCTTCACTGCGGCGTGACAACAGTTCGAGTCTTCCACCCTTTTCTCAAGCTTCTTATTTTGGTGATTCGACAGTCTTTGACAGATGCCTATTTGTTCTTTGGACGGTATCTTCCACGGACCGTTGTCTGGTACGTGCAATGACAATAATCTTTGCTTGTGTCGGAAAACCGTTAAGTTCCCGTTTCTTCGTGTCTGGGATCGCTTGGCTGTTTGTTATAGATATTTGTGCCTCATCTTGCCGTTTCTTTTCTTGCGGAGAAGCACTTGTGGTTTTATGCTCAACACATACGGTATACGGTGCTTGTGGTATTGAAACAGCATTACGTGAGCACCCTCTCTCGCCCGGGGCCACAAATGAGCACGAAAGCGAGAGATCTTTGGTTTGAAGGTCATCTGTAACCAGCGAACCTGCTATCTTCTCACTTTATTCTTGCGGTAAGATGTGTAACAGACATGCATTTTCTGTCGTAGATACCTCTTCATCCCAGTTTTTCAAATAATGTTGGCCATATAATGATGACTGCACCTCTTACTTTCGCGGAACAAGTGCAACAGATGCCTTCCACAGAAACGTATGCCAGTGTTGTGTCTACACCTTTCGCAGACACCACGCCGCAACCATATGCTGCAACTGTGGCAATTCCTGGCCATCGTGGTTTCTCCCTTCTTCCGCATGTCCGGTCTCCTCCTGCGCCGCCAAATCTAGCGCATCCCAATTCTCCAACCTTTGGTGCGGGCATGATAATCGCCCCATCTGCTTTTCTTGTAGAATGGCGGGTCATGTGGCGCGATACTGCCGTCGCGGTATAATGGGGCCGCGAAACACGTCGTGGTCCTTTCACTGTGCTTCTCCGGAACCTATGTCGCCAACTGCCGCCTATGTGCCCTCGGTTCCTTCCCACAGCCGTGACTGGGACAGCCGTCGCTCGCTGTCAATCACTGGCTGCGATGCGCCGTCGACCTACCACTACTAAGTAGGAATGGAATGGATGACTTTATTACAGGAGGAGGCCAATAGGCCCTGGTGTGGGACACGGGGAAAAGGGGAGGGGAAGATTGTTCATATAAAGTCTGCACTGCACTGTGAGCGTTCACTTAGCACGATATGCACAGGTGAAGTTGTGACGAGGGCACTCTAATACGACCATGATTGGGGTATCCAAAAGGAGCCGTTCAGGAGCCACAAGGGGTGTGTTTGGGGGTACATCTTGAGAGAGGGTGAACGATCCCCCATCATACTACTTTATAGAGACCTGTTTTGAGACCGACTTCTGTAATTTTCTGTAAAATTTGGGGGTTGTTTCTGACGTGTTGGACATGTTCTTCAGACGTCCGTCGGGCGTACGGCGTCGTAAGGAACTGGTCGCGGTCAGTCGAGTAAGCTGAACAAGCCCAGATGAGGCACGCCGTTGCCACGTCTCCCGTTCGAGACACGTCTCCGTACAAGGACTTGTACACCCTTGCCTACACCGGAGACGGAGTCTTTGTGGTGACCGTGTACCTCGCGCCCAACCTCGCTCGAGACGCCGTTGCCGCGCAGCTGGACGCGGCTCTGACCCCATAGTCTTGGTTGGCGACTTCAACGTTGACGTGCGCAAGAAGAGTGGCGAGTGGCTGGTCGAGTACATGCAGACCAGGCACTCTATGCATTGTCTCTCTGCCGGCTTCGACACGTGCCCCACTACCATTCACGGGAGTTGCATTGATCTGGTCTTTACGCGAAACTGTGACGCGCGTATGCTTCTCAAAGACCCTTTGACCGTGCACTTTAGCGATCACAAGGCAGTGATTGTGGCCGTCAGGTACAACGATAACACAAACAGGTGCTGATGAATAAATGATTACGTTCACACTCTCGTCATTAATTACGCCATTACTCGCAACACACTCATCGGTGCACCCAATGCGTTCGCATTTCTGCACGGTTCCCTTCGGGGAGGTGCGGGGGAATTTTTTTGTGCACGATTGAGTTTATTGGCTTTCGGTCTCTCTCGCACGACGTAATCTTGGGTTGGGATTTCTTTAGCTTCACAGAGCGGTCATCGATAGCGGCCGTGTAAAAATAAGACTGTTTCCACTTCTCAACCCACCTACGAATAGACCTAATCATGCCATCGGAAAACTTGTCCCCGAAGATGTGAACATACCTTCTCAGCCGGCCGTCCTTGTGCCCGTATGCTGCCATTCTATCGCTGACGCATATCTTTACGCCATCCGACCTTTTCTACTAACGACACTGCCTGCTTTTGCCATTTCCGGGCTCACTGTTCGCGATAGACGCAGCACACTTATTGTGGCCAACACCTGCTTGTGCCCCTGTGATGTGCTCCGTGGCGAGTGCATTGGTCAAGTAGAGCTTGTGAACTGTGGTGCCGTGATTGACGCGTTAGCCTATCTAACCGACATGGAGGTCAACGGGCTGTGCTCTCCTGGCGTCGCGACATGGCTGCCATCATCTCACCTCTTCCACGAAGCCGCTGACGCCGTTTTTCTCCTTCTGAACGGCATCAACTCCTTCTGCTGCTTCGTCGGTTTCTATCTTCTTTAGACGCAGCACAGAACTGTTTGGGGCGCACGTCTAACCGTCAATCACAGCACTGCAATGGCGGTCATGCCCATTTACGGCAACGGCAGTATCGTGCCTCGCCCTCTTAACGCCGTATAACTGACGATAAGTATAAGACATGCTCAAGCGCAGTGTTATCCGCCTTATAACAGTCCATGGGCGCCAGCAATGACGCTTTTGAGGAAAGAAGACGTATCTATTCGACTTTGCGTCTACCACCGGCGGTTAAACAAGATACCTCGCAAAGACGTGTACCCTTTGCCACGTATAAAGGATGCCCCACCCTGCAAGCAAGGAGCAGAATTTTTCCCGTCCCTGAACCTACGATCGGGCTATTGGCAAGTCCCCATGGCCGAGGCCGACCGGGAATAAACGGAGCCGACCGAATGCGTGAGCTCATGCTCAATCGTGCTGGCCCCGCCTGAAATAGAATTCATGAAGAGCAGTCCATAGCAAGTAACCGTGTTAAACAAAAGCGTCAAGGGCAGATAAAGTTGTAGCTCAGGTCTACAAGCAAAGATAAAGAGCCATTAAAAAGATTACGATGTTTAGCGCCTGCTTTTATCAAGAATGTGCTTTCATTCCCCCTCCCCACCTTTTTCACCCGTACTTTGTCACCCTTTCTAAATGTTTTGGTTTTTCACTTCTAATAAATAAATTGTTAGTTGCGTTCGTGCTGTCCACGTCGTCCGTTTGTATTCCTTTCAAGTGTGTCCTTAGTAACCTCAAGCGCAGTTTTAAGTGCGAATGCACTTTATAAGCGACCCCAAACCATCCACCGCCGGCGGCGGCGGCGGCGGCGTCCGCAGTGCTCCTCTATATTTAAAAAGAAACAGCATCCGGCGCCAGGTTTCGATCCGAGGACATTTGCGGCCGCAGCGCGACGCTCTACTACCGACCAAGCCACGGACGCGACCGCTGATATCAGTGTTAGTGACGCGCCTTATATCTTTAACGCATTCAAACTACGTCGTCAGCGGCGTGCGTTGGCGACTCAGCGGCGTTATAGCGGCTTGATAACTGCGTGGTGTACACGTGATACCACAAACCCGATGGAAGAGATGGAAGAGAAGGCGGCGAGGCGGTGGGCTGCGGGGGCCGAGCGCAAGCGCCGCAAGCGGGCCGACAAACCGTGCATTCGCACTTTCACATTCTCCCCCTCAGGGAAATGCGGGGGAATTTTTTAAACAGCCTTCAAGGTGTCCGTATGCATTTCTGTTTCGGCGTTTACGTCGAAATGAGCGAGCACAAGTGGGCTTTGCAGACGTTGTTGCAGCTCGCCGGATGCTTCCTCTTGGGCGCTTTTCCTGCTGAAAGGCGGAATATCTTTCGTCAAGCGCGTGAGTGGCTCTGCTATGCGTGCGATGTTTGCGACGAAGCGCCGGTACTACGCGCATAGTCCCAGAAATCTTCGCACACCGTTCTTGTCTCTCAGTCTTGGGAATTTCGTTATGGCAGAAGTTTTCGCCGGGTCAGGCAGGACTCCCGCGGCGTTGACGATGTGGCCGGAAAACGTGAGCTCCTCGTTTACGCGAATCGGCACTTTTCAGGCTTCAGGGTTAACACCGACGTACAAATGGCCTCGAGTACAGACTCCAACCTTTCAAGGTGTTCGTCAAAAGTCCGGGCGAATACCACAACGTTGTCGAGGTATACGAAGCAGGTGTGCCACTTCAGGCTACCTGGAACAGTGTCCATGACTCTTTGAAACGTTGCTGGGGCCGTGCACAGCCAAAACGGCTTCACTTTGAACTCGTATAGGCTATCCAGAGTTATGAATGAAGTCTTCTCTCGGTCTCTCTCGTCTACTTCAACTTGCCAGTAGCCTATCTTCAAATTCATCGAAGAGAAGTACTTTGCGTGGCAGAAGTGGTCGAGGGCGTCGTCGATTCGTGGCAGGCTGTACACGTCCTTTTTGGTGATCTTGTTCAGTCACCGGTATTCAACGCAGAACGTCAGTGTGTCATGTTTTTTCTTCGCCAGTACGACCGGCGCAGCCCAGGAGCTTTTTGATGGCTGTATAATGTCGTCGCTGAGCGTGTCGTCGACTTCTGTCCGGGTGGCTTCCGGCTCGTGTGAAGACACGCGATATGGTGACTGTGTGGTAGGTCGGGCTGCATCTTCGCTTATACTTCGGTTCTTTGCTAGCGGTGTCTGACGTAATGTTGAGTTTGACGAAAAGCACTCGCTGTAACGACGCAGCGAAGCCAATAATTTATTCCGTTTTTCTTCCGGTAGCGCCTGGTGCACGTCGAAGGGATGCGGAAGCTTGAAGGCATCTTCGGCTGCGTGTTCAAAGTCGGCGACCTGGTATCACGTTACATGCTTCGCGCGTTTCTTCGAGGAACGCAATTGCAGCGCCCTTGTTTGGTACTCTGCTTGTACTCCTCAGTGAAATAGTGACCGAAACGTGGGATTTGCATTTCTTAAAATGCGCAATTTTTCTATCGCGAGGCACTATTGGACCTCGGTTCCCCACCCGGAGATGAAGAAGCGCACCTGCAACGCGTTCGAGAGGACGCCTCAGTACTTGAGAAAGTTATTGAATACGCACTAACCAGTGTGCTTTACAAGCTGGTGTAATAACCTGGACCGACACCTATAAAAATCGTAGCACCTATCTCTTCACGGTTTCTGCGAACTATATGTTCACGGACTTTACAATGCTACCCACCATTTAAGGTGATTGAACCTTGAACATTGTTCTTTTTTTCGATTATTCCCTCCCTTCCTTCATGTCCCTTTCCTTCCCCAACAGGGCATTCATGCCCCCTCTGATAATAAAGGCATTCCTCCTCCTCCTCTGGCGACGGAGACCGCGGACGAGACGCAAGCTTTGGGCACTCCCTAAGTTAGCGTCGGCGTCAGGGACCGCATTTTCATAGTAGACGGTTATGAAGAAGCTTGAGCGGGGTGTCAGGGTGACGTGATCACCGGCGATCCTTACAGCAGCACGGTGTTCCGGGTTCTGTTCCCGCGTCATAGCGTGAGCGGATGAATAATTTACCGACTGGGTATGCACATCAATTATAGCACGGTTGTCCGTGAGAAACTTTATTCAGAGAATTACGTCGCGAGGGCAGTTAGGCCAAATGACGAACGCAGCAGGGTGCGTGGTGCGCTCTATGGTGACGCGTGCTGTGAGCGTTTCCCTAGGCATTGCGAGATGGCCTCCTGCTCTGCGTATGTGCGGACCGTCCCATCTGGTCGTAACTTTCTCCTGCTAGATACGAATGGCCCGCTCATGTCTATAACGGTGACTACATCAAAGCCATCGATGGACAACTTGATCTCGGACGCCGCCTTCGTCGAGTTCTGGGTGCGTCGGGGCGTCGTATTTCGGCTTGTGCGTGTTGATGGTAGGGCACTATGCGTCGTCGTTGTCGTCGACTTCTCAGCGGCAGCCTGGGACATGTCTGGTATGCATCGCGCCATGTGAGTATCGTCATGTTCGGTGGTCGCGTCAGGGTTAGATCGGGTGTTTGGGCTGAGGGCATGCCGTGAATCACGGTGTTCGGTGCGTCCTTGCGTCGTTGGAGGGTTTCCGGTTTCTTGCCTTAGAGCAACTTCACGTCCAGAAGTTGCTGCTCTTAGTTTCCGCTATGTGGGCTGGGAGATCTTCCACGTGTGAAGTCGGCGTTGCTTCGATGGCGTGGCAATCGGACTGGGTAGAACGACGACGAATATTTGAACCGCGCTGAACCTCGGTTGGTGTTGGACAGATATTCTTCGATCTCAGTAGGGAGCTGTCAAGTAGGGGGCGGGGTGTGTCGATGGAGAACCCTCGCAAACCGAGCCTCTTGTTAGCGAAGCAACGGTAGATGTGGTCGGCCTCTTGGCAGTGTTAGCACAGCGGACGATTATCGGGCGTTCGCCACACGTCGGTCTTCTCGGAGTCTGGTTTTGGACTACAGAGGGCCGAGTGGGCGTCAGTGAACGGCAGTATAGATTTGTCGCTCGCGGTGCACTTCGGATAACGCAGAAGTCTCAAAATCGTGTTGAACTTGTTCTCGGATCACGTCAGTCAGGGAAGCGACTTGGGGTTGTGGTGTCGTCGGGAAAAGTTTCCGCAGCTCATCCATCACCACTGCACGGATGGACTCGCGTAGTGTGTGGGAGCTAATAGCCCCGGCACCGATCGTTTCAGAAACGAGCGCACTGACTGCGCGGCCGTACTGCCTCGTTCGAACTTCCAGTTCCTTCTCCATCGCGAGTTCAGCCCTTAGGAGGGTTACGGACAAGGCAAGCAAAGCGTTCTCGTTTTATTCCTCGCATCAGAAATCTTAGTTGATTTTATGCTGTCATCTCCGGATCCGCACAGCAAAATAATATCTTCATCTCTTCAACTTTATAATACATCGTTAGCCCTTCTTGCTCAGCCGCCCCTCGCGTACTAGCCAGTAAGGACGTCAGACTTGCGCATACTTGCGCTCGCAGCCAATAGAAATGTTAGGCGAACACATACCCCCAGGGCAACACAGACCCACTTTAGGAGGCAATGCATGCCCGTGTTCACAGCTGAGTGAAATTTGGCGCCAACGTTTGTGGCGTCACGTATCCGGAGACAGCGAGTTTTTCGCCACCTGAGCCACGCAATTTTGAGCGCTGCTCGTCCCTAAAAAGATTCATATGCGCGCCACCCTTCGCACTGCACAGTATGGCGGCAGTCCGCGTCAAACCTCTGATAGCGCACGTTCTGTGTTCGAAGGAAAACTTGTAAGGGTTAAATTGAAAGCGAACTCCTGAACTGCAATCTTTGAGCGGGAATGGGTGACAAATGCCACCATGGTACAGTGATGCCAACGTTTTGAGATTATGTGGCCGAACAGGAATTTTAGAGAGTGACCAATGTCAATGCAACTGGTCGTGAAGCTTCCGGTGATAAGCGGTTAAGAACCGTTTGCCAGCGACATCAACACGGGGAGTTATGGGAGTGGTGGTTGAAGCGCGACTAGGTGCCAACGTACGACAGCGTGCCCGTAGCGCACCGTGCCCTATACGGGCGCGAACGGTTGGCAAAGGTTGGCGTGGCACGCTTTCCTTTGTACCCACGGAAACGATGTGCTGTACCATGTTGCAACAGCAACTCCCGTACCCTTGGCGTTTAACTTCAGCGTTTTCCTTTCATTTCTACAAGGTACGGCAAAACTGCAGCACTGTTAATACGTGCCCGGGGGTTGTGTAAGGGGACGTCGTGGTGCTTCGAAAAATAAAATGTGTCTAAAGCTTCATGTTATGTTACAGTTATCGCTTGATTTCACACCAGGTTTGGCTCGGAGAAACTGGTGTCAAATAGACTTCTCAGCATATACCAATAGCACAACTATTGTGCGCCACTCGGATTCAAACGATTCGGTTTAATTGTCTAAGTGCCTTTTCTATTCCATTACAACGCTTGTATTGATCGTTGCGTTCCGCGCTTGCATTGCATGCCCAAGCAATCTTTACATCGCAGTACTGTGTTGTGCTGCTCTGTGCTTCTCTTCTGCCACATCTTTCGTGCAATGTGTTTTTACTTACTGACGTCGCTTTCTTTTGGATTAAATCATTTTTTTACTCTTTTTACTTATCTGTTGCGGCACTTGCCTAAACAATGCAACCATAAAATTGCAGGCGTGAATCCTGGGTGAAGTTCTGTAGAAACCCGTGTCTACTTGATAAGATGCCGGGACAGCTGCAGTGCAAAGTGGTTTGCTCGCTGCACTTTCGTAAATAGTCATCGTGAATCGTGACTCGGTAAAGTCAATTTTTCGACGTTTAAAGAAAGTCATAATGCATGTAGTGCCCACGAACATTTTGTACTTGTTTCCATACGTGCTAATTTTGTACAGTGTAATAAAGTTGTTCTGTGTTTATTCTGGAAAATTGAAATGTCATGATTATGGCTGACTATGCGTTATTTCTTCTTTCAGTACTGAAGCGCAAAAACCCATAAAGGAATATACTATAACCTTGATCTATACTTAAGGCACGCACACAACCAACGTATCCATTAAACAGCCAAGCAGTACCGTAGGCAGAAATTTGTATCGGGGGGAGGTGCCTACGTTTTTGATATGGAGGGGGGGGCAGCAGACAAGTGTGGCCGAAAGTCATTTTCTGCTCTGTATCCTATGGGTGAAAAAAATTTCGGGGGGGGGGGGGGGGGGGGCAGGTACGTGCCTGGTTCCCGGTTTGGTACCCATTGCAATCAAAGTTAACAACGGCTTGCTTGTATGCAGCAGCGGTAGACATGAGTACAGAATAAAGTTTCAGAGAAAATATCAGCAACACCAAGGCGAATGATACGACAGTATGCTTAAGTACGGCTCTCTAGTCACGAGTCTGTACTAGTTGGCGTTGACTTGGAGCACACTCGCCAAGGTCTCGCTTTAATCGGCTGGCAATGACAAGAGTCAGCAGTCATCAGAGGTCTACTAAACCTATTTTGAAGTCAACTTTTGGGCTAGTTCCACTAAGATGACGTCACTTTTTGACAGGATCTTCCGTCACATCCGGTTTATTCTTTGTTCCGCCGGAAGAGTTCCCTCCTCACACAGATGGCGCTAAGCCCCATGAGCAGCTTAAGAGCCGCCATTTTCTGAACGTATAAGCTTCTATGGAACCTTCGCTACCAGATACATTTACTTTGGTGTGACAATGTCATAATCGCTCCCAAGTCGTTGAGATGTATTTTATTTAGGAACTTTAATCTGAGGATCACAACTGACATTTTAGAAAATGTTCATTATACTACCCAATTGAATGAGATCCACGGCATCAGAGGTTACAATCGCCATGGCCGGGAAGGGGAACACGACGGCAGTCGCGCGGAACAGTCACTGTGACGCCCCTTGGGTGACAGAAAAATTTTACCTGTCTAGAGCTTTCTTTCGGCGGGTTCACTGGGAGTCATCACTTTCATTCACAAGTTCACAGCAGCCGCCGAAAAACTAAAGACAGCGAACGCCCGCTTGGGTTGCAGTGATGCGCGTTCCAGAGCCAGCTTGGCTGTACGTCGCAGCTTGCAGGGGTTATTCAGACAAAATATAAGTTTGTTTTATTCGAAAGGTGTTGTGTTCTATAGTGCTCCCAGCGCTTGTACGGACCAAACCATGCTTTATTCACGGATAAATCATTGAATTTCAGTTAAGATTTTGATTATCCTGCCAAATCGTGTGTTTCGTGACGTCTGCGAGCACGTAACAAGGACAGGTCTTCAAGCGAACGTCAATGCGCTGTTTACCCCGCAGTGGACCGCGGACCACATTTTTTTTACCGTTAGTCCTCCTAGATGCCGCCACCGTAGTGCGCAGGACCGCTGTCCACCCTCGCTTTGTTTCTGACCGTATTTGAACTTGGGTTTATTTTTGTTGCGGTAGGTAGTAACTGTTTGCGGTAGGTAGTAACGGTAGGTAGTAAACATGGCGTATTCTCGACAAACAGGATCACGTAAGACAGTGTCGCTTACGCCAATTGGGCAGTGTCGTGTAAGACCACCCCAAAGGGCCGCACCTCTGTGCAACTATAACGAGCAAAGTGCGCGGTACCAACAGCAGTACGCACTGGTATTTCTATGTTTACCAGTACTTTCGTAAATTCCATTGTTTCCCCCCACCATTTTTACTGCTGTAAAACGAATATGCATTACTTTTAAGGGAAATAGCTCGTTCTGCAAGCTTATAAGCCCTGCCTAACTTGCGTTTCTTTTTGCCGGCATCAGCCAATCGTACGGCTGTGCATATAACATCATATGTTCTAGTGCGGGAAAGAGCTAGTGAGTCACATAGCCATTCCCTTTTTCCTAATTATGTAGCTTATTTGGGCGAAGTTTACGTTAAAAGTGGTGACAGTAGGATTCTAACGAGGCAATGTTTCGAATGAACCAAACTTGTGTTTTGTCTGCATGACCCCTTTAAGGTCGACACAGCTAGTTAAAAAAATGAGCCCATCCCATTCCTGTTCCATTACAAGCAGAAGGCGCCTAATTTCATTTCAATTTCATTCCTCCAAGTTTTGTCGGCATTCTATTTTTATTCCATCCCAGGGTCGCGAAAACGAGTAATGAATCAGGAGTCATTCCAATTCCAGAGTGGTACTTCCGCAACACTGACCTACACACACGCACGCGCACACACGCAGAGCCACACACAGACGCACAGACGCACGCACGCACACACACACACGCACGCACACACAAGCACACGCACACGCACACACACACATACGCACGCACGCACGCACTCACACGCGCACACGTACATGCACACGCAACACACACGCACAAGCACGCACACGCACAAGCACACACACGTACACGTACACGCACACACACGCACATGCACACACACGCACATGCAGACACACACACGCACACACACACACGCACACACACACACACACACACAGACAGACACACACACACGTATTTTCGCTCAATGAGGCAAGTAATGCTCCCGCATTGAAAAGATGTTTGGTTGGTCTCCTATGCAGTTCATGTACCTGTAGTCTCAAGGGCGTTGTATTTTTAACGCGGGAGCATTAGCAGTGCTAGATGTCGAAAACGTATTATTATGGTGTTCAACTTGCCGAAACTACACAGCTTATGAGGCGGACCGTAGTGGAGCGCTCCGAAAAAAATGTTCACCACCTCGAGATCATTAACGTGAGCCGAAATCTGGAACACGCAGGCGTTCGTTCTTTTCCCAAGTCGGAAACTGTCCGGGTTTGGCGTCACCAGATCTGTGAATCGTGGCAGGAGCATTCAGGGGGATTTAACTCTCCGGACCTTCCACCTGCTAGCAGGCGGGCTGGAAGGATCGAACGGCTATAATGACTCACTGACTATAGCGAAACACCGGCGATAGCAACTTCCTAATACTTCAGCGACTGGGTTCCGGTAAAGAGTGGAGCTTAGTGAGTTCACAAGCAGCGGTAATGGTCGCCGGCACTTCAAGGCTGCAGAATACTAGCACAAAGAGAGAGAAGGTATTTAAGAACATCTTGAAGTGCAGAGTTGCGCTGCCTGACACGAAAACGTAGAACAGGGTGAATTACACAAAAACAGACAAGGTGAGGCGCAACGCTATCGCATTTAAGAACGATATCGCATTTCCTTCACATCAAACCAGTTGATCACTGTTGTTTTCTTTCAATTTAGTTTTTTTCTTGTCTTACGTCATATAAATACTTGTTTTGAAAACTCTTGGATGAATACAAAAAACCGGGCAACTATTACGCAACTATTTACTCACTTCAGTGCAAGAAGTCAATCTTGCAGTATAAAAACATAACAGAGAATTGCTTGAATGGGTACATTTTACAGCATTTAGTTTGTCATCCCGGGAAATTTTCCAGCTTTTTTGATGCGACTGAATTATCTGATTGGTTGGAAAGGAGAGCGCCTCAAAATTTGTAATGGCCAAGGACGCCAAAAATATCGAGGTTGGTCCGACCGAATCGATATTTTTCCGTACACTCTAACCCTCCCGCAACCGGTTCGGAACAGTTCCTTCGATTCGTTCCTGTTTGGGTTCAGGTCCGAAATGGCGGTAAAAATACAGGTGCGGTTTGGTTCCGGTTCCGGGCAAAAATTAGGGTTCGGTACCGGTTCAACACACTGGTTAGGCGATTTTCTCCTCCGTCTCTGCCGCCGCCGACGGAGGCGACGAGACCAAGAAGTGCGATGTCGTGCGTTGGTGTGAGTTTCCTTTAATTTTTATAACTCCTAGCGCACGCGCAAGGCACGCACACGTCCGCTACACGTGCCGTGGGCGATGCGCACAGAAGCGTGAGAGGTCATATGACGCAATCAAGTGGCGTTCAGCGAGAACGCAGGGGGTAAACCCGTGAATGTGCTCGTAGCAAGGACGTCTCGGCGTGGGCTTGTAGCACAATCGGTAAGGCAACGGGCTCTCACTCCGTTTCTCCATTCGTTACAGGATCGATACCTGGCGAAGCCAGTAACTTCTTTTATTTGTTCGCAGGAGTTTTCCGTTCATACCAACGGTTGCGACAGGCCACTTGGGGGTAGAGATACAAAGCTTCGCTTTAAAATTACCGGTATTCATGACCACATTGAACTTAACAAATCCCGGAACCAAATAGCCGAGTGGTGTTCCAAGTGGCAAATGTCCATCAACATTGGGAATTCCGTATCAATGTCAGTAACTAGATGAAAGAATCCATCTGTTTTCATCTACCGAACTAATTACACCCTGTAGGTAATGTAAGTCAACAACCTAACCATTACACCCGAGCTCAGGTGGGACGCCCGCATCTCAAACATTACTCCGCTACAGTGAACTAGAATAGGGGTAGTGTGCTCACTGCGGAGCGCCCGAACGAGGCGCGCTGAGGCCGGCGGCGTCGACATTTCATAGTTTTCGCCCGCTCCGCTTGGTGTCGCTACGGTTCAAACCACAGTAGGGGAGCTGCGCGGGCGTTCCTCGATCTGCGTGCGTTCCGGCGTGGTGGTTTGATGGTTGTGGCGAGTTCATTTTGCACCTGTGATTCCGTTCCTGGTGCGCGTTTGGTTATTTTGTTTTCATTGAACTGGGAAGTCATCAATGTAGCGTGCGGCGCGTATAAATTGGCCTGTAAGTCTTCTTCACGAAGGAAACAAATAAGCCCGGTAGTAGGCAGAACCATTGCTACGCCCCGGGGTGCAAGACCGGCTATGTTAACAAGAAAAGTGGCCCTAAGGTGGCCCTTTTTAGGGTACCAAGAGAGGCTTCTCGAAGAGAACATTGGGAGAGGAACCTCCGACGTGCAAATAAAGCGCTGAACGACAACTGCGCTGTGTACGAGCGGCTCTCCGTCATCGGCGAGCTATCACGCTCATGTCGTGCAGGGACGAGGGGCCCGTAATTTTCGTGGAAAGCCACGCTTAGCACCAGATGCTGTGCCGACTATTCTACCTTACCTACCTGAGTACGCATCGAAGAAAGTACGGCGGGGGAGGCTGCCGAGAAAGTGGAAACGATCAGCTGGGGAAGAAGCAAAATCGTCACCCAATGCAAGGCGTAAAGGGCGTTTCGAAAGTACCGAATGTGGTAGCAGTGAAGACGAGGTTGCGCTGAATGAGCACTCACAAGAGCAGGAGACTTCCACTGGCGAAGCTGCACGACCCGAGGCCGTATCTTCTGCGATAGTATAATCTCTACAGCCAAATTACTTTTTGGAAACGCCGAGCACACACCTTCAGTGTTCTGGACGAAGCATGCACTTCGTGGATAAAACGACACAACGTTTTGCTGCACATGTGTGTTGAACTGTACCATGGAACTAGTATCCGAGAAGGTGTGATGTTCATTCGCATCAGGCTGTCCAAGGAGGTCGCGATTGTGACTCTTATGCAAGGATATTGTGAAATTTATACTGTCGTATGGCTGCACTTCTTTGTTGGAGTAAACATGGACAAGTCTGGCCTGCGGGAATGATCCAAGCACCTTAAGACAAGACGTAACTGAGCAAATAAGGCGGTTACTTTGCCTTTATGCTCAGCCCGGCCTTAAAAAATAAATGTTTGCCTCTGCTGCCTTGGGCAGAAATTAAGGGCTTGAGTATTTGAATTTTCTTCGGTACGGGAGGAGAGTGCACGTATGTTTAACGGGTATTTGGTCTTATCAGTTATCCACTACACCTGTTAGCTCGAAAAAACAACAAGCGAAGGAAGAAAAACATTTTCTAGAAGGAAAAAAAAACTTATTCTATTAGAATGGACTCCGGCACTGCGGGCCGAGTAATTCTCCGTAGATTTTGCGTGCTGACTTAATGAGGTTAGTACAACATCAGATAACCAAGAAATCAAATTTTGTAACGCTTTCTCATTAATTACAAAATTATTCTCAAGCACGCAACAGCCGGTTATGCCTCTTCCCTTCACGCGGGTATGCATCTATAAAAAGCATTAAGCTATTGTTAAGAACCGAGAACACGGACTGCAATCAACGTTTTTGAACGGCAAGAATGCAGGGTGTGTTTGTAATTCCATTGGAATTCATCAAGAAGCTCGCAAGAAAGCAGCCAGACTCGCGCCGCACTTGCACATCACGCACTGCACTCTTACCTCGTATTCACTCGTGTGAGGCTTCTACCGAATGTACATCCACGCTTTTCATTACAAGCCGGCCCAGTCGTTTGCGGTAATACGTGCGGTGTTTCCCTGCGAGCCTACGCGACTACGTACGAGCAAGCTCGTTTGTGGCGTCCCTACCGTGGTTACGACAGCAGCGCCACCGCAAGCGGCCGCCGTTGTCGACAGCGGCGGCTTCACTCCGGCCGCGCCTCTGAGCACACTACCCCCGTGGCCTCCGCGATTTGCTGCCGGCGGCTCGGCGTTAAAGGGGCCCTGAAAGGCATTTTGAGCACACTAAATGAAGTAGCGCAATCGTTAGATTGGGTCGTCAAGGTCATCTGGGTCAAGTATTACTATTTTACGCGCAGCGGAAAGCTCACACTTTCGTTGCAAAGTTTGTCGCTTTTTTCTCACCCTTTCCTTCGTGTTTTTGGACGCCGCCATCTTCACATGTCTACATCATCGATTCCCAGATGTTCGTCATGAGCTAGACATCCTGCTATTGGGCGGCTTTTTCACGCACTTCCGGCAAAGAGATGAGTCGTCTGCTCAGCGTCGGCTCGGCGGCTGATCTGCCAGGGGAGTGTCGGAGTGCTTGGGCATTTTACGACAAACGAAACAAGTGTAAACAAACGCTTAACCGATCGTATTGAATGCAACACAGCCATAACACGACATGGATATTCTCTTCCCTGAGTACGTTCCGTAAAGAAAGCGTTGAAGCCCCGTGGCACTTCTTTCGTGCAATCACAGAGAACGCCCTGAGCCGAATGCCCGGGTTTGACGGATACATTTTATTCCACTTCAAAACAATCCAGAGATGTGTTTCGAACGAACACAACGCCACAACATGCGTTGCAAGCCTGAACCGCGATTGACAAAGGATAGGTTGCCTCCTCCTGCCCGTCGTAAATTCGGCACTCACCTCGCGCGCGGTTTGCGGGGACGAACAGCAAGTCACTTAACTCTGGCGCGCAAGCCGAGATGGCCTTCACTGACTACACGGAGAAAAAAAACACTGCAATGCCGACACTTCTCAGAGATGTTGCTCTTAATTTTACTGTATGCAGCGTGGTCTTTTGAAGTTACAAGGCAAGCGAAAGCGCTACACAGTTGTTTTTTTTTATCCCATATATTTGCTTCTGCTCGTACCAGAGATATCAGCAGATCGTTTTCGGCGATGCGGTCCGCCCTTGAGCTGCTCGTGGCTGCGGCGCAGGAGAAAGCCACCTCGCGAAATCCAGGAGCGGAGGACACACCGAATACAGGCTCCACTTTGAAACCCGCGCGAAACGTCATGAATGACGCTTCCGCACCTCGTGCTGTTATTGGCTGCCAGTTAATTGCCGTTTGACGCGTGGCAGCGGCGGAAAATATCTAGCAGGTTTGACGCATGCGGAGAGCCGGTTTTGGGGGCCGGGCGTCCTTCTCCGCCCATGTGTCCCCCGCTTTACAGCAGCGGCGTCCGCCGCTTTAGCCCAGCTGTGGCCGAGACTGCTGCGTTCGGGACGCCGTCCCCGCGAATCCCAGGTAACGGCTGGAAGAATGAATCTCTGGTATCAGTCTTTATAGAGACACGTGTGTGAATTCAAGTGACGTCGCATGGGCAATCGTGGTGTTTGATGTTTACAGCTTTGCTTTGCGAACACCTTCACAGCGTGATATGGAGCCAATTTTTTTTTGTTGCGGCTTCGATGTTTTTTGATGCGATGGAGGGATATTGGTCGGCCTGACAGGTTTGCTGTTAAAACTCAACCTGAGAAATAATTACTTGATCTATGCCATCAATTCCTTTGGCAAGCATTTGAAATTAAGTTAGCGCGAAGACATTAGTGTTAAGTGAGTTTTTTAGCCGTGCCAGGTACCTGCAGATGAAACAGTACTCACCTCTTGTCCCAAGTGAATTCTAAAAAAACAGTGATTATGCAAGAACTCTTCATTACGCTAGGAAAATAAATGAAGAACGGCTTGTTGTGGGCACTAACACCACCCTGCAAAAAAAAAAAATCGGAAATGACCTTGACCTAGACATCGAGCGAATTCAATTGCCATCCCGTGGTCTGATCGCGTTGTAGCTGTTGAGTATGGGCTACTTGCGTTGACACCACTAAACAACACCAGGGCCCGTTTGCCCGAACGCGATAAGTGCGGGAATAAGTTGTCAACTACAACCTTAGCGCTGTCTAGGTAATAAGTCGTTTCCCCGAAACTGATACAAACGCTCGGTTAAGGTAGCGTTTCCGTCGGGTTTTCTGGCCACCGGCTTATTTGCCGTAACCGTCTTTGACTTATTGGCGTCTTATTCGTAAGCGGGAACTTAATCGGGAAGTTATGCGTACGGGCAAACGGGCCCTGGACCAATCACAACACTAAAAGGGATAATGAATTGGTTCTGAACCCCAATGAAGTGTCTCGTGGATTTGCCTGCAAATGCAGGCTTTGTGCGAATGGATGTACACTCAGTGCCCGTTAATGGCACGATCCTTACAAAAGTTCAAATTTGCCGCTTCAAAAACAAATGAAATGAAATGAAATGAAATGAAATGAAACAAAAGTTCTCATGAAGCAATGATATTACTCCCGGGATAGAAGGAAAGATTTCAACACGCCTCTTTTATGCTTCAATATAAACTGCCACGATAAAAACGCAGAATATTAGATACGACCTTTACTTACTGTATAATCGACATGGTAACCGTGTTTGTTCGCTTCTTGTGCAAGGATATCCTTTTGCATTGGGTTGCACGAGTATTTGCACTTAGTCTGAATCATTGCAATGAAATACTCGTGAAACAGTATACTTATACCAATTCGCAGAAAAGGCAGGGAAAATCGGGCCACTTCTTCTATTCTTTGTGGCAAATGACGCAGTAGAAAGCAAGCAGCTGCGTTTTGAGACAGATGCAAGTGGCGCGGAATAATAACCGCTTAGACTGATTGACTAGAGCTGAAAACCATACACTAAGGTTGTGGATGTTGATTGTAGGGTTTAACGCATTGACGCACCGCAGGCGATGGGGCGCGCCGTAGTGGAGGGCTCCAGATTAATTTTGACCACCTGGGGATCTTTCACGTGGGCCGAAATCTCGTACGCACGGGCGTTTTTTGCTTTGTGCCTCTATCAGAAAATTGGCCGCCGTGGCTGGGAATCGAATTCGCGTCCTTGTGCTCAGCAGCACCACATAGACTAAGCTGGAAGGGCAGGTTTTTCAAGCGTTAAATGCCTGATAATCTAGGAATTGTAACCTAACAACTGCGGTACTCTTTATCACTCTTTTTCCTAATTTCTGAAGAAGTGCTTCAGAAAAGAGCCGCATACAATTACCGGGGGCCTCCCGGAGTTGTTGCGAAAGGGGCGCCGCCTAGATGTCTCCCGATGACCGGTTGAATGGAACGTACGCATGATGATGGCATCATGCACTATAGAGGCCCAGAAACTTAGTATTATCGTAGTCTCTACATTGGTGGTTTCAGTGTCTTCCCCCCCCTCTATGTTCAGTTTTATATGGCGTCGCGATGTTGTGAGAAATTAGGAAGCTTTGTTGACTCACTTCTGGGTGGTATGTATTTTCATTGGGTAGAGGTCTTCAATTTTGCCGATGAGGGGCTTTTTATCTGGTCAGACGATCCGCCGCATTTTGAAAAAGACTTCCGCGGTTTTTGCCAGCGCCGCAAATCTTGTAAGAGCTGCAGAACGGGCTCACAGAGGGCAGGTTGGCGACGGTGAGGTGGAGTGGCCGTCGGACGGAAACGTATTCTGCTCTTTTAGGCAGATGTCTCCTAAGGTCGGGCCTTTTTCATCTTCTTTTTAAACGAGCCGGGTGTTCCCACAACCAGCTCCTTTCATTCGCAGCTTCATATTTCCCCATTACGGGAGTCAACGAACAAAAAGAACAATATCTGTAACCGCACTGAAGAACGCGATTGGCCCAACGAAGTTTCCTCAAGGAGGGGCAGCGACGCCAGAACTGAAGCAGCTGTCAACAACAGGTCCCCTGTAAGTAGCCGATCCAGGAATGCCGCGGTGCTGGACTTTTGCAGTTGATGACGAAACGGCGCCGTGCAGAAGCGAAAGACAAAGTTGGGGGGTGCCTTTTAAGATTTACCTCAAAACAGAAATTGTGATGAATGGTGCTTCCGTAACTTCATCAACTACGGTAGAAACGTGTTTAATTTCTCAGAAATAAGCTTACTACAGTAATCGGGAATCGCTTATAGAATAAATACCGCATGATAGTAGAACGTTACTGCTTGTCGTGGAAAAGCATTGATTTACAAGAATTGCAATGGTTGCTGGCTAGTTGGTTAAAGGTTGTTCAAAAAACAATTCTGCGTGGGTGAAGGATGAGAGACAGGAGTGTGCCAAAACCCACCCTCAGTTTCACAACTGAATGCTGCGGTCGAGGCTAACAAGCTGCCACCTACGCTTGAAAAATCATGTACTGCTCCGTCTAACCACGATGATGGTTTATCGGAAAGCTTTCTCATGTGGGTTTCCTTGGATGCCGTCTGGATTTTAACTTCGCTACTTGAGCTTTGAATTTCACCAGTACGCCGTTTGGTCTTTTGATCACTGCGTCTTTGTCTTTGACCATTTCTCATTCGATTTCGCACGAAAAAAGCTTTGTGTTAAACCATCGTTGTGGTTAAACGGAGGACTGGATGATTGTGTTGTTTAATTTTGCACTTCCATGCACCTTTCTCCAAATCCTAACTGCTTCCAGCGTGTCAGAAATGCGTCTGTGCTGGAGGACTCGAACTGATGCACCACTATTTGAGGCAACTAGTCGCGCGTTACTGGTTTCTTCACCAGGCATTACATGATTTTTAGGTACTCGGTAATGGATACTTAAGTATTAAAAACTAAAGGCTGACGTTAACAATGCCACGTTTTCTAACTATCGGTGCCAGCCTTTATTCCACGCAGGTGGTAAAATGGGAACGGGCGGGGGCATGGTTTGCAGCTTGGGCTATTGGGTGGTTGAATAACGTTCGCTCTTGATTAAATGACTACTACAAACATGGGAGCTCCGCTTCAGCTCTCAAGCTCCCATGCTGTCACAGTGTGGCTCACCAAAACCGAAGGCGCAAAGCTCACGGTTACAGAAAGAAAGTGTAAACTTCCGCGATGTTACCGCGGCCACAGGGTAATATATCTTGTACGTAAGGGCCTTTCTCTTCGAAGCACACGTATCGAGGTATCCCAGCGTTAAGGCTGGCGTTAAACTGCAGTCACTGAAACCAGTGAAAATAATTTAAGCTGGTAGAAACGAATGCTAATACCAGTAGTTTTATTCCTACTCAGATCGCGCAGAGCCAGGTGCAAACGCTGCAAAAAGCACTTGTGTCAATGTAGCCCATTCCCAACCTTAGAAATGTCCAATAAGTTTACGTAGCCGTTAGTGCCTTTAACAAGAAATTAATACTAATATAGTAGTTTTATTCGTACTCGGATCGGGTGAAGCCACGCGTAAATCGCTGCAAAAGCCGTTCACGTAATTGTGGCCCATGCCCAACTTTAAGCGACAAGTTTACCTAGCCGTCATTGCACCTGAGAAGCCGACACACCTGTCTAGACTTCGTTTCACCGCACATATCCGCTCACAACACCCCCAAACCATTCAAAGCACGGAAGCGAACATGAAAAAAAACAAAAAACAATACGAGGCCGCGTATTACAATGCACCGGCTCATTCCACTGACGAGCGGAGCGCCGAGTGGTGGCGCCACCCGTCCAGCTGCCCGGTCCCTATTGGCCTCGAGGACATACCGTGGCGCCACCTACGAGTGCCGTCACTTGTGGGACGCCGAATCGTGTTGTCTGCTACAACACATTTCCCGTGCGTATGCGGAAGCGTGTTTTCTTGTTGTGGCCACCCTCTCGCCCCCTCCTTGTGGATTTGATGCAAATTACCAAAAAAGTTCTCTGTAAACCAAATAATCCAGGCCAGCAATCAGCGACTAGCTTGTTCCCGGCGATACCGCCGCGTTTAGGTAGTTGCTACCATCGCGACCCACAGCTCTTACATACACAGCCAGCTAACGCCAAGGACGATGCAGCTGGTGCCGAGAAAAGTACACTGTAAATTCATTATGAAATACTTGTGACGGTACATGTGTGTGCAAGGAAACACCTTGTAACAGCGACGGAAACGCGGCGTCGCTCACTTATGATCTCACCGCGCGAACTGCTCGTATGGCCTGGTAAATGAATGACTACGTGAGAACGGTGATCAGATTGCTTCGCCGCACATGCTTAAAAGTATTATGGTCTGCAGTTTAGCTTAATCAGTGCCTATTTCCATTACGATGTTTTATATCATGACCAGATTTGATTAACGATCACTGCCGTAGCCTGTACTCTGCACGGATGATGTTTACTTTTGGCGACAACTTGTCGCAATGTATGAAGGGTATGAACGCGAGTTTTTAACGCCTTCGAGCGGGTTTGTACAAGGCTATATTTAGTTTTCATTAGGTGCTCGGCATGGTCATTTATAATTGCAGCGTGTTTTGTGTGTTTACAGTGAGCCGGCCTTTCTCAAGCATCAATTTCGAAACTCACGACTGCTCGCAGAAGGCGAGGCTGCGTACGAGGCGAAACACGTCGTTAATGATTTCGGTTAATGGGAGATTTAGAATAGGAGAACCGAGCGTTGGGGGCCCCCAAGGAGCTAGAGGAACCGAAATGCAATACACGCGTGCGCGACGGGAGGGCCTTCCCCAACAGCTCGCAGCAGGCTTCGGATGCACGTAATCGGATGTTGGGAACTTGGCGTCGCAGGAGATATTTCATCGCCGTTAGAGTTGCGAGTGACAGTCCCTAACAGAACGTTTCACCGCGCTGGGAATTCTGTGAGCGCGTTGATTTCCGTTGAAGCGATCGACGATCAAGATGCCTGAAAGGCCTCGGCCGATTCTTGCCCGCAAGCATAGCCATCCTTCGACCGCTCGCCGCACTGTGCGTGAACGGGCCGGCGCTGTCGGGACCGACCTACGCGGCCGGTCGGCGTAAATCGCGGCAGGTATTTGAGCATCGCTTTGAAAATCACACCTGTTGACACTACCTATCAGAATTTTTCATCAGGCTGACATCCACTTTCAGCAATCTGGAACTTATTTTCCACGACTTGTGTGATTTTAAAAAGCGGCGACAAGTTGTTGCTGCCGCGACCTGCGTCGGCTCGAGCCGCACCGCCGGCCGTGCGGGCAGGCACGGCGGGTGCGTGTGCTTCTGCGACAAGCTAACGCTTCACGATTTGCTGCTTTATACATTTCTTGCAAACAAGGAAAATATAGAAACCTAACTCGGCGATCGTCGTAGTCCACATTGTTGATCGGGGAAACAAGCCGATGCTTACGCTTCGGTCGCATACGTAATATACCACCACGCTCATGGTGTTTGCGGATAATCTACCACAGTTGATACGGTTATAAAGTCCCCACGAGGCCGAACTGCGCTTGACGCACTGAGAATTAACTTCAAATGAAGGAAATTAACACGAAAATACTTTTAGAACGCGCTTCCTAAGCGAAGTGTCACGCGCTGCAAGCCACCTACGCAGCAAGATAGGAACGATGATCCCACAAGTGACGTCAAAATGACCACAGCGCCGGCCTCTCCAGTGGAGGGCCTCGCGGCCGTGGGAGAGGGTGTACCGGAGTGAGGAGTAGGTAGGCTTCACTGCGCAACCAACAATGCGGAAAAGCCAGCTTACAAAGACCGAACTTACACTCATCTCCTTAAAGTGTGAGCTTCACTACTATACATAAATGCATTGTTGGGAAGCCATTTACAGCAGCAATATACACTATTTTATACTTCGGCCTGGTCTCAGTGGGCAAGGCGGCAGCGCGTCTGCGACCATGTTGTCCAAGCCTGCCGAATACTAGATTGTACGCCTCGAGCGCTGCCTGTAGAGGCGCCACTGAAATCCCCCTAGCGGCCCGTTTCGAAAGCAGTCGCGGGAGTTTCCGGCCCGCTCACCGCTGTCGCCGTTGCTTTTGCGGCACATTCGCGACAGATATTTTCTGGTTATATGCGTTGGAAATACATAGTTATGCGTAGCAGTAACTCTTTTCGCAAAGTAGTGTATTTACGAGAGTGTAAATGCTCCTGACGCGATAGTGCGGTATATTCGGTCCGGATACGCGCGAGGTGGGTCACAGGCCGGCCTCGCGAAACCGGCACATGCATAGAGCTGATTGCAATTCCACGGCCCTGAAATCTACTAACAGTACCTCCGTAAGCGGCATTCCTTCAGGCACTCATGCTACGGCTATACAATACGATGTAAATCGGTTTTGTGTCCAACATAAACCAGCGGAGCACAGCTCAACAGTTACGCTTCATATCTCAGATATTGTTCACAACCCTGAACAATCCAATGTGGCATAAATTTCACGGACATTCTACGAAGTAAATACGATGGATAATGCAAAATTATATATGGGAACCAGCAGACGACAAAGAATTTACTGCTGGGTCGTCTTGTAGCGAGGTGAGCACTCGCAAACATTCATCATCTGCAACATATATTTTCCGCTTCAATCCGCGTCCGCGACTAAACGCTTCCTCCAAACATCGTCATATGACATAGGAAGGCTGTAGAAACTAGCAAGAAAAAGTGAAATCAGAAGGCCTGATCAGATACCACACTCTTCCAACGACACCTTTTATCGCTTGTGACTACGTGTATTACTTACTGTATAGACGGTATTAGTTGAAAAGTTTAGCGGTCAATTTCTTCGTTTGGCAACACTAGAAACGGCCACAGACATGGCCGATGCGCCACGGACACGGTGCAGCCTGGGCCACTGCGGCCGCACGCCGAAAAAAAAAAGACACTGGCGTGCGTCCTTACGAGAGCTTCGCCGCTGCGACATTCCACAATAAAACACAATAAAAACAACGTAGTCTACTCTCGCTACCAGACCACTGCTCGGTCGTGATCTCTGCGCCCTCAAGCGTACTTTTGTATTCTTTTTTTTTGCCTCTCGCGTGATGGCGGCTTTGTTGTAGGGTAGGTGCGGTCGTCGTTTTTCAGCAGCGGCCGGTTAACCAGCGGATCGCCTGCGATGCGACATGGTGAGTGTGGTGAATACATATGACCAGTTTGTTACGATTCAATGCTTTTAATAGCTCTACGCTTCCTTCTTTGCTGTCCCGCCCCGAGACTGTTGTCGCGAGGTTTCACACTCTATCCGCGAGGACAAATTAAACGAACGATCCTTGGACGAATACGAGGAAGCGTCTACAGACGCTTCCTCGTATTCGTATGCACAATCGAAGAGCCCCAATAATATTCCATGTCCTGCTTCTTCCGCACAATGCATCACATTTGCTGTGGTGTTGCAATGCATTCACATGCTGTTAAATATTACTATTTATGCCTCTGCCAAATATAAATACGTGACGAATTTGTTGTCAAGGTGCGTGCGGATGACCAGCGTACCAAGCAGGTCCAATAATCACACCAGCAAACGAAGAAAACCAATGATTTATTTATGCATCAAAACATAGAAGCTGCGAATTGTTCAGAAATTTTTGCAGTATTAAATAGCGGCAACCCTGTTGCATGTTCTCCATATGAACATCTCATCATGATTAATAACTATGATTAATTGGGTACTAACCTGGGTACTAAAACTTATTTGCAAATTCTTGCAGGCTTTGGTGGGCACGAATAGTAAAATTTCATACTGGTTTAAATTTAACTTTCGTGGTTGTTGTTGTAGTCTTTTATTAGTCGAGGGAGGGCCATGCGGCCAAAATAGGGGTAGGAGAAGGAGGGGAAGGGAGGAGTAGCCCATTTAAAAAGAAGATGCGTCTATGAACACGGCACAGGGGTTCCCTTCAGACCACTGAGGTCAGGCTAAGGGGAAGATCTACCATTAGGGGATTTTCACGACCGGAGTAGGCCCCAGTTAACACTAATCTTGAAAGACTACTCTCTACGCCGAACAGCCCAAGGGCTCTGATAAAATTTGGATCTTCAAATGGAGGATCATCTTCTGAGGCATCGGGAGGCATAGCATTGGTGAGGATAGGCCGGTACAGTGAAAACGCGGAGCAGCGCCAGATTAGGTGGTCAAGGGTGGCGAATACGGTCATCCGGCAATGGGGACAGTAAGTAGGTGGAGATCCCGTTGGGTAAATCCATTTTCTAGTGATGTGGGGTGTGAGAGCTGTGTTGGCCCTAGCTTTGTTGACGAATACTTCCTCAGAGCGAGGCATCGGGGGAGCCAGAGCCAGGTAGCCAGGAGGGGTAACGGAAGAATGCTGCAAATATGCTTGGAACTTAGCAATAGAGTAAACACTAATTATGCAGTGTTAAAATTTGCAAACTACCCTGACCAAAATCATTTTTTCTTAAGGCCAACTGCACTAAAAATTTCAACCTCTTGAAAACAATACTTCTGTATGGTCTGCTGAAAAAGAAAGCGAGATGAAAATACAACAGCTGAAATACTTGCGTGGAAGCCGCAAGCGGTCAGCAAAAATCGTCGATTTTGAAACCAAAATCGAGAAGAGCGCAGCCATTGGAGTGATGTTGCGGCTGTCCAGCGAGCGGCCGGATGGTCAGCAGCTTGGGAGCGAGCCTGCGTGCAAGTTCTCCGTGCGCATGGGGCAGCAAATCGGTGAAGTGTTCACAGCAGAGCTCGACTGGTTCTCCAGTTGCGTGGCTGGCTCGAGAAAGAAGCCCGCGTCGGCTGGAGCATAACAGGCGCGTCATGGCTGTTTGTGATGCGCTGGCAGGTGTAGCGTGGTCTGGCGCGGAGCTTTCTTCCGACTGATTAACGAAGCGTTTCGCGGGGCCACCACTAGTGTCCCAGCTGATTTGGTAGTACCAACGCCGCCTGTATAATTATTGCCTAACGCGTGAGCGAAAAAATGGCCAAACAGCCACTCTCCTGTTGCTCTCTCCTACCCTTCTCCGCTCCGTAGCCTTCCTCCGTGCTTTCATGTCCGCCGGCCAGCGCCGCTTCCCGGAAACTATACAAAATAGTTTAAAGTTTGTTTAGGGTTCCCCAGGTGGCGGCCTTGTTTTTCACCATGCCTGTCCGTCTTGGTCTGTCCCTGATAAAACCGCCTTTGTCTCGGAGCAAAAGAGCAAAATCACTTGTGCTGCCGCAGGCTGGTGCCAGATTTGCGCTCTTATCTACTTGAATCACGGGCCGCGAAATTTTCTGTGTGGGGCATACCCCCCTCTGTCCCCTCCGAATTTCGGTCGTGTTTTCTCCCCGCTGTTCGCACTCCGCATCGGTATGCACTTTTAAAATTGAGGACTGTACTGTAGAGGCGTCCGAACAGCGTGGAGGAACCCTCAGCGGCTTATCCTTTTTTTTTCTATAATCTTCTAAACTTTACAAGCACGTGATATTTTTCGAAAGTAATGGTGGAAGGGAGCGCCTGAATGAAAAATGTCCAGGCAATTTTTTCCTCCCTAAATCCTCCAGAGAGAAAAAAACATCAGTAAAATAATGGCTGCGCCTTCCTAAAATATCGTTTTTCTGTTCACTATTTATCTACCTGACAATTAATATCTTCTTACACATATATTTCAGTTCCTCCTCCGTCAGTTATCTTTGGAAAAAATGCTGCAAGTATAAAGCGAGCGACACGTTGAACGAGATCCCCAGCGCGCCCCAGAACTATCGCCCCGTTGCGCCTAAAGCCCGTACTACATGGAGCGATTTCGCCTGCGAATTCGCTGATGCGGCGCCGCTCGTGCGGCAAAACCACCTTTTTTCGTTGCTGCGGCAAAGTGCCAAACATTTGAAGCGGTCGAGCAAACGCCGCTCGTGCGGCGTGTGCGGCGTCATTCCTCCATGTGCGGCGTAGAGGGGCCGGACCTGCGACCAATAGGAGCACAGCTCGGCACCACTTGCACGCTTGGAAACCAGATGGCGTTGCTTGTATGAGCGCGACAAAAGCGCGGGCACACCAAAACGTTTGTCTTTTCTGCTGTGTGTGCGTATATTGATAAAGAATTGGTGATTCCTATATAAAACCGCAAATAAACTTATATTTACCGCAAACCAGGCAGAAACAACTTGCCAAGAAAGTAAAATAAAAACCACCCTTGTTAAAATCAACTTTTTTTGGTGGCAAACTTAATTGAGTCTGCAAACAAGGCGCATCTGAAACGCGAAAATCGCGGCGTTCGCAGGCCCCATGTAGACGACAATTCCAGGCATTGCGAACTTCGCAAGTGCGAATGTTCGTTCCAGCGGATTCGCAGGCGAAATTCGCTCCATGTAGAACGGGCTTAAGACGTGAGCGAAACGGCTCTTGAAACCCAACAGGCAAGCCGACAGACACGCGTCATAGCAGTGGGTGCAGCGTTCGCGACTCCAGAGCAGTGACGTAAGGCGAAATGTCCGCCGGCGCGCACCACATAGCGGATGAGTGGCTGAACTAAGCGTCCCTACCCTTCCTATTGAAAAGCACGCGACGTGTCAGGCAATGTTTATACAGGCGGCGTTGGGTGGTACTTACTACAAATTGATAAATCTGGCCGAGCTGAAATGTGAGTACCGTTGGCCTTTAATGATTTTTCCAGGTGCCAGTCTGTCACGGGGCATGGTGGACTATTACCATGGCTGACCATTGATGACAATGACGAGGGAGAAGCTGTGTGGGGGCGAAGCCAGCACTGACTCTCTCATGGCCATTTTGTAAATGATGTAAATAGATCGCTCATAACCTTCAACCATGGTTCGTCTTATCTGCTGTGCCACAACATTACAGTTCTTTGCAAAGTTTCGCAGTTGCTGCAAATCCTGTTGTAGAGCAAACCTTTTATTCACGTTAAAGGGGCCATTAGGACAAAATACCAGTTTCACTCACAACATTGGGTGTCTTATAGTGCCCCTACTGCTTGCCAAGCAGCGAATGATGCTTTATTCATTGAGAGATTACACAATTTAAGCCAAAGTTTCAACCCTCTCGCTAAATAGTGTCTCTTGTGATGTCAGCGATGATGTATCCAGGGCAGGTATTTGAAATGAATGTTGAGCACGTTAACTAGGGCTGCAGCGGATGGGGAAACCTTGCCTTGCATCCGACAAGGATGCAACATCTTGCGGTGACAGGCCTCCGCGTAGGCGACGCAACTGCATACACTACATGGATACATGGGCCTCATCATCATTCCCTCTTGGACTTCATCTGCGAAGTGAACATTTTCATGTTCAATTAACTTTTGTCATCATCAACTCCTACTCCCTCATCTATGCCCTGTGGCGAAATAAATGCCTTATAATTTCATTTCTTCGTTTACCGCCCGTCCTCTAGATGGCGCATGAATACCACTCAGGCCCACTGTCCATACTAACTTTGGTTTTGAGCGTATTTGCACCTGGCTCCTTTGTTACAGCATGTAGTAATCGTTTCGTAAAATATAGGGTATGCTCAAGAAATAGGGTCATGTAAGACAATATCGCTTTCGCCAATCGGCCAGTGTTGTGAGAAAACTCCAAAGCGCCATACTGCTGAGCAGCTCTAACAAGCATAGTGTGCACAGTACAACAGTGCACGCTGGTACTTTTGTTTAGTTTACATACTTTTTTCAAGTTCCATTGTTCACCCGACTCTTACTATTATAAAATGAAAAAAAAACCTTATTTTTCAAGATCATAAGCCCTGCATAACTTGCGTTTGCTTTTGCTGGCCTCAGACAGTTGCACTGCATCCCATAATGCGTGCCACTGTCATACTAATGAGGCAGTCATTCATTCCAATGAACCGAACATTCATTTTTTCTTCATGGCCCCTTTGAGTAACAGGGATTTACTTTTTCGTGGCATTTACAGTGAAACCTCATAAGAACTGAAAAGGTAGCTTTGTTATAGGTAGTCTACTAATAGTAACGTGATGAAAACAAATAATTTGCAACTCCTGTTGTATCCCTTACTCCATTATGGCTCATTTTGTCGCCTGGCATGACCTTGTCACACTTGCTAAGGAAGTGACACGGCAACACCAAAATGGTCAGAAATGGAAAGACATTTATTCTGCACTTCAGCCAGACAAATGATGACTGGCCGGGGATCACGGCATGTGTAACTTTGCCTATGTAATTTGCATGTGTACAACTGCTCATCCGTTATACTGCTCCTTGCGCGTCATTTCAAATTGTGGTAACCGGATAACGGTGGCGGTGGTCAATCTCACGGGATATGTCCCAGGGGAAGACGAAGATGTGGCACGATATGGCCTGGATTAGAACATGGCCAACAGTGCTGGAATAGGTGTGCACAGCGTGACCTGCTGATGATCGGACCTTGGGAGAACGGGACTTCCAGTAAAGGTATGGTTTTCCAGAGACTCCGTGTCTTTCTTGGAAACCACGGTCGGGTGAAATGACCGTGGTACTAGAAAATAATGCCTTGCCATTACCTCAATGTGATGAATTTTGATCGGCCCATGAATCTCAAAGAAAAGTTTTCTGGTAACACAGGTAACCATTCAACAGAAGTATTTCGTTGTAAAAGCGTACAAATTTATTGCTCCATTTTTCGGCACATCCAAAGATGGCCCAGTGTGTCGCAGTCACCGTGGCCATGGTCAGCTGCAAAAGAAGCAAAGTTTCACTTCAGATGATGGTCAGCTGAACTCTGAATTACATGCAATAGCTACAGGGCCGTACCCAGAGGGGGGGGGTTATGGGTTTGAACCCCTCTCGAAATCTTTTCCAGGCAGCATGTAAGCAATACTTACTGTTGCTTTCGGGAAAACTACCCCCTTCCCAAAATCCATACCCCCCCCCCAAAATCTGGCTATGGTCCTGAGTAGCTATAATGGGAATCACAAATTGTGTGCCACATGAAGACAGCACCAAAGAATGGTTGATAAATCGGAAGGATAAGCAGTCTAGTTTCGGGTTTAACACACCAAATAACACTTTCACCTGCCTGCCTACCCTTGAGTTTACATTACAACTGATTTACATGACTCAACACTCGCACACACACGCACACACTACTTCTCAAACAGCTCTTAGGTAGACAACAGGGGCCTTAGCAGTTGGGAAACATTTGGCTTAGAGAGAGCCGCCACCTTCAGGGTAAGATACTTTCAGGACTCCCAGAATGAGTTTTTTACAATTTGTCATAGAAAAAGCAGTGATACCCTGCACCCTGTAGTAACAGACATGCCTTGCACAAAAGCAGTCTATACAGCATCTGCGAAAATTGCTTGGCTACTCTGCTTCATAATGTAAAAATACTGTGCCAGGTCTGCATACTAGTGACTGGGGTTTGAGACCTACAAATATTCAGTTTATTTGCTTTTAAGGCCTTAGATCCCTGTTTCATGGAACACGTTAGGTACAGAAAATTGTGGCAATCACAGAATTGCAAAAGAAAATCGGAGCACACCAAGAAAGGGAAACGGCACCATTGAAGGAAAGCGGGTTGCTGCTGCACATGCACTACCACCACACTTTGAAGTCACCACGGGTGCGGTCACAAAGTTTAGCAGCAGATAAACAGAATGCCCGACTACTTTTGATCTGCTGTTGCAATGTTGTTTGTCTTTTAGAAAACTTAAGCATTTTTCAAAGCGGGAAAGGTGATCATTTCACAATAACAAACACAGCTCACAGTAGACATCTTCGGAAAAGAGACTATACTCGGGTACAAGTTAAGAACAGAAACAGAAGCTGCCACTGTGCCTCATCACCACAGCCGGATGCTGTTCAGCGCGGCACAAACCGTTCCTGATTTTTTTTACTTAATATGCTCGTAAACTACTGCAGTGACAACAAACTACATCACAAAAGGCAGACAATATCATGCATTCATAGCAATCTCCTTTCAAAATGCCCGTGCCAGTTGACATCTGGACCAGCAGCCCTGGTGGAGTGATATCGTACGTGAGCTATTGCCGTTTTTAATATCTTCCTGAGTACAGCAATGATATTGATGTGGGCCTGGTTCCAGGCTACATGCATATGCAACAAAAGCAACGTAAATGTGATGTCAAGCGACGGCAAAAAAATGTAAAAAATTTAGAAATTCTGCACATCTGACTAAGCACAAGTGTAATATAAAATGAAGGACCCGCCGCGGTGGCTCAGTGGCTAAGGCGTTGCGCTGCTGAGCACGAGGTCGCGGGTTCGATTCCCGGCCGCGGCGGCCGCTTTTCTGATGGAGGCGAAAAGCAAAAACGCCCATGTGTACGAGATTTCGGCGCACGATAAAGATCCCCAGGTGGTCAAAATTAATCCGGAGCCCTCCACTACGGCGCGCCTCATCGCCTGCGTTGCGTCGGCGCGTATATAAAATGAAGGGCTCTCCCACTGACCTCCACCTGCTCCTATCTTGCACTGCCAGAGCCCACTCTTTGCCCCCATTTTCATTCCTCCATAGAGTTATTGGCCTTCCCTTTTATTAAACCAATCTCTCAGTATGGCCTTCCCTTTAATTAAACCCATCTCTCAGTAGCCGCTGTGTTGCTCTGGTGGTTCACCTGCTGTCAGATCATAATGCATGATCAGTCGAAGTTCCTTTTTTTTTAATTTGAACTACGATATCACCTACTCAAGTTTGTTCCATGAACCATTGGGCTGACATAGGTTCCTTTCCAGTTGTTTAGCAAAGCACCAAATTTCCGCTCGATATGCCACCACCTGCTGCATGGATTGGTTGTATGGTATTCTCTTTAATGATACAGGTTGCATATGTTTCATCATTTGGGGTGCTTGCAGATTGCACCCCAGCCCATACCCGTTCCCCACTGTTTTCTCGTGGTTGAGATCAGCACTCACAACTGGTGCTAGTAGCAATATTATTCTACTTGTTCTAGCAGTTCATCACCTATGCTCAAAAAGGCACATTTAGCGTGCTTATGATTTCTTCAAATTTACTGATATGTACAACTAAATCGACATTCCTCAAGCATTTTTTGCAGGTGTTCTGCAGACTCGCTTAACAAGACTATGTCGTCTGCAAAGCTCAACTGGCTCAAGTATTTCATGTTTACCCTTAATCCTATGTTTTCCCAGGCAAGCTTCCTGAATGCCCCCTCCAGACACGCACGCTGTGAACAGTTTTGGCGAGATGGTATCACCCTGTCGCACTCCCTTACAGATTGGGAATTTGTCGCTTTGATTGTGAAGGATTATCGTGCTGGTACATCTCTTACATATATCATCTAGGAGCCCTATTTAGGTCTCCTCTAGTCTGTGGTTTTTCAGTGCTGTCCCACCACAATTTCGGCAATTCACCTAGATCATACCTTCTCTTCCACATCAATAACCAAACTGGCTTCAACTCTCAGCACTTCAAACTTTGTTCAGGGAAACCAAATTGATAAAATGCCTTCGCAACATAAAGGCTTGAGTCATTTTGCCAAAGTCCTTTATGTTTAAGACAAGCTGGTTGTCATGCTTGACAGGTATACATTACTGATGCAGTGACCAGCAATTCTCGGCTATATTTGTTTGTCTCCTAATTATTCTGCAGGACCGCAACAGCGAAAGGGAAGTGGAAGATGCCGTGGCCTCGTTGGTTGCCCTGAACTCCATCAAGGAGAAGGGAACAAAACATCAGTGATGCAGGCCATTTCTCAGTACCTCCAGAACCCAGACCTTGCAGACAAAATTGCACCGTGGCTGGAGCCAGCTTTGGGACAAATTCCTGATAAGCTCAGCGTAGCTGCAAGTGCATACCAGCATCCGGTGGCGAATACTCCTAGCAACAAAAAAAGCACAGATTTGTTTCTACTAAACGGAAGCCTAATCATGCTGCACCCGGAAAAATGGCCAAGCCAACAATAACTGAGCAGAAGACTGTACAAGATGTTCTCCAAGCTGCGGGTGGGTCTGGTGGCCAGCACACAGCATTTGAGCAGACGTACTAAAGGGAGCACTAGTACCAGAGGCCTTCATACTAAAAAACTGAACCCTGAAATTTCTGTTATGACCAGCAGCATGTTTAATTTATTTGCATGAAAGGAAAACAATGCAAACTTATTTACCTTTTTACGTTATTTTTTTATTCACCTGGTACAATGCTTGAATAATTGTTTGTGGGGTTTGTGCCAAAGCTACACCTTCGCTAAAGGCACACTGTAGTGGAGGGCTCGGGATTAATTTTGACCACCTGGGGATCTTTAGCGTGCACCGAATCTCGACCAAACGGGCATTTTTGCTTTCCGCCTCCATCAGAAAAGCAGCCGCCATGGGCGGGAATCAAACCCGGCTCAGCAGCACAACACCATAGCCACTGCAGTGGGTCCCAGGTACATTGCAATGATGCCTGAATGGTTTACCCAATCTCAGCTCCATCCGCTGCAGTCGATCGAGCGATCGGCACAGTAGGGATCGGCACCCAATCTCAGCTCACCCAGCAGCGGCTCTGGTGGCAACAACGTCCGTTGGGGATGCCGCTCTATCCACTGCTTCCTCTCCACCGGCCCAAAGCTCACGCAAGGGCACGGAGGAGATGGAGGCAGTCGCAGTGACCCCCTCTCCCGCCTCACTGCCTGTGCCATCTGTGGTGCTCCCCACGCCTTCGGCATTGACAGCGCAGGCAAAGAACACCCGAAAGGGTACCACGTCAAGGGGGCCCAGTCCGCTGGGCACCCCCTTGCCTTCAGATGACGACATGGACGTCGAGCCCTTCCGGCTTTCATCGCAACGAAAGGAACGGGCTGCGACGTCCAGGTCAGCAGAGAAGGGAAAAAAACCCCTTCCAAGAGTCCAAGCCCCGAAAGAAGCTACATAAATAGTCACACTCCAGTAGCTCTGAGCACATAATAATGGGAAGAGAAAATATTGTGCAATGGAACTGCAGGGGCCTTCTGAATAATCTTGACGACGTGTATGAGATTCTGCATTCCAATCAGCCAAGTTTAATGTGTGTCCAGGAAACACATCTGAATTTTAAACACACAAATTTCTTGAATAGTTAGCTGGTATACAGGAAAGACAGGGATGGCTGCACACACTCTTCTGGCGGTGTGGCCATAATCACCCGCAAATCCTTAGCATGTCACCCTATCACCTTGAACACCATCCTTGAGGCTGTAGCCATCCGCACAATAATATTTAATAGGTTGATAACGGTATGCTCCATATACATTCCTCCTGATGCTGCACTTACGAGTTCTGACTCCGAGGCGCTGGTTGACCAGCTGCCAGAACCATACATTCTAACAGGCGACCTTAATGCACACAACTCTCTTTGGGGCTCCTCCAGAACGGATGCCCGAGGTCGCCTGATAGAGAAAGTCCTTACATCTTCAGGAGCATGCCTTTTCAACAATAAACAGTGTACATACCATAACATAGGTCACAACACATACTCACATCTTGACCTGGCTATTGGTTCTGCAATTCTCTTTCCATGTCTTGTGTGGGGTCTGGGCACGGACCCATATGGTAGTGACCATTTCCCCACTTCATTAACGTATATAGGTACAGACCCGAGCAGTCCATCTTCCCATAAAAGGTTTAATGAAGCAAGAGCTAACTGGAATACATTTAGAGAGACATCCAAACTACACCACACGTCCATAACACACCTACACGTTGAAGAAGCTACCCAACTGCTCACGGCGCACATCCTCGACGCCGCCGAAAAGTCCATTCCCCACGCCTCTGGTGCCCCGCGCAACCAGCGGAGGCCGTGGTGGAATGAGGACTGTAGGCGGGCGCGAGAGGCCCAGAACAAGGCGTGGGGTGTCCGTCGGTACCTCACGTCGGGTAACCTCATTTTGTTCAAACGGGCCAAGGCGTTAGGAAAACGTGTGCGCCGTGAGGCAAAACGAGAGAGTTGGCATTCCTTCATAACATCAATAAACTCCTACACAGACACACGGAAAGTATGGACACGAATACGCAAACTCAAGGGACAGCAAACACACAGCCTGCCTCTGGTCAGCACGACAGGGGACACACTCGAAGACCAGGCTGCCACACTCGCACATCACTTCCAACACGTGTCCAGTTCAGCACACTAAACAAACACTTTCATGAAACACAAACAAACGGCCGAAAAGAAGCCTATACTAGATAACAATAGGTCAACATCTTCTTATAACTCAGAGTCTTCACTGCATGAGCTGAGGGCTGCTTTGAGCACGTGTAAAGCCTCAGCTCCAGGCCCAGACAACATCACATATACAATGATACAACACCTACACGCAGACACACTTGAAGCACTTCTAAATCTATATAATAAAATATGGCTTTCGGGGCACATCCCACACTCTTGGAGGGAGGCCATAGTAGTGGCTTTCTGAGAAGGAGGGAAAGGACCCGTTGTCCCCCTCAGGCTACCGTCCTATAGCCTGGCGAGCTGCCTGTGCAAGCTCTTCGAGAAGATGATCAATCGCAGGCTCTTGTACCTCCTTGAGTACCACGGTCTTCTCGAAAGCTGCCAGGCAGGCTTCAGGGCATGGCGATCCACAAACGATCAATTAGTTGCACTGGAATCTTACATTAAGGATGCCTTTATACGCAAACAGTACTGCATGACCGTATTTTTTGATATCGAGAAAGCTTATGATACGGCATGGCGTTATGGCATTCTTGCAGACCTAAAATCCTATGGTGTAACAGGTAACATGCTGAATACTCTTTCCAGTTACCTGTCTGAACGAACATTTCGTGTCAGAGTCGGTTCGGCACTTTCAAACGTTCACGTGCAGGAGAATGGCGTGCCTCAAGGTGGCGTATTGAGCTGCACCTTGTTTATAGTTAAGATGAACTCTCTCCAAAAGGCACTGCCGCAAACCATATCCTGCTTGATGTATGTAGATGACGTTCAAAAATCTTTCAAATCATGTAACATATCCATTTGTGCGACGTCAGGTCCAGCTTGGGGTAAGCAAACTTTCCCGCTGGGCAGATGAAAATGGATTTAAACTTAATGCTTCTAAAAGTACCTGCGTTGTATTCTCAAAAAGGCGGGGCATCCTGCCCGATCCCGACGTAAAACTCTTTGGTGACTTGATTCCAGTAAAAAGAGAACACAAGTTTTTGGGTGTGGTGTTTGACGAGAAACTCACATTCTTCCCTCACATAAAACGACTCAAAAATGCCTCAAAACAACGAATATTCGGAAAGTCTTATCTTGCCAATCATACGGTGCAGACAAACAACTTTTGCTTCGACTTTATGCCGCGTTGGTGGGGTCACGGTTGGACTACGGAAGTGTTGTGTATGGGTCAGCCACAAAAACAGCACTTAAAATGCTCGACCCAGTGCTTCACTTGGGGCTTCGCCTGTATTGTGGGGCATTCCGTACTCGTCCGGTCCACAGTCGTTATGCTGAGTGCAACAAATGGTGCTTAGCGTACCAGCGAATTTACGTTGATCTTCTATATGCCTCCAAAATCTCATCAATGAATAACCATCCCTTTAAACCGACTTTTAATGATACGTCCACAACTAAACTCTTTTTAAACCGCCCATCAATCTCCGTTCTCTTCTCGCAGAGAGTGAGGGACGAGGTGACTATTCATGAGGTCTCCTTCTTAGACACATTCAAATCATCTCACACTGATCTTGTAGCACCCTGGCATCTCCGTCCTGTGTCATGTGATCTGTCTTTCATACGATACAATAAGAACATGACACCAAGAAGTGGGATTTTGCAGCATTTCATGTATCTGCAGGATAAATACAGGGCTGCAGAGTTTTTCAGCGATGCATCTAAAACGTTCACTGCGGTGTCTTGTGCTTCGCATGGACCCAATTTTGAAGCATATAGAACCATGAATGTTAATACAAGTATTTTTACGGCAGAAGCATATGGCATTTTTCTGGTTGTAAGTCAGATAGTTGAACATCATATTCCTAAATCCGTCATCTATACAGATTCGCTAAGCGTCGTCCATGCATTGTCATCCGGAAAGTCATCGAAAAACCATGTAGTTAACCTTGTCCTGAAATCACTTATAGTGGCGTATTCTTCAAACCTTGAGGTGACTGTGTGTTGGGTGCCAGGCCACTCTGGCATCGGCGGAAATGAACTGGCGGATGAAATGGCCGCCAATGCTGCACTCCGAAACACAGTAAACGTCACAACACTACCTTACACAGACCTCAAGCCACACATAAGACAGCAACTCCGTAAAACTTGGCAAGCAGACTGGAGCGAACAGACAGACAACAAACTGCACGTCATAAAACCACACTTGGGACAATACACTACTGACTCACACAACAGGCACATTGAAGTTACCTTAGCTAGATTACGGATAGGCCATACACATGTGACGCACTCGCACCTGCTCACGGGATCTCCAAGACCCCTGTGTAGCAGGTGTGAGGAGGGCCTATACGTAGTTCACATACTCATACAATGCAAGGCACTTGACACAACACAAACACTTCAGAGAACTCCACAGACAACATATTCCCCTACACCCACCGTTGTTTCTGGGTGACTATGTCATGGTTTCTGTGAAACGCGTGTTTAAGTATTTGTCAGACGTTAAGTTTCTAAACCTCATTTCCTATCATGCATAATCAAATCTGGCCCTATACACCAGCCATCACCATTATCTTTTGTTGATCTTGCAATGTCCGGTTTACACGTTTTATACCTACCTTTTGTGGTAATCACTTCTTTTCATTAAAGGAGCCATGAAGAGAAAACACAAGTTTGGTTCATTCAAAAGATTGTCTCGTTAGAATCATACTGACACCACTTTTAACGTAAACTTCGCTCAAATAAGCTACATAATTAGGAAAAACGGGAATGGTCATGCGACCCACCAGCTAATTTCCCGCAACAGAACCTATGTCGTCACATGAGCTAAGCTCTGCGATTGGCGGAGGCTGGCAGAAGCAGACGCAAATTAGGTAGAACTTACAAACTAGATGAACGAGCGATTTGCGCTTAAATTTAGGGCACATTCTTTACAAAGCAATAAGAATGATGGGACAAACAGTGGAAGTTAAGAAAGCACATGTAAACATAGAAGTACTGATGCGTTCTGCTGTTCGTACTGCGCACAGCATGCTTGTTTCGCTGCACAGCCGTACGGGGCTTGGGGTTGTCTCAGACGACACTGGCCGATTGACGCAAGCAACGGTGTCTTACGTGACCCCATTTGTCGAGCGAGCACTGTTTCAGGGAACGAATATTTTCTCCCAGAACAAAAA
The DNA here is from genome assembly GCA_013339765.2 of Haemaphysalis longicornis. Lineage (NCBI taxonomy): Eukaryota > Metazoa > Arthropoda > Arachnida > Ixodida > Ixodidae > Haemaphysalis > Haemaphysalis longicornis. Next base: position 96,251,747 of record CM023451.1, on the reverse strand, counting down.
CAAGCCAGGTTTAAATGCGGGCAAAAACAAACCAAACGCTTGCCACGGTATGGTGGCGCCATCTAGGTTACGGAACGTAAAGAGACGCGGGAACAAACCAACACCGCTGTACAGGGGGGAGACAACCTTTGAGCGATCCCGTGCCGCCGCAATTGGGCCAACGGGCTCAACGCGTTATTCTTTTCGTTTCCCACGAGACCTAGCAACGCGAAACAGACAATATGATTCAAACTTCTTCAGTAAACCGCGTTGCGGCGATAATTTTAGCGCGGTTTTGACACAATGACTTGCTTCGGCGGCGAGCGAGCAACCGAAAATGGCGGCGCCAGCGTATACGTGTCTCTACCCTGTACGGCGAATGCGTGAATGAAGGTACTCTAGGCTGCAGAGCGGTCGGTTTCAGTGATGTCACTTGGGACCACGAAAACGCACGATTGAGCGGGAAAATCAAAATTTTAACCTAAATTGCTCATTTCTCAGTGAATAAAGCACCGTTTGTATCCGGACAAGCGCTGGGGGCACTATAAAACACGAAATCTTTCGAATAAAACCAACTTGCATTTTCTCTTCGTGGCTCCTTTAAATAACTTCTCTGGCGCTCTTTGCCCTCGTTGGGCTTGCGCTATTAAACACCAACCATCATCATCATATTCCGTTGAGGATGTGCCCAACCTTGTCGGATTCCGACATGTTGGGGTCTACTTTTGAGCAGAGTGCTAAAACGGCTAGAATGTAAGCCACGTACTACTCGGTGGAGAACTGGACGCGAGAAGACAATTATTTTTTTTGTGGCAAGCTGGCGTGCCATGGAGTTACCGAACAAATCACGCAGTTCTTGTTTGCATTGATCCCAGCTGGTCAGCCTCGCTTCGTTGGTTGGTAACCGCACTAGAGCAGGTTTTTTCACATATAAAGAGAGATTTGCCAACATGAAAGTCTCATCCCACCGGTTGTGGGTACTAACGCGCTCGTACATGCTGAGCCATTGATCAATGTCCACATCGTCAGCGCCAGAGAAAAAGCGGGGGTCGCGAAGTGGGGGAGATAATGACTATCGACTTGGTGGATGGAGGCTCACGGGTTGGTGGCATCGTCCCGCGATACGTGTGACGTCCTCGCCAAAGATCCTTGTTGTACCAAGACTGGCGGGGGAAAGGTATGGAACTTGCACCTCCACCACAAGATGCGACGTGTCAGTGAAGCCACTGTTCGGAATAAAATGTATTAACAATGTATTAACAGGAAAATACAAGCCGGTAGCTAAGGCAGCTCCAATGTCCAAGGAACAGCGCGAACGTCCGCAAGGCTCTCAGCGTCGTCGTCTCTTTTTCCAAGGCTATGTACCAGCTTGGCTTCCGACCAGTGCAGTGGCGCGTATTCCTGGAGGAGAGGTTAGTCATAATTCAACACCTGGATAATCTTCGCTCCTCTATTGAAGTCCATTGAAGACACTAAAACTCCATTGAAGACACTAACACCTACAAACAAGAACCGGATGCCTAAAATTATATTTTCGCCATTGACTAAGAGCTCCTGTGTTCGTACAAAGAGGCTGTGGAGCATTTCTACGAACTGATGATCCGTACCCTCGACAGAGCGGCATGGAGCGAGAGAGAGTGAAGCTGGGCGCCTTCAAACACCGCGCATTCGCATGCTCGTACCGGATGTTCCGAACGGCTACTGGCGTGGGGCTGGGACCCGGCGGAGAGGGCTCGCTTTTTTCCCTTCCCCCTTTCCTTAGCGGTGTTACGAAGTTGCCACCCCACTGCTGAAAACCAGTTGTTACGAACGGGGCGTCAACCCCGAATCGGGCTCCGTCGCCTCCGTCATGCGAGGCAGCCTGGTGAAGAGCAGTCAGCAAAAATTACTGCCTTGGTGACGAAAAGAAGCCGAAGGCAAATTTAGCTAATTAACTGCATGGCGAGAGATGAGCCGAAACAAGGCAACAAAAATGCGCTTACGGGTGAGGTTACAGTCCAGGACTCGAGCAGAATGACAGCATTGATTTCTTTATCTAAAACGGATAAACTATCCACCGAGAGGGTCGGTTTTATACAATCGCCGTAACGGTTGACCGGCTTTTTCAATTGCTTTTTGCACACGGCGCGACCATAGTACAGACACACACAACACTTTGTCCAGAGTTCGTGAGGAGTCGGTAGTAGTGGCCCACGCTGAGTCTGAGAGAGGGGAGAGAGGCGTTCTCCTTTGGGGCGTTTTGAATTTCGCTGCCGAAATTTGAATCACGCTGACAGTGAGGCGCCCTTCCGGCGGCCGTTCTGCGGCACGTTTTGGTCTGTTTAAAGCAGCCTTGAAGTCGCAAAACTTTGCAGAGCGCGCAAACATGGTTGCGGCCCGCAGAATCGTAACAGCTTCTCTGGGGGGGAGGGGGGGATTACGAGATCTCGATGAATAAGGGTCTTCAACCGTTGTCCGGAGGGATGCTCTGGAAGAGAAGTGCTCGACAGGCGCTTCGGCTCCAGGCCTGTGCTGTCTATCGGGCAAACACGTGGCTGTTTTTTTCCCTCCCCCGTCATAGGCATCTTACTGTCTGTGTAATACACCAACCCAGACTAACACCGCTTGATTACGGTGCACAGCTGATAGTTGTGCAGGGCGCATTGAGCCATAAATGTCTACGTTTAAATCCCCCACCAGGACAACAGGCATGGCAACGGTAGCAGCAAGAAGCCCAGCTGTGCGTGCACACCTTTCTCCTTCCTCCTTTCCTTTCTCCTTCGCCCGTACACGCATAAACGAGCAACCCGTGGTGGGCGCATACTTAGGCGTCGAATACACCGGAGAAAATGTCACCCGGAAAGCCGCTCATCTGAAGAATTATGAACTCCCGCCAACGTCCCAACCGGTCAAGGTGCCCTACAGACTGCAGCGATTCGCAGATACCCGACGATGTTAAATTTGAGGCGTCAACGGAGGCTTCATGTTCAGCGGCGGCGGATTACGATCGTATTTACGTCCATTCGCGTTTATGTTGATTCTCCGCAATCGTCTGATACCAATTGAGACAATCGTGCAAGAAGCATCGGTGGTGACAAGGGGAATAACAGTCATGAGGAGGGGTCCTAGAGAGGCGCCGAGTAGAGTGACTTCACCCGATGAAAACGAAGGGGGCGGGGGGGGGGGGTTGGCACGTACAGCTTTGCACTAAAAGAAACGTAATCTCAAAGGACGAAACCTCCCTAACAAAAATTTCTATGCCCAGTCAAAAGACAGTCCATGTCCCGAAGGCCGTACACTGAACGTCCTGTGTGTGTCCCCTGTATTGAAATTTGGCAACCGACTTTCTGCGTCCTCCAAGCATCCTTTATGTTTCCATCCTCTATATGTCCTACAAGTTTCCACCTTTTGAGTGCCCTTTGCCTACTGTTGAATAACAGCGCCCTACAGCCAGCTGCGTGTAGAAAAAAAATCAGGCACCTCCACAGTGACTGGTTCGTGCTGCAGTTGTTTGTTTAAGAGCAAGCTGACGAAAATCGTATGAAACGAATACGACTCTTGAAAACCTCACGATTTCATCAGGTTGGATCCATAATTGCTACTGCCAGCAGCCACACTAGATGTCTTATCTTCACCATTCACGGTTTGGGATGGACACTGCCACACTTGCACCTGAAATGACACATTGATAGAATATGAAGGGGTTTAAACAAACACGTCTCGGGAACATTTGCTGGTTGGGCTTATAAACATGAGAGAGCGTTGCCATACAAAACTTAACCCAGTATCCTGAAAGACAAGGTACAACTTTTAGGTGGCGATATTAGCCCCAGAATTTAGAGCAAATTAACTAATAACCTTATGGACATCAAATATGACGTACTGTTACAGAAGCAACATAACCCATAACTAAATACTGTTTAGATTCATGGCCTCCTCATGAGGGGCATTCATACAGCTTGTCAAGAACATTACAGAGCTGAGATTATTGCAGTGGCACTGTGGGAACGAAGAAATACAGCGGGGTGAGGGCGCAAATGGAAACATAAAATAGCACGAACATGCCAAGACAAGGCTTCGTCACGAGTAGTTGCTTGTGTTTACGTGTTCGTTGGATACCTATAAAGGCAACAGCTTTATTTCGCGTGTCGTTTAAGAGACGGTGCTTGCATCTTCTAGTTTGTTTTTTATGCATGCTCTACTTACTGTCAAAAAGCAAACTGTTCGGAGTTGAGACAAACGCACGTCTCCATGAACTGACCAACTTGCACGTCGGCTCCTGACTTTTTATGTTTCCTTGTCTTCAAAAAGTGGGTCCACCGAAATATGGGTAAATAAGCCAGAAGGTAGTGTACCCCCCCCCCCCCTTTGAATTTCGTAGTTCTTGCTATATGCAATATATATTCATTCTTTGGGCGTTCATAACGTGCGCATGTACACCTGAGAGCTGTGAATTCGCTGTGCAGGTTGTTAGATAATGAAGAAGTATTTGCGCGTATGTTAGCGGTATTAAGCGACGGAAGACTAGCACCAGATTTAATTTCAGGGTTCATGCTTCCCGGCTGTGAGGCAAACTACTGCGGAGACAAACCTGAACTGACTACGTTGTAACGTGCGCTTGAATGCTGTATACACACAAACGTTTTACATACGTTTGCACACAGAGCATTCATACTCTTGGGTAATAATATACGTGACGTTTTTCTACTATATCCATATCCATCATAGTATTGCTCCCAACCATGCCTTTTGATTTGTTTACATAATATTTCGTTACAAACACCTGGCCACACCCTGCAATCTTATCTCCTTTTTTAGGCGAAGCGTGCATTCCTCTTCTAGCCTTTCTTGTTTTATTGAAAATGTCCTCGATCTAAACTGATGAGTGCAAAAGAAAACATGCGGCAATCAATCCGCCAATGCTCGTCCGTGCACGTCCCTTTGCTTACTCTTTCGAAGCTTTTTTAAAGTTCATTGCTGAGCACAAGTTTGCTCCAATAAACTACATCTTTGCAAAACCCTGCATTGACAGGGCCAACGTAACAATATTCTAAACAAAGTCTGGTACACAAACCAAAACCCCCCACAGCTCTTTCCTCAGTTCCCTAGCCCGTTTCTACAATTGGGGCCATGATCAAATTTGCTAGAGTAGTTAGCCGTATGTGTGTGTGTTGGTGGGGGGCGGGGGGTACGATGGCCAGTGAGACCCATTACACTTCAAGATCGACAGTGACAAAAAGGCACGCAATGCACCCTTTCACTGCACAGCACAAGGTGCTTCTAGGGCACTGATGTAGATTCGGCTAAATTTTATTTCTGGGTGCATGGAATTGTTTCACTCATGTAATACATATGACTTTCCAGTAGAAGTCTAAGGATCTAGTTCATCTGTAACAGGCGGGAGAAGAAAACTCCCCACACACTATTTGTAGCCACCACACCAAATACCACAGCGAACAAAGCTGACAAAGTCGCTGTTAATTCATGGAGTAAGAACATTGTCTTGATGGGTCAAAAGAATAAGAAAGGGATCAGGGAGTTTATCATTCTCATCTCCGTTAATTATTCTTTTCTCCCATTCTGCAATGCTCTTGTATCTTAATATCACTAAGAAGGTACCACAAGGATGCCACAATGGTTTTAAAAGTTTTCATGTTCTCTCAGCCTTCAAAATCGAGATTTTCATGCATTTCACAGTCGTAATGAACTCGTTAATTTACTGATCGTGCTGGATAGATCGAAACAGGAGGCACACAATTTTTTAGTAGCTCACTTAAAACATCCTTTAAGGAAAATACCTGGCCCTGCTAAAAAATATTGAAGTTCAAGTGGTAAACAAGCCACAAAAATGCAGCGTTATAACACCTTTAATTACTTGCTCTGACAGGACGTTACGCATTTCTTTTTTTGGTAGGTGCAAGAAAGGCAGTTTTACGCCAAAAAATAAGTACATGCATGACACAATCCTTACGCGGTGTTCAGCCATGCTTGAAAGCAGCAGAAGCAACTTTACACTGAATTAATGCTAATTATACTAAGCCCGTGAAATATCCCTAAGTTGTAGCAATTTGTTGCCCCAGATTTCAACTGTGCAATCACATTCTCCTTTCCAGAGGGTGCGCAAAGTGGTTATGGCTTTTAAAATGCTCTCAGAGGCACATGTGAACGTCTCAGCGTGCCGATACCACCAACCGGTAGGCAAGTTACCATGCTGAAGAAAAAGCGGTATGGCAAACGAGTACACGGGCAAGCCCACAACGTGTTTAATCTGTTTCGCACCATGATTGTACCCCACATCGCATGTATATGTAAGAATCAACACGTTCAACCCATGCTCTACACATTACGGTCAACGCAGCTTATACGAGCCAGCTACAAATAACGTCATACCACACAAAGAATTTCTGTCCTTTCATGTCGGTGCTTAATGCGCTTAGCAAGGTGGAAAAAATTTTTTGAATTTAATAGTAATAGCTGCCCTGTGACTGCACCAACATGCCACGATGGAAGGGAATTTTTTGAACCCGTGAGGACTAAGCAAGCTATCAGGTCAAGTGTTCACTGCCTAAAGAACTTCAGTGCACGTGATACTAGCACTTATAGAGTTGCTAGCAATTATGAATAAATGTTTAAAACCCAACGTATGTACAAGGCGCGCATATTATAACTACAAATGTAATCAGCGTCTTTGCATTTCCTTGCCCGTGAACGAAAGCTTCCGGTCAGAAAAATGCTAAGTTGCTTATGTCCTGTAAAAAATATACTGTAAGTGAACCGCCTCCTTACAAAAGAAAAGAAATCCAGGAAGGGGCGCCTTGGTTTACAACCGTTAACGCAATTTTTTTTCTTCATACCACAAGCTTTGACAACCGAATCAACGCAACCGGCGACCGCTGGCCCTCCAGATGATTACATTCCCGTTACCGCCAACGTCAAGGGGGCCGATCCCTCACACAACATATATGGCCGCCGCATCTAGAAAACTATTCATATGCCTGCGCCGGCGTTTCTGGTAACTTACGATAAAGCGAGCGCGATGAGCGGAACACCAAAAACAATACTGGACACGTTCATTCTTCCGCGTAAGCAACAAAAACGGCTAACAAAATGGGGCTGCGGCAACACGGACGAAAATTTTAACCTTCACCACGACAATAACGACAATCACTTACGGCAGAACACGAGGGATCTTTCACACGTCGCACCGACAGCCTGTAACTTGCAGTGGAGGCTCTTTATTCACGTAGGCACACACACCTTAATGTGTTTGTCAGACGGCGACTTCGATTTGAGTCTATTACAGCAGCGCAGTACGGTGATAACATAGGCACTTTGCGAACACTCACGACGTTTCAGGTGGCACAAGAGCACTAGCGCTTACTAATAGGTAATATTAGGGCATGAGGTGCACGTAGTAATTCACATACCACAAGCAAATCAAAATCAAACCACAAAAACGACGAAAAATGAACCAGCCATGATTTTTTGCGCACCGCATTGACTGCATAGACTAGCCAACCGATTCTTCGGACATAGAGGGGAACGAAAAATAGTCAGAATAAAAGAGCAGTCCGAAAACTCCGCGAGTCGCAAAAGACAACAATATTTCATTTAACTAGGACAGAAGAAATCGCGAATGGTTCAGGACAAACCTGCTAATGATGTTGCCTATAAGTCAACGTCACCTGGTACCTAAAATAACAGTAATGTATAAAAAAACTGGCAACTTATGACCCGTTTGCGTCTTTTGAGATTGCTTCCAACGCACGCTACGTGAAAAATTGCGGCCTCCAAGATCATAGCTTGTTACACCGGAAGGAGTCAAGTCAATCCCCATCCAATTCAAAGCTAGCCAGGTGGCTTAGGATTCAAAATGGCGTCGTCGCTGAGTCGCACCATGACTCTGTCGCGGAAAATGTTGTCCGAAAAATAGAACTTTAGTGTTTATTTTGCCCGGAATATCCGTTGCTCAAATACATTACTTCTATGGTACAACTGGCGGTTCCTCGGAAAGTACGGAATATCCAGCAAGTCGGAATTTTCTTTTTGTTTTATTACGTAAGTACGTCGTTTGGTACAAACTAAACGTAGTCCAGCAGTCCCGTCTCCACAGTGAAGTCCAGGAAGCGCCGGTATTGGGGACCGTGCGTCCAGTGGCGAAGGTCAGGTGGTCGTTCTGGGGTGTACCCAAGGGCGCTCATGTGACGAACTCGGGCTGCCGGGAGGCCCGCGTATGTCCCTAGGAGGTGTTCCAGGGTCGCTTCAGTGGCAGGGGCTTCACAGAAGGGGCATGTTTCTGAGGGAGCTTGCGTCCTCCATACAGTGTTGCGGAATCGGCATCCCCATCCCATTCCAATTCCATTCCGAGGAATTAGAACCTGTCGTGACTTTATTTCTTTGAATGCCTCGGAATAACAAAATTTAGCCCATTCACACTCCTGGAATGGGGGGACAGTTCAATTCCATTCCTTTAATTTCTCAACTTAAAACTGCCTCAGGTGCTCTATCAAGTTATCGAGGAACGCAACATGAATCTCACATTATCATACGCGTTGAAAACTGCAAAAGTATGCAAAATGTGTCACTTGTCACAGATTTGGGAGGTGGTAGCAGCTTGGCTACCTATCTGATATCTTGTGCAGAACCACCCTTTTAATGAAAAAATTCCGATCCCTTCCTAACTAAAGTAGAGAAAAGTGTGAAAGCTAAAAGTACGTCTAACTTTCACTGGAAGTGCGTCCAACCGATTGTCAAACCTTCAAAGACCCAAATCGCAAACGAAGAACGAACCCATGCGACGGTTTCCCGCACACTAAGTAAACGCATCTGAGAACGATCTAAATGTATATCGATACGTGGTCTATGAGATTAAGATATACTATTGTACTCCGTCTTCGTGATCGACACGTGTGTTGTCTTATTTAGAACCGTTCCTTTTTTTGATTTTTAAGTAACCATTATGACTGAATGGAAGTCCTGTTTCAGAGAGAGAGACAAAAAGACTTCACTTGCGGTCCCCGGTTTCACGCACGTGCCGTGTGTCCAGAGGTATTATCAGAGTTTTTCCGTCGAGCAACCGGTCCATGGGGAAATGTGTGTTTTTTGACAGAACGCCATCAGTGCTAGTCAGAAAGCTTTTGCTTTAAAAAAGGGCGGTGTCTCACTCCCCCTTTTTGCATAATAAGTAGTGGGATCCCGCTACCTAATATGTTATGCGCATGTTAGCACGATTTAATGGTTTGCTCTTGCGCGACACGAGATGAAGCAGCTATTATTTTGATGCCGGCTTTTTCTTTTTCGTTTTCGTTGCACAGTCTGCCACATTCTATTTGGCAATCTGCTTTGCGTACCGTCATACCAGCGTAATTAGTACGCTGTAGATAACTCACAGGCACGTCGCACGGAGCTTTCTAACATGTACACCCATTCTAAATGCTTACTTGAACAATTTCAAATGAATTTACAGCATTGAGCACTAATGCTACTGTACCAACGCGAGAGACGGGAGGGCAGCGTCACGGAACACCGTTAACAGTTTTGCATTCACCGTAGGGAAGTCGCCACCACTTCCACGTTCACCTCCATTTCGCTTGTTTATTGCCCTAGCACTACCTCAGCCCAATCCTTTAAATGCAGGACATTATTTATGACCCCCTCATTTAAGGTGACACAATTATGTCGTGACTGGCGCCCTGGCAAAATAAAGTATGGTCAGGCAGTTTGTTTCCATCACGGCCGGTTTCCATGAGCGCGCAACCAATATGCACGAGGACCTGATCAAAATTTTGAAATGAGGCCTTCGTACATGAATAGTGGCGATGCTCCAGCTGTCAAGCCGACGACTACGGCTTCAGTAATCAGGTGCGTTTGTATCCACGTGCTAAGGCCGCGTGCACAGAAACACAGCAACCAGACAACGAACCAGTTTGGCATAACTGGGTTAGAGAGCCGCAATTTAATTTGGCATAACTCGATTAGATGGCCCCACTTTCGGGTCGAAGCAAAACACGGTGTCGCACTGCTGCGAGCTGTCAATAAAACACTCGCAAACAAGGGTGCTAACATCTAGAAACAAACGCCCTGTCTAAGCTGTGTCGATTGATTTGTCATATTGCCGCGAACAATATACGGGTTTGTTTATTTATTGTTTGTTTTTAATGCCCGGCCGCGCCCGGATCTGTTATCTGTGTCCCATGTGAAGCGCGTGTTCTATTCTTTATTTTTATGCCGCACGGGCTATCTTATTCAGATTAGCAGAGTGTTCCGCCCTAACTCCGCTAGCCCAGAATAATCTTCTGTGATCTACAATGTTCTGGATGTGAATCGACGGTTCCAGAAACTCTCGCGGCGAAAGATAAAAGCCTGCACAGCAGACGCCGCGGCATTCCATTCTGCGACGCTCGCCGAGGCAAGTCACTTTGTTTACCGCTGCTTCGCCGCCTCTGTATTCTTTTGAGTTGTTAGGGGAGCACAAGTTCGCTCCAATAAACTTGTTTCTCCTTCAAGACAACTGCGTCGTCCTTGGTTTCGTGACATCTGGTGAGGTGCTGGGTACGCACCCTTTATGACGACCTCTGCAAGCCGCCAGCCCAGTCCAACTAGAGCCAGCCTCCGACTGCAAGGATTGCCACCCGAGCTCGGTCTTCTGCCAGAAGGGCCCAAGAGAAGGAACGCTGCAACCAACACCATGGTGCAAGAACGAGCGTCGCCAGTCGTCGTGCAGCAGCCCCGGGAACCACCATCGTTCCGCGGATCCCCCGGAGAGGATCCTGAGGACTGGTTGGAGAAAGTGGAGCGCGTCCGCATCTTTAACAGGTGGGATGACGAAGAAACCTTCCCCCATGTTTTCTTCTATCTAGAAGATACGGCCCGAACGTGGTTTGAGAACCATGAAAGCTCCCTAACCAACTGGACTCTCTTTAAGAGCGAATTCCTGAAAACATTCGGTACCGTCATGCGAAAAGAACGAGCCGCCCTCTTATTGGAAACGCGCACGCAACACCCCAACGAAGGGGTTGTGATCTTCGTTGAGGAGATGAAGCAACTATTTCGCCGCGCGGACCCCGATATGACGGAAGAAAAGAAGCTACGCTTCTTAATGCGCGGTGTAAAGGAGGAACTGTTTGCTGGACTTGTCCGAAACCCGCCCAAAACTGTCGCCGAATTCGTGACCGAAGCCACTACAATTGAGAAGGCCCTGAAAATGCGTGCTAAGCAGTACGAGCGGAACTTTGTTGGCGCGGCTAATGCGAACTACATCGACATAATGCAGATTCCGGCTGAAAGCCTACGCGAGCCCATCCGCGCAGTAGTGAGAGAGGAGCTGCGGAAATTTCTCCCCACGCCGCTACAGCCTCAAGTCGCTACCCTTACCGACGTGACTAGAGAAGAAGTGCAACAAGCGTTGGGAACGTCTACGCCATCCGAAGTACCCCGAGAACCACAAGCTATGACATACTCCGCGGCTGTTCGTCGGCCGCGCCCTGCTCCAACACGCCGTCAAGAGGCCCCGCCGTACCGCCGCCCACTGTCACCCGCCCGACCCCGGTAGCCCGAAACCAGACGCCGAGGAAGACGGACGTATGGCGAACTCCCGATAATCGTCCTCTGTGCTACCACTGCAGAGAGGCCGACCATATCTACCGTCGCTGCCCATACAAGAGACTCGGACTGCGTGGTTTCTCCTTCGACGCACCTCGCCCTCTCCCTGGCCAACGACCACGTGAGATCGACGAGTATCTATCTGAAACCAGCCGTGGCCCAGCGCGTTTCAACAGTTCGCCGTCGCCCTACCCATACCAATCGCCGAACCGCCGTAGCAACGCTGACTTCGCCCGTGGAAGGTGCCCCAGCCCACGCGGGGGAAACTAAAAGCAGCAACTTCTGGAGGTGAAGTTGCTCTACGGCGAAAAACCGGAAACCCTCCAACGACGCAAGGACGCGCCGAAGATACTGATTCACGACATGCCCTCATCCCGACGACCCGACCTAACCCTGACGAGACTCCCGAACACGACGACAGCTACACGGCGCGACGCGTACCCGACCTGACCGAGACGTCCGCTGAGAAGACGACGACAACGACGACGCACAGTGCCCGACCGTCAACACGCACAAGCCGAGATGCGACGCCCCGACGCACGCGGAACTCGAGGAAGGCGGCATCCGACGTCAAGGTGTCCATCGACGGCTTTGATGTAGTCGCCCTCGTAGACACGGGAGCCGACTACACCGTAATGAGCAGACCATTTGCGTCTAAGCTGAAGAAAGTTATGACCAGATGGGACGGTCCGCACATACGCACAGCAGGAGGCCACCTCGTGACGCCAAGTGGAACGTGCACATCGCGCGTCACCATAGACGGCACGACGTACCCTGCAGTGTTCGTCGTTTTGCCCAACTGCTCCCGCGACGTAATTCTCGGAATGGACTTTTTGACAGAAAACGGCGCAATAATTGATTTGCAGACAAAGTCGATAATGTTTTCCTCCGACAACTCTATGACGCCGGAACCGAACCCCGAACAGCAGCTGTAAGGATCGCCGATGATCATGTCACCCTGGCACCCCGCGCAAGCTTGATGATCACCGTCTACTGTGAAGGTGCTGCTCCTGATGCCGATGCTATCGTGGAGAGTGACCAAAGGTTGCTTCTCGACCGCGGTGTGTCTGTCGCAAGAGGCATTGTGCAGTTTAAGCAACGCAAATCCCACGTTTTGGTCACCAATTTCACCGAGGAGTACCAGCATTTAAACAAGGGCGCTGCAATTGCATTCCTCGAAGAAACGCAACAAGCAAGTGACGTGATCGGAGTCGCCGAATTTGAACGCGCACCCGAAGATACCTTCAAGTTTCCGCATTCCTTCGACGTGAATCCGGCGCTACCGCAAGAACAACGGAACAAACTATTGGCTTTGCTGCGTCGCTACAGCGAGTGTTTTTCGTCGAACTCGAAACTACGTCAGACACCTCTAGCGAAGCACCGAATAATAACCGAAGATGGAGCCCGACCTACCCGACAGTCACCGTACCGCGTCTCATCCCACGAGCGGGAAGCCATTCGGACTCAAGTCGACGACATGCTCAGCGACGACATAATACAGCCATCGAAAAGTCAGTCCATGGGCGGCGCCCGTCGTACTCGTGAAGAAAAAGGAAGGCACTTTAAGGTTCTGCGTTGACTACCGGAGACTGAACAAAATCTCCCCCTGCCACGAATCGACGACGCCCTCGACCACCTCTGCCACGCGAAGTACTTCTCACCGATGGATCTGAAGACCGGCTACTGGCAAATTGAAGTGGACGAGAGAGACCGAGAGAAGACTGCATTTATAACCCCGGACGGCCTGTACGAGTTCAAGGTGATAAAGTTTGGGCTGTGCACGGCGCCAGCAACGTTTCAAAGAGTCATGGACACTGTGCTAGCTGGCCTGAAGTGGCACACCTGCCTCGTCTACCTCGACGACGTTGTGGTATTCGCCCGGACTTTCGATGAACACCTTGCAAGGTTGGAGTCTGTACTCGAGTCTATTCGCTCGTCGGGGTTAATGCTGAAGCCCGAAAAGTGCCGCTTCTCTTACGAGGAACTCAAGTTTTTGGGACACGTCGTCAACGCCGCGGGAGTCCTGCCTGACCCAGCGAAAACATCAGCCATAGCGAAGTTCCCAAGACCGAAAGACAAAAAGAGCGTGCGAAGATTTCTCGGACTGTGCGCATACTACCGGCGCTTCGTCGCAAGCTTCGCACGCATCGCAGAGCCACTCACGCGCCTGACAAAAGATAGCACCCCTTTCGCCTGGGAAAACGCTCAAGAAAAAGCATTCTGCCAGCTGAAACAACGCCTGCAAAACCCGCCCGTGCTCGCTCATTTCGACGAACACGCCGAAACGGAAATGCACACGGACGCCAGCGATATAGGTTTGGGGGCCGTCCTAGTCCAAAAGCAAGGCGGGTACGAAAAGGTTATCGCCTATGCCAGCCGTGGTCTGTCGAAGGAGAAGAAAAACTACTCTGCCTCCGAAAAAGAGTGCCTGGCTATTATATGGGCCATTTCAAAATTTCGCCCATACGTGTATGGCAGACCGTTCAAGGTTGTAACAGACCACCATGGGCTGTGTTGGCTCGCCAATTTGAAGGACCCCTCTGGCCGTCTTGGGCGGTGGAGTTTGCGCCTGCAAGAGTTCAAAGTTACAATCGTCTACAAATCCGGCAGGAAACACTCCGACGCCGACTGCCTGTCCCGCGCCCCTGTCGACCCACCACCACAAGACTGATGAAGACAGCGCGTTCTTCGGGGTTGTTATGGAGAGCGACCTAGCCGCCCAGCAGCGTGCCGACCCCGACTTGCGCGTAATGATCGACTACCTCGAAGGACGAAACGTCGCCGTGCCTAGAGCGTTCAAGCGGAACTTACCAGCATTCAGCCTCAAAAATTCCGTCCTCGTGAAGAATTTCAGCCACGGAACAGGAACGAATTATCTACTTGTCATCCCTGCAGACCTTCGTGCCGAAATTTTGGAAGCGTCCCACCACGACCCGTCTTCCGGACATCTCGGCACAGCTCGCAATATTGCAAAAAGTAAGGCGAAGTACTTGTGGCCCCGCCTTACATCCGACGTCACCCACTACGTTCGGTGTTGCCGTGACTGCCAGCGATGAAAAACGCCGCCCACAAGACCCGCCGGATTTCTGCAACCGATCGCCGTCCCGTCGAGGCCCTTTCAACAGATTGGAATTGACCTTCTAGGCCCGTTCCCTACGTCACAATCAGAGAACAAGTGGATTGTCGTAGCGACAGACTACATGACGCGCTACGCAGAGACCGCTGCTCTTCCGAGGGGGACTGCACAAGAAGTCGCCAAGTTCTTTATAAACCAATTTGTGCTGCGACATGGGGCCCCTGAAGTCCTAATCACGGACCGCGGAACGGCCTTAACCGCGGAGCTGATGCAAGGAATCTTACGCTACAGCAACACGGATCACCGAAGAACGACGGCGTACCACCCCCAAACGAACGGACTAACGGAACGTCTGAACAAGATGATTGCGGATATGCTGTCCATGTACGTCGACGTTGAACATAAGACTTGGGACGAAGTCCTCCCGTATGTCATCTTTGCGTACAATACAGCGACGCAGGAAGCTGCGCAGATGACACCGTTCGAGCTTGTCTACGGAAGACGACAACCTCAACGCCGACGTCCAAGGATACCTTCAACGTGCGGAGGAGGCCCGCCAGCTCGCTCGAGTTCGTATAACGGACCAGCAGCTGGTGGATGCCGCCCGCTACAACCTCCGACGCCGAGACGCCGAGTACCAACCAGGGGATCGTGTGTGGGTTTGGACTGCAATTCGACGACGCGGACTCAGTGAAAAGCTTCTGCGACGGTATTTCGGACCCTACCAGATTCTACGACGTGTTGGCCAATTAACCTACGAAGTGATCCCCAGTGGTGATTCCGGCACATCACGACGACGCACGCGACCCGAAGTTGTCCACGTGGTTCGCCTCAAACCGTACTTCGCAAGATGACGAACTTTTTTGTTGTTGTTTTGTTGTTGCTATTTGTTCGGACTGTCGTTTTATTTTAGCATCGGGTCGATGCACTCTTAGAGGTGGGGTAATGCCGCGAACCATATACGGGTTTGTTTATTTATTGTTTGTTTTTAATGCCCGGCCGCGCCCGGATCTGTTATCTGTGTCCCATGCGAAGCGCGTGTTCCATTCTTTATTTTTATGCCCCACGGGCTATCTCATTCAGATAAGCAGAGTGTTTCGCCCTAACGCCGCTAGCCCAGAATAATCTTCTGTGATCTACAATGTTCTGGATGTCAATCGAAGGTTCCAGAAACTCTCGCGACGAAAGATAAAAGCCTGCACAGCAGACGCCGCGGCATTCCATTCTGCGACGCTCGCCGACGCAAGTCACTTTGTTGACCGCTGTTTCGCCGACTCTGTATTCTTTTGAGTTGTTAGGGGAGCACAAGTTCGCTCTAATAAACTTGTTTCTCCTTCAAGACAACTGCGTCGTCCTTGGCTTCGTGACAGTATTTATATATAATGTATTCTTACATCACAGCTGCCCATTACCGCAGCTGAGCGTGGAGGTAGAAAGCTCAGTAACACATCCGAAGGTCGCTTGTTATGCCTATGGCGGGTGCTGGGCACACAATACCCTCACCCACAATTTTCTTTTTGCTGCCTCGGTTTTGATTTGCTGGGGCCCCGGGGCCCCACTCAACAGACGGACAGAGGGCCCACAGGTTGGCACCGTATTCTGGGGAGATGCCTACCAGGTCGGCTTACAAGCTACAAAGCTATTCATTGCGCGACGGGCACGTATGGTGGGAGGAGAACGCCAAGGAGACTCGTTGTTTCGTGTGCGAACGCTTTATATTGGTAGATCCAAGGTTTGGCAGCACCAGCTTGCGGTGAGATACACTGCTACTTCGGATGCCCGCCGTTCGTATTCTCAACCCCCTGCTTATCGATGCTATTCCCCGCCTACTGGCCTGGGCACACGGCGCCTGCCACGGAGACGCCAGTATGCCATCGGCGCCACCAGCAGCTGCACAGAGAAAGCTATGCCTCAAAAAGCCTGCCAACGCACGAAGAGCCGACCTAACGGCGCCACAGGCCAGACACGCTTGCGCAGCTCGAGGTTCACTTTAACACGTACTTCCGAAGGCTGCGCGGATTTAATTGCTCGAAATGCAGGGTATGCGTTCTCGTTTTCGTCGCCGGTGCCCCCTTTTAGATATACCGATGCAGTCATCATCACAAACTAATTAAGTAGAGGAAAGGCACCAGCGATGGTCATGTCGTCGTCTAATAATCACCATTGCATTCCCATTCCATTCCGGGCAAGAGGCACTTAATTCGATTCCCATTCCATTCCTACAAGCGGTGTCCTCATTCCATTCACATTCCATTCTGGCACCTCGAAAAAGTGGAATGAATTAGGAGCGATTGCAATTCCCGAATGGCAACTCCGCAACATTGCCACCATGAGGCCTTTATTGCAGGGGTCAAAGCTGTGCCCACGCGGATTCTCCGAAGCGCCATTTTTTCGTGGCGGGTTAACAGCCAGGAAGGTCCCACCCGCGCGGAGGGAGAAGGGCACGTGTGGAGCGCCGGGGAGGCTCCTTGTGAATGATGAGGGTGTCACTCTGCGACAACTGGAGCAGGGGTAGCGGCCTGGTCACGCTCTGGCGATGGCAGGCCGCGTCAGCGTCAGTGTGGGCATGTGTCGAACGTCTACTCCACAGAATTTGCACGGGGCACGGAAACGAGTTCACAATTCGGTAAACATCGCAGGTCACGTCGAGCGACTTGGTGACGCATTGGAGCTCCCGAACTGCCTGTTTGGAGTCTGTACAGGTGAAAGCACGACGGCGGGTTTATGCGTAGGCGAGGCTCTAATGAGGATGACCCATCCCGGATGGCCATAAGTTATGCCATGATTGAAAGAAGAGGTGCCTCGGTGAGGTATTAGCAGGTTTGCTGCACTTCTGGATGAGTAGGGCACACAAGTCTGGTGTGTAGGAGATTTTCGGCCATTCCTGCGTCGACGTACGCTTGCATTGCATCAAAAAGAAAAGGGTTGAGCTGCAATGACTGGTTATATAAAATTAACAGTGGCTTAGCTCGGCTATGCCAGGATATACGTAACGTGAGCTAAGGTTCAGCTGGTTATTCTTGGGTTTCCTGGTTGTCTAGGAGCTGATTATCACGCTCACTGCTGCTAAAACGATTTCCAGTCCAGTCTAATCCAATCCAACCCAATTCAACCCAGTCCAGTCCAGCCCAGTCCAGTCACCGCTCCTCGCGCATGCGCAGCACGGGTCTCCAGGAGCCACGCGAAATGGCTATCGATTGGCTCCGGTGCAGCGCCAGACTTGGCTACAGCGCAACAGAGGCGCACAGCTAGGCACGCGCCGGCGCCAGAGCGTCTGCCGTGGCTATGACGTCACTCCTCTTGAATGCGCAGACCGGCGAATGTGCAGACCGAATTCTCTGCACACCACTACTGAATTGGATTGTAGTTCAATCCAACACAATCCAATTTAATTCAATCCAAGCCAATACAAACCAATCCAATCCAAGCCAAGCCAAGCCAATCCAATTCAATCTACTACGATCGGATCCGATCCAAACTAATCCAATGCTCCTCGCGCTTGCGCAGAACGGCCCTTTACGGCCCACGCGAAACTGCTCAACCTCGGCGAGTGTAGCTTACGCTACAAAACGGCGTATCTGGGTCAGTGGCTAGTTATCCGTGGATCGGCTTCGGCTTCATGGGGGAAGGTCAGGCGATGTTTGTAAAGTAGTGAGCCAATGCCGCGGCAACAAGAACTGTTCTGAATTTTTAGGCGACGTGCCCTCCTCCGCTGTTCAACAAGCTCGTCCAGGGTGTTCAGGTGGGCCTCCACTTGTAGCGTCGGAATTGGGTTCAGCCGAGGGGGGCCTGTAATAACTCGCAGAGTCTCTCGGTTTACACACTCCAGTAGGTCCAAGTCCCCTCGTATATGGGCTTGGTATATCAGCCGGGGTTACACAACAGATTGAACTAGGATGCGTGGCATGCGAGTACAGGCACCACCGGTCTTTTGGGAAATCCGTCGGAAGATATAAAGCGTCTTGGAGGCTTTGCTGCTCACGGAGCGGATTCATGGAGCCACGGACCCAGAGGCGTCTAGTTCAACTCCAAGCACTCGCATTGACGATGCGGGATTGAGGGCATGGCCGTTTAAGGCCAAGGCGTGGGGCGTCTGCGAAAGACGACGTCCGCCCCACGTATTCGTAATCGACATGAAGGCAGTCTTTGTAGCCGAGAGTGTCAAGCCTATCTTCGCGCACCAATGCTCCATTTTGTCTAGGGCCACCTGGAGGCCTGCCTGCTGTCTGTTCAAACCTGCATGTACTGACCAGCCTGTAATATCATCGGAGTAAATGAGAAAGAAAATGTCCGGAATGGTAGCTAACTGCCACTCGATAAGAAGGAGTGCCACATTGAAGGGACACTGAAGTTATTTGTAAACATTGCGGGATTACTAGCGCAGATTGTAGTCCGGAGTCCATAGGAAATGTTTGGACCGCTCTGAGTGCGTTTACGCGAATTTATTTAGTAGAAAAATCAATTCGAAATTGCTGTTCTCCTCTCTGAATCCTCGACCATTTTCTGTGGCGTTTTCGTGTGACGTCAGGAGGAAATGACTTGGCTTGAATGCGCTACCAGCACTACTGCACGGGTCGCCGACCTTCCGACAGAGTCAGTCGGCCCAGCGTTTTAGTCCGCCGGCCGCCGACGGGTAGTTGGCTCAATTGAAACTATGCTACGACACGTTTGTGAATGGAACAATGTGCGTTTCTTTAGTTTGTTTGTATACTATATTAAGCTCCAAGTCCAGGTCGCTCCATACAAGCGGGGCACAAGCGCACGTGCGACGCTTCGGTGACTGGTACGCTAGTAGGAAAATCTACGGCCACTTGAAGGCGGGAGAAGTGTCAGCGAAGTCAATATAGGTACAAAGCAAATAAAAGCAACGGAAACTTTTACCGTAAATCGTAAAACTAGGGAGCAGGAAGCACTTTTTTGCGCTGGGTGAACAACCACCGCGGTCAGTAGTACGACTATACGCATCTGCGAACGCTTTTCCATCTAAGAAATAACAATTGAAGGTGATAGTTGGCTGTTTCTGGTGCAAGGCCAACTAGGGCAAAGAGAACCACAACGGTGCTTAAGTATGAAGGATGTAAACGTGAACTCTAAAATAGTTCAAGAAAAACAAACGTAAAATCTGTAAAAGACAATGAGGATGGCTTGTGTAAAAGGCCAAGTTGTGATGGTGCGTGGCATGAAATCAGGTTTAAAAAACTACGCGTGATAGGAAATGAGGTGTAAAAACTTGATTTCGCTAAGAAACCTAAAGGTGTGTTGTAGAGGAATCATGGGATCACCCGCTAAAAACAATGCTGGGTGTAGTGGAATGTGTTGTCTGTAGAGGCCGGCGAGGTGTTGGTGTCGTATTGTGTGGAGTGTTTCGCAATGAAGTAGCACATGGATCACGGATAGGCCGTCTGCACACCTGCTACACGGGGTCTTGGAGATCCCGTGACCAGGTAGAAGTGTGTTGCATGCATGTGGCCTATCCGTAATCGAGCCAGGGTAACTTCATTGTGTCTGTTTTGTGTGTGAGTGGTGTTTGCTCCCAAGAGCGGTTTAATAGCGTGTAGTTTGTTGTCTGTCTGTTCATTCTAGTGTGCTTGCCATTTTTTGCGAAAGTGTTGTCTGATGTGTGACCTAAGGTCAGTGTATGGTATTGTTGTTAGTCAACTGTAGTAAGTTCAGCAACAGCGGCCATTTAATCTGCTGTCTCGTTTCCGGCGATCCCCGAGTGACCTGGCACCCCGCACATGGTCACTTCAAGACTTAACGCATATCGTGACATAATGGTTTCATAAACTAAATTATTAACACATTTGCTGACATAATAGTTTCATAAAATAAATGAATAACATGATTTTTACTAAACTGCTTAGATGCCAATGCACGCACTGCGCTCAAGGAATCTGTGAAGATGGTGGACTTCGGAATTTTATGGTGGACTTTGCACTTTAAAACCAGAAAAATGCCGTAGGCTTCAGCCGTAAAAAAGCTATGTTCGAGTTTAGGGTATTAGATACCCTAAAATCAGGCCCATTCGCAGCGCACGACACGGTAAGGGCTGTTTTTGGCGCATCGCTAAAAAATTCTGCACACTTGCATTTCTCTTGGAGGAACAAGACATGCTGCAGAATTGCAGTTGTGCCCACCGCGGTGGCTCAGTGGCTAAGGCGTTGTGCTGCTGAGCACAAGGTCGCGGATTCGATTTCCGGCAGCGGTTGCCGCTTTTCTGATGGAGGCTAAAAGCAAAAACGCCCCTTGTGTAGGAGATTTCGGCGCACGTTAAAGATCCCAGATGGTCAAAATTAATCCGGAGCCCTCCACTACGGCGCGCCTTATCGCTTGCGTTGTGTCGGCGCGTAAACCCTACAATCAATCAGAATTGCAGTTGTGGGCAGTCGTTTTTTATCAACTGCTATAAAAGACAAGTCGCGTGACACGAGGCGAAGCTGTCAGCGTGGTAAAAAGTCAGAAAGGGCCTATTTGTAGGTGTCTGAAAAGGTAGCATAATTCTGACGCTTTCTGTCTCACTCTAGAACGGAGCAGACATATATATACTATTTAGAAGAGGTTGGAGCGTGGGTGCATCACAAATAAAAGGTTTGGCAGGATGATGGGTTATTGACGAAACTTTAAAAGCGTTAAGAATATCCATGTGTGTTCGCTGGTGATCTAGGGACCATTTATCGCACTCGACGTATGGGCTTTGTGCGGGGCTAGTATGGAAAGCGCCTGACGCGACGGGAAGCCCCAAGTGCTGCAGTGGGTCTAGCATTTTCAGTTCTGTTTTTGATGCCGACCCATAAACCACACTCCCATAGTCCAAGCGGGACCCCACCAAGATTGTTAAAACACGTAAGAGGAGTTGCTTGTTCACACCACAGGAGTGGTGTTTCAAAGGGCGATGGGCTGATAACTGGCAGGAGAGGTCGGGTCCTTCCCCTGTTTCTGAAAATCCTTTACTATGCCCTCCCTCCTAGACTTTGGAATATGGCCCGAAAGCCATATTTTGTTGCAGAGCTTGTCGGGCGCTCCGACGCACCAGCTTGCGCGGGCCCTGGGGCGAGCGGCGCGGAAATGAAAAGCACGTGTCGCGCGGCGCCTTGACACGACGCGCATTCCGAAAAAGGCCGCGCCTGCGTGCACCGTATGCCTTAATCGCCACCAGATGGGATGGCCACCGACGAAGACGACTGCCTTTTCCTTCTTCCCTAGCCCTCAGCGGCAGGAGGAAGGGAAGATGAGACAAGAGAGACGCGGTCCGGGCGCTGGAGAGCTCGGCCCGTCGTCTTCGGGCTCTGCGCGAGTACTGTTTTTTAGTCGCCCGCCGGGCTGTAAATAAATGTACAGTTTGTATCGGAGGCGGAGTTTGTCGGTTGAGGATACCCGGGGGCAGATTCTCAGCGCTGCTGCGGCTTGGAGGAGAAGCCCCGGGGAAAAGAACATCCACGAAGATAACTGGCGCAGTCGGCAGGATCTTCAACAGCGACGACTCAGCCAGCCGGCGGGCGAGACGGGCCCTCGACGGACGGAGCAGGCGAAGAAATCGAGGCCTGCTGACCGAGATCGGCGGGAGCAGCGAGCTCGCCACCCAGGTGGAGAAGCGGGTCGACCGGCGCTCAACGGACGTCTCAACGGAGACCGAGGCAATCTCTGCAGCCTGCTGAGCAGCGGAGAAGCAGCTTGGCCAGCGGTCAGTGTAGGTATCAGCAGCCCATTGAGCGTGGAGCGGCAGGAGCAGCGAGCTGTCGGCAAGCGAGAAGTCAGCTGGCCATTGTTTGGTGGACACCTCGGCTGACGGAGCCGCGCCTAAATGGATACCCCATCTGCACCAGTGCGGCATCTCTACAGGCACGGAGCGATGCAGGTCAGTGCCTCTCTTGATCCTGGGTGCGTGGCTCACCATGACATGTAGGGGGTGCTTCATGAGCAGCCCTGAGATAATGGGGGGTGGTTAGCTAGGCATGGAGAGATGGAGCTGAGTGTGAGGGCTGACTAGGCAGCGAGCGTCAGGATTAGATCAGCCATGTCGTTCGCTGAGCAGAAGGCGCTATTGCTGGCGAAATTGAGAATCGCTGAGGCAGAGTTAGCGGCGGAACGTTCCAAGAGTGAACGCTTTAAGAGAGCTAACAATGTTTCTGCCTCACCGATTGCTCAACGAGTAATGTTTAGCACTGAGGCCGACAGTGGACTTGGGTGCGCCAGTACGCCGAAAGATGTGAGGGGTGGAACCCATTCACTGGGCGTGCGTGAGCTTCCCGTTTCGCGGGATTCGGCACGATCAGAATCTCGCGGGAAAGGCGAAGAGAGGATAGTGGCGCACGTTCCTTCGTGGGCGCTCAGATTTCCTGCAACCGGGGCGCAGGATAGTGAAGCATCCCGCGTAGAAAGCTTCACCGAAATGAAGATGGAGGTGAAGGAAGGTGTTACGCGCGAGTCTGCATTTGGAAATGACAGGCAATCAGAGGTGAATGAGAGTGTGCGCGTGCCCGTGCAAAAGCTGATAGCAAGAAAAACAGCCTCAGCTGCGTCGCATGTTCGCATTCACGTGGCCGATGAGCCCCTCTCTGCTCCTTGCGCCACACAACGGTGTGTGGTAGAGAACGGTGCTTTGTGCGCGCACGGTGGTTCAGTAGTGGCCGAACGCGAGGGTTCGCACAGGAAGGAGCGGAAGAACTATGAGGTTCTTAAATCAGCCGTTCTGAAGGGGCTGAGGCTGGCTTCAGTTGAGCGTGAGCCCGTCGTCGCCTCGTGCCGAAGCGCAGAACATTCCGGGAGCGCAGCCGAGCGGCCAGTAGCTTTGCGGGATGCAACAGCACGGGAATCGCGCGAGGATGCAGTTGGTGTCACGCACACTGCATCGTGTGTTTCTCGAGATACCCAGATGTCATGTCGCGAAAATGTGATTGCCATGGGAAACTCGAGTGAATTGACAGAGGGAAGTGTAAATAAAGGTACGGCTGCTGATATAATGCAGCCGCAGGCAGTTGCAGGTAGGACTGCAGGCATGGCTGAAGAGGCAGCCAATGTCAGCGTTAATGTGGCCACGAAGCAGCCCTCTGCTGC
The DNA here is from genome assembly GCA_013339765.2 of Haemaphysalis longicornis. Taxonomy (NCBI): domain Eukaryota; kingdom Metazoa; phylum Arthropoda; class Arachnida; order Ixodida; family Ixodidae; genus Haemaphysalis; species Haemaphysalis longicornis. The sequence continues at coordinate 96,228,058 of CM023451.1, read as the reverse complement.
TTAACCTGACCAATGGTTCGTAGCGGAGAACGGCGTTCCGAACGCGGAAGCGGCCGAACCCGATGGTTCGCCCAGAAATAGGCGAAAGCGTCAGGCAGCTTCACCTGAGTGCAGCTTGGCTGGAACGCATGCTGACGAGCCGGCAGCGGTCCCTTCCCGAGCGAGGAAGCGAGGAGGAGAGGGGCCCCTGATACTGTTGTGTGAGAGTGTGCGGCGCATGGCGGAGGGTGTTTTCGGACGACGACGGCCGGTGCATACCACCTTCTAAATGCCGCTCGCTCTGAATGAGCTATGTGAGGATTGTGGATACTTTGTCATGGTGATCTGCACCCAGGGTCATGAGGCACTGGCCGTGCTATTGTTGTGTCGTCAACTGAAGGAACGATGGTGCACGTGCCAAAAGTGTGTGTGGTGTGTTTTTTGTGTGCGAAACATTCCTGAAGTTATGTTTCACAGTGGCGGTGGAGGTGTCGGGCGCTCCGACGCACCAGCTTGCGCGGGCCCTGGGGCGAGCGGCGCGGAAATGAAAAGCACGTGTCGCGCGGCGCCTTGAAACGACGCGCATTCCGAAAAAGGCCGCGCCTGCGTGCACCGTATGCCTTTACCGCCACCAGATGGGATGGCCACCGACGAAGACGACTGGCTTTTCCTTCTTCCCCAGCCCTCAGCGGCAGGAGGAAGGGAAGATGAGACAAGACAGACGCGCTCCGGGCGCAGGAGAGCTCGGCCCATCGTCGTCGGGCTCCGCGCGAGTACTGTTTTTTAGTCGCCCGCCGGGCTGTAAATAAATGTACAGTTTGTATCGGGGGCTGAGTTTCTCGGTTGAGGATACCCGGGGTCAGATCCTCAGCGCTGCTGCGGCTTGGAAGAAAGCCCCAGGGAAAAGAACATCCACGAAGATAACTGAGGTGTAGGAGCGTTTCAAGTGTGTCTGTATGTAGGTGTTGTTACGTTGTGTATGTAATGTTGCCTGGGCCTGGAGCTGACGGTTTAAACGTGCTCAGAGCAGCCCTCAGCTCATGTCGTGAAACAAGTAAGTTGTAAGAAGTCTGTAATTGGTTGTTGTCGTGTAGAGACTTCTTTTCCCTAGTCTTTATACTTCAGGAAAGTATTCGTGTATTGTGCTGAACTGGATACGTGTTCGAGGTGTTGTGCGAGTGTGTGAGCCCGGTCTTCCAGTGTGTCCCCTCTTGTACTAACCAGGGGCAGGCTGTGTGTCTGATGCCCTTTGAGATTTGTATACGTGTCCACACTTTGTGTGTGTTGGTGTATGAGTCAATGGATGTCAAAAAGGTGCGCCAACTCTCTTGTTTTTCCCCACGCCGCTCACGCTTTCCAAACGCCTTTGCCCGCTGGAACAAAAGGAAATTATCCGACGTGTGGTACAGTCGAATGATACCCCACGCCTTGTTCTGGGCCTCTCGCGCCCGCCTACAGTCCTCATTCCACCACGGCCTCCTCTGGTTGCGCGGGGCACCAGAGGCGTAGGGAATGGACTTTTCGGCGGCGTCGATGATGCGCGCCGTGAGGAGCTGGGTAACTTCGTCAACATGTAGGTGTCTTATGGATGCGTAGTGTAGTTTAGATGTCTCTGTAAATGTTTTCTAGTTTGCTGTTGCTTCATTGAAGCTGTTCTGGGAAGATGCACTGCGTTGGCCTTTACCCATATATGTTAGCGAGGTGGGAAAGTGGCCACTACCATATGGGTCTATGCCCACGCCCCACTCAAGACATCGAAAGAGAATTGCAGAACCAATAGCCAAGTCAAGATTTCTGTATGTATTGTGTTCTAAGTTATGGTATGTAGGCTGTTTTAAATTGCGAGCATTTCTTAGGCTCGCGATGTCACTCGTCGATGTTGTCGGCGCCGTCCACACGCTCACTGCGCATGCGTGTCCCGTCGAGGCGCAGGTACGCGTCTCTCCCCCGTACCCTCCTCGCTCTCAACAACAGGTGCGGTGGTGCGGGAGGAGTGCGTGTACCCCGTGCGCTCCGTCCCTCTCAACAACAGCTGCGGTGGTGCGGGGTGAGCGCGTCTGTGCGCGCATGCGTCGTAGCTACCCGTGCGCTGCGTCGCGCTCAACATAACGGCGGCAGGGCGTGTACACGTGATAACGGCGTGGTGGGTGCGTGGAAAGTTCGCTGCGCTTGTGTACGGAAGTGTGCGCATCTGCGCGTCTCTCCCCCGTACTCCTCTCCCTCGAACGCGGGCGGTGTGTATATAAGCGGCGGAGCGCGCGTTCGGAATTCAGTCAAGGGCTATCTTTGGCTGGCTTTCGCTTGACTTGATGCGTTTGCTGACGGCACCAAGCAATAAAGACAGACTTTAACTTAACACTCCTTGCCTTCGCTTCCCTTCATTCAATAAATAAGAATAATTAAGACGAAATAACAATTAATCATTCCCAAACTATACCCAATTACGCAACATTCACGCGATACCCACACCACTCTGCGACGCATTTACTCCAGTTCCCCCCGCGGGAAGATGCGGGCGGGTTTTTTTCTTTTTTTTGCTGAAAAGGGATGCTCCCGAAGATGTTTGAACTGTACACACTACTTCATTTTCGCCGCGTGTCCTCACAGCACGGGAATTGTTTAGACAAAGGCGATGCGTATATGCTATGTTTTGTGGGCACTCCTACGCGGGTTCGCATGTCGCACTCCTTGAAATCCTAGACGGAAGCTGTAATCACGAGAAGGACTTCATCGGCCACTCGCGCCGTTTCACCCTCCCATAATTTCAAAGGGCTTGAGAATACCGTACCAGCGTTTGCAAGTTACGCGGCGGTTTGCCGACGTGTCGATGACATTCCTAAAAAAAAAGAAATCTTCGTTTACACTTACCGCTTTCGAAAAATGAACCTTTTATCCCCAGCCAGCCGAGCATGCTACCTGCTGGGCCATGGAAGCAAAGTGTTTCTTGTAGGCAAACAATTATAGTGACGGTTTCACGTGCACGTAGCTGTGGACACTACAGTTGCTATGACGACCTGCGCGCCATGGGTGGCGCGTACTTTGAAATTTGTTCGAATAAATCAGCATGGTGTCTGTATAAACCATTGTTACTAGGCGTTCTGTGCAGATCGCGAGTTGGTTTGTACGCCGCAGTTGCCATGTCGCATGGAATGTTTTTGTATCAGCGCGTAATTCCATCGAAGGAAATTGGAGTGAAGTTGATCGCCAACTGAGCACGCTATCTGCTCTATGAGGCGACCTCTATGAGGCGATCTCTATGAGGTGACCTCAAGCATCTGTGCGAGTAGATCACCAAAGAAAATTGTGCACATCAAGGTCGCCTATTTTAATGAAAGGATCGGGTAACTGATCTACCAGCCCCTAGAAATATGAGCTCAAGATCTGGAAGTCAGGATTGATGTAAAGAGAGCATAGTGTTATGAGAGCATAGTGTTATAGTGTTATATATAAGCATATATAATGATTATGGTTTGAATGGCCAGAGCGTCTAGGATGGTCTGTAGTTAGGCAGTGTGGCACGCAAAGGATTTTCGGGCAATGATGGCCACACCACCTGAGGATGTGCCACCACCCTCTCTGCCCTTCCTATATACCATATAACAATTTCAGAAAGTTGTCTGCCTGGAGTTCAAATGGGTTTCTTGGAGACACATCACACTTGGCTGATTGGGCTGCAATAACTCCTAGACATTAACATTTTTAAGAAGGCCTCTGCAGTTCCATTGCATAATATTTTCTCTTCCCATTATTTAAGTTTAGAGCGTCTGGAATATGTGCGTGTTTATGTGTTTACATTCGGGGCTTGCACTCTTGGAAGGGGTTTTTTCACCTCCTCTACTGGCCTAGACGCCGCAGCCCGTTGCTTCCACTTTAGCCGGAACGGCTCGACGTCCATGTCGTCATCTGAAGGCTAGGGGGTGCCAAGCGGACTGGGCCCCCTAGAATTTGTACTTCTTCGGGTGTTCTTTGCCTGCGCTGCCAGTGCTGAGGGCGTGGGGAGCACCAAATGGCGAGCTGCGTCGGCGTACTTCCCCAGAGGGAGCGAGGCGAACCTCTTCCGCGCCTCTTGGAAGGTTATGTTCTCGGTGATCTTACCATTGATTATTTGTTTCTCCTGCTTAAACTTTTCACATTTTCGCAAGTACGCTGCTTGAGGTCCCTGGAAGTTGGTATAGGTGAAGGCTTCGGATTCGCAGTTTTCTGAAGGATGGTCATGCTGGCCGCACTGAGCTTAGGTAAGTCGGCCACGGCGAGAGTTGGTTCCATGCCCGAACCGTTGGCACATGAAGCAGCACCGTGGGTTCAGGATGTACAGCCTCACAGAACAATGTATATAACAGGCATTTACGGATTCTGGAAGAGTGGATCGTTCGAAGGTCAGGATAATGTAGTTCCTATCTGTTGTCATGGCGGCGTGTGGATATCCCCTTTACAGGAGTGACACCCGATCCCTTAAACCTTCCAAAAGGTCGGAATCGGTTTCGTAAATCAGATCTGCCTCAGAGATCATACCTTGAGAGCTATTAAGGCTGCGGTGGAGTGTGACCCTGATCATCCGATCTGCCATGCGGGTTTGTTTCAGGAGGATTGTGGATTGCTGCTGAGTTTTTACTTCAAGTAGCACTTCACCAGTTCTGAGCTTTTTGGCATCGTATGTTTTGTCGATAATACCTTCAAGAAATTTCGAAAAAAGAAATGCTGATCGAGAGAAAACCGGCTTCGATTTGTCCAGAGATTCAAGGATCCAAAAACAAGGGTAGGTATTAGGCTTTAAGAGCGAGATCGAAGGTAAAGGAGGAAAAGAAGCTTTGGTGCAGCCCCTTATCAGAGACCGATCACGTTTGGGGTGGTTTAGAAAATACCATAGCGCATAGTATCAAATCAGGGGACGGGGGTACTTTCTTCGCTCGGGTTACACTGATACCTAGAGAGGTCCCGGAGCTCCCCGCCTGGCAAACAGTGAGCCTGTTACGTTCGGGCCCCTCACTTATTAAAACCGCCCGAAAACTAGATATCTTTCGCTTGGGTTAGCTTGTTTACCTTCTAGGGAGCAGGCTTGGTTGATGATGCTGATGAAGCTTCCTACATTTATTTAGGTCCCGTAGGCCCGGCCACAACGAGCGGCCGCCCAGCTGCTGACTCGACCTTCCATCTGTGTCCCGTGGAACTGCTGACGAGCCATTACCAGACCGCTGGTGATGATCGTGGTGATGATAGGGACGATGGCGATGGTATCGCTGCAGGGCTCCCCCCGTAGCCCGTAGCGCGTTAAGACGAGACATTCATGACATGGGTTGTGCAGAACAAAAGTGCTATCTGCAGATATGTACAGGAAATTCGCGAGCTATGCCCGGATTCAAGATATGAGATTAAGTAGTCCTGTTCAGTTCCATGAGAGCGTCAGGTAAATAGGTAAGCCAGCGGTGGCCTTGGCTGGGAATGTAGCATGGGGCGAGTCACAGTGGAAACGTGACTGCGTTCGGTCACAGGTAAGACCAACGAAACTTTCTCGCTTGGCCGTGCAAATAGGCCATTGCACGTGGTCAAGCGTACCAGCTTGTCCATGCTGCAGAAGTTGTGGCAGCATAGATATTGAGCACGCATATGTCGGTTCTGGGAGTTCGATTGTGGCTCAGTTCGATGGCGCAGTTGGTGAACCTGACGGTTGAAGGAAAACGGAACGCAAGTCCGGCGTTTGCGCTGAGTGTAATGGCAAGGTCCGCGCTTATCAACGGGTGCTGGACGTCGTTGAAGTGCTGACGAGGCAAAACGTCCGGTCAAGAAGGGCTTGCGGCGTCGCTTGCGAAACCGCCTACGACATCGACGCCGGAGAGCAAGGATGTCTGTCAAATGCAGGTCCGAACCCACGAAAATGACGTATTGTGCACGTGGGTTCAAATACTGAGACTGCTCGACTTGGGAACGACAACGGCTTGGGTCACGCCCTACTTCCGTCGATTCACCCGCGACTGCCGTGTCCACCATGCATTCGGGTGGGCTGAGGAATGGTGTGGACTCTGGGATATCACAGGTGCCGATGACGTCGTCCTTGATGTGACCGTCAGGACCACAGGAACCGGCACGTGATGGCGTCAGTATCGTGTCAAAAACCGGGATATTACAGCAACGTATAGGTTATAAACAGAGGCAGTGTCTTGCCCGGCATATGACCCTTGTGGTGGAGAACAAACTTTTGTTGTTGATGGTGCTGGGGTTACTTCTCTCTCGACGCCGCTCGAGGTCGTGGTACCTGTAAAGGACAGCATATGTGCCGGTGGAGGTGAAAACTCGTTGGAGTCTACACCAGCTGTGGATGACGGTTGTGTAGGTGACTGGGGCGCAAGGGAGGTCGCCACCACGGTAGTGGGAGGCTCAACGGTGGCTGCCCATAGGGTGCTAGCAGCGGGCAAGGCGGGCGGTGGTCGGCGGGCGCCCGTGATGTCGTTGACCACCAGTCCTCTCGTGGGAGGTGCGGCTGCCACGCTGGAAATGGAGAGCAGGGTGTCGGCGTTGGTGAGAGAGGACGTCGCCGTGCTTGGTGGCATGGAGGGTACCGTGTGTGGTTGCGTAGTGTGTGCAAGCCGTGCGGGTACCTCGTGTGCTGCAGGCGGTGGCGGGTCGTCTCGATAGTCGTAGTGATCGAGCACGGCATCCCGAAGGTCGGCTGCGCGTCTAGTCGTTGTAGGTGTGCCCGCAGCGGTGGAGATGTTGTCTAGGAGGCCGACACTAGAGGCCGTAGACCATGTCGATGGCGCAGGGGTACCACGTACAGCTGCGAAGCGTGCGAAAAGGGTACGTGTACATCTTCCGCTGCAGGCCGAACCAGGTCATCCGTGAGCCATTGTGCGCAAGCACGGCAGCGCGAAGGTCATCGTAGGGGTTGGCGCTGGGCGGTCGTATGGCGAGGACACAGCGGAGGTCAGCGGAAGCGATGTAAAGGGATGTAAGCTTTGAAAGGGGAATTCCCTTGAGTTCGTTTCAGAAGCCGGCAGAGGGGACCCATTGACATTTTAAAGACCCCGCTTACCGCCACGAGAATCCCCGAACCTTACAGGAGCTGAAGGTCGGTCAAGAGGTCAAACCTTGGGTCAGACTTAGGAAGAGTTCACCAGACGTTCTGTCTACGATAGTTGCACTGCTCAAAGTTACAGGGTAAAGTTTCCGTTCGTCACACGCGTAAACATGGTGACTCGGCAGGTGGTATGCGTCAAAGGGTTAGGCGACCGGGCTTTGTTAGGCGCTCCACGTGCTTACAAAGGAAATAAATTCAGGCGGCGCGGAGTACAAACATACGCCTGCACGGTATGACAATACTTTAAGACGTAGCACCCGAGAGCCGATTATGAGCGTTAGGTCTGCATTTAGTTGGTTGGTTTTAATTTCTGTTATATTTGTGTTATGCGGAATACCCTTGGGTTCCTGTATGAGAGTGAGAGAGGTGGGGAACGTGACTATTTTGAACCCACCTAGTTTTGTTTGTCACGGTGGCCAATAAGTGGCCTAGTGTGGGCGAATGGATGAGCCATCCTTACTCTCAAGTTGGGGCGTCCCTTTTGTGTGCGGGGTGTTGTTGATAAAACCGAGGAGTTTGAGGTTTTTAGGGACAGGGAGAGAGACAGCGACTGAGAGACAGGAGAGGAGCGGCGAGCGCCCTACGACGCGGCCTTGCCCGACCTCTTTCTTGTATGTGATCATGAGCATGGAAATTTGTAAATACGTAATGTAAATAAAGTGTACATATTGTACATTTTGAGTTTACTTGGAGTAGAGCGTCGTCGGCTATGTGCCCTCGGCCAACGAGCAAGGCAGCAAGTCGTCGTTTTATCGATCATCGACTTTGGTGACTGATCCACGTTTGAAAGTTAACTGAGCCACCCGCCGGAGCTTGACCATGACTCCGACGGCCACCGTTTGTGGTTTCTCACCCTTCATCTATAAACACACCGCCACAGTTGAATACCGGCTATGTTTGGGTGCTCGGGGTCCGCGGTGCCGCCAATACCGTCATTAAGATTACTCAATGTGCTCCGTGCGGAGAACTGCAATTCGTAGACGTGAGATATTGTGGACATTTGGGGGACGCTTACTGCATGAGCGCTATACAACAAATGGTCAACTAAGCTGCTCAAAATGTGAAAACTAAATAAAAAAGTAATCTGGTTATACATTATATACCTCGTATTTCCAACGTCGGCAGCGCTGGCCCGTGGTGGAGTGGTCTGGAACGTTAGATATGTTGCTTTACAATTTGCAAGTTCGAATTCCCGAGAGCAAATTCTTTTTTTGTAAGTAACTTCATTTTTTTTCGTTTTCGGCCGACGTTTTCTATACCGAGTTCACTATTTCGGGCCGTAACGTTCACTGCTGCACGAACGAACTCACCAAGCATATCTGCTGGTTTACCACCTGTATTACGGCTGAATGCCACGTGATAGCGTCACGCAACCTCTCGCGCCGCTGTATGCTTTCTCCGACCACGGCACGTCTAGCGGCCCTGTGCGCGCCTTGCGCGTGTGCTAGGAGTTACAAAAGTTAAAGGAAGCTCAGACCAACGCATGGCATCTAACTTCTAGTACGCTAATGTGCTAAAGCCTGTGGCCTCCAGTGTACACGTAAATAATCACAGCTCGTTTTCGTCCGCCCTCACGCCAAACGACACATCAAGGAACACATTCAAATACTCCTTCATGGCCAGGTCATCACTCCAAGCCCAAGAATCAAGTTCCTGGGCCTACCTCTCTAGGCCAACACCAAGAGTGACGTATCCTTGCAGCGCCTCAAATACAGCATCAATCAAATCATACACATGATCATGCGAGTTGCAAACAAGAAGCGAGGCGTCAAGGAATCCGATACCGTTCAATTATGTCAAACATTTGTCCTCTCGAGAATCCCTTACGTCAACCCTCTGTCTTCTTATCGGCAAGGAGAACGTAACGATGCTTTATGTAATGCTGAGAAAGGCGGTTGAGCAGGCCATTGATCTTCCCTTGAGTGCGTCCACAGAGAGACTGCTTAACACGGGGCTTCACAACACAGTGAAAGAGCTGATAGAGGGCCATCTTTCTAACCCGAAGCTCCGAATGAGCAGAACTGCGGCGGGTCGCCGCATCCTTCATCAGATTGGCTGGGCAGCACAGAATGTTACCCGCTTCATGTGCTCCCGGACTCTTGGCGACAACAACCAAAGATGCTCCCTTTGCTCAGAAATATGAACCCCTCACACGACAAGGGTCGCCGATAAGCACGGGCTCAAGCGCTCAACACCACCCTCGGTGGGGATCATGCAGTTATCTACACAGACGCCTCCCAACATCGAGGGCAGCAGTGCGCCATCTCCAGAACCAACCTCCTTGGGTGTGCTTCACTCAAGACCCAACCCATGACGGTAGCAGAAGAGGCAGCCATTTCCTTGGCTCTCACTCAACCAGAGGTGCGGCAGGTAGTCACCGATTCTCAGCAAGCCTACCGGAATTAGCAGTCAGGTTGGGTGTCGCGACCTGCACTGCGTGTGCTAAAAAACCACTCCCAAAATATTTTCTTTCAGCTCATCTGCACAGCCGCACACGTTTCCATGGAGGGTAGCGAATCGCCCAACAACAATCCTGCGATTTCACCCCCGTGCTATGGAGCTACTAGAGGACAGTCACCCCCTTGTCTCGTTCAGGGACATAACCCAGCATTATAGCCTTCAGAGACAGACCCTATCTTCACCTTACCCTTACCCTTTCAGAGAACAACTACCCTATGGCCCATACAACCCGGCTGCTTACCACACCCGACTCGTCTTCACTTTATGTGCCCGAATCGCTATGACGCTGAATGTAAATTTTTGCTCAGAAGTAGGAACACTCCGCCACATATTCGGGGTGTGCGACTTTAGCCCTGAACACCTTCGTCTCTTTCCGCCAGCTACCCAACAAGAGCAATGGGAGATACTGTTGTCTATCCTGCCCCTCTCTGCCTACCCAGCTGCAGCTGGTGGGCAGAGCACAGGCGGCGCGGACTGCATATGGGCTCCAGTAAAGAAGGAACAAGTCTCCTGTGGCGCACTCTAGGCAGTTCAGAAATCTGAGTACAAGTATTTCCTCCTCATCTTCCTCCTCCGTCGCTGTCACCAATTTCGTCGCCTTTCTCGGCGGCGGCAAGAGGGGGAAGGGAGGTAGTCTAACACTGGGTCTGAGTTTCCTTTATTTTATAAAAAAGTTTCCACTCTTTTGCTACATCATGGATCTCAACCAATCGCCATTCGTGGTTTAACCTCACGAAGAATATCTTTAAAGTAATTAAGGAATTTAAGTTCATTAAGTTCAATTAAATTCATTTCTCTTCTTTCTGGTTTCACTCTATGTGGAACAACGTGAGTTACGTTAAGTGACGTCGCATGGGTAATCGTTGTGAGTGCCGTTTACAGCTTTGCTTTCCAACCACATTCACAGGGGTGATTGCGTGATTTTTTCTTCTTTCGGGCTTTATAAAATAATTACCGACTTATCAACCGGATAAACAATGAAAAGTGTGCTAATTTGAGCAGTCTAAGCAGTGCAAGCAAAAACGGCAGCTTCACAAATTCACTTCAGCGTCAATTTAAACAACACTGGTGCCAACAGAGAGCCCTGAGGTACTCTCCGCTCTGGGGTGAAATGGCCTACCTTTTCCTTGCTGATTCGTATAGAAAAGGTACCACTGTCGAAGAAATACCGCACCAATGTCAGACCAAGTCTGAGACTTTCAGCTGATGTAAGATGGTAAAGGTCACTGAGTGACTGACATGGTCATAAGTTTTTAGGACATCCATGGTTAGAAGCGTTAGTAGGCTGCGACCTCTGCCACCCAAAAGTACCATGTTCGAAAGATGTTCCATGCCATCTTCTGTACCGAGGTGCTGGCGGAAGCGTACCTCTGCTGGATGATACCACATGTAACGCTCAAGCTACCAGGACAGGCGAGTAGCGATAATAGGCTTGAGCAGCTTGCATATAGTGCATGTAAATGCAATCGGCATAAGGTTACTCATGCGATCCACTGGCTTGCCTGGTATTGGTATCGGCACCACTTCCGCATGTTTACAGAAAGCTGGAAGCTCCCCTGAGGCCCAGATGGCGTTCTGTGAGTCAAGCATTCAATGAAGAGCTGGGCCATCAGCATTCTTGAACACTTCATAGGTGATACCATGCGGTCCAGGAAATGTGCGCAACTTTGGCTGGCCGATGGCGGCCACAAATTCCGCCATTGCAAAGAGTTCTTGTATGCCACCAATGTCCACCTGAGATGGACACGCACCTGCTTCAGGAGGGAGGTAATTTGGCTGATGAATGGTGGTGGAGCTTGGTCCAACGACGGGAAGCGGGCTTTGACTAACTGTGGGGAAAACTATTTTGGCGTTTTCCCGGAGGCAAGGCACGCACTGGTGGCAGGGTCCTGTGGTCGTGACCCAGCTTCCATGCAGCGGAACGTCCGCCAGATGGAAGATGGCGTTGAGGACTGTCCAAGTGACGCACACCAATCTAACCACCTTTGTATAGAAAGGCGCTTCTGGTGGCGGCGGGCAGCGGCTGTGACACGATTTGAAGAAGCTCGCAATTCTGCCGATCCTAGATCACGGTTCACAGCCCGTTCAGCACGATGACGAGCTGCCCATAATCGAAGGAGATGCATATCAGGAACTTGCCTAGACTCGTCCACCCAGGTTGTCCGCGTTGCATCCTTCAGGGCGGCGCATAACACAGGCACTGTGTTGCATAAGGTTCCAGGTAGAGAGCTGTCTAACACCCTCCTAAACAAAACCCGGTCGGTCACACGACAGCGGCGCCGTAGGCATCGTTGGGACACTGGAGCAAAACCAAGACGGAGGGGATAGTGATCACTGCCCCAACAGTCCGGTTCACGGTCCCATGAGCCCAAAGTTACGCCCGGGCACCAGGAAGGGTCCGGGGCATAAGGGGCCGCGCGAGGATGATCCCAGCGACGTCTGGATATTTGCGGAGCATTGAGTAGCACAAACTGCTGACTCGTAATTATGTCTAACACTGACACACCACGCGCGCAAGGCGGAGGGTAAGCCCATGCCTCAAGAGGCGCATTAAATTCCCCACCTACTAGCACTGGGCATCCTAGGTACGTGCGGGGAAGGGGAGCAAGCCAGCCCATTTGCAGTCTGGGTACACTGCCACTAGACGGGCGCACATAGCACGACACCAGGATCACGTCGGTGCGGGATAGGCGAACCAACACAGCAACCACTTCCTGCCCTGTACTGCACAAAGACACCAACGGCACTTGCGTCTGGGGTAACAGGTGGCTACGTACACTGGACTTTACCAGGTGGACCAGATGAACTGCTGCAACGGTGGTACGGAATAGTAGATGAAGAGTACGCAGTGAATCCCTTAATGTGTGGAATTGAGTTGGTCTCCTGCAAAAGCAGAGCCCATGCTTGAAGTGTGCCCATGCGCTGAAGTGACTGAAACTCCCCTACCTTGGTCACAATGCCTCTGCAGTTCAACTGAAGTACACACTTGTGTCGTAGAGGGCTTGGGGAAGCTTTGGCACCTTGAGGAGCCACTGAAGGCATCGTGGACGCAGGTGCGCCACGAGAACCGTCGCCAGGTGTTGCAGGTGTTCCGCAACAAAAGTTAGAAGTTCTGTGGCCATAAGGTAAGAAAAATCGGGATAATTGCCGAAGTGGCGCTTAAGTAACAGGTGGAAGAGCAGGTGCATCCTGGTGTTGTGCCCGTTGCGCAAAGGTCGCGTGACATTGCACTGATGTGGCAGGTGTTGAAACAGGTGTTTCCTGGTGCTTCGCCCGTTGCGCTAAGGTTGAACGCCGTTGCGGGATATGCTTTATTTATGCTTCTAACTCCGCCAAACGGTGGTCCAAGGCAGCAACGCCATCATCGCAATCCGTTGTTGAAGGCGGTGGTTCCTTTCGGGTATTGCCTGGTGGTGGACGTCGCGCTTCACCGCAGTAGCGTAGGCGTGATCGCCGAGTGGTTGACTCCCATTTGGCTCCGTTGATTCTAACATTTGTGCTCTTCCGCTAACTCTTCATTCCTGTTCGACAGTGCTAACGTAGTGCCAGTGTTGTACGGTAGCTTTGTTTTGGCGCGTTTGTCGCCGGTTTTCTTCCCGCAGTTTGTATATTGCGCGGCACTTCGTTGGGCGCTTCGCAGACATTATGTCGTGATCTTTGCTGTGACACAATGAGCAGCAACATTGTGGCGCTGTCGGGGCCTCCATATCTACGTCCTTTGGATGAGTCGGACAACAGGCCTTCATATGTCCAGGACGTAAACACTGGTAGCAGAATATCGCGTACGGCCGCTACGGGCTATACCGAAGGATGCACAGAAAGTATCAGAGGCAGGAAGGTGGTTCCGACGGTCTACTTAAGGTGACGAGGCATGTACGGCTGTGTCCAAGGTATCGTGCCGACACCACCTTATGAGTGGGACAGGTGAGGTCCGCACTTATAGTCGCTTGATCCTGCCCGACATTTACTCCGCTCACCACGTACCTTTTGAAGTCTGTTCCGGAGGTGAGCTAGGCTTGGACCGGGAGGGTGAATGTTGTGACAGGTATTGATTTAAGGTTCTGCTATTTGGCGGTGGCTTCCAGGGTAGGCACCCACAGAGGTCGTGTTGGTGGGGCAGTGGTAAGTGTAGCCACTAAACCTTGTGGTGCCGAGACAAGCGTCAAGAGTTCGTTGCATGACTTTATTGGGCAGTTTAGACATATCGTAGGCGCAGCGAGGCTAGGCAACCTCCTTGTACGACCCTGCAATCTTGGGAGGTCAGGTCGGTTGCTGGTACCGACGGGCGTTGCATCGCCCTCTTAGGAGGCAGCGTAGTTGCAGGAAACGTTGGGGTACCACGGAGCTGGCTGGAATTCAATGAGACACAATCCACTGCTGTCGCGGATACCGGGGCAATGTCCAGTGTCGATGAGGAATGGTCAATGGGCGAGCCATGTTCCGCCGGTGGAGGAGTCAATAAAGGCGGCGCAATCCCCCGTGTGCCCGCCGGCGTGCCAGAGCAGCCAGCTCGAGGAGAACTATTAGCACGTGTAGCAGCAGCAGACATCTGCCGGCGTTTGCTGGTCTTGAGGCGGCGAGTTAGGCCTAGCCGCCGAACGAGCGGCAAGGCATTCGTTCCAGAAGGCGGTGGGTGCCGAAGCGCCCTCCGAAATACCGGCTTCGATGCCAGGAGCACTCAGAACGTTGATCGTGTCCATTCTCATGCACAAGGAGTCGTATGGGCGCAGCAAAGTCGATGCCAATGGGAGCAGCACAGAGACACGTCTACACGCTCACAGCGCCCCTGTCGTCCATCAATTAAATATGCTAAGCGACGTCAAACTAACTGTACATCAAGATCCGGGTAGCGGTTGATGAATATCAAGCTCGTAGCGTGACGTTAGATCTAAGTCAGTCCGTGACGTACCCGCGTTCGCATCGCCATTCGCCATCTCTTGTATGATCGCAGGCTTCAGGTGATGACGCACGGTGTCCATATTTTTGCACGTAGGCACAGAGGACATTTATGAAACGTAGTTTCGTACTCGTTAGTTTTTTTGTATTCTGTAATTAGCGCCTTCAAATTACCAATGTAGGTCGGGTACTGTATATGCTAGACTATACTAGACTTGTTGCTACAATTGGCTATATAGCAGCTATTCCATGATCACCCTTGAAGCAAACTAGGCAGAAGTCTGTGGCATTTTGTTAATGTTGATTAAAACAAGCATATATCAAGCAGCGTATTTTACTGTCATAAGTTGTTACGCCAAACCAAATAAAAACCTATGGACAAAGTTATTATCATCGTAATGTACATTATGATAGACTGTTTTTTGTTTTGTTTTGTTGAGCGTACAAGCATTCACTTTACTTTTTTGGTACTGTCTATTATCCCAGCAACCGTGCGAATTACCGTCAGAAATATCTCACGGCAGTCGCCTCTTATTGGCTAAGCACGCTACGTGGAATTTCTATAGGATGAATATTCCCTAGAAAGCCGCTTTTCCGACTGATTTCGTAGTGCTGTGGTATATCACTTGGTTTTAAACGATATGGCTCAGGTTCGAGTCCGACATTGCGGTGTCTTTTTTTTTTTTATTTGGCTTTCAGAATTTTTCGGTCATAGTGATTTTGTTCATACTTTTTAAATCTGGTTTCTACTATATCAAGAGATTGGCGCACAGGACTTCTAGAATGGGTTGAATGACGTTTAATGTAGGTTGTGTTCTGTGCCGTTGGGCTGTGTTAGATTGCGTTTCTTGCAGTTGGGCTGGATTCGGGTAGGTTATGACGCGTTCGGTTAGGTCACGCTTGGTTCCGTGAGGTTATGTTATGTTAGCTTACGTTGGGACGTAATATTATTCAGTAAATTTTGGCCAGTGAGCTTATATGGAAACTGCCGTGAGAATTTCCCGGAGGTAATTCTCACGGCTGCCGTGAGATTAGACGCAGCCTTACTTTTTATACACAGAACGGGCGCATAAAAAATAATTTCCCACAGACACAGACACGCGCACAAAAACACCGTGCGTCAAGTTCCTCACGCAGGCAAATACAGAAGCCGACCTTTTTTCGGAATCCAAAAATTTGGGCTTGCTGGATAATCCGGACTGTCCCGAGAAACAGGAAGTTTCTCGGGAACACAGAAAGACACACATACCTTTTAACCATGAAACTACATACCAGACCTGCACATCCTCGCTATCAGAAAATGGCACACGCAACAAATACTGACAGGTAACATATCGAATCACAAGAACAAGTCTAAAGTTAAGGTGTGTATACAAATTATGACTGATGTGGTCAGTGCGATGAATTTGTAATGTTCCAGCCTATTATTCGCGAAAATGGATATTGGGGCATATGTCATTATACGAGCATGCACGAGGTATGCACCACGGCCCATTTGGTTTGATGGTGTAAAGATGAGTTAGGATTTAAGTTCCATCGCCATTTTAGGAGAACTACTTTCTGAGGAGCGGTAAGTAGGATACGGAGGCATTCATATTTAGTATTATCTAATACCTATGCTGACAAGTTATTAAAGCGTCACTGGTGAACTGCTTCCTCTAGCCGTTTGGTAAACCACCATTTCCTAAGATATCTAAGCACGTTTACGTAAAAATATTACACTACCTAGTGAAGCTGGCTGGTATCAGGGTAATATGAACTTGATACAGAAGGCAACGACAAAGACAATATACTATACATGTTTACATCGATACCACCGGCATCGAAGCGCTGCAAGGCTGCACATTGGCTACGGAAGGCTAGCGCTACAAATGCGTCATACGAAGTTAAAAACGGCGAACGTAAAAATAGCTATCTTTCCAGAACCATGGGGTCCTCTTTAAAGCAGTGAAGGTCGTAAATGTGGTGACTAGCCCTCCCGAGATTCCTAGCAACTACCGTGCGATTCTCCGACTTTTTTTCCGTTTGCGGATAAATCGAATAGTCCTGGAACCGTCTGTGGCTCAGAAGAAGCTTACAGATGCCCTTCGAAAAAGGGAGCTGTGCTCCCCCATTTCTACATTAGGGGGAGTCGCCACTTCCCCTCTTTACCTGTTCCGGCGCCCCTGCCGACGGAATGGGAAACGCGTTTAGATGCCTGAGCGGCCGGTGTGCCCGCCTACTCCGGCGTCTTAGACCCCGTCGAGCCGGCTGCCAGCACGGAGGGCTGCGGCGAAGCCCCATTTGAAGCAACATGTGCCGTTTCGAATATCAACCGCGGAGTCCTGGCCTCTCTACTGGCGCCGTTTAGGCTGGCGCCTTTACTTCACCTCTTCTGGCGAGCACCGCCATCTCATAGCTTCTGTCGCGCAGCGCGAACCTAGCGTGAAATAAACACTCTCGAGTGTTCACGGCAGCCCAGCCGTGTCAGTAGTCGTCGTTGCCCGTGCAGACCGAAGCACGCTATTTACGGATTATCAACGGCGAGTCGAGGCGAATGGGTGGACCGGTAAGATAACCACTCGCAGGAAGTTCATTTTACGGGCGACTGTGTTCGGAAGCGGGCGCACATAACCGATAGCCATATTTTAAATAACGTGTTACTTCTCCTCCTACTCCTCCTACACCGCGCACCGGGAACAGGAGATTGGAATCTCAGACGGCTCGCTTAGCCACCTGAAGTGCACCTTGTTCCTTTTGCCGATTCTAATAAAGAGACTTTAGCCGTTTCCTGTCAGGTATATTGCTTGCAGAAGCTCTGGTTCTCACCCTCGTAGGGTATTGACTTCGCTAGTTGCGCACCAATGCTACAGTGCCTAGAATAGCTGCGTACGTTTTTTAAAAGAGAAACAAAGCATGATAGCTGCGCACCAGCAAAGGGAGGATCCTGCCTCGCAGTGTTGGAAAGCTTTGATTTACGTTTATTTCTCGTGCTCGACCACCCAGGAACTGTGATTTTAGGAGAACATGTATAGATGCTTCACCAGTGAGCTCTCGCCTTTCACCCCTTTTGTGACGTCACAACCCGTGGTACCCACAAAAGCACGGGGTACGTGTCGTCCCGTGCTTTCACGTTTGTAGCATTTTCGTCTTAAACAACTGCTAGTTGGGAGAATGGTTCATTTATACACTCGGCGCCGTAATTCTTCAATACAGGCCAACTTGTTTGCACCAATTAGTGTCCCTGTCACAGAGCCCCCGTTCAGTTTGCTTTTCCTATTCTTGTAGCATCCCTCTTCGGTCGCCTAGCCCTATTTTTTCGAAGAAACACATCCCCAGTGTGTCTTTTCGCGCTGACCGACCGGAGGACGCGGCTGTCGAGGGAGACTATCTTCCTAGCTTGGGTTTCAGCGCTGCCGCGGAGCTCCATACCCTCCGTGGCGTGCGCGCAGGTCGCTTTCGGGCTCCGGGTCCTCAGTGTACTTCAGACGACCTCTCTGTCTTTTTCACTGTTTACTTTAGTATGTTTCGCCTGAAATACTTTCTTTACACCCATAATTCTCCAGGCGCGCGTTTTCGGGTTCAAACCTTGTGTCTGTGTTTGATTGGTCCTTTTCACTTTGGCGGGAACATGGCTGATTGGTGTTTACAAGCGTCTCCCCGATTGGCTGCAGAAAGTGCCTCACTCCCAGCGGTCCGCGTGCTCCAGAATACACTTTCCCCCAATACGTTCCACACCGGACCGCTTCACGCGGATAGAACGCGGCTCCGCATACTATAGAGGGTGGCGGGCGGCCTGCACCCGGACTCACTTCAGAAACTCTGCCGCCCGTCGTCGGGCCCTTTCGGCGGGAGACCGCGATCCAGTCAGTCATGTCCCGTTAAGTACCCTTGATCTGATGACTGTTTTTTCTCATTTGGTGTAATAAGTGTACTCCTTCAAATTTGTATGTGTTCAAGATCAGTAAATGTGATAAGTAAAGTGTTAACCTTAAAACTTCTTCAACGCCTCGACTGCTTCACTGCAATCAGCATGCTACCGTAGCGGCAGGTGTTGACCAAATTTCGCCGTTACAAAAGTGGTGAAGGTGCTGGGTAGCGAAGACGCCCTCTACCATCATGGGCTCCTCCCACTCAACGCTGATCTTCCTACTTCTCGTCATCAAGCTATTAATCCAGCGCACCGAACAAGACTAATGTGAGTTCGCTTCATTCATCCGGTCACCGTCATGGGCGTTCAAGGCAAGCAGGGACATAGTCAAGAGCAGTCATGGGCACTGTAAGGTCCACTTATGAGATCAGCGGCCAGGCACCCGGGCTGCGTGTGAGAACCGGCCACTCTGTCTGGGGGTTCAACACTGTGGACTCTACGCCGCAGCCGTCGCCAATTCATCACGGCGCGCACGGGAGACGGATTGTCTGGCCCACCGAAAACCACGGGGATAATCCCCCATTGAGAACGCAGATAGCGCCGCCAGGTTCCGAGAAGCACCGGCGAGGTGTAATTGCCGAAGTCGGGGCGTGCGCCGCGCGCAGCCTCCATTGTTAACGCGCTCCTTCGGCATAGTGCACTGTCGCCGCCTTTCGCTCTCACCCCGCGGGGTCGCGCGCACTTGCTCGTCCGCGAGCGTACCGTTGACCCAAAGATGGCGGCGACTCATTGAATATTCCGTAGCGCGCTGAGTGACAGCTGTCTACGTACATTTGGGCACTCCCTTACGCGTGTACGAACGCTACAGGGGCGCTCCCGAGAGAGTGTGATCTCGAGGTGTTATAAGGCTGAACATGGCCGTTAGAAATCGTTCTTGTCTGAGCGCTGAGCTGGGCAGTTCCCGGCGAGACAAGGAGTCTCAACCGTTAGAGCTAGGTTGGGATTTGTGAGCCCCCTGGGCTAGAGGTTAAAGGGACACTGAAGTGAATTTGTCAAGCTCCCGTTTTTGCTTGCACTGCGTAGACTGGCTCAAATTAGCACACTTTTCATCGTTTATCCGGTTGACAAATCGGTAATTATTTTACAAAGCGCGAAAGAAGAAAAACTACCATGCGCGGTTTGCGGCGGCCGCACCAACTAAGGCTGTGACGTTGGGAGGAGGGGCGCCGTGATTGGACGATGCCCAAGGTTAGCAATCAAACAAGTTTCGGTTTCGGTTTCGGTTCTGTAAAACATAACCAATGGCGTTGTTGGATGGGCATTCTCAATATCTCAGTAATCATCGTACCGTGCTTCTGCCATGTTGTCAGCTGTAAAAATGCATAAAGATAAGCCTCCTAGGACGGCTTGGAATCGTAGCATTCACTAGCCGAATCCTACGCAGTGCATGAACGCCCTCCGCGTACCCGCAGACGCCCAAATGTCATGCGCTTTTCCCCCATATTTGGAGCTTGCCTCCCTCATGCCTGTATCGTAAAAAGCGTGTTCGCACCAGGCCAAGGGTCTGTTCATTCTGGCGTGTGCCCACTGCCTGCAAGCAGTCGGTGCTTATGGCAACAGCACGCCAACGAGAACTCGCTAGCGCGCCAGTGCCAGCCTGCGCGCGTTTTGTGAACTAGTTCGTGTAGCCATGAACGTTGCGGCCCAAAAAAAGGTGAACTCAATATAGAAAACATCGGCGGAAAACAAAAAAGTTAAGTTACAAAAAAAAAGCACGCACCCTAAGGGGATTCGAACTCGTGACTTGCAGAACATTTGCGGTGACATACCTGGCACCCCAGACCACTGAGCCACGCAGCGGGATCCGAAGACCCTTCTAATATAGGGTATATATTGTACAACCGGTTTACACTTTTATTTAGTTTTGGCATTTCAAGCAGCTTAGGTGACTATTTCTTGTACTGCGCTCGTGCAGTAAGCGTCGCCCGAGTTTCCACAGTAGCTTACGTCTAGCAATTGCATTTCGTAGACGGAAAAGCGTTCGCAGATGCGTAGTCGTGCTCCTGACCGCTGTGCTTGTTCGCCCAGCGCAAAAAAGTGCTTCCCGCGCCCTAGTTTTACGCTGTACGGAAAAAATATCAGTTGATTTTATTTCCTTAGTACCTATATTGACTTCGCTGACTCTTCTCCTGCCTTCAAGAGGCCTTATATTTTCCTACTGGCGTACCAGTCAGCGAAGCGTCGCATGTGCGCTTGTGCAGCGCTTGTGTGAAGCGGCCTTGACTTGGCGCTAGATACAGTGTACAAACAAACCAAGTAAAGAAAGGCACATTCTTCCATTCACAAACGTGTCCTGGCTTCGTTTCAACTAAGCGAACGAATTGCGACCAAGCAATTTTTTTTAACCTCCTTGATTGCGACGACCCGCCGGCGGCCGGCGGACGAAACGCTGGGCCGACTGACTCTGTCTGAAAGCCGGGGAGCCGTGCAGTAGCGCGCAGCCAATTGCCAGCTCATCCCCTCCTGACGTCACACGAAAACGCCACAGAAAATGGGCGAGCGTAAAGAGAGGAGGACAGCATTTTCGAATTAGTTTTTCTACTAAATAAAATCGCGTAAACGCGCCTACAGTGGTCGAAACATGGCCTGGGGACTTCGGACTACAATTTGCGCTAGTAATCCCGCAATGTTTACAAATCACTTCAGTGTCCCTTTAAGATCGCGTCGGAAGTTTAGGGTACAGCGCCGTACCGGGCAACTAGACGGATCTTGCGGCGAGACAGAGTCTCGGCTATCGTTTCTCGAGCGGTTTGTGTGCGCTCCGAGGATAGGAGAGTTAGACGAAGTTGAGAAGCTCGAGTTATTTGTACGCACTTGGAGCTAGCATCTAGCTGAAGTTGGAAGTTTTCCTTTTACTACTCATACCCCGTTTTCCTACTGTAAATAGCTGTATATAAACTCTTCGTTTCACTTAATCAACCTCAACGCCTCGAGTTCGTCAATTCGACCACCACCTCCAAGAACTTCAACACCATCGCCCTGCCAGCCTCCTGCCAAATCAACCGGAGCCCGGGCGATTGGGTTCCTGATCGACACCGGATTTCTAGGAAACAAACCACAATCATCTTTACTGGCGCAGTCGACAGGATTTGGCAGAAGAAATCATCAGGCCACAACCAGGGGCAGCAAGTGGACGCAAGCCCGCCTTCATCGGCACAGCCGTGCTCCGCGCGGAGTGGAGCGGCAGAGCCGAGCCAGCGCATGGGGCTAACGACGTGGCAGCCGACCACCGAAGGTGCGGGTGAGCGGGATTTCTTGCGCTTCGTTATGGCAGTGCAGGCTAAGTCCGGGGTTGCATGGTAGTCACGCGGAGCATGCTGGCGAACACGGCGGAAGGAGACGGAAATGGTCAGACACATGAGGCGTCACCTCAAGGAGGAACGGCGGCAGGACGGGTGGTCTAGGCGGAGTCTGAAACGATAATTCTTAGCCGAATGGAGTTGGAGTTTCAGGAGCGAGAGAGAAAAGCAGCGCGCGAAGCGGAGGAGCGAGAGAGAAAAGAAGCGCGCGAAGGGGCGGAGCGCCAGGAGGAAAGAGCGCGAGAGGCGGCGGAGCGAGAGAGAAAAGAAGCGCGCGAAACGGAGGAGCGGGAGAGAAGAGAGGCGCGAGAATCAAAGGAGCGTATACAAAAACTTCGGCTCGAATCTGAAGAGCGGTTGCGAAGGTATGAGTTGGAGCTGGAGCAGAGAAGGCAGACGCCCTTGCGCTCGGACACCCGTGAGCAAAAACAATGGGGCACAGACCCAGCTAGTTGTATAGCGACAGCGAAGTTGATTGGTTCCGGCCAGTGTTTGGAAGTTGAACATTGCGATGACGAAGTAAACAGCCGTGACTCCCGACACGAGGCTATCATTTCCACCGGTGTCGAATGCGTGGAGATGGACATTGGGATGAGGAGTGACGAGGTCAGCGCGTCCGGTGATACCGTAGAGCTGTGTAATGAGGCGATGCTCGAACATGACGAGCAGCCTCGCAGGCAAAGTTTGGGGATGGAGCTGCAGCGCATAAGGCAGAACCCTTCGAGCAGGCCCAGTTATGCACTGACAGCAGAGTTTAATGGGGGCAGCCTGTTTTTCAATTTGAAGCCGCGCGAGAACGAGATAAGCGGCCGTGGCTGCGCACAGGAAGCGAGCGGCTCAGCCGGGAACACCTGCACGGAAAGGGAAGCGAGCATGAGGAGTGATCAAGCGAGCGTGTCCGGTATAGAGGCAGAGTCAAGGGGTAGCCTTGTTGTTGCGAGTGTAGGGCCTCAAGTTACGTTTACACCAGACACTGAGCTAATGCATGCTGAACTTGCTGGCACGGGCAGTACCCAAACTCTAATCGCTGGACCGGAGGAGATTGGCGTCGCGCAGGACAGTCTTGGGGCTCGCCGCGCTCCCAATTCCGCTCGAAAGTTGCACGAGAAAGAGAACTCCGTGTCGGGCGCTCAGGAGCTCGCCCAGAAGAGAAAGTGATAGAAGACGAGAAAGCATGTGACGAGGGTAAGAACGATACGGGGAGGTCGTGTGGGTTAGCTAGTCTTGATGGTGAGAGTGTAACCGAGGAGGCTGATGGAGAACACCAAAACGCATGCGTGGAGACTGCGAAACCAAGAATGAGAGCTCCCGAGGAGGTTGCGAAGGAGAGGAAAAAACCATTTGAGGAGGTAGCTGCAGTTGAAACAGACGAACGAGGCGCAATCGGCGATCTGGCGAAACCGGTGTCTGAGATATAGCTTCGTAGCTTTATGAACGGTTGCGGCCATTACCGAGATGTAGTAGGGAGCCGCGCTAGAAGGGTTGACGCACTAAGTTTTGCGACCTGGAAGTGTGTCACAGGCCCTGGTTCTGAGTTGTGCCAGGATGAGTGCGCGCTGGGACAGCAGAAAAACTGTCTTTGTCAGGCCGCCGCTCAGAATTCACATAGCGTGCACGAGCGGTTTGTGGTAGTAACAGGTGCTTGTGAGGTTGTTGTTGTGGGGCGGTCTGTACGTAAGCGAAAGAATGACCCCGAGAGGTCGTCGCGTTCGCGGGCCGACATTCCGCTTCAGCATCAACCCTTCGCTCACGCTGCCCGCACGCAGCATTGCCGTACGTTGGGGCATTGGAGAGGCATGGCCGCGTGGCCTATGGGACAGAAAGCGGAGTCGCATTTTGTGATACCACTCCGTCTTCCCCGAAGTTGTGTTCGCCTCATGGGGCTAAATTGTCGAGACTTGCGTCGACATTGCAACGCTCCATGGTAGGAGCCATTTGCAGAGGGGATGGAAATACTCGAATGCACTACCCTGCTTTCAGAGTGTTGCTTGGGGAGGCCATTATTGAATTGCCTCCCAGCCTTAATACCGCCACGACGGACGTGAACGTTCCCGTTTACCCGTCCTTTTTCGTCGGTGGTGTGTGTGTGTGTGTGTGTGTGTGCCGTGGTTGTGCGCGACGAGATGCCTTCGGTGCTCGATCCGTGCACCGAATTGATCGATCTGCGCAACGAACCGAACTTCCTGTGCACCGCAAGTGAGTGAAAGCACAGCCGAACATTCAGGGACAGACAACCGATTTTTGTCGCGTATATGTTCTCTAGCTCACACGAAAGCCAGCGTTTTATATAGCCCGATAACCGCAAGCAATTTCTAAACAAACTGGCGGAAATCATTTTAATTTGGCAGCAAACTTCCTGAAATCGGAAGGGTGGCGGTTCGTAGTGTCGAAACTTGACACTACAATATGTGTCCCTGTCACGTGACCTGCAAACCTAGCAGCTACTGCAACTGCTGAAACGTTTATTCACGTATTGAAAACCTTTTAACACAAGTATTTGTACAAGGTTAAATTGCATACGTATTTCTAAACATTATTCTGAAATTTTTAAAGACACGCCGCCTGCCGTCGCTGGGTGCTTCTCAGCATGCCTCTCAGTGTGGCTAACTGAGCCCCCATGCCCGGAATCAACGGCAGCGTTCAGTAAACAGACCCGGCGAAGGAGCTTTGACGATTCTGGCTGAGTCAGGGGCGTTTGTTCTGCCAAAATATTTGATTTCAGTTTCCAAATACGCCAACGGCAGCTTAAAAAAAAAAAAAAAACGTCGCGCCCGGGGAAAAATCGAACTTCCCGCCTCCACAACGTGAAGCCAGATTCTACCTATCGTCTATCCCAACAGATGGCGCATTAGTGCAAAATAGACCGTTGCATTAAAAAAACACATAAAGGAACAGGAAAGCCTGCGGTTCAAACTTTTGTAGCTGGGAACAAGTTTTTAAATATCGTTTTTTATTTCGCATACAGACAAAAGTATGTTGCCGAGCTACTCTATGTCATGGTTGCCAGCATTAGTTTTGGGAGGGACACATACGACTCGTAGATCAAAAAATTCGATTTAAGAAGTTCTAGGGCGTTATCAGCAAAACCATTTCTCGTCAAGGTGCTTTAAGTGATGCCCTTTCATTTGGGATAGAGAATATATACTCGACAAAAATCGGTTGTCTGTCCCTTTGAAGGAACGTTATCAGGCTACGCCATCAAGGAGGACATCTGCGCGCGTGCGCATAGTGGCAATGCAAGCTTTCTTAACGTTTTATTTTTGTTGACAGCAAAATTGCCCGTGTGGTTTGCCCGTCCTTATTCCTTTTGTTCTTGTTGTCGAGTGCCGGAATGTTTGTGCATGTTTGCAGTTATAGCGCGCATCAGGGTTTTAGGTCGAGTTGTCTGGTTGTTCGTGGCGTTTACGCGCTCCGGAGACACGACCCAATTTCCTTTTACTCGCACTTTGTGTTTTTAGCATTTTTTGTGTGTTTCCGTTTCGCTAGAGTATTCCGTCCCTTTTGAACGGATAGTGAATAGGTTGTGTTTGTAGTTTAGGTGAGGGAGAGTTCGGATCAGCTGTAGAAATGGAAGGGGGCTCATTTGTGGTTATATGTAGCTCCTTCCACGTGTTTTTTTTTTTGTTTGTTTGTTCCGCGGTTATTGCTGAAGGAGAGATGAAACGAGTGGCCCTTTTAAATTCCCTTCTGATTGACTGAACCAAGAGGTCCAGTAACCCTCTCAAAAGGGGGAGTTGTAAGGTCCACTTATGAGATCAGCGGCCAGGCGCCCGGGCCGCGCGTGCGAACCCGCCACTCTGTCCGGGGGTTCAACACTGTGGACTCTACGCCGCAGCCGTCGCCCATTCGTCTCGGCGCGCACGGGAGACGCATGGTCTGGCCCATCGAATACCACGGGGATAATCCCCCATTGAGAACGCACTCGGCGCCGCCGGGTTCCGAGAGGCACCGGGGAGGTGTAATTGACGACGTCGGGGCGTGCGCCGCACCCAGCCTCCATTGTTAACGCGTTCCTTTGGCATAGTGCACTGTCGCCGCCTTTCGCTCTCACTCCGCGGGGTCGCACGCTTGCTCGTCCGCGAGCGTGCCGTTGACCCAGAGATGGCGGTGCCTCATTGAATATTCCGTAGCGCGCTGAGTGACAGCTGTCTACGTGAATTTGGGCACTCCCTTACGCGTGTACGAGCGCTACAGGGGCGTTCCCGAGAGAGTGTGATCTCGAGGTGTTATAAGGCCGAACTTGGCCGTTAGAAATCGTTCTTGTCTGAGCGCTGAGCTGGGCAGTTCCTGCCGGCGGGACAAGGAGTCTCGACCGTTAAAGCTAGGTTGGGATTTGTGAGCCTCCTAGGCTAGAGGTTAAGATCGCGTCGGAAGTTTAGGGTACAGCGCCGTACCGGGCAACTAGACGGATCTTGCGGCGAGACAGAGTCTCGGCTGTCGTTTCTCGAGCGGTTTGTGTACGCTCCGAGGATAGGAGAGTTAGACGAAGTTGAGAAGCTCGAGTTATTTGTACGCACTTGTAGCTAGCGTCTAGCTTAAGTTGGAAATTTTCCTTTTACTACTCATACCCCGTTTCCCTACTATAAATAGCTCTATATAAACTCTTCGTTTCACTTAATCAACCCCAACGCCTCGAGTTCGTCAATTCGACCGCCGCCTCCAAGAACTTCAACACCATCGCCCTGCCAGCCTCCTGCCAAATCAACCGGAGCCCGGGCGATTGGGTTCCTGATCGACACCGGACTTCGGGGAAACGAACCACAACCATCTTTACTGGCAAGTTACCGAAAAAAAGTAATAGTGATACAGTTACAGTTACCTAATCCAAAAAAGTAACTCTGTTACAGTTAGTTACGAATTTTCCAAAAGCAACTAGTTACAGTTACAGTTACTGCAAAAAGTAACGTCGTTACTTTTCCTTTACTGTATAAAACTAAGTAATAGCTAAAAAGATTTGGCTCATTTAATAGAAACGTACGAGGGCATGCAGGTAGTAAAAATTACACGTAGTAAAGCCTACATGAGGGGAATCTAAAATGATGCACACTCATGCCCAAACCAACAATCGTTGTGTACGCCTCATTTTTTTATTACGAAAGTTTTGTATCTGTCATAAGGAACTTTATTTTTTGTTGCTGCAGTTTCGCCGTAAGAAATTTTTTTGCAAAGATCATTGTAGCATAGAATTAGTTGTTTTACAAAGTTGGAATCAGAGAGGCCGAACTTATACTATACCGAGCTGGAGGACAACAAAGCCGACACAATCTTTCATTGTCAACTTAATTTATTTTCGCCTACAGTGCCGTCGCTTGACCGCCCCGCGTAGTGAGAGAGAATAGGAAAAAGCGGGCGTAGGTGGCGGATCCACGGAAGGCCCTTGGAGGAAAGGGGAAGCCGACGTGGGAGTACATCGGTGCTCCACGTGTTTTTGAAAGATACTCAAAAAAAGCGCTTCGTTAACTTTTTACTTCGTACTTGTGGTCGAAGACGGAGACCAATTTGAGCCGTTGGTGAAGCGACGTTTGTCCGAAGGCCCTCGGAGTCGTTCTCCCGCCCAACCCCCAGCCACCCCCATCCCCGGAATGAGAAAAGGTATTTCCAAAGGGAATAGAAACTGAAAATAACGCTTCACTGCTTTCCTCTCCCTCTCCTCCCCCCTGTCCTCACAAAGGCAGATTTAGCCGTCTCAACCGGAAAACCCTGCTCTCACAATCCAGCCTACGCCAGCATTCACGTCACCGATCCCAGCCACCCCTCCCTTCGTTTGCTTTGAGGCGTAGGCCGAACGAAGCTCACCCAAGTATTCCTTGCACCCAACATTCAGAAGCAGATGTAACTACTGTTTTCGTTTCGGCCACAGTTCTCGAAACGAAGTGGCGATGCTTTCCAAGAACATTTCTTCGTGAAGTGGCAGTGTGGTCAGACGTCTGCCGGCCAAGATGCTGGATTGTGTGAGGGCACTCGGGGGTCGTTGGGGTCATCGTGTGTGCGGAGGGGCATGAAATTTATTGCTTCCTCGACCTCGTTCGAGCACTGTTGACAGCTCAATGAAGCCTATAGACCAGGGGTCCCAAACGCGTGGTCCCAAATACGGCCAGGGGTCTCTAAGTGCATAATGGTTGCAAGCAACTGCGACTTGTGAATCGAACACTGTACAGTGCGCAGAGGGCTGGACGAGCGCGAGGCCGCCGAGAAACTCCCCGCGGCGTTTTATGACCCTGCAATTGTGGCTGCACGTCGCTAATGATAAAGTGACGCCCTGACCGGAGTTTTCCAGGCTTCCGCGAAAGTCGAAAGGTTTCAGTGCGTTGTGCGGCGTTTGTGGGTGTTTCTTTCCCTGTTCGCCTTTCTGTCAAACACTTTTACTGCACTCCAGGTGTGGCAAAAATGGTGCACCCACGCGTCGGTCTATAGATTCTAGCGCGTCAACATGCATCCATGTGCGCTTAGGCGCGTGTCGTACCGTGATTTATGGCCTGGGTGAGAGCGATGTCGCGCTGCTGAAGAAAGTACTGCAGCTTAGACTTAGAAACTTCAAGCCATTAGTAGACCGCGTGGGACACCACGCACACGTGCACGCCTAAACATTTCTAGTCCAGGTGATTTTCACCCATGCGAAGGGAGTGAGCTGGCATAGATGAAGTAGGCGAAGGTTCTGCGGAAGAAAGGCCGAAAAAGTGAAATGCGCAAACTACATCGGGCGTTAATGAGTTTGGCTGTTGGATAATTCTTTTATGGAAATAAAGTAACTGTAACGGTATTTCTCGTTACAGTTGCTCCACAAAAAAGTCAGTGTTATAGTTACAAGTTCCTTTAACTTAAAAGTAACTAGTTACAGTTACACGTTACCGAAAAAAATTCCCCCGCACCTCCCCGAGGGGGATTGTGAGGATGCAGAAATGCATTGGGTGCACCGATGAGTGTGATGCGATTAATGGCGAAGAGAGAGGCGAGAGTGTGAGCGTAATCATTTATTTTTTTTCTTTTCCCACACCCGTCCTTTCCGCTTCGTTATAGAGAAGCGTCTTCGAGACCGCGTTGAGGGCAACCGCCAAATGCAGAGCATCGTTCACGTCAAAGTCGTCGGGAATCGTTTCGAACTCACCGTCAGCATCATCGACGTCGTCTTCCTGCGGTTCCTCTCGTTCGCCGCCGTCATCGAAGTGATTGAGCCGACTCCAATCGACCCGAACGTTGATGGCGCGATACAGCGGGGTGTGTTCCAGGTGCTTGAGCCAAGCCAGGATGTTGCCGCGCTTCACCAAACCGCGCTTGTACGTTGCCGGACTCATCAGCCTCCGCTGATGTGAACGTCGAACGCAACGTCCTCGGGTACCATGCGAGGAAGGCACCGCACAACCTTCGATACGTCGATGGGCACGTTCACCGCCTGTCCCTTGATTCCAAACTGCCCGTTGCCTCGAGTCAGCCGCCTGATGCTCATGAAGGGGAGTCGAGGCGCGATGAGCCGCTCTTCGACCGGGTTCTGATCGGGAAGATGCGCCGGCCGAGAAGGATAACGGTAGCCGAAACTCACGCAGCCCTCCTCTTCGCAGCTTTGTCTTCTCCTTCTTCTTCTTCAGCGGTTCCCCTACGGGAGATGACGATGGTGGTTGAACGCGAAGCTAATCTCGTGATGGATTGTTTGGTTGGCCAATCCCTAGGGGCATCATGCCACAATCATCATCAGACGCGCTGCGGGACGCCGGCCAAGGGACGCACGACAACCACCGACTATAATGCATTTCTGCATAAAAGTAAGTAGTTACCGGTAACGCGTTACTGGTAACTAGTTACTGCCCAAGACTGGTCAAGAGTGAGAATGACTTTCTCCTTAATTCACGGCCGCCACCGCTCTACCAGCCCGGGGCAAGCCGGGCCTGTCATGCTCGGCACCGGCTCCTACGAGGAAGAGCCCCCGGTCCAGACGCGGTCCGAACGCCGCCGCGACCACCTTCCTTCATAGCGGCCGCCAAATTTCTGCGCATGCAGTCAGGTGATAGATTTTTGCCTCTCGGCGCACCGCATGACTGTAGGCCTGTAGGCTTTCTTCTCCGCGTATCCGGGGCGCCCACTGGTTCGTTGTCTTTGGTTCATTTGCTTCATCACCACCAGCTAGCTATCTGTACGCAGCAGCTGCTGATGCTGGAGTAACAATTATGAAGGTGCACCAAGTTTATTGTGGGGTACGTGGGCTCTTCGCGTGGGAGTTGGACAGCTTTGAAGTCAGGATCTAAACCTCACAAGTGTTCGGCTCTCTCAGCGAAAGGGCCCCGAGGGAGAGGAAAACCCCTAGTGTCTATGGAAAGGCTGAGTTTTGAGTTGAGCAGGTCACGCTATATATGTGATCGCTGAGATGCGTTTCCTCAGCTCCTTGCCACCGAAGTTAGGTATTTTCTGGTAATAAATAAGGCAGTCACTTCGGGATTGGGGGTCTGAGGGAAATGAGGAGTTGAAAGGAGACCTATTTACGCTGCACAACGCTACTCGAAGTACAGACAACAAACATCAGCAGTGGTTCCCGGGATTCCGCGGACGGGGAGAGCTAGCTGGTGTGCAGTTCTGCGAATGCGTCGGGTTGGCGACAGTTTCTAACCGCTGCTGAGATGTAGCAGATACTCTTTCCTTCTATTATAAGCATGTACGGTAACTAAAATATAGTTTTCAAGGCCTCTTTGTGAATAATTGACCACGTTCTATCTTTATCATTTCCGCTCGTGTTCATGAGAAAGTATAAGTAAATGTTCGTTCAATTTATTGTTTATTTGTTCGTTCTGACGGTTGAGAACCGTATCAAATGTGCCTAAAGGATTCGCCATGCACCCACCTTTCTTGTATTATACGCGCGCCTGTCACGTTTTTCCATTTCGTAGGTTTTATGTTTACAAGTTGCCGTTTTCTCCGTTTAACAAGTTTTTAGCTGTTTCTTTGTGTTATCTTCCAAGTTGGAACGAATGTGCGGATCTACTTAAAATACGTTAGACGAGTAGGGCTGTTTAGAACGAGTTGGGTTGAATACAGAAGTGTTGTGTCGAGTGAAGTGCCCAATGATGATTGATGTACGTAGATTTTTATCTGTGCGTGAGATTCCACTTCGGTAAAGTGCGTTGTTTTATGCATTTGTATTTATGCCTTTCAGAGCCTTCGGCTAAGCCGTTTGTAATATTATCTGTAAGGGCCATATTTGCCTGAGTGGCGATTGCCCAGACTGTGCTTATGTTTTATTTGCAGAATATTTTGAGTTGAATAGGAGGTTAGTTTATCTTGTGTTTTCGCGATGTGTTGTTCAAGGACAGACTATTTCTTTCGAGTCTTACTGCCCAGTACTCTATATATGGTCTGACTGGCGGAGCTGCTTTTACAATTTCTTTATGGATGTGGCTTTTAAAATGCGCATGGTATTTCGATGTTAATCATGGGATGCTTGTTATTTTCGTTTTGTGTCATGTATATAGAAGGTTTTCTTCTTTGATGGACAACAGACTATGCGTGCGTGAAGTGCCACAGGACTCTATTAAGTGACTGCGTGTGCGTTGACTGATTCAGCGGGGATATTTGTCGATTCTTGTGTTAGAGTCTGTGTTTCATTTGCTCGAGTTCGCATTCTATATCAGTATCGCTGTCACTGTGGGAAAATTGTGTCCTATACTTACAAAAGTGGGGACACTCTTTTTCCGAAGGGGAAGGTGACACGGAGCCACCGTTCAGTTTGCTTTTCTTATTCTTGTAGCATCCCTCTTCGCTCGCCTAGCCCTGTTTTTTCTGAGAAACGCATGCCGAGTGTGTCTTTTCGCATTGACCGACTGGAGGACGCGGACCATCGTCCCAGCTTGGGTTTCAGCGCGGCCGCGGTGCTCCATACCACCGTGTCGTGCGCGCTGGTCGCTTTCGGGCTCCGGGCCCCCAGTGTTCTTCAGACGACCTCTGTCTTTTCCACTGTTTACTTTAGTGTGTTTTGTCTGAACTACTTTCTTTACACCCATAATCCTCCAAGCGCGCGCTTTCGGGTTCAAACCTTGTGTCTGTGTTTGATTGGTCCTTTTCACTTTGGCGGGAACATGGCGGATTGGTGTTTACAAGCCTATCCCCGATTGGCTGCAGAAAATGCCTTTCCCCGAGGTCCGCGTGCTCCAGGATACACTTTTTCCCCCAATACGTTCCCCACCGGACCGCTTGACACGGATATAACGCGGATCCGCCGGCTATTGAGGGGGGCGGGCGGCCTGCACCCGGACTCACTTCAGAAACTCTGCCGCACGTCGTCGGGCCCTTTCGCCGGGAGACCGATCCAGTCAGCTATGTCCCGTTAAGTACCCTTGATCTATTGACTTTTTTCTCATTTGATGTAATTAGTGTACTCCTTCAAATTTGTATGTGTTAAAGATCAGGAAATGTCATAAGTAAAGTAAACAAGTTAACCTTAAAACTTCTTAAACACCTCGACTGCTTCACTGCGGTCAGCATGCTACCGTAGCGGCATATATTCGGAGAAATTTCTCCGTTACGTCTCTATAAATCACTGGCCTCGATTATGTTGCGTAGGGCTCTCCTTGCCAAGCTAGTAACAACCCACCAACAACCAGGACATTTTACCACCCCTGGACCCGCTGCAACCAGAGCACGTTAGACATTTCATCCATTACCGGCATTTTTATAACTGAAACTTTGTGTGTGTTTAGGGTATACTCCATTATCGTATTTCTGTTTTCACTGTAAAGTCATCCTCATTAACTCGCCCCGTTACGATAAATATTTGTCGCCGTATTGTCCGGACTTCTCAGTATTCGAATACAGGGAATCCGTGAACAGATTCATTATAATATCCCAGGCGGCACAGAAAGTGTGTCCCAAGACCGGCCCGTCTATGGCCGATTTCTGGCATGTCCGGCAAGCATCCAGGTTCTGGCAGCCACTGATCATGCGTTGAACGGCCAACATTCGGCAACCAGCGCTTCGGTATTTTTCCGTCCGCCCGTGTCCGGACGCACAACGGCAGCTAACCGGCTGCCAGATATTCAGTTCTCTTACGGCTGCCTATGTTGAGAAAGAGAACGGCCGAAGTACGGCCTTAGGGCATCCGTTTTTTCTTCGGGAAGCGGTAATCGGCCGAAGCACGGCAAGCGACCAGCCACAGAATATGCTTATTCTTGCGGCAGTTGGTGTTCGAAAGGAGACCGGCCGGAGCGCGGCTGCCGTGCATTCGTTGTTTCAACGGTGAACCGCGCGTACGGCGGTAGAATATTCGTTTTCTTCGGCAACCAGTGTTATGAAGGATACCGGCCGACGTACGGCCCCAGAATATACGTTTTTTATTCGGTTAGCTGTCCTCGGCCGAATTACGGCAAGCGAATGGCCACAGAATATTTGGCAACCGGTGTTCAAAAGGAGACCGGCCTACGTAAGGTATCTGGTTATACGTCATTTTTTTTGGCAAACGGCATACAGCCGAACAAGGGCACGCGCCTGGGCGCCGAGAATTCATGCACAGACGTGTTTGGAAGGAGACCGACCGGTTTTTTCCTAGGGGGAGAAAAAGCCGTTAGGGAGCCGAACGACGGGGACGCGTTTCTCATCCGCTCCGTGTTTCTACGTTTTAAATGAACGAACATTGTTTGTCAAACAGTAATGAGTGTTCTCGGTGAACGGGCAAGGTGCAAGGACTCACTGGACATTAGCAGGGAACCTTTTAGGCCATCGAAATGTCATTTATTGCCACAAGAAGACTGTGCCACACCGACGGGTGAGCTAAGCCTCGCCAGTCATCGCCGCTACCACGCCTCTGTCGTCGGCTTCGTCGACGCATCAGCTCGAGGCTATTCGCCCCCTCAAGAAATGGAGAGCATTGGAGACATCGACCTGGCAGAGATGTCCGATCCGAGATGGAGATGGTTCACCAGAATAACTGGCCTTCAAGGGCGTCGAGCAAGCGGCCACCACGCAGGAGCTAAACCGCCACCATGTCAAGGACTCCCCACCAAAGAAAGGCAAGTGCGAGCAAAAGTGTAAGTTATTCTGCTTACAATTAAACTGCGACAAGCAATGTTGCACTATGTTGTTGGTGATAAACGTAGAAGAGACTCGCTCGTGCATTGGTAGGATCAACTTCATGCCCTGCACTATGTTACTTCATGGGATTTTACGACTGCCTATTTAGAAAAAAAATTATTTTAAATTTGCGATAACAACAGAGCCTTGTCACTGACGAAGCCTAGCTGTTAATTTAGTTCCGATGTTTGAAGGTGAGCTTAGCTACTCTTGGGATATGACTCATTTGGTTAAACATAATCGCCAGCATCCTAGCAAACATGGATTTTGTCAGAATTTTCTTGCTCAACGCAGATGTTGAGTTCACGCACGATTTGGCTCTTGCAATAGATAAGCTTAAAGTGGTTGACTGTATATTCTTGGACTGCAAAAAAGCAAATGATGGTGTTCCATATCACCTTCTGCGTAGTAAATTTCATCCTATGAACTGAATGAATCGGTTTTTGCATTGTTATTACTATTGGCCCTATAGCTTTGTTCAAAAGTACTGTGTAGTTTACCGGACTATAGCGAATGAACGTGATCCCCTATACCTGCAGCTTTATTCGAATTTAATAACATCCTGGTGTGCTGATTCAGAAAAGTTTTTGGATGTTAAACAGTCTGTTAACGGCACCTTTACAAGAAAACCTTCATTCCAATTGAATACGTATACTGTAAATTATGCTGCTGTGACAACGGCTGACGAATATAAATACCTAGGAGTTTATTTAGGGAGTGGTTAGAGGTTAAATAGGCAGGTTCACACCATAAAAGTTACGGCTGCATATGTTTTTGGCTTTCTGAGACGAAATTTCAGTGAACCTCCATCTAACTGAAAACAACAACCGCATTTCACTCATGTGCGCTCAATCTTGGAGTACGCATGCGTTTTCGTGGATTTCTACACCAAAGAGCTGGTTGATACGCTCGAAAACATACAGAATATGTCAGTGCGATTCGTTTTAGGTAATTGGCACGCTCAACTTAGCATGAGAGAAAGTAAAAGTAAACTGAAATGGCAGGACGTGAAAGATCACAGACGAAACCACAGGTGGAACTTTTTTCGTAATATCTATGATTCGAAAACTGTTGTAGCAGGGGAGAAGTATGTCCAAGCGCCATTCTACATATCGCAAAGTGGGACCGCTAGCTTAAAGCCAATTATTAACTTTCCTTCAAAGGGGACGCCTTGCGCGATTCATTTTATTTTACATCAATACTGCAGTGTAATTATCTTCCACGTATGATTGCATTAACTGTTTATATTGACGATTTTCAGTGCGGTTTGTAGAATTATTTTGTTATTTTGTCTCATATATAATGCTTAGTGTTATGTATCTCCCTTCTGTAATGCATGCAAAGGCAGACAGGCATAAAATAAATAAATAAATAAATAAATAAATAAATAAAACAATGAATAAATAAATGAATAAAAATAAATAAATAAACAAATAAATAAATAAATAAATAAACTGCCAGAGGCGCAAGTTTTCCTCCGACGGGTTGAGAACTCTACGCATTCAACCTTGACCAATAAAATATTTATTGCCCTATTCGTTGCAGTATGCGAGGTTTCCTGTATGCATGCTACCATTGCTATGTTTTTTGGTTTGAAACAAATTATGTAACTCTAATTTTACGCCTTTCCTTGCGTGAACACAGAGGGATACAACTGCAGCCACCTGAAGCAGGGCGTCATTCGCAACGCGTCTAGAATTTTTTGAACGTAGTATGACGTTAGAAGAAAATAAGTTCTTTTGGACTATTAAGTGGTGTGGACGCATACTCATGAAAACAACATTAAAATAGATTGAAAATGAAAGTACCTGTTCGCTCCTTCTTAGGATCAGCCTTGCGCAAGATCATCAGAAAAGTTGATCGAGTAGAAAATGTCTTTGCAAGGAAAATTGGCAAAAACTGGTCACGTTTTTGTGAAGGAGTTATATTAAATGCTCCTGAGTGTTTTGTTGAGAACCAAAACGCTTCGTAAATGCATTCACGCCGGTTTTATATACAGCAAAATTGGTCAAGCAACTCTTATAAAAATAGTCTATGTAGTCATCGCATGAAAGTGTTCCGGAATATTGCCCTAAAAGAAATTGGCTAAAAGCGGCGCATTTTATCTCTCTGAAATTCAACCCACTAAAGTATGCGCCCTCCGCCCCCCCCCCCCCCCCCCTCCTCTTTCCCCGTTTATTACAGGTAAGCCGCCCCACAGAGGATATCAGGACCTGGACAATACATCTATTCAAGCTCTACAAATAACGGAGTATTTTCTGTGTTCGGCAGTAAAAGAGGCACAGCAATTAAAGGAACGACAATTTGTGAGCACTGTTTAATAAATGAATTTTCTTGTCAACTGAGGCTGGTAATTAGGCAAGGCTGCGCTGAAAGCTTGACGGCTGGTGGTTGGGCGCGAGCTCACTTTGATGTGGCTGCATTGGACCCAAATTGCTGGGTTTGTGCTGCTTCTGCACTGCTCGAATGAGTCATCTGCTTGCGCGACATGCAGTGACCGGCCTCAGTACAGTTAACGTACTGTGGCTGAACTCCAATGCCCGTAGCACGGCCGTATTTCCGGTAGCTTAGTCCGGCTGGAGTCCGACGACCGCATCTCGGCTGTCCTCCGGTGGCCGTACTTCGGCCGTACACGGTTGGCTTTGGAATGGCCGGAATCCTACGGCTGGAATCTGGCCGTATGGCCGTAAGCCGGTCGACTGGCCGACGGACACTGGCCGTTGGACAACCATGGGAGTACGGCCGTATACGGCCAAAAGGCCCACATTTGGACATGGGCCGAACATGGCTGCCGGAAAACGGCCGGACAGAAATTCACCTGCCAAAGTACACCGGCCTGTTTTAGTCCGAACAGTCCTGTGCTGCCATCGAGCACATTACGGCACGAAGGTTGACAAGAGATTATATTAGATTAGTCCTTGTCGACGTTCGCGCAGTAATTGGTTCGTATGATCGTCTATAAATGCCCGTACAGCAGTACAGTACAGAAATTGTAGACAGTTCTGCAACTGCGTGGCTTTATTTGGGTAATTTCAAGTCAGAAACATTTGGTGCAATGTCAGGAACAATGTCGTCCAAAGCGTACGGGTTATTTATCTCTTGAAGTCTGACAGCTGCAACTTTGGGCATACTGCGTCACTCCCAGGGTCGAAGAGTTCCAGGTTGAAGAACGCAATGTTATATTTCCATGAATATGAGATGTGTTTCCCCTTGAAGTTCACGAACTGCGAAACGGACCAGGGCGCTTGTTACATGGAAGCACAGCACTTAAAAAAACGTGCGGTTTCGCGGGACCACACTGTTGCGTTTATCTGCATGTAGCACGGTTCTTATGATTTAGGCATTTTTAATTAGGCGCTTCTTGTAACGTCTATCCCGAAGAACTGCTACTTATTTTTCTAGTCTTACGTGTTTTCTTGTGGCAATGACAGCCAACATATTGTCTTTCTGTACAGAACACAACACAACGCAACTCACTGCACGACACACACACAAACACACTGACACACACACGCACACACACAACACACACACACACAGATCATGGTACGTCATCGATGCTAACAGGAAACCAACTGATGCAGACCTATACGAGGGCTCACCTGGATCAGGAGTAGAGAGTAGCGGCTACTATACAGTGCATAAAGAACGATTATATTGTCACGAAGCTAAAGACGACGCAGTTGTCTTCAAGGGAAAGAAACGTTTATTGGAGTGAACTTGTCCTCCCCTAAGAATACATACATACATGCATACATACATACATGAATACATGCATACATACATACATACATAAATACGTACGTACGTACATACATAAATACGTACGTACGTACATACATACAAAACGCACATACATACATACATACATACATACATACATACATACATACATACATACATACATACATACATACATACACCACAAAAGCTCAGTTCAAACACCTACTCTATTTGTCGCACTTCACTACCGCGCCCTTGAAATCAAAAACGCTTATAGACGCAGTAAAACCTTGTAAAACGGTGAGGCTATGTCACAGAAGACAACTAAGTCAATTTTCGTGTATTACGAACACCCTACAAGTGACACGGAAAACATTTCGGCCATTTTATTGCAAGTCCGAATAAAGCATCTCTGCTTAGGCAGATTTTCTTCCTAAAATTCCGGAAAGGCACGGCCATGCTCACTCGTAACTGAACTATCCTGTGGCTGTTTTAGTTGGCACGCTACCATCGCCTATATCAAGCTCACAGCATGCGATGCAATTGCCTAAACAAAGCAGAGCCCGAGAGACGTCTTTTCTCCGCTGATCATAAAATATTTCTAAGTGCATCATTGATCAAGGATATTTCATCTTATGAAAACAAATTTCGCGGCAATATTGATCAAAAGTTAGGTATACGGGGAGAAAATGTTACGCTAGACATAGAAAGAAAATCGGACAAAGACCTTTCGTCATAAATGGCCGATGCCCATCTACGGGGAAACCCTTTAAATAATTTTGCTATGCAACGATTAGAATCATAGCAATAACGCACATCTTGCTAAAAAGAGGATCGGCTCAAAGATGACCTCGAAGCGGAGTGAACGGTAACGACTACAAGACGCCTTCATTTAGCTTATAGGACCAAGGACCGCACCCGATTCTGCTGCACCTCATCACGCCTGCGCTCAGATGGCGCAGGTGTGAAGCATGACACTTGTGGCCAGTTCCGCCGCAGTGTGCAAACCATGCCTTTCCGTTTCCAAACATCCAATAACCACTACGTGCGTTCACAAACAACAACGCCCCTTGTTCGCTCAACATTCATTACGCAAGAAGGAAGCGCCTCGACATCCAAACGTGCCCCCGACCATCACTCCCCTAGTCAGCTTACCAAGCCTGCAAACGACACCGTACCACCCTTCCTCACAGCCGCCCCGAAGGGTACAAACGTTTAGGGGCATGATGGATGTGTTGGAGCCCCTCCCAACCCGACCGAAGTCGGGCTGGAAGAGCCCAAAGTAATTTTTTTTTCATTTTTATCCTTTCTTTACTCCTCCACAAGCTTCCTTGCGTTTGTTCTTCTCTACTACAGCACCAAACTATTACACCAGAGTTGCCAATGTTCACTGCTGAAGAATGGCTATTTTTGCCCCAGGGAGCCTTCCTATTATTGCTACACCTATCTAGTGTAGCCTCTCAGGAGAACTTCGGAGGCGCAGGAGGGGCGCGGTTGGAGATTAAACATCTGCAGAAAACCAGAATTGTTTAGTAAGGCATGCCGCCTGTCTAGAGCGTGAGTTATTTTTGCTTGTTTTTCAGCCAAATATGCACATGCAAGTAGCCAAAGACATTGAACTATTTTATTCATTTTACTTTTGTTTGTTTCTTTTTCTTATTGATGTAAATTGATACATTTAAAGCCGCGAACATCGTTTAATTCACAAATGCAAGACGCAAGGCCAACGATGCAAGGCGCACTCCAGAGTTGGTGCGTTTATTTTTTATTCGTATTTCCAACGTTCTTTCCCAGACTTCTTTTGTTTGAAATGGGACTATTGGGTATATGTATAAGATGCACGTTTTTGATTTCGTTAGATCGTTTCGAGAATTTTTTTTTATTTTTCTTACTTTTTGTTGGTCAAAATTCCGTCCGACCAATTACCTTCATTTACTCTATAACTGTTGATGGTGTTACTTCCCCCAAATCTGCAGTCTTGTGAAAATACAGGGCGTTACACAGTTCGCTGATTCTCACTATTTTAACAGTAGATGTGTTTATGCTTGAGCTTGCTCCGGTGGCGTCAGCGATAGAATAATAACAAAACGCTCCCCCGGCTTGAGACACCCGGTGGACCTACGCGCATGGGCTTTAGAAAAAAAGAAAAGTTGCAGGTGACAGCTACGTCTAGAGGGAGCGTTTGGGATTGGAGTTCGTGCATTTACCATTTATGCTTTCCAAGAACTGCAGCTCAGCGACGAGAGCCAGAGTATCTGCAAGAATTTTTATCACTGTGGCACAAGGAAGGAAGAGGACATTTACAGTTTCGTGCCTCCAGATGTAGGCCTGAAAGGTAGTGGCTGCGTAATGTTGGTCAGTTTGGGCAAAAATTGAAATTTTCAGTATTTTAAACTGTTTATTCTCTTGCGTTCTGGCCAGTGTGACCGCTTTGTTTTTAAAGCGGTAGCGTTATCAGACCAATTTCTCCGTTTTTCCGAGCCTGCCAGCCGTCCGCCGTCAGCCGTGCTCATAAAGCCTACAGGAAACTACAACTGAGGCCGACCGATACGAGGGCTCACCTGTTTTTGGAGTAGAGAGCAGCGGCTACTATATAATCCAAAAAAGAATGATATTACGGCCACGACGGAAGAAAGATACGCAATATGAGCAGGCGCCGCACCTGCGCAGTGAATTTACCAGCCATGGGTTGCTGCATGCTTGAAAAATACGGTCGCCAGCCCTGCCCTCAACGTACGCCACCACTGAAACGCATCTCTAAACTATTCTGCATCGATTTCCGTTCACGTACGTGGAAGCTTCAGGTACGTAGAGCATTCATGGATGACCAGTGCGCATGCTCAGAACGCAAAGGATCTGCATGAGCCTCACTTACGTACGTGAGATTCGATTTTACGTTGCGGTCATTACGTTTCGGCCGTACGCAGAGTTTACTAACACTGGGGCGGCCTGCCCTCTCGTTTCGAGCGATAACAGCTCCGTCGGTAATCCCTAGGCGCAACATCGTGTTTTAAGCCATTGATCTCACCTCAATTTGCCCGCTCTTACCCTCAGCCAAAAGTTCAATCAAAAAGAAATCGTTTTTAACGACGATTTTTCAGCTGTTAAGCCTGACGAAGTAGCGTTAGTCATGGTCACAGCAGCGGGCTCGCGAGATCACGAGTGGCTACAGCAGTGTCAGCCTGCCGGTAGATGGCGCTAGGAATAACGCCCGGCTAAGTGCGCAGAGCACGTGCATCCAGGGGCCCTACGCGCGGACTGCCTAGCGTACGTATAACTATAGGGGTTTCAAACTACATCCGCGTGGGTGACGTATACTTTCCAGGTTTGCGGGCGTGAACTCTGTAACCACATGAAACAACCTGTCTACTAATGTCGCCGCTAGCTAACATTGTGTCACCTACATAATAAAGGTGCAAACAATTAACGCCATGCTCCCTTAAACCCACAAAAAACTAGAACCAGGAACAAATAAGGTTCTTCTAATAAAAAATAAAACCATGAACTCTAAAATAAAACTCCAAATTACAAGAATTTTAAAATACTTTTTCGAATTTCGAATATTTGTTGGTCCTGTCACCGCTGCAAGCTCGTTCCGGCAAACGATGAATGGGGTCACGCGGTCAATTTACAAAGCCTAAACATAGGTCATTGTGTACCTCAGAAAAGTCAAGTAAAAATCTTCGGCATCTTTTTACAGAGCAGCGAGAGAGCCAATCACACAATTGCCAAAACAGGAAATATTTGAACATGTCGCCCACATCGTAAAATGCCGAAATAGAGGAAGAGCACGAATAAAAAAGGAAACGACAACACTTATGTAGGCACTGATTGGATGTTATGGCGTCCTGTCGTGGACGCCACTTTCTGATGTTATGAGGTTTCGGAGACTCAAGCAAGGTACTCGGATGCACGGATGAAAGACTGCGACACGGGGTTTCGTAATTATGCGTGAAAGAACATTTATGATGGACAGGGAAGATGGAGAAAGCCACACCATGAACGGATACAGTGTACGGTTGAAATGTTCGGGGGTCGTGGCAGTGGAGTGGATCTCCTAGATACGGAAGAACCCCAGTTAAATTCAGTAAACCAAAGGAAAGGTTCTTCAGCTCTTACATATTGAAAGACTTGCTGGGATTCAAGAAGCAGACAACAGTAGACTCTTGAAGGGAAGTTGCGGATGCACAGAGCTTCGGCATGACGATTCCTAGGCCCGTTGTAGAGGATGTGGACGGGGTGCCTGGTTGTCAGGTCGACATCTGCAGGACACCGTGGTTGTGGCCGTCCGGTCGACAGGCCGCAGAACCTAACGACTTGCTTACAAACAGCGAGTCTGCTGGGCCGCCCTATTCCCGATCATCTCCCTTCCCTTGATAAAAACTGCTCGTTGCCTGTGGCAGGACTTCATGAGTTGTTCTGCAGTCTTCTTCTCCCGCAGTTCGTCGAAAGTTTTCGCGACGGCGGACGTCTCTAGCCACCTGTCAAAATAGCCAGCAAGGCAGCAAACGAACTGAACGCCGATTTCCCCGTCTTCGGCTTCCGCGTGCCTGAACTTTTCGTTGTACCCCACGAAGTGAAGCGGAATCGTTGAAGCAGGGCAAGCTTCACTTTTTTGTAATCCAGGGAGTCTTCTGGGTTCATTCTCCCGATCACTTTCAGCGCTTCACCAGTGAGGCACATGCTCAGAGCTACTGCCCGTTCACTTTCAGGCCACTTCTGCGAAAGCGCGATTGTTTCAAACCTGACAAGATAGGCATCGAGATCGTCTCTCGTGACATCAAAAGGCGGAAATAGCTTGTGAGGGCTTATCGCTGTTGCGTGTCCACAGACTACGGGTTCAGGTACAGAGCGATTAACTTGCGCGCTATCCCTCGCGAGCTCTTGCAAACGGATCTTCATCTCTAACGTCTTTTGCTCCCGCTAGGATGCTTCTTTCTCCCGTTGAGCTCCTTCCCTCGCGCGCTCTGTAGCTTCTTTTATAGCCTCACGCTCTGCCTGCCATTCTTCCCTTACTCGAGCCTGCTCAGACTTCACCCATTCCCAAATCTCCGCGTCCATCAAACCCAATTCATTTCCTAGAGCAATAGTCTTTTCGAGGTCCATGCTTCCACTTCACTCGTGAACTCCGCCCGTAGGTTCTACGTCCAGCTCTTGAAGATGTTAAGAAAAGTTCCGTCTCGGACGTCACTTGTGATGTTACGGCAGGTTCAGGGTCGCAGTGGGAGCGGTTCGCAAGTGACGAGGCAGGAATCCATATTCCGAAACGTAATTCTATTTATAAAAAAATAAAATGTGGAAAAGGAAAGAGAAAAAATGAATAAAGAAGTCGCGAAGTCAGGCATAGCACTTGAACACACTCTCGCAGCCAGAGGAGTCCGAGTCCAAGCCGCAGAGAATTTCACAAGGGGCCACACAGTTTTGGCGGGGGCGGGAGCAGCGGCGAGTAGAAGCTCCCGTCGAAGGCGACTACCACTGACGGTTGTCGTTGACGCGGCGTGGCCCCGCCATCCGAGCACAGTATCATGACGACGTTACCGTTGATCTGCCCGAAGAAGATGGTCGGCGGGAACACGAGCAGTGTTGGGGTAGCGCTCCCACATGCCCGGCGACTGCCGCTGGAGCGCAGGGTCTTCACAGGGTCGGCGTACCCGCAGTCCGGTCGACTGCCGCTGGTCCGCCAGGCTACCTCGGGGTAGACGATGTGCTGGTTGCCCTCGATCGCTTCTTGATCCTTTTCGAACGCCGAGGAGGAGGAGGAGGAATCAACTTTTACTGAGCCCAAGAAATCGGTGGTGCGCGCTGGCACCAGACGGGGTGGTTCCCTAGTTACGGGACCCATATGTTCCCAGCAGCTCCTGGCCCCTGTCTGTCAGTGCGAGCTGAGTCGGCAGGGCGGGGCTGGTCAACAAGGTCTCCCATCGCTCAAGGGGTTGGGGATTGGGGGTGTTGTGGGGAAGGGA
The DNA here is from genome assembly GCA_013339765.2 of Haemaphysalis longicornis. Lineage (NCBI taxonomy): Eukaryota > Metazoa > Arthropoda > Arachnida > Ixodida > Ixodidae > Haemaphysalis > Haemaphysalis longicornis. The sequence goes on along the minus strand of CM023451.1, from coordinate 96,184,711 downwards.
AGGAGGGGGGGTCTTGAGTTCTGTACACTCTGTCAAGATGTGTGGCAGGGTGCCCCTCTCTCTTTTGCAAAACGGACAGAGCGTATCGTGTTCCGCAGGGTACATGCGGTTCATCAGTACGGGATGCGCAAGCGATCCCGCCTGCGCTCGACGCAGGATCGTCTGTTGCTGCCTAGTCAGTTTGGGGTGCGGTTCCGGCAGTCTGCGCCTCTCCTCTAGGTACATCCGGGTAATGTCCCGAAAGCGGGTAACCGGGTGCGGAAGCTCTTCCGGCTCGTTCTCGGCCCGGATTGACATTTCTCGGGCATGGCTCGTCCCTCTTCTTTCTCGCTTCCCTTCTCTGGAGACCCCTTAGGATCTTCGCTTCTCCCTCTTCACTCAGCCACTCGCGCGCTTGCTGCATCTTTTCCCCACGATTTCTTCTTGTTTTTCCCGCGCTAGGGGCACTTCATGACACTGATCATGACTCGGATATCGGTCATCCTTCCGTACCACAAACGAACCCTCGCTGAAGACAGCCAAACAAGCACCGTTATAACAAGCATATAAGGCAGTCCTACCGATCAATGCAGATCCTGCCGATGCAGGATGCAGATGCAGATCCTGCCGATGCAGATCCTGCCAATGCAGGTCCTACCGATCAATGCAGATCCTGAATTGGGTCTTAGAACAACTTTGAATATATCAGAGAGGCCGCTCTCCTAGTTAAAAAAATCTTTTGGGGGCAAAATGTGACCGGACATACTGTGTGATATATTCCGAACGTCTACAGAGAAACGTCTGACGCCATGGGGGATTTGTCACCGATCCAGCGGCTCTCCATAAAACCCCTCGCTCTACAGAAAAAATATGTAGATCCGAACCTGCACAAGAAGTGGCATGAAATTCCGTCGAGAAAAGCTCCAAAAGCTGCAAAACACGATCAAAAAGCCGTTATTAAGGCTGCACGCAGAGTACCTAAACGCTTGTTGATGGTTTTGAAATCCACAATGAAGAAAGTTCACATCGCATCAACACCCCGACAAAAGCGTCTGGAAGGGAACGACGCAGCCAACGAAGATCCACGAAAACTCCCATACCGAGCTCTCTTTTGACAGCGACACCCACACGTCCCGCCCTGAAAAATATTGAGAACGTCTCCTCATCCTGGGCCTAGGTAGGAACACCATCCGCCCACATGCAACACGGGGATCTCAAGGCCGAAGAATCGCATACCCTGCGCAGGATACAAACCAACACATGCATTCACAATTATATATGAGCCAAAAATATTAAGTAGGAAACGTGCGACATTAACTTTAAACTTTGTTAAATACGGGTAAGCACCCAGTCGCTTTACATAACGTGTTCACACTCAAGGATATGCTGAGGGATGAACAAGTCAAACATTGCTTATGACACTTGCATCGACACATACAAGGCCTTAGTGACCATCCCCTCGCCTAAAAATCCAAGGCAGCTGATGCTGAGGCTTTAGAGTTAGGGTTCTACTTCTGGGTTATACCTTCACTTTACTCCCTTTTCTCATTCTTCCAATAAATATTTCTCAATAAAGGTCTCTCAAAATGTGTGTGTTATAAAAAACAAATGTTCAGCCAGGCCACGACGCTAGCATTTTGAAAAACTAAAAGCGCCACCTTCTTCCTCAAACTAGCAATACCGCCGCCGCCGCCACCTTTCGCGGCCACGTTTAAAAAGCTTTGCTGCTACTCCAGGCCTCGTCCCTGAACTGAAGTTCTTGAAAAGCATGAGTGGTAAATGCCCCAACTATAATCCACAATGCTCCCTCCACACCGAAGTAAAGCTGTCGCGTCATACCTCTTAACACATTATTTATTGTAGGGTTTTAACGCGCCGACGCAACGCAGGCGATGAGGCGCGCCGTAGTGGAGGGCTCCGGATTAATTTTGACCACCTGGGGATCTTTAACGTGCGCCGAAATCTCGTACACACGGGCGTTTTTGCTTTCCGCCTCCATCAGAAAAGCGGCCGCCGCGGCCGGGAATCGAACCCGCGACCTCGTGCTCAGCAGCGCAACGCCTTAGCCACTGAGCCACCGCGGCGGGTACCTCTTAACACATAAACGTTATTGGACTGATTTCTCCGTTTTTCCGTGCCTGCAAGCCGTCAGCCGTCAGCCGTACTCATGAAGCCTCCGCGGAAGTACGTCATCGATGACAAGAGGAAAAACTACAACTGAGGCAGACCAATACAAGGGCTCACCTGAATCGGGAGTAGAGAGCAGAGAGAGAGAGGGGGGGGGGGAGAGTTTCTTATGCCCTATAACAGCAAAGAAACCAGTTTTTGTTTTCGTCTGAGGCTCTGCTCAAATGTGCACGCGCATAGTCACGCTGGACCATGGGCGCAGGAGGTATCATAGGAAGTGTTAGGTGCGATCACGCTCAATTTGACACGCAACACACGAGCGGCTGCCGGAGCTGCTACTCGGACGACGGTGGCACCGCGGAGCGAAACAATCTAGAATTAACAACTGAGCGGGTCCGCTTTTCCAATTATAACTAGCATCTGCCGTGGCTCGATCGCTTTTGACCTACCGTCTCTGCCGCCGCCGGCGGAGGCGACGAGAACGTCGGCAAAACGGAGAAGTGAGATGCCATGCGTTGGTGTGATCATATTTTAATTTTTATCACCTCCTAGCGCATGCGCAAGGCGCACACACGGCTGCTACACGTGTTGTAGGCGGAGCGCACGGTAGTGAGAAACATCATGTGACGCGATCCCGTTGCATTCAGCGAGAACGCCGGGGTTAAATCCGCAGATGTGCTCGGTGAGTCCACCGTCTGTCTCCCCCGTCTCCGCATGGGCTCGTAGCTCATTCGGTAAGAAAACGGGCTCTAGCTCCGTTTCTCCATTCGTTTACAGGTTATATTCCTGGCGGTGCCAGTAACTTCTTTTATTTGTTCGCGGGAGTTTTCTGTTGCCACAAATGGTCGCAACAGAACCCTTGGGGGGGGGGGGGAGGAAGGGGTAAGAAACTAGGATTTAGTATATACGCCTCGAGCGCGGCCTGTAGGGGCGCCACTGAAATCCCCCTAGCGGCCCGTTTCGAAAGCAGGCGTGGGAGTCCCTGGCCCGCTCCCCCCTGTCGCCGTTGCTTTTGGGGCTCGTTCAAGACAGCGATTTACCTTTTGTCCGCGTTCGAAATACCGAATAACGTGGAGCAGGCACTCTGTTTGCTAGCGTGGCATGTTCACGAGAGTATAAACGTTTATGACGCCAATCTTATCTATATGAGCGCCGGGCGTGTGTCACAGGCCGGTGTCCTGAAGCCAGCATTTGCATGCAACTGATTGCAATTCCGCTGCCCTAAAATTTAGTGGCAGTGTCCTCCGTAAGCAGTGTTTTCTCCGATGGTCATGTTGCGGCCATACACCTATGATGTAAATCGACTTTGTGCACTTACAAAATCTAGCGGAGCACTTATACTGACAGCACGCAAGTCACGCCTGCAATATCACATATCAGGTATTGATCAGTGCCATGAACAAGCCAATGCGGCATAAATTTCACAAACATTTTACCAAAGTACGATGGATAATGCAAAATTACACCCCGGAGTCAACACACGACAAATTTAATGCTGGGTCGTCTTGTCCCGAAGTGAGCGCTCGCAAAGATTCATCTGTTACATGTATCCTCCACGAGAAGCGCGAAGATGGGCTTATAGAGTAATCCGCGTCCGTGACCAAACTCTTCTTCGAAACATCGTCATATGAGTCATGACACAGGGAGACTGCAGAATCTAGCATAAACTGAAATCAGAGACCCTTATCAGATACGACACTCTTCCAACGAGCCCGTGTGTACGAGATTTCGGCGCACGTTAAGGCTCTCCAGGTGGTCAAAATAATCCGGAGCCCTCCACTACGGCGTGCCTCATCGTCTCCGTTGCGTCGGCGCGTTAAACCCTGCAATCAATCAATCAACTCATCCAACGACACCTCGTATCGCTTGTGAACTGCCTACCCTGTATCAAAAAATGAGTCCTCCGAGTGATCAGCCGTTTTTCAAGGCGAAAAACAAACGAAAAGTGAACACGCAGCTTGTGTGTGTGATTACTAAAACGTTCACTCGTTGATTTCGCTTCGCATTTCTAAACAACGATAGTTAAGCGTCCTCCTCCCCATCCCCCCCCCCCCCCCCCATGTCTAGCGAAATATCAGTGCATTTCGCATCTAGTTGGTCTGGTGAATACTAACTTGCTCAAACAAGCGTTTAGCATTTCAGAAGCTGCACTCGGTTATTTTTTTTTTATTCCCGTACGACTATTCTATTTATTCCTTACTTGCAGACCATTCATTTTCCCGTGGTTTCATTAACATATACCTTGGTTCTTACTATAAGGCCATGTGTGGGCAACATATCTGACAATGCACAGCCTTTGAGTGTACCTAACATTTTCGCGTGGCTTATATTCCCATAAAATGCACAAGTTTTTGTCAGCTATTGGGCTATCACGTCCACGAAACATATTTTTCTACGACGTACATATTCGAAGCAAAGCCGCATTTGTTGTCTGCGCTGCAAAACGAACCAACCTTTTACAGTACCAATATCAGGTCTAAACGAGGCGACAATAAATAGAATTCACTTGTGCTGACGTGTTCGAAGGTGACAGCGGTGATATGCTGCTGCCATCGCCGACGCCCGCAAGAGCGGCCAAGAAGCGCGCAGAACCAGAACCGCCTCCCCGGGTAGCTCTTGTTGGCGATAGAGCGCTCTACCAAGACGCAGCTGTTTTTTTTTTAAGTGCCCTAAACGTGCAGTTAGCTTACAGACGTCACCACAACAAGTTGTTTAGAGCGCGGAAAGGCAAAAAGAAGCGAAAGAGAACCAAAACACTGCATGACCACCTATCAGCCACGCAGCGCTAATCCCGCAAACGCCGCGGAGAAGCGGCGGCAGGCGGCGCAGCGATCGCGAATCTCGAGGCGTATAGGAGATGCGTTACCTGTGACGTTCTAGGTTGTGCCGCGTGGTGCATGTTATATAGTGTATTACGCAGTTTGTGGGCCTGGTGTTTCCTCGGTTTCCTTTCGGGGTCTTATCTATCGCTTGAGCCGGCGATGTGCGTGTGAATTATCCTCAGATAATTTATCGAACCGACCGTGGTTCCTTCAATGTCTGGATGCTCTTTTAAATGCAGAGCATTTCTTTAACTCACATGTAGCGTCCGCCGTCCGTCCGCAACAGCTTAGCGCGCAGGTGCGCCCTCTCCCCCACTCCTCCTCTCCCGTATCACGCTTGCAGCACATGTGCAGCGCGCGAATCTTCGTAGTTGAGCGCGCTCGGGCGCTGCAAGCACCGTAGCAACAGCAGGTGCTGGCGTGACGGTGGCGTGATAGCGCTCTCTCTCTCCACCCCCTCTCCCTCTAACGCGCGCGCTAGGAATATAAAGCGGGTATCGGCGCGGGCTCCACTCCAGTCACTGCTCTCCTGCGCTCTCTTCTCTTGCGTTCGTCGGGGGTCGCAGTTGATAAGTGATGGAAGCAAGACCAACTAGTACCTCGACGCAATCCAACATCAGCGCCGAAGCACCTTCAAGACATCGTACCATAATAATAAGAATCGCAGTGATGCCAATAAAATAATAACAACTTGACGTTATCTACTTACGATTCTTTCTTCTCTCTCAACCCACACCACCACCACCACACCAACAACACCAACACCACGGAACCCCACCATGCTCTGCGTTTACACGTGTCCCTCGCGCGGGGGCATGCGACGGAGGATTTTTTTTCGATGCGGGTGTTCGTTACAGTGGGGATCAAAATACAGCTTATAGGATGATTATGATAACGACTAAGGTAAATGATGACGATGCTTGTATGAGATATATTACCTGTCTTTTGTGTGAACAGGAGTTTACTTGGGCAATTTTATTGCCCCTCGGGCTGTAAAAAACGTACACAAATGAACACCCCGGAAAGATTATCAGTGAAGGTGACATTTTTATTTTGTTTTCTGTTTGTTCTTTAACTGAAGGCTGTGGATTACCAAGTATTTCCGACGCAGCCTTTTTGATCCTGATTTTCTTTACTTAATGGCGGGATGATGCTCGCACGTTCCATAGCGATCGCCATTTTACTCTCGTGAAGCCGTATACTCACTCCATTTTTGGAAAAGACCAGAGTCTGCAGTCCGTCTGGTACACCATCGAACAGCACGCGCTTATTTTTACACATAGCCGAAGTAACGAAGAGAACCGCGCATGCAGTAAGCCTAATTTAGAGGACTGCTTCTTGGCCAATCATCCGCGTGGGAATACGTCCTGGTCTTATTCAACTACTTTTATTAACACTGCCATTGATATTTAAGGTCACGATTATCAAAGAGATACATACACACATGCTGTCATCGGTAAAAAAATTGGGCCCATCTCCCCACGAGGGGGGACTCGAGTAAATGCGTCGCGTAGGGGGTGGGTGTATTGCGTTAACGTTAGTGTTTGGGGGGGTGGTGGTGGGGTGGTAGTGAATGTGTTAACTATTATTGCATATTACTATTAATTATTATTTCTTTCATATATTTATTACCTTCGTGATTTTGCGACTCGAGTCCCCCCTCGTGGAGAGATCGGTTTTTCTTTTTTTTTTGTGACGCAAGTGAAGGCAAGGAGTAGGTTGTTGTAAGTCGTTATTTATTTGTTGCTGTTGTCGTTGTATTGGACGCTGAGAACGACGGCTTCGTGGTCGCTAAAGTGTACTGTTCAGGGGTCTTTAAGCAGTGGTCGTGCGTTGCAGCAACTGGTGAAGACGAGATCGATGCAACTGCTGCCGTGTATTAGCAGCTTCTTGACGTAGTTTGAATGAGTCAAGGATATAAGGCGCGTTCGTACCCTTTGATTCTGTGTCGCTTTTGTGGCGCAGTGGGAAGGGCACCATGTACCTCGCGTTCCGCCCACAGGGTCGTGGGATCGAAACCAGGCGCCGATAACTATTATTTTTTTTATATAGTGTAGAGGGAGAGGTGCGGACCTGTTCTTGAGAGTGAGGAGGGTAGCGTGATGCGGGAGAGGCGGAGTGGGGGAGAGGGCGTACCTGCGCGCTGAGCTGTTGCGGACGGACGGCGGGCGCTACATGTGAGTTAAAGAAATGCTCTGCATTTAAAAGCCATAGCTGCGAATTGACTGTGTGTGCGTGCGTTGACACGGCGTACAGGCCACTCCTTGATGCTTTCCCGCATAGAATTGGCGTTGGGGGGAAATAAAGTTTCAGTAATCATGAGACTTCGGTAATACAACGCGGCCAGAACCCTCTCGAACATGCACGAGATTCCCAGAGCGGCCGTTTGACTCATGGCCTCTCCGGCTCTGAAGGAGTGTTTTGATTTGTGTGTCTTTGACTCTCGTCCGTTGGGCCCCTCCTTTCCCAATCTCTCCCTCAGCATGCACTGGCTCTGCGGGACGCATCGCGGGACCTGTGTAGGTCCTTCGTGTTCTGTACTTTATAGTGACGTGCGCAACTCGCTGAAAGGCTGTGGACCGTTCAGACTTTTGGCAAGCAGAGGGAGTGCCACACCCGGGCTAGACAAACACCGCTGTTCTGCCCGTTCAGCTGTCATGATTTAAGCACGCCAGAATGCTGCTCCTGTATCATCACTGTTATCTTCTCGCCACCCACCAAACTATTTTCGCCTTCGACTCTTCGTCGTTTCAAAGGCAGGCAACTCCTCAGCAAGGCACTCATTCACCGCACCAACACTACGCATTGTTGGCGACGTGCGTGTCGTAATAGATCGAGGAAACTGCATGATGGCAGGCACAGGAAAATGGATGAAGGGTTTGTTGGTATGCCGTTGTTTAGGCCAGAGCACGATAACAGTCAACAGCACTCAGTGTGTTCGCGCACTCTTACTAAGGTACACACTAAACTTTTTCACACCATTTTTTACCTAAAAGAGCGTAAACATCTGTCCCGTGGCGCGCACCTTTAAAAGGTGTTTTGGCTAAAAAAGCGTGTAAGGATAAAACTAAAATAAAGGTGTAATGTTGTTTAACACATTAAAAAGGGTGTGGGCAACGCAGCTACACATGACAATGTGAAATGACTGAGCGCGCAGCATGACACAGACACATTTAACACGGACAGTTCACACTTGAACCACAGCTCAATTGAGCAAGAAACCCTAGAATATGCACGGAGAGAGCGAGTACGTACAGTAATATATCTACTATTCTTGCTTTTAAAGCCAGCAGTGGAAAGTCCTCTGATAGATCCTGTGGGCTTGTCGCGAAAAATCAGATATTTTAGCAATAATATCGAAATTATGCATGTTAATGTGAGCACATACAAGTCAGCATGCGGAATTCCAAAAACATTTTAATCGTAAAGTTGTTATAGTTTCATGAAGTCATAGAAGTTAATAAATACGAAACATATTCCACCCCGTTTCAACACCCACCAAGAAGGGTGTTGATTACTTCAACGCCATTTACCCACGTGGGTGTAGAGCTACAAATTAGGGTGTTGGAAACAAAGAAAAAGGGTGGGAAAGACCGCCAACTAAGAAACATGTAAAATGCCTGCAATATTGCAGGTATTTTATACCTGTTTACACTGGTGGACAGAGCATTTATGCAAGCGGGAGGATGTTTGTTCATAGGGATGTTTAGAAAAATAATAATTGGCATAATTTATTACCATCGGAGCTGTTTAAGCTCGAGCTAGGTTCGGTGGCATTAGCAAAAAAATATCAAGCAATAGGACTATCCCAGGCGGCACAGAAAGTGTGTCCCAAGACCAACCCGTGTATGACCGCTTTCTGGCATGTCCGGCCAGCATCCAGGTTCTGGCAGCCACTGATCATACGATGAACGGCCAACATTCGGCAACCAGCGCTTCGGTATTTCTCCGACCGTCTGTGTTCAGACGCACAACGGCACCTACCCGGCAGCCAGATATTCAGTTCCCTTTCGGCTGCCCATGTTGAGAAAGAAAACGCCCGAAGTATGGCTTTAGGACATCCGTTTTTCCTTCGGGAAGCGGTGTTCAGCCGAAGCACGGCAAGCGACCGGGCACAGGATATCCGTATTCTTGTGGCAGTTGGTGTTCGAAAGGAGACCGGCCGATGCGCGGCTGCCGCGCGTCCGCTCTTTCAAAGGTGAACCGCGCGTCCGGTGGCAGAATATTCGTTTTCTTCGGGCAGCCGGTGTTATAAAGGAGACCGGCCGACTTACGGCCTCAGAATGTACGTTTTTTACTCGGTTAGCGGTCCTCGGCCGAATTACGGCAAGCGAACGGCCGCAGAATTTTCAGCAACCGGTGTTCGAGAGGAGACCGGCCTTCGTAAGGTATCAGGTTATACGTCATTATGCGAACACCGGCGTGCGTCTGGGCGCCGAGAATTCATGCACAGACGTGCTTGGAAGAAGACCCGCCGATGTAGGACCGGTTTTTCCCTGGTTGAAGAAAGAGCCGTTAGGGACTTGAATGGATCAGACACGTTTTTCATCCGCTCGGTGTTTCTGCGTTTTAAATCAACGAACTACGTTTGTCGAACAGTAATGAGTGTTCTAGGTGAACGGGCAAGGTGCAAGGACTCACTGGAGATTACCAGGGAAACGTTTAGGCCATCTAAATGCCATTTATTGCCACAAGAAGACTGTGCCACACCGACGGGTGAGCTAAGCCTCGCCATTCATAGCCGCTACAACGCCTCGCCCGTCGGCTTCGTCGACGCATCAGCTCGAGGCTATTCGCCCCCTCAAAAAATGGAGACCATTGGAGACATCGACCCGGTAGCGATATCCGACCCGACATGGCGGTGGTTCACCAAAATAAGTGGCCTTAAAAGGTGTCAAGCAAGCGGCCACCACGCAGGAGCTCAACCGGCGCCATGTCAAGGACTCCCCACCAAAGAACGGCAAGGGCGCGCAAAAGCGCAAGTTTCGGGCTATTCTTCTCACAATAATACTGTGAAAAACAATGTGCACTATATTGTTTGCGATAAACGTAGAAGAGGCTGAGCTCGTGCATTGGTAGGCTCAACTTCGTGCCCTGCACTATGTTAATTCATAGGATTTTATGACTGCCTATTTAAAAACAAGTGTTATTTTGAATTTGCCATAACAACAGAGCCGTGTGAATGGCGAAGCCTGGATTTTTAATTTCGTTGCGGTGTTTGAAATTGAGATTAGCTACACTTGGGATATCACTCATTTGGTTAAACATAATCGCCAGCATCCTAGCAAACACGGATTTCCTCGGGTTTTTCTTGCTCAACGCAGCTTGTTGAGTTTACGCACGATTTGGCTCTAACAATAGATAAGCTTAAAGTAGCTGACTATTTTCTTGTGCGGGAAAAAAGCATTTGACAGTGTTTCATATCACCCTCTTGTTAGTGCATTGCGGGCAATAAACTGAATGAATCGGTTATTGCATGGATAGCCGAGTATATCTCTCTAAGACAGCAATTGGTCGCTGTCAATGGTTTTTCGTTCGGATATGTTCCCACGACCTCAGCAATTCCCCAAGGCTCAGCTGCGGGCCCTCTTTTGTTTGTGTGGCCTCAAATCTTTGTTAAAAATGTTCGCGAATGACTGCGTAATTTACAGGACTATAGTGAATGAACCTGAATCCAAATACTTGCAGCATGATTCAAATTAATAACATCCTGGTGTGCTGATTCAGAGAAGTCGTTGAAGCTTAAAAAGTGTGTTAACATCAACTTTACAAGAAAACCTTCATTCCAATTGAATTCGTATACAGTAAACTACTCTGCCTTAAGAACGACCGGGGAATATAAATAACGAGGAGTTTATTTAACAACTTGTTAGAGAAATAGGCACGTTCACAGCATAAAAGTTACGGCTGCACGTGGTTTTGGCGTTCCGAGATCAAATTTCAGCGAACCTCCGCCTAACTTAAAAGAACAACCGTATTTCACTCATGTGCGCTCAATGTAGAAGTACGAATGTGTTTTCTGGGATCCCTACAGCAAAGAGCTGGTTGATACACTCGAAAACATACAGAATAGGGCAGTGCGATTTGTATTAGGTAATTGGCACTGTCAACTTAGGATGAGGGAAAATAAAAGTAAACTTAAATGGTAAGACGGGAAAGATCATAGACGAAACCTGAGGTTGAAATTTTTTCGTAATATCTATCATTCGAAAACTGGATCACCTTCTGCGTAGTACATTTCATCCTATGAACTGAGTGAATCGGTTTTTGCATTGTTATTACTATTGGCCCTATAACTTTGTTCAAAAGTACTGTGTAGTTTACCGGACTATAGCGAATGAACGTGATCCCGTATACCTGCAGCTTTATTCGAATTTAATAACATCCTGGTGTGCTGATTCAGAAAAGTTTTTGGGTGTTAAACTGTGTTAACGGCACCTTTACAAGAAAACCTTCATTCCAATTGAATACGTATACTGTAAATTATGCTGCTGTGACAACGGCTGACGAATATAAATACCTAGGAGTTTATTTAGGGAGTGGTTAGAGGTTAAATAGGCAGGTTCACACCGTAAAAGTTACGGCTGCATATGTTTTGGGCTTTCTGAGACGAAATTTCAGTGAACCTCCATCTAACTGAAAAGAACAACCGTATTTCACTCATGTGCGCTCAATCTTGGAGTACGCATGCGTTTTCGTGGATTTCTACACCAAAGAGCTGGTTGATACGCTCGAAAACATACAGAATATGTCAGTGCGATTCGTATTAGGTAATTGGCACGCTCAACTTAGCATGAGAGAAAGGAAAACTAAACTGAAATGGCAGGACGTGAAAGATTACAGACCAAACCACAGGTTGAACTTTTTTCGTAATATCTATCATTCGAAAACTGGAGTAGAAGGGGAGAAGTATATCCAAGCGCCATTCTACATATCCCAAAGTGGGATCGGTAGCTTGAAGCAAATTATTTCCTTTCCTTGAAGGTGACGCCTGGCTCGATTCATTTTATTTTAGATCAAGGTGAGAGTGTAATTATCTTCCACGTATGATTTTATCCACTGTTTATAATGACGATTTTCACCGCGCTTTGTGGAATTATTTTGTTATTTGGTCTCATATTTGATGCTTAGTGTTATGTATCTCCCTGCTGTAATGCATGCAAGGGCAAGCAGGTATCAAATGAATAAATAAATAAATAACTGAACAAATCAATATATAAACAAACAAACAAACAAATAAATAAATAAATCAAAAATAAATAAACTTGTGGAGCCGCAAGTTCGCCTCCGACGGGTTGAGAACCCTACTCATTCAAACTTGACCAATAAAATATTTATTGCTTTTTTCGTTGCAGTATGCAAGGTTTGCTGTAAGAATACTACAATTGCTAAGTTATTTGTTTGAAAGAAAATATGAAACTCTTGTCTTACGCCTTTCCTTGCGTGAACACAGAGGGATACAACTGCGGACATCTGAAGAATGGCGTCATTCGCAACACGTCTAGAATTTTCTTAACGACTTTAGAGGAAAATTGAGTTCTTTTGGACTATTAAGGAGTCTGCACGTAACTCATGAAAACAACATAAAAAATATATTGAAACTGAAAGTACTTCTTTGATCTCTTCTAGGATCAGCCCTGTGAAAGATCATCAGAAAAGTTGATCGAGTAGAAAATTTCTTTGCAAGAAAAATGGGCATACTTTTTGTGTAAAGTAAATTATATTGAATGCTGCTGAGTGTTTTGTGGAGTACCGAACCGCTTCGTAAAGGCATTCGCACCGGTTTTATATACAAAAAACTGGTCGAGCAGCTGTTGTAAAAATAGTTGATTTATACAGAGCATGAAATTATTGTCTTAACAGAAATTGCCTAAAAGCGGCACTTTCATCTTTGTGAAATTCAACCCAATAAAGTATGCGCCTTCCGCCCCCCCCCCCCCCTCCGCCCTTCCTTGTTTATTACAGGTAAGCCGTCCCACAGACGATATCAGGACCTGGACAATAAATCTATTCCAGCTCTGCAAAGAAATGAATATTTGCTGTATTCGACAGTAAAAGAGGCACAGCAAAAAAGGAACGACCATTTGTGAGCACTGTTGAATAAATTAATTTTGGTGTAATCTGACGCAGATACTTAAGCCAGGCTCCGCTGAAGGCTGGACGGCTGGTAGTTGCGCGCGGGCTCACTTTGATGTGGGTGCAGTGGACCCAAAATGGTGGGTTTGTGCTGCTGGACAGCGCGATTGAGTCATCTGCTTGCGCTGCATGCAGTGGTCGTCCACCGGCCTCAGTACAGTTAACGTACTGTGGCTGAACTACAATGCCCGTAGCACGGCCGAATTTCCGGCAGCTTTAGTCCGGCTGGAGTCCGACGACCGCATCTCGGCTGTCCTCCGGTGGCCGTACTTCGGCCGCACACTGGTGGCTTTGGGATGGCCGGAGCCCTGCGGCTTGAATCTGGCCGTATAAACGTAAGCCGGTCGACTGGCCGACGGACACTGGCTGTTAGACAGTGATGGGAGTACGGCCGTATACGGCCAAAAGGCCTACATTTGCACACGGGCAGAAACATGGTTGCCGGAGAAAAGGCCGGGCAGAAAATCACCGGCCAAAGTACACCGGCTTGAGTAAGGCCGAACAGTCCTGCGCTGCCTGGGATGCCGCCTGTAAGCGGTGCACCACCGCAAATAGGGAATCCAGCGATCGAGCCTATTGTAGCGTGAGCACAAGGGGCGCCTGCGTATGCGCACCTCTTACTATACCATTTTAAAGGTGTTAGTCTTTTGGGGACACCAAAACGCAAAAAAATGGGCCCACCTGGCAGTAGTGGTGCAAGGCTTTAGAAACAGCGAAGCTCGGGGTCGACCTAGATTGTTTCCCCCTTGGATCCGCTGTCACTGTGGGGTACACGCTGGAACAGCCTTGTAAAATCCGGCTAATCTTGACATCACCACTCAGCAATTAGCCTAGGCTAGCGCGAACATCGCCTAACCTAACAAAAATTAGGGAAGCCTAGTAAAGCCTACTAAAAATTAATAACACCGCAAGGAGTATAGGTCGACCCTCCAGCTCCGCTGCTTTTTGCAACTGTAAAGCTATTTCACAGGTTTTAACACCCTCCAGAAAACCAAACGGGTTGGAGTAGGTGAACGCCCTTTTCACCTCACAAGAGTAACTCTACAACGTGGGGCGTTGGAACTTAAGAAAAGGAGTGTAATGACTTCCGAACACCCTCATTCAATTATACTATAACTTTTGTGCTTGTTAAAAGCTTGGTGTGTATGTATACTCTCTCTTTTTAATAGTTGAAGTTGACGTTCTACACGCCAAAGCTAAACTTTGGCCATACAGGGCACCGAATGTGGAGGCGAGCGATCACTGCAGACGAAGAATTTTCTTCTGGCTTTGAACATTTCTTGCTACTTGGGAAGGAAGGTATGACTGGGTGTCTTGTACTTCACAGTGCAGTTATGCATGTATGCATCTTGCATTTCGCAGTGCAATTACATATGTATGATGGCCTTAATCAACAGCTGAACACCTTTTTTACAACCCTTTCAACACCCTACCAAAATCCAAGGGTGTTGGAGTTGGTCAACACCCTTTTTTCTGCAGAAAAGTGAGTAGAGCTACCAATTGGGGTGTTACATTTCAAGAGAAAATGTGTAATGGGCTCACAACACCATTTTTTCCATTTAAACTACACCCTTTTTGGCAGAAAAGAGTGTAAAAATGTTTAGTGTGTAGGGCAGACAGCGCATGACCGGTACACTCCCGGGGGGATAAAACATTTTGCAGAAATTGAGAGAATTATCTACAAATGCGTAGCATTCTTACGCCGCTTGTCTTCAGAGTGAGTTTCCTGTAGCGAAATTTTTTGGTTTTTTTTTACTCTTGTCTGACCAATTGTCTCCATTTAAGTTATTATAATCATTAGAAATGGAACATTCGCGAAATCTGAATTATTGTGGAAATCCCGGGCGTTATACGGTTTGCCTTTTTTCGTAATTGCTTCATAGTCTCATTTTTTACTGTCTAAAAATTTCGTTCAAAAAATTACCTTCATTTAAGCTAACATAAAAACTACATTTGGAACTTGTATAATTGTGAAAATGAAGGGCGCTGCGGGGTTCGCCGGTTTCCGTAATTCTTGGTATTTTTCTTTTCTGGTTTTTCAAAATTTTGTTATATAACGAATACATGTGAAACTTTCGCGAAATCTGCATTATTGCGGAAATGCAGGGCGTTATACGTTCCGCCGTTTTTCGTAATTTTTTTTAGTTTTGTTATCTTTTAGTTTTTCAGAATTTGCGCGACCAGTTATCTCCATTTACGGTATTATAGCGATTACAGTTTGAACTTCCGCGATATCTGCATTTTTGTGGAAATTCAGGGTGTAAACGGTCCTTGCTGTGCGGGTACTCGGCAAAGAATGCTACGCATTAAAAGTACAACGGTTCGGGTTACTTGGTTAAAGCCCTCTTCGTGATTAAGCCGCTGTGGTGGCTTGACTGCTCGACCCTACCACCTCGGGACCAGCGCCAGCCTTGGAGATAGGTGCCAGCACGGGCTCCACTACAGTTACAGGGTCCGTGCCCTGCAACGGACGCGCTGTCGGGCGAACGTTAATTGTCATCACTTACACCTGCTCCACATTGCTGCCGAATCTCAAGGAAGTGCCGTGTTACGTCTACATAACCGCCCATCTTCTGTTTCCGCTTTGTAGCAGCTCGGAGAACTTTAGACCACAGTTCCCGTCCGTAAGACTTACGAACGGCCCTTTATCCAAGGGTGATAAACATTTTCCGTTGCAGTACTGACGATGCATCTTGAGCGCCGTGGACCTCACGTCAAGGAGTCGGGGCACATTAGATATCATACGCCTGCCTTGAAGGAGTTCTCCCGGGTATCTGCCATCCTCAAGTGGTGGGGTCGCGGCAAAATAAGTGTTTTTTCCGTGCTATACGTGAGTACAGCGCCCGCGATAGTGCTTGCCGTACTGTTGTTTTACGCTTTACGCTAAGAACTTTAATCGATATTAGAGAGTTTTATCTGACCGTTTTCGACGGTCCGCTCCGGTATCGCCGGCCCTCTCGGCACAACCGGAGCCAATGGCGTTCGCGGCCAAGCGCGCCACGCATGCACGGTGGCGCTCCCGCTTGCTATCGGAGCGGAGAGGTCGGTGGAAAACGGTCAGCTAAAACTCGCTGTTGTCGGCTTCTTAGGTCAGCGAGCAAGTGACACCACGCCGACTTTCCACCGGCCAACGTGTTCGTGTCGCCGTCCGCATCATGCAACAAGTCGGTCTGCCAACTCGGAAGTCGGCGTCACCGTCGTGTTGTCGCCGTGTCGGCCTTTTTTTTTGCAAACGCCCCTTAACGAGAAGCGTGGTAATACAGTAAAAAAGATAAATATGTTCGAACACGACGGCGTTAAAGCCCAACCAGATGCACGCGTAAAATCGACGTACTCGCAACGACGTACGCCTGCGGCGACATGCGCCGCGGTTTTTACGCCGACCAACGCGAGTGCGAGTAACCACATGTCGCCGCAACGCGCGCGTAAACCAATGCGCCGCGCAGTGTGGATCGACTACCACGGACTCAGCTTTGTGGCGACCGGTTAAACTACATTTTAACTCAAATAAAAGAAATAATACCTATTCTCACAAAAGTAGGCATACTTAATACAGGAAAACACTAAGACAGTTGTTAGGACACTAAAATCCTTAAAGATTAGTATGCATACTTCGCAGGCACAAAACCCTCCCCTACATTTGGCGTAAACTGCCTTGCTCCCATAGTTGCTCGTTGCTTCGCGTGTTTTTTTTATTTTTGTTGTTGTTTGCCCTCAGTATTTTACAAATTAGTTCGTTTTATCACATCATCAATCCTAATGTTAGCTTATTTATCAATTTGCTGTCATGTTATGCCACCAGACCGCTATGACATCACCGACGGAGGTGTGTGTCAACACCGTGCGCCTGAAAGTTTGCGTTGATGTCTGGTGGACGCTTTTCTTTTCTCCGTGTCTACCGGGCTCTGCCTTGGGCGTAACAAGCGTGTAGCAATGCATTCGGTGTACGCCGGAGTACGCCGGTTCCTTATGAGCTTATGCCGGGTTATCGTTGAGTGAGCACGTCGGTTTTACGCGTGCATGTGTGTGGGCCTTTAAGAGTGCAAGCGGTAATTAACCAAAGCTGCCCCCGCGACCCGTCGATTCTGAGCAGACGACGCTTCTCTTCGCCGGAAGTGCGAGACAAAGCAGTCTGGTAGTAGGATTACAGCACTCTGTTGCAGGATTGGGGCTTCGTGACGCACATGGGAGAATGTATGACGTGGTTACGTTGGAATGGCGGGGCCCAAAAATGGTTGGAGTGCGGCAAGAAACTTTGCAACGAAAGTGTGAGCTTTCCGATGCATTAAGAAAACTTATACATGCCACAGATGACATTGACCGCCCAGCCTAACGATTCGCTTGTTCGTTTAGTGTGCTCAAAGCGCATTTCGGGACACCTTTAAAGTTGCTGTTATAACCAGGAGGCTGATTTTTCTTACCAGAGCCTGGGCTGTTGCATTTGTTGCGTACTCATAGGCAAAACCTCCATGCTGGTGATGGCCAGAGATGTCGTAATCGCTCATTTCTTGACATACCTGCGAGGGCAGTGCAAAATAGTAAAATGTCAATGGTCAGCGTATGGCGTGAAATCTTTCAATTTCCTAAATGGTTAAATGATAGCCTTCGGTGTGCTCATTTGGCAACAAAGAATCCGTTGTCGACAAAACCGGATTGCAACCGTCCCACTGTTAAATCCTTGCCAACGTTCCTTTGGGTGTTCTTGGCTTCTGGGAAACCTTGGGACATAACTATTCCATCTACGTAAGACATGCTTAAGACACTTGTCGCAGTGAACTATTTGATTGTTTCTGGGACCTTACTAGCAGGCATTTGCGATGCGACATTTTAGTGATTTTGTAGCTTGCTTGCCGAGTTCGCTAATTGACCGACAACACTTTTTGGTAGAGTATATTCTTTTAATTCAAATTGAAAGAAGTTACTCAAGAACACCGTAACCCGAAATCATTATGCTGACAGTGTCCTAGGAATTTTTTATCTACCATCCATAGATGAACCGCCAAAGGAAGGCTGGCAACCATGGTACTCAGCCGTGCTGCAACATTCTTTTAAATGCACGTCTGGTTTGAAGAGGTGTTTAAACACTTGTCCCCGGCCAACACAACAATAATGTACAAGCTTTCCTATTCTTTCCTTCGCTTTTTGAATCATTCGTTCATATCGACGGAAGTTTTTGGGCAAATAAGGTGGTGTCACCTTTGGACACTACATTTCGCCACCTTTCAGACTCCGAAAATTTTAGCGCAAAATTTAAATTTTTTGCGCCTGTTTATTTAGAAATTCCGTTGCGGTCCCTTTATCCCTTTTATCCCTTTGTCCCTTTAGAAATCCCTGTATAAATCTGGCAACTCTCATAAAAAGGGGGACGAGCATTTGTTATGGAATATGAGAGTGAGAATTTTCCTTTGCGAGAAATGCTGAAAATATCTATGTTTGTTAGCACAAAAATTACTGCAGCAGAGGGACAGAGTCTGCCTTTTCTGAAGCAATTTTGCTGACCTCGCGGCTGCCCTATCTTCCTTTACTCAACGTACGGCGCCTCGTTGAAAACACCGTGTCTTGCACTAGAAGGGAACATGACGAGAAGCATGAAATTTTATACAGTAGTTCAAGAATCGTAGTTTATTTCTAGTGTTCGTTTACCTTTTAATTGCATCTATTCATGATTTGTATGATCCTGACAATGCCATACAGCTATGAATTTTTAATGCTGCAATAGTCTACTTTATGTTGGTTGTGTATCTGCTTGTGGGACTGCTCTCATGCATGAATAAAGTTAGTTGGCACTAGCTCCACCCCGTTTTTCCGGCCTCGATCGTTTCTCAGCACCGGTCCTTGATCGTTATGTAACTTGGAAACAACCGACCGACAGCAGGCAACACCCAGCGCAAGCAAGCATCCTCTTTTGTCCGTCAGAATACAAGACTGCAAAAAAAAATACTAAACTCTCCTAGCTATGTGTCTATACCCAATTAAAACCTTACACACTAAGAAACACATGTGGGATGCAGGACTCTTAAAATGATAATTCAAACTATGTGTCAAAGGTAGCGCACAATATGAAATGATCACAAACTAAAGTTGATCCCTTAAAATCACGTGGTGCGGAATATAGTAAACTGAGGTAGCAAATGAGGGCATTAATTTTGCTCCCATCTACCTGCTTAGCTAAAAGCTGTTCGCGAACTTACGAAACGGAAGTCACGGGTAGGTAGAAGTCAGCATGATGGATGCGCGCGAAACCAGTCGATGCGGCGAATCATCCGGCAGCCAAGCCGGTTCTCGGGGCCGAGACGCGTGCGGGGACGCGTCCCTTTCAGCTCCTGTGTTGTTCGACCCTTTAAACAAACAGGCAGGTTCCTAATTTAAGGCTCAGATATCGCCATGTGGCTGCCTACGCGCAGATGGGGGCTGGCCACCTGGTTGATCATTGCCGTAGGTGCATGGGTTACACTCCAAATTTCTCGCAGACCCTAATCACGCACAGGTCTTCCTCACAAACAGACCGAGAAATTATTGAGGCCTTCACGATAGGCATAGAAGGGTAAATGTGCGTCAGCGTACAGTCCTCGGCGCTGTCCGCAAAGAAATCAACTTTTTGGAAAGTGGGAGTTGGTTCTAAATGGCCAATGGGTAAATTCTGTACACACGTGTCGGTTAATTTACACCTGTGATATGATATGGTCCGGCACTACATGTGGTGTGGCTTGTGATACGAGCAAGCGTGGCGTTTGCGATTCTGTTTTGTTTCTTTTCGCTACATTTTTAGAATTACCCTTTCCACGTATCATGAACAGTTTTTGTCAACATTTTCTAGGCCACCGCTCCCCTTTCCGGAGCAGGGGCGCTGCTGTCGCCGCTGCCGGCTGGTTGCGCGGCTAAATAGAGCGAGGAAGACGTTCGCTCTTCCTTTCTTTCTGTAGCAGGCGCGGCCACCAAGTGCGGCGAGCGGCTAGTTTCTTAGTGCAGGCCCTGCGCAGCAGGGTGGCGTTGTGGAGGATTCAAGATGAATTTGGAACGGCACTGTTTCGTGCAAAGACGCGCACAGCCAAGCTTTTTAATTTTGTTTTCGACCGCACGCGAATGTTTTTTGCCATGCAGGCGCAGTTGATTCGGGACGTTTTTTTTTTTTTTTCATTCACGCCTGAAATACCCATAGCAGAATACAGTATTTCATTTCGATGCGTACACTTTCGATGACACGCGATGGAACAAGTAAAGTAGAGCGTATACAGTGATGTTATAGAGGCGCATATATTATAGGTTGAAGAAATTGGCTAAGCTACCTAGCTTCTAAATTTGTCCCCTGTGCCAAGAGAACTTTGCAAAATTCACCGTTGAAAGAATGCAGGACTTACACTATCGATTGCGCAGTCTCATTGACTGGGCGCTCACCATGGCGCCGATGTGGAGTTTTCTTTTTATTTGCCTGCAGGCACCTCGCCACGGCACTATTGTGTAGTGCATTATCTGTGCGCAGCGGAAAAGGTGTTTGCAGGAATGGCATGTGATTCCGGTAATCATGTGCCCGACGTGTCATGGCGGGTCTGGGAGCACGTGGTCGAGCTAGTGTCGGTGGTTTGTTTATTTAGCGCGGTTCAACGCTCCGTAATGATGTAGCGTCATCGAGGAGGGGAGGGGATGCATCACCGAGCGAGGTAAGGTGAAGCAAGCGATTGAGATCTGTTGAAAATTTTAAACTCTTGTTGAGAATTTTGAGGTGCCGTTAATATTGTTGGTCGCGTATTGAATGTTTTGCATTTCCCTTAATGCGCAACCTATTACGTCATCCTTTCGAGACACCACGTGAAGCAATAAACCAAATTTAACACGATAACGGTAAGGACAGAAAACATTTACCTGACCTATATGCAACATGAAATGTCCAGTGAGCACCAATCAGCATGCTTTAATTTATTATCAGCATGCTTTAATAATACGCCCTCAGCATAAGTATAACAGCAGAATATTTCAGTATAGGCTGTTCTGGGGGATTTCGCGTTGGGATTTTGTGATTTTCTCAGTTGACTACTCGCAATGCGTTAATGCCTCAGAATGCTTAAAAATCGCTGACACTATTAAATAAATTTTGTGAATTCGATAGTACTGCATAAAAAGGAGCCAATTTTTGTTTAATTGAGCTAGTTTCTGAAAGAAAAACAACATAACGTGTTAAAGCTTGACAATTTTCCCTACAGAAAACTATTACTGCCTTAATTTTTTTTTTATCAACGCGAGGCACTGTGGTCCCGTCATCAACCGGCTTTCGATCTAATTTATTGGTTCCGGAAATAAGATTGCTTAGAGATAAATGTTTGCAGAGGAACCATAGCGGCCAATACCCTGACTTGCCCGTCACTACGTCACAAAATAGGAATATGGTAAGTGCCAACGCATTTGGCTTCTTTTCCCTATACATCTCACTAAATGGTATTCAATGTATGAAAGGTATCCTGAAGGCAAACAGCGTCTATATACTAAATAAAAACGTGAATCCCCACCCTACTGAAGTTCCATCAAAAAGACATTGCTATGCACAATAATTGTAACAACCATTTTTTGCAGAGAAATATACCTATTCAGAAAAATTGTGACACTTGCCCTGGATTTATAAAAAAATTGCAACTGTGCTGCCGCCACGACTGAGCGGTGAGCGTGCCAACCGAATTAACAGAACGTGCAAGGAAAACCCTTTCCCTCATCTCCCAATAACCCCCCCAGGGCCTCAGGCCTATTTCTAAATAAAGTCGTTCATTCATTCATTCATTCATTCATCACCATTATGAGCGATTCGCAGGTTTTATACTGCTGAAGCACACCCTACTTTAAATGCAGGTGATTTTCAACAGCGTAGAATATTCGATTTATGCTACTGTCATATTCACTTCTAAGTCTGTCTTGATATACGGTATTGAAAAGTCTTTGTTGTCCTTATCTTCCGCTCCCAGCTTACCCAAGAGATAAGAGGGGCTTCACCCGGTCTCCGCCTTTACGGATACCCTGGCCATGTAAATGGCAGAACTTATTAACATTCACAGAGTGGGAAAATAATATTCGATGGGACGCCTCACATGTTAGAATACGTGCATCACGCATGTAATGCTCCAGTAACCGCACATCTCTCGCAGGACTTCTAAGAATGGAATTAAAGGTTCATGACACCTCATGGCTCAATTTTTACAGCTGTACATGAGGAAAATCATTATGATGCACTTACTGTACCATGTAACATACTGTTCATTGTTACAAAATATTGTCACATCATGTATTGTCAGAAGAGGCTCCAACTGAAACTTTAAGGGGCCATGCAGATAATACAAAATTTTCTTTTATTCGAAAGATTTCGTGTTTTGCAGTGCCTCCAGCGCTTATCCGGAAACTGAAGATGCCTTATTCACTGACGAATTAATCAATTTAAGGTAATATTAGGATTCTCCCGCCAAATAATGTGTTTTCGTGAAGTCTGCAATTACATCGTATGTGCTGGGGCACGGCCTCCGCGATCGGCTGCCGGCGGCGCGCCGTTGCTCCGGCCGTCCAAGCGTAATTCCGAAGAGGCCGTTTCGCCGTTTTCCGCCGCACCGCGGCGCGAGGAGCCGATGGTTGAAACGAAAGCCGGGTATGCTGCAACGCTTCTCGAAATGGCGTTTCGTCAACTTTCGCGCTTCGTATCGCAATAAAAAGAAAGCATAGCTGATGTTATGTATGCAAAGCCACTCATAGAACCTAATAATAATGAATTTATTTTACCTACGATTGCAGCTATGCGACTTCTTTAACATGTGCCGCATGACGCCTTCGACACACGGACAATATTCCCTACTACAAATGGAAAATTTCTGGTGCTTAAATAACGTTCGGTTCGCTAAAAGGTGAATATTTTTCAGGTATTTTTTATCCAGGCTTACGTACTTAATATAATCTGCATGGTCAATGCAGTTCAGTAGAGCGCGGGGCGCGATCGCGTCATACGCACGACGGATGGCTGCGCTCTTATCTGGCCTTCGAATTAATGCCTGTTGGGTGGAAGCACCCGTCATATTTTTAGGATTAACACGTTTAAAGAGTATTACGTTGAGCGATAGCCTCAAAGATAGTTACAGTTTCAATTTCAGTCGCAACAAATAAAACAACTTGAAGTCAGATGCACCCCAATTTCATTGTATTCTTAAACGTATTTCGGTGACCACAGGCAAGCCCAATTTTCCCTATTTTGGACCCGAGAAAAAGACATTTAAATTTTCAATTACTGATATCGAAGCCCATCCATGTGTAAAGCAATGATGACAGGTTTCATGTTTGCTTTGGACATGTACACACTGCAGCTGTTTTCAGAGGCCCGTTCTTCCACACGAAAATATGCGAGACTTGTCCGTATGAAAAAAATGGTGGCGACAACAGTGTTTGCAAAATCATTTTAGTGTGACAGCGCACAACCTGCATAAAACTCCTGGTAAGATTTTCTGCGTTTTGGGGGGCAACCGCATTCTTGTAATGCTGCTTTCTTTAGATATAGGCAATGTGTCGTTCGTTTAGAAAAAACTGCATAAAGAAGGAATAACACCATCGTAAACGGCGGCTAATTGTTAGCTGAGTTGCACGCCGCAAAAAGCGAATATAAATTGAAATCTTGTAAATTAAAAAAAGGCATGTGTGTAAGAATATAATCAATAGGCTGCATAACAGGTATTCCGTGGACGAGGTATCAAGCAAAAATATACAAATGTTCAACTTCTAAAAATAACTGGCAAAATCAAACACGGCGCCAATATAAAAATGTAACCACTGCGCTCGATTGTTGTCCACAACACACTCTATGCGGAAATAAAAATATAACTGCTGTTGCAACAAGCAAGCACCCGATAATCTGTAGCCCAGAAGTTTTCGCACAAATATCCGCGCTCCTGAATGTCCGCACGGAAACGTCCTGCACCGATCAAGCGCAGCAATCACGTACAACGCGATTAACTTTTCAGTGCTGTTCCTCGAAGCTTCTGAGACAAGCGGACTTCATGACCCGGTAGTTCGGTTTGTCAGCTCAATAAAAAAGCTGCAACACAGTTACGCGAATTCCGACCGTTAAAACACGCAGAAACTCAGGCCCCACAAAGCCGGCCAGGGTAGTCGGTGCAAGCTGCCGAACCATCGGCTAACACCGCCACCTCGCGGCGCGTCGCGGAGTTAGACAAATTACATGCTGCTTTCAGATAAGATGGAACAAAATATGGCTGGTCGACCTCTTCAATTCGCTTGAAATTTTTTTACCTCATTCCCGCATGTATGTAATGTGCGGATTCACAAATATTTTCGGCGGAAAAAATTTTGGCCGACTGAAAAAAAATTTGAACCCACCCGCGTGGACCCCGGCCGCTACCTGCCCATGCGCCGCGGCCAAGTTTAGCGACGTCTACCAAACAATATACTAATCAGGCGGGGATGGTAATTTTTATGCGTAATCTACGCCTGGCGTACATTGCGTGCCCAAAATATTGTTGGCTACAAATACATATATTTTTTGTAATAAATTTCCAAATCTTGCTCAGAGCGCATTTTGTTCTGTACTTTGCGGGCCAGTATTATCGTAAGTAATGGAGCTAAAGCGTTCAAATTTGAGTGAGGGCTGCTCCTGGCAAGCACAATAAGGCCCGTAAATTTTGTGTCTATGCACACTACGGTTAAAAAGTAAATGGCGCACAAGTGTGAAGAAAAAACTAAAACACTCCGAGTTCAGAGGCTTATTAAAAAAAAACACTTCTTTGATTTTGCTGAAATTCCCCCCAGATGTTAATCTGGGAATGTACTTCAATGATCATTAAAAACATGTTGCATCATTTTGTTCCTGACGCGCCTACAGCGCGAGAAAAAAGCCTGGTCGGCCAGGTCTTCACAAGATCCTGAGACACGAAACAGTGACAGCAACTTCCAGTGAATGTGCGGACATTTGATAATTTTTTGTACCAAAGGCAAACGATTACTTATTGATAGTATTACAGAGAATTAAGAAGCGAAACTGAAATTCTTATGTGAATTTTGGAACAAAAATAAACAATGTGCCCACCGCCAAACGTGTACTCTTCGAAGAAAAAACGGAGAAACTCCAGACTCACGCGAAAAAAAAAAAAAAAACGCTTTTTTGCGAGTTTTATGAAGCTTTCCACAGATATTTTCCTCCTAATTTACTTGCTGAGCCCTAGAAATATCGTGCGTCATTCTAAGCACAGCGCGGATACAGTCGTGCGGTGGCGAAACCGCTGCAATGTATGGTGGCAAAACGCCCAATTTGAAGGTCTTCGGGTCTATTTTTATAGCTTCCTCTAGATTTCCCCAACCGCGGGCACTCTTTGTCTTACATTATCAATGCCCTTTTTTTGTGCGCACTGCTGCCGTGATGCGCTATATTTGGTTCATAAGATCAGCTATTTGACAAGGTTCACGCAGTCTTGTTTTTAACTCGCCTGGACGTAACTTTCGTTCGCCTGAAATCAAAGGTTCAACGGAAGCCCGTCCGGTCGGCTTGGCAAGTATTAAAAACATGGCAAGTATTAAAAACGGACATCGGCCACACAAGACCTCGGCGCAGGTAACGTCTCCAGGTAGGGCGCCCCTCTTCGGTCCTTCTCCGGACACACTGGTTGAACTACCGAATTAGCGACCAAACAGGAAGGCAAACGCCCTTGAGCCCGGTGGGGTCCGGGACGACACATGCGGGATCTTCATTTTTTTGTTTTAGTCGAGTATTTTCTGGGCTTTTCCAACCGTATGAGGGGGCGGGGACTTGGCTGACAGAAAGAGCGAAAGAGGGGACTGCAAGAAAAGGGCTGCATGTGTTGGAACGGTTAGAAGTTTTCAGTTCTGTCACACCGGGAGAGTGCCTTGCGCTGCCTCCCCACTATTTGACTACGGTCGCATTTTATTCTTCATTTTACCTTTTAAGCATTCTGATTTTATTATTGTTTTTGTATATATTTAGCTTGTTACTCAGTCTCTTTTGTGTTTCCTCTTGTTCGTTATTTTCCTGCTCAATGGCTGCGAAGACTAGCTTTCATCGAGTGCATTGTGCGGACTATCTCGACAAGCATCGACGGAGGATACCGCAGAAACGAAACTTTCGCAGTGTTAAAGACCTGGACATCAGCGCCCTGAAACGCCTTTTGGGCCCGGACAACTTCAAGAAAGTGAGTGAAGATGATTACTTGTGTCAGCACTGCTTCATGCAGTTTACTAAAGAAATTTCTCTGCAAACGTCTGAGCCTGACGCCGACATTTTTGTGACTGCCGAGGAAGCTGTGGAGCACCTGAAACTTGGCGTACTTCTTCCTGAAGTGTCTCCACTGAAACCGCCAAGTGCAGTGAGAAAATTGGACAGACCAACTTATGCCAAACGAAAGCAAAGGGAATTGGAGCAAGCTCTGACCAAACAAGTGCGCTCGAGTCTGGACGCCGCATATAACGCGCAGACTGCATCTGGCTCAACAGAGAAAAAGTGCTTCACCTGCGCCGAGTTCAACCACAACTTTCGATAAGCTTTTTTAACTGCTACATCCTCCAGGGAGCGTTGACAGCTGCTCACGTTGCTGCCGTCATCCCTCAAGAAGAACGAAGTACAAAAGATCATTCCGGAAGCTTCTATGTACCTGATCAACAAGTCCCGGAAGTTGAGGGAAAAGTACGGCGTATGGTATCAGCTGGACCCGTACACGAGGTAAAGGGTGAGTCAGGACTGCATATCCACGGCATGTGAATACTTCACGAAAGATGAGCTGGAGTGTTCGAGACAAATTCCGAATAAGAAAGACGGTTGTGCGTGACGGAGAAAAAACTCTTGTCAAACGCTTTATGACATGATCAATTCGAGAAGCATTCCGCATTTACAAGGAACGAAATCCTGACTCGAGCATTGAGCTAACAAAGTTTTACTCGTTGCGGCCTCGTTGGGTCAAATGTAGTCCTCAGCAAGAAGTGTGTGTCTGCGTCTACTGCGCCAACTACGAACTCTATGTTGCCGCTGTGGAAAACGCTAGCAACTCAAAAATAGATGCCAGTGGATTGATCGCTGCATTCCTCTGCACTCCGGGATCAGACAGTGCTTCTTAGGGGAGGCGACAAGTGCCCAAAAGGAGAGTCCCTGGCGCTCGAAACACTAAATATCCCCGAAGAAGAAAACATTGTGGTTGCCACGTGGGAGTACGGCGACCTTGTGAAGAAGACCCTTGCCCTTCAGCATTGCTGAGGGGAGTCCGAGTATCACTGGCCACATGGATCGTGCACAATCACATCCGAAAAACCCAGGGAGCTGCCATCCACAATGAAAAGAAATGCGAACAGCGAGGAAGCGTGGTGTTTCACTTTGATTTTGCCGAAAATTGGACTGTCATCCTTCCCGACGAGGTCAAAGCTACCACTGGCATAAAACCCAAGTATCGATATTGTGTGGTGACGACCCGAAAAAAAAGTCATAGTTTTGTGGGTTTCAAGCGATGACGTCTGCCATGACTCTGCGCATGCCTGCTTGGCTTTAGAACAAATCAGGCTGTGGGTAGACAACAATCTCCCACTGTACTCCAAGGTGACTTATGTGAGTGACGGAGCTGCCAGTCACTTTAAAAACAGGTACCAGCTTCATGAGTTGCGAAAGAGCGACGTGCCTGAAACGCAATGGATATTTTCCGCAACAGGGCACGGAAAAAATGCCTGCGACGGAGTTGGGGGAATCGTCAAACACCAGGCGACACTTTACAACCTAAGAGAACCACTAAGAAATGCGATTCAGACGGCAAAAGACATGGTAACTGTGTTGTCTGAGAAGATCAAGGGCGTTCACTTCATATACCTCGAAGGGAACGAAGTTTCCAGCTATCGCAAAACAAAAAAGGAAGAATGGCGAACAGTGCGTGCCTTTCCCGGCATACAGTCCTGCCACGTGTGGCGTTTAAGGAAGTCATCAGAAGCAGATATATGCGAACTATATGCAGCGCGGACTGTTTGTGCCCCTTTGAGGAAACTGTGAACATTGATGCAGCAAGCAACGTGTAAATAAACAGCTAGTAGCTGCACGGTATTAATGGGGTGCCGATGGAACGCTGTCATGTCAAACGTTGACTTCGTTAATGTCACTTGGCTATTCTATAATCCTTATCTCAGAAGATTTTCTGCCCTTTCTACAAAATAAATAAAGGAAATCTCCAAAAATCACAATCGTCGTTTTATGTCTCAGCTCCTGTGACGAGCATGCTTGACAAGGCTCTTTGGCTTTTCAGTGGTCAAAATAATGCGAGTTTTTTTAATGGCTCACGCAAGTAAATTAGGAGGCAAATATCTGTGGAAAGCTTCATAGAACTCGAAGAAGCGCTTTTTTTAATGCGCATGAATCTGGATTTCCTCCGGTTTTTCTTCGAAGAGTACACGTTTGGCGGTGCGCAGATTGTTTATTTTCGTTCCAAAATTCACATACAAATTTCAGTTTCGCTTCTGAATTCTCTGTAATACTATCAATAAGTAATCGTTTGCCTTTAGTACAAACAAATTATCAAATGTCTGCACATTCACTGGAAGTTGCTCTCACTGTTTCGTGTCTCAGGATCTTGTGAAGACCTGGCCGACCAGGCTTTTTTCTCGCGCTGTAGGCGCGTCAGGAACAAAATGATGCAACATGTTTTAATGGTCATTGAAGTACATTCCCAGATTAACATCTGGGGAAAATTTCAGCAAAATCGAAGAAGTGTTTTTTTTAATAAGCCTCTGAACTCGGAGTGTTTTAGTTTTTTTTTCACACTTGTGCGCCATTTACTTTTTAACTGTAGTGTGCATAGACACCATATTTGCAGCCCTTATTAGTGCTTGCCAGGAGCAGCCCTCATGCAAATTTGAACGCTCTAGCTCCATTACTTACAATAATACTGGCCCGCAAAGTACAGAACAAAATGCGCTCTGAGCAAGATTTGGAAATTTATTACAACAAATATATGTATTTCTAGCCAACGATATTTTGGGCGCGAAATGTACACCAGGCGTAGATTTTCGCATAAAAATTACCATACCCGCCTGATTAGTATATTTTTTTGGGAGACGTCGCTAAACTTGGCCGCGGCGCATGGGCAGGTAGCGGCCGGGGTCCACGCGGGTGGGTTTCAAATTTTTTTTCAGTCGGCCAAAATTTTTTCCGCCGAAAATATTTGTGAATCCGCACATTACATACATGCGGAAATGAGGTAAAATATCTAGCGAATTGAAGAGGTCGACCAGCCATGCTTTGTTCGATCTTATCTGAAATGACCCTGACATTTTTGCTTGGAGACGCGCCGAATGGGACTGCCGGAGCAACAGCGCGCCGCCGGCAGCCGATCACGGAGGCTGTGGTTGGGGAGCTTGTTTGCGCCACCATAGGGGAGCTTAGATGGCGCCACCATACCACGGCGGACCGTTTTCGGCCTTTGTTTTTGACCGTATTTGAACCTGGTTTGTTTTTTTAAGCTAGAAAATCGTTTCGTGGAGCATGGTGTTCGCTCGACAAATATGGTCACGTGAGAACATTATGCCAATCGGCCAGTGTCGGGTTCGACAATCCCAATGCACCGCAGTGCTTTGGAGCTAAAACAGCATAGTGCGCGCAGTACCAACATCAGAACGCATCCGTACTTATGTGTTTATGTGAACTTTCGTAACTTGTGCACTGAGTGTAAGCGCAAAGCTCTGTCCACAAGCTTATAAGCCCTGCTAATTTGCGTTTGCTTTTGCCGGCCTTAGCCACTCGCAGAGCTGGCACATATGACATCATACGTTCTGTTGCGGGAAATGAGCTAGCGGGTCGCATGGCCATTGCATTTTAAGTTTACGTATAAAATGAGGTCAGTCAAACCTGTATTTGGTCTACATGGCACCTCTAAACTTGTTACCTTCTCGGTGATGCGACCATTGCACAAAATTTTGGGCATGGTTAAAGTTATTTCTTATACCCAACAAAAATTGTTATACCCAACAATTCGTTAGCTTTCACTGCACAGCACTGAAAATAACATGATTGTATTCGGATATTTGATTATACCTAGTTTTCATAATATTGTTACGAGGCATCATATCAAGAGAGGAAGAATACGCTGAGTGGGACGCACGTGGAGTTCGGTCCCTTGCTTGGACGGCGCTTAATCATACTGTGCCTTCTGTAAATACCGTACTTCCGTGTATCATTTGGAGAAGAGTGCTGTTTCGGCCCCGTCCTGCTTTACCCACCCCTTCCGGGGCCTCGTGATACCTGGACACGGCTGGTTCACAGGTCCTGATCACGGATCTTCGAACCAGGCATCACCTACAAGGCACCATCATGGCACCACCTTCTGTACCCCCCAGCGCCGCTACGCTGCTTGTCATCGTGAGCCACCCTTGAGACCCAGGTTTCTTTTACAGCACCAACGATATCGACGTGGAGGACTGGGTTAGTCTCTACGAGCGTGTGAGTGCCCACAATCGCTGGGATCCAACCCTTAAAGGGGCCCTAAATAGGCTGCCAAATGTTACGATTTTGCGTGCGCAGTCACTGGAGTACTATCCAAGGAACGTCATGCCGCAAAAATTGTTTAAATGCGATAAGTATTAGCCGAGTTATCGCTCATTAAAAGGGGCCACCTATAAGGCCTGGGGCTCTCCTCCTCTAGTAGCTCCTCCGAAGCACTGTGGAAGCCGCGACGTCATCGACCCGGCGCAAGACCACCGAGAGAAACAGGGCAATCCATCACCCTCCTTGATGTACGTGCAGTCATTGGCTGCGCCAAGCCCTGCGCGCGCTTTTTTTTTTTTTTTAGCACTCGACGCGCATGCTCCGCCCACCAGATTCCGGTTGCACGGTGAGCGCTGTCGCTGTGGTTCGCGTTCGCGGCGCCGCACTGGGCAGTGTCTCGTGCGTCATAGAGGCGCGTCAGAGCCGGAAAGAACTGCGTCAGAGCGCGCAAGTGTGGCGGCAAGGTATGGTTGGTGAGCCAGGAGAGAAAGTGAAATCTTTTTTTCGTGTTTGTGCGGCCCCTGCTTTACGCAGAGGTGTAATATTTGGTACACGTTGTCGTGAAGGGGTACTCTAGCGATTGCACGATTGAAATGGCGACCTACGAAAGCCTATTTAGGGCCCCTTTAATTATGCTGGCTAACCTTTCGTTCCACCTGAACGGGGAAGTTAAGACGTGGTACAATACCAACGGACCAACACTTACTAGTTGGGACAGCTGCAAGGCGGAGATGATAAAGTTCTTTGGCAAGTCATCTGGTCGCCAGCTCGCCGCCAAAAATCAGCTTGCGTCGCGAGCGCAGACGTCAACTGAGGCGTACATAGCCTACATTCTAGACGTACTGGCCCTTTGCCAATAGTTGAAGACTACAGGTCCGAGCAGGATAAAGTTGACCACATTTTGAAAGGAATAGCAGATGATGCCTTCAATTGGCTCGTATGCAAAGACTGCTCCACTGCAAGCTCAATTTTGAATGAGTACAAACGCTTTGAACAAGCGGAAAGCCGTCAAGTCACTCAGAAATTCATGCGCCTTCCCAATACCGCGCAACGTCATCATGTGAGGGCCCAGTTTCGCTACCGCGCCCACCGCCGCCAGAAACCAGTGCAGACACGGTGACCCGTATCATCCGACGCGAGGTAGAGGCTATGACTCCGGTCACCACTGTAGGGTAAAAGCTCCAAGCGGGGCAAGGAGGCGCAAGCGAGGTACTCCTCCTTGGTGGGGCGAAGGCGTTCCTCGCGCGCCTCCCTCCTCTTTCTACGAGGCGACAGGGGATGCGCGAAGGAGACTCCCGGGGAGACCGCCCTTGGGACGCGCAGTGATCGCACGGTACGTAAATGCCTTTCGGCCACATTTGGCCGGTTCTTGCATTGGCCGTTGTTTCTCACTTCCGTGGGTCACGGCACCCGCCGTGTCATTTGCGCATGCCTTGATTTGCGTCAGTGCGTTTATCTAGGGTGTCCGGCGAGTCTCCGCGGGCATATTCCACTCCTTGGTGGGTTGCCCCCGCGTCCGCGCCGGGTCGGCTTGCGCCGTCTAAGGTCAGCGGACGAGCGCCGATGCCGCCCGGTCGAGTCCAGTGGCTTGAAATGTGTAGCGGCCACAGGGAGCCCCCTTCCCCTATGTCAGCGAGCGTTGCGGTGGGCCAGCGCCTGCGGACGTTAACTGCTGCCCGACTACGGGCTCGGCACACGCTGACGGGTGTATGCCCCAGGGGCTAGGGGCGTAGTGCAGTGTAGCGTTTCTATCGTGGTTGTCCGCGTAATAAACCCCATGTACCGAGAGGTGTCGCTTCCCTGTGAAGTTACAGACAACGTAAACACGCGGCGAGAGTCGTGGCTCGCTCTAAAACCCGTTGTGGGCAGAGTCTCTCGGCAGGGCAGTTCGGTGCTGCGCGAGAGCAGTCAGAATAACGAAGGTGCGTTATTCTATTCTATTCAATTCCTTAATGGCGAGGATTAAGGATAGGATATGCTCACACCACCAAACACTCCTTCGCTGACATCCATCTGCCGACAGTCTCCATCATACACGCAGTTGTGAGCGACGAAATTTCCTGCATGGGCTTGCAGCCAGCCTGCCACATGAGCAATCCAGTCGGTCGGCAGTTTCGCCCCAACGCCGCTTCATGCAATCATTATGTGCGAGCTCATTCGTCCCCGACCTTTTTCCGCCAAGAGTGTTGGCTACGGTCTTACGGGAACCTGCCTCCATGGAAAGCACCCGATGAACGGCCGATATGCTTTAACTGGAGGCGTGTTGGTCACGTTGCCCGGTATTGCCAGTGCCGCTGGTTTTCTTCCGTCCGAATCACTTGGAACGACCGTGTCGCGCAGTCTGCAACGAACGGCTCTTCTACCAGCTACCAGCAACGCACTGCCGCCGATGCCGTCTACTCAGCCCCCCGACTTGGCCTTTCCCCGTCACCCCAGCGCCGACAGTCTCGTTCTCCGCAGCCCCGCCGCTCTACCTCGCCGACCAACTACGGACGCCTCGACTCGGAAAACTGGTGAGTGCAGCTCCCAGAGGTGATGCTGCACTCGCCGACCGACCCCGACCGAAAATCCTCTTTTGATGCTGCCGACGAGGCACAATTTGCTCGACGTGAAAGTTGATGACGTGCCTGTTCGGGCATTGATTGATACATGCAGGGGCGCATATTTCCGTTATGAGTGCTAATCTACGGACCAGCTTGCGAAAGGTCCTCACACCTGCCCTTTCACATGTTCAAGTTGCCGATGGTGGTACACCAGCGATCGCTGGTATGTGCACCTGTCGTGTCACCATCGCCGACCACGACACCATTGTTCTTTTCTCTGTTTTGGACAAATGTCCTCAAGACGTGATCCTTGGCCGTAATTCTTTGACAGAGCATGCAGCACTCATCGATTGCTCTACAGGCCTTCTT
Organism: Haemaphysalis longicornis; assembly: GCA_013339765.2. NCBI lineage: Eukaryota > Metazoa > Arthropoda > Arachnida > Ixodida > Ixodidae > Haemaphysalis > Haemaphysalis longicornis. The sequence goes on along the minus strand of CM023451.1, from coordinate 96,151,244 downwards.
CGTCTTGAGTTGCCGATTACTACCGATTCCTCCTCGCCACGCCTGTGCTCGTCCAAACACATTCGCTTGCCGAATCAAGCCGCCACTAATGTCCCCCTCACTACGTCTACCGTCATTCCTGACGGCGACTACCTTGCTACTACCATCTTGGAAGGGCTGCCCGCAACTTCAGATGAGGTACGTTCCGCGGCCCGTATTTTGCGGAAGGCGTCTCAACCGATAAGGTGGAGTTTTTACCGTGCGGGTATTTAGTGACCCTGGATTCGACCCCAATAATGACAATGTAGTGGTCACTGCCGATGTTTTCTTGACTGTTGAACCAAGTGGCATCTTTGCGCGTGTTTTTCGTGAAGGCGAGGTTGGGAGTAGAATCGCCACTCACGCTGTTTCCTATGCGGGTGGGCCGTGTAGGGTCAGTGATCAAGGTGAAGCCCTGTCTATGCGCATCGAGCCAGAGGTTTCACCCCTTAATCGTGTCCCGTTTATAGCTCCACTCGGTGTGGTGAGCGTTGAAATCTCCGACGACTATTAGGGTGTTTCCCCTGGCCAGTTTGAGGGTTTTACGAAAACGTTTACCGAATTTGTGGGCGTCGAAGAGATATCTGACATTCGGGAATGGACAAAACAACTCCGCAGGGATGCTAAGCAGGCTACTAAAGAAATACCGGTAGATGCCGGCCTTTATCAAGCCGATGCAAAGCTCCTTCCATGTCAGAGTCCAAGCGCAGTTTGCACCAGATACTTCGGAAACAAAAGTTAAATCGCAACCTGAGTCGGCGCCTTGCTACTCTCAATCGCGACATTGAAGATTAGACAAGTCTACTAACACGTCGACCCCGACAATAGTAAAACCACACAGCGAAAGAATCTCAACATACTTCTACACAACTTTAAGGGTTCCGACACCAAGCTCATCAAGACAATTAAGGATAGATACTTAGGTGACTCCGCACGTGAGGTCCTTCCTCGCTACACGGGACAGGAAAACGACCTCCTTGATCGACACATCACGGTAGGCGAAGTCCAAGGGGCCATCTTAACCATACGAACCCGCTCGTCGCAAGGTCCAGATGGCATCACGAATAAAATGCTCCGAAATCTGGGCGATGAATCAATCGAAGCCCTCACACGTGTGCTGGGAGCGGGGCCAAATATCCGACATGTGGAAAACGGCAAAGGTGATTATGATTCCCAAACCAGGTAAGAAACTGCAGCTCGAAAACCTCAGACAGATTTCGCTCACGTCTTATGTAGGGAAATTAATGGAGCACGTTATACTCAACAGGCTCAACACCTACATGGAGGACAACGGTCTTTTTCCGCACACTATGATCAGCTTTCGACCAAAACTCTGTGCGCAAGACGTGATGCTTCGCCTCAAATACGATGTCATAGACGGGGTACGCTGCTCACCGCTTGACAATAGAGCAATTTTGGGTCTTGACCTCACAAAGGCCTTTGCCAACGTCAAACACTCGGCTATCCTCAGGAACCTGAGCAAACTCGGTGTCGGGACAAGAGTCTACGAGTACATTAGCAACTTTCTTTCAGACCGCACAGCTACCCTCGCTGTAGAGGGAATGGAATCGGATGTGATAAAGCTAGGGAACAGGGGGACGCCCCAAGGCTCTGTCCTGTCCCCTTTTCTCTTCAACGTCGCCATTATTGGTCTTCCCGAAATTTTAAACCGAATTGACAGCCTTCAACATAGCCTTTACGCAGACGATGTTACGCTCTGGGTCCGCGGAGGCAGTGACGGCCACATTAAGGACACCCTACAACAGGCAATCGAATCAGTCGAAGATTACGTCGGCCCTCGTGGTCTCAACTTCTCTCCGCGAAAATCGGAGCATTTACTATGTCGACCAACCAGTCGAGGGCGGTGCACAGATAAGACACTTCCGGAAGTCCATCACTTCGCTGGTGGTGGAACCCAACGCATCCCCATAGTGACAAGCATACGGGTCCTTGGCCTTCACATACAAGCAAACAGACAGAATTCCGAAACCATCCTCGCTCTCAAAAAGAAGGTCTCTCAAATCACCCGACTCATCTCGCGTATTGCAAACCGCCATCACGGCATGAAGGAACTCAATCTAGTAAGGTTAGTTGAAATTTTGGTTCTAAGCAGAATAACGTATGTCACTCCGTTCTTAGACATTAAAAAGGACGAAGAACACAAAATCGACGCTCTCATTATGCGAGCTTACAAGCAAGGTATCGGGATACCGCTTACCGCATCTACCGAACGCTTCGAGGCACTTGGGCTACACAATACGCTAAGCCAACTCATCAAAGCTCAACGCTTAGCGCAACGAGAACGACTAACGTACAGCATGACTAGACGGCACATCCTTGACTCATTGGCATCACGTATCCGAGTACTGCCCCAACAGAGGTCCCACTACCTCCAGCCGTAAAAGAAGGCATATCCATACCACCCATTTCAAAAAACATGCATCCCGTGCACAATCTGGAGCGAAGACATGCGCGGTCCAAAGCCTTCCACAAACAGTAAGAAAAATCATAGAACGTGGAATACGTGGACGCAGCCGGACGTAGTCGATCGGCAGGGAAATTCCACAGCTTCCAGCTCGATTCGTACGAAGGAACCGGAAGTGGGAGACGAGGCGGCCATAGCAGTGGCAATGACGGCCTCCGCAAATATCAAATATGTCATCAGTGATTCTGAATCTGCCATTATAAATTTTTAAAGAGGGCGAATCTCCCCTGAAGCGTCTGCAATCCTTACATCTAGCGTCCGTCGCGATGCACGGATCGACAAAATCTACCTGATATGGGCACCTGCCCACTCGGGCCTGGCCGGGAACGACTGCGCGCACGATGCTGCTCGAGGATTCACCGACCAATCTGACATCGACCCTAACACGCCATTCGCCCATTCGCTCCAATGGTCGGGTAGGGATCGGCTCGTGTCCTACAGGGACATAAATCACTACGTCTGGAACGGGCCCGTTTCTCCCCCGCTCACCCATCACTCAACAAGAGGCAATCCGTCGTATGGCGGCTACTTCAAACGAATCATACCCAAACCCGGTTATGTATAGCTACTGCTATCCAGGGCAACATTCGGACAAATGCCACAAATGTAAAGAAAGGGCAGATCTAGCACATTTACTATGGGCCTGCCCGCAGGCGGCTACACCCGCGCGCAGAATTACTCGGGCGGAGCAATGTTAGACCGTGTTGCTCAGCCACAACCCATCGGATCAAGTCTGGGCCATCCAGCTGGCCGACGACGCTGCTAGAGCCCAAGAGCTCTTGGGCGACGCCTAGAATCACCAGCATCTCCCAACAAAGTTATTTATCTCTCTCTCTCTTTCTCTCTCTCCTCTCCCATTGTGGACGTTGGCGCGCCATACTCAAGTATTTCCAGAAGGTATAACCGTCGCTGCTCTCACCCATTTAGCCGCAGCTGAAATTTGGGCACTTGCTTCGTGACCCAATGCAACCACATGGATCCTACTGGCGGCCTAACTCGCCAGATAAATTTGCACCCCTGATCAGCACGGACCTATCTCAAGCTCAAGCAAGCAAACTGCGCTGTTTTTTTCAAAATTTTTATTTGCAAACCTTTGGGGCAAAGCACAACTGTGATGCACCGTACCGATACAGGTGATGCCAGGCCTACCCATTGCCGGCCGTACCGTGTTTCTCATTCCTAACGAGGAGTCATCCGGCAAAAGGTTGAAAAAATGCTCGCGAAGGACATCATTTAACAATCGTGTAGTCCATGGGCTTCGCCCGTCATGTTGGTAAAAAAGAAAGACGAGACCTGGCGCTTCTGTGTGTAATACCACCACTTGAACCGGATTACAAAGAAAGATGTCTACCCTCTACTCAGGATTGACGATGCCCTAGACTGCCTTCATGGGGCGAAATACTTCTCCATAGACCTTCGCTCAGGTCATTGGCAGGTTGGAGTTGGTGAGCTGGACCGAGAAAAGACCGCTTTCGTCACTCCCGACGGCCTACATCAGTTCACGGTTATGCCGTGCGGTCTGCGCAACGTGCCAGCCACCTTTGAGCGCATGATGGACTCTCTTCTGCACGGATTTAAATGGTCCACTTGCCTCTGCTATCCTGATGACGTCCTCGTGTTTTCTCCCTCCTTCGAGTCTCATCTCCAGCACCTGCGTGAAATTCTTGCTCTTTTCCGTCAGGCCAACCTGCAGCTCTACTCAGCAAAGTGCCGCTTCGCGAGGTGTGAACTTACCATTTTGGGCCACCGCGTCGACGCTCAAGGAGTACAGCCCGATCCCGATAAGATCAACGCAGTTAATGACTTCCCTGTGCCCCGCTCATCGAAAGACGTCCGCAGTTTTGTGGGTCTCTGCTCACCACCATCTTTGCGGGGGGCCCTCAATAGGCCAAAGCCTTCGCCACACTGAGGCATCTCCTCACCACATCGCCCATTTTGGCCCACTTCGATGTGTCCGCTTCCACCGAAATACGGACTGACCCTTGCGGCCATGGCATTGGAGCCGCCCTGGCTCAGCGTTAATCCGGCAAGAATTGCGTGATCACTTACGCCAGCCGCCTCCTACGCCGCGACCGCGTTAAGCCTACCGTTCTAGGCCTGGCTCCCCGGCGAACGCTCGGCGGGTGAGCTTCACCCGGCCTCGATCGGCCACGACGCGATGGCTACGGCCATGCAAATCACCATGGAAGGGGAAGATATTTCCCCCGAGGAATTTAGTAACAGCGCCGGATGGACAAATCGATCAACAAGTGCAAGTCGACCAGCAAGGACGCGCCCGAGCAAGGCGACCGAGCCTCGTCCGCACTGCGAGGCGGGAAAAAAGGCCCTCCTCCGGCAAACGTGAAGAAACGTATGAACGCCGCTTCGAGGCTGCCTCACTTGCCAAAGGTATATTCGAATCATCGTTCGCCCCCGCGGAGGACTGCGCATCAGGAAGGTGGGCCATCCAAGGGTCGCCCAAGCCCTAATCACCGCCGCCAACCTGCAGGAGACGGACGTCGCGGAGGACATCATATGTCCAAACATGATGCAGAACATCATGATAACGAGCACCTTTTCGAAGCGCAACGCCATGGCTTACGCTGGGGTGAAGGACATTAACATCGGCCAAGCCAGTTACGAGGTGAATGCTTTCTTCGCTGCCCTTAGCGGAACGTCCCGAGTTGTTTTGATAGATGGGTTATTTGAGTATCTAGGCATTCATCTACGAAAAAATTACGTCCATGCCCTCCGTACAGATGGTTAACCACCAAAGCTGTGACATGCAGCCCGTGTTTTACGTATGACGCGTGGCATACTCATTTCGGAGTAACATGCAGCCGGCGGTGTTAGCCATTGCCACGCTGGCACTGCTCCGCCCGCACCGCTCGCCGTTATCGCTTGAGGTGTGATTTACGCAATGTCTCCGTGGGCGGGTATTTTTTTTCTTTTGCGCATGCCCATGAGGTTGCGCGGGACGAGTTCTCGGCGCGGTTTTCCTTTCGTTTTCATATAACTAAAGCTTTGCTGTAAAACAGTTTTAGTCGACTCTTACGTATCATTGGGCGTTTGCTTCGGAGGTCTATGCTATTTATAATCAGGCCTTTTTACAACATTCGAATACAAAGCACCTGGTCCATCTGGCTCCTCAGCCTCTTTAATGGCAGAGTGGTGAATGGGTTCTAAGAACCTGGAATTTATTATGCAGTGTAGCCCTCACTAAACTGTTTTCCCAATGGCGAGCGTGCTGTTTAGTTGAGCACTTGAAAGGCATTTTGCTGTCATTGGTCTTGCAAAGTCCGCAACAATAACATGGCTTGCCGTGGGAGTTTATTAATGCGCAGCATTCTTTGCCGAGTACCCTCACAGCCAGGACCGTAAACGCTCTGCATTTCCACAATACAGATTACCCGAAAGTCCCACCTGTGATCGTTATAACAGTCTGAACGGAGATAATTGGTCGAACGAATTTTTCGAGAACTAGACAAAAATAACAATATACTGAAAATGGCAGAACCTATAGCGCACGGCACTTCAACAATAATGTAGATTTCGCGAAAGTTTCACCTGTGATCGTTATAATAGCGTAAATGGAGACAATTTGTCGGACAGGATTTAGAGAACCATAAAATTGGGTGTAAAGAACTCACACTCAAGACAAGTGGCATCAGAATGCTGCTCATTAGTAGACAATTCTCTGAATCTATGCAGACTTTTTTTTAATCTCTGACTTCACAGCTGCCTTCAGACAGTAGTTTTGCTGGTAGTGATGGTGCTGGCGCAGGTGATGAAAAACCTGTGGAAACACACAACTCATGGCCAGAAAGGCTTTGGGCCAGTACACAGCTATTAAAGTAGTACTTTTCGCACGGTAGAAGGAACTCGTACGGGGACTGGGTGTATGGGTCCTGCTAGCACCCATACACCCAACAACCGCAGAAGTGTAATGTTCTCAATGTGATGCACGACGCAGCGTGGAACATTGGTCCCAGGGGTGAAGAGCGCACGGTCAAGTTACCATCAGTAGGATTGGGATGGTAGTTATTCGTGTCATCCATGGAGGCGAGATGAATGGCTCTTCTGTTTGAAGCCTCGCCGATCACGTAACCTTGATACAATGGGGATATTGGATAGGTGGAACCTGATGGTCGGATTAATGGGAATCAAGAATGATTGGTTTGGAAGAGAAGTCGGGTATAAGAGGTGGGATAAATACTGCAAGGAAGACTTTCTTGGTCGGGACAAAATTGGACACATTTCTATGTATACTCACCTCATTTTCTCTGTGCAAAAGCTCTTTGCTCTTGCAGTTTGCTCCAGGTTTTGTGTTGGTTGGGTCAGTGGGCTCAAACTTTGCGATACCCAGCGTAGTCGAAATTGCCACTGAGTTATTGATTCCTTCGGACAAGCTTTGGTAGTGTTCCTGCGAGCAAAACAAGCCTCATGGGAAAGTATTTAAATGAACATATTTAGATTAGTCAAAGTAATGTTTTTTTTTTCAATAACTCCAAAGCTGCCCAGGTTCAGTGCGGGGCAGCTGTTGTTTTCACTTTGTAATGTTTTCGTGAATCTCCAGTTTTTTGTTGGCACCCCTGAGGAGAGAAAATGATGACGGCTTTAGTGCTCGTCACCAAGTAGCTTACACGTCAAGCAATTGTTGCAACACACACGTTGGCAGAAAGAAATAGTGCGTGGCATTCCTTTTTGGCTGCAACTGAATGCCTTGTTACTTGAAGGGACCTATGGTTGAGTCCCCTTTTTCTCTAACAAAATTATTCAGTTTCTTCAGTTCGTAAAAAATTATTAGGAACACCGAACATGACACAAGCTCGCTGCAATCTTTATCTACACGCAAATCGTCAACCTGTTTAATTGTAATCCTTCCGTCACTTACATTAACCTCATTGACATTGCTTCGTGTCGCGCGCAAGTTCTCAGCTTCGCACTGGGCAACCACCTGGTAGCGTCCGATGTGCAACTGTTTTTTCTGCCTGCAATCCCGTCATTGCGAAGAGCACGAAGATTCATGAAGATGGCTCATTCTGAAATTTGGAAGCAAATTCGTCACCTAAAGTACTGCCTGCGTGTACTTGCTCATCATACGGTGCGCCCTGAAGACAGTGCTAAACTGTATCAACGTTGGATCCGCGAGGCCGGAACTGTAAAGGACTTGTTATGGTCACGACGGCTGCCGGCGCTGTGCTCCTGGAAGCGGTCATCTGCTGAAAAAAAGACTCAGCCACAAAAGGTAAAGTACTTCGGGGATGTCACCCTAACAAAGGAAGCTGAATCAGTGTTAGATTGTGGACCAAAATTTTGTTGTGAACCAAAGACTCACCCTGTCGGTTTGGTATCCATGGTTAGAAAAGTTGCGGCCTGGGCTGTGTCATGATGCTAAAGGGAGGTGTATTGCTGAAGGAATCGAGTGCCTGTTAGGGGGTCATAGGAAACCAAATCAAAGCTGCAGTCGTGTCAAAGGTACTGTAAAGTTCCTGCGTGACAGTGACTTGGCCTTGGCTATGTCTGACAAGGAGGGTGGATTTGTCGTCATGGAAAAAGGCATGTTCTTGGCAAAGGCGAAAGATGCGCTGAAGAAAAACTTTGTGCTTACGCAGGCCAATCTTGCTAAGGTAAAAAGGGAATCCCTGCGAATGTGTGATGAGATGAATCTGCCCAAGCTAAGAAAAGACCTAGTGGGCGCTAAGCGGGATGCATTGGAAATGTTCTACACTGCAAAAACCCACAAGGAAGAGGTGCCTTTTCGAGCTATTGTCACGGAGAAAGGCTCTTGGCAGGGCGTGTTGTCTAGGTTTTTACAAAAGCAGTTGAATGGCTTGCATCTGGGCGATCCTTTTTTGGTACGTAATTCAGATGAAGTGGTTGGTTTCTTTTCGGAGCTTCAAGCGGCCGGAGGTGGTATTCTTGCTTTTTCCATTGAAGCAGATATGTTCTACTCCATTCCAAAAAACGGCATAATGTGCGCGGTGCAGGAGCGCATTGATGAAAAGGGGGCTGTTTCCTTCCAGAATTCTGCTGGCATGTCTTCTGATAACTTCATGTCCCTCTTAGACTACTATCTGTCATCTACTGTGGTAAGGTCCCATGGTAACCTAGTTATGCAAAAAAGGGGCGTGTGCATTGGCTCATGTATTGCCCCGGTTTTGAGTGACCTATTCTTGGCAAAATGCGACCGACAGATATCTTGTCGCCTTAAAGATACCTCTGTTATTAAGGTATGCAGATATATGGACGATTTTCTTGTCATGGAGTATGTTGAGCATGATGACCGAGGGAGGATGGTTGTGGATGTGCTCCGCATTTTCGCTGAGTGTGCAGAGGGTCTGAAGTTCACACACGAGATGCCGGAATCGGTGTTTCTGCAGTTTTTGACGTGCGCCTGCTCCTTAGTGATGGTCAGCCGTGTTGGCAGTATGCTCCTCGTAGCCAAAAGGGCATCCTCCCTTACCGGTCGGCCCACTCGAAGCTCGTGAAGCGGGGTATAGCAAAGACTGCTATGAAGGCGGCGCTCACGAGGTTCTGCCCGCACAAAATGCAGGCAAGCATTGCTGCAGCAAGCTGAAGATTGCAAATGGCTGGCTATCCATCAGAAATGGTGGTTTCTGTGGCGGAGAGCTTTTGAAGGAGGTGAAGAGCGATAAAGCACAGGTGTGGATGGCTCTGAGTGGAGGGAACCCCTGTCGTGGCATGTGCCATACGTGCACCAGGTGTCCCACCGCGTGAAGAATGTCGGTGGCAAATGTGTGCAGGTGGTTTTCTCGGCTCCGGAGAGGCTTTCCAAGATGGTGCGAAAGGTTAATGAGCCATGCAATGAGCCCTGCTGCGTCACAAAACATGCAACAAAGTTTGTGGAGTGCGCGACGGGTGTGGTTTACCGGTTTCCCTTGGACTGCTAACGGTGCTACGTCAGTCAAACCGGCAGGTGCCTCAACGATAGGCTGAGGGAGCATCGCGCAGCTGTGAGTGCGCAGATGGGAGCTGGCCACCTTGCTGACCATTGCCGTAGGTGCGGGTGCACGCCCAAATTCATGCAGACGAGCGTCTTGTTTAGAAGTCGTTCTCAAACTGATAGAGAAGTTGTCGAGGCTTTTGTGATTAACAGGGAGGGCGAGAACTCCATCAGTGCCCCATCTTTGGCACTTTCAAAAAGTGAAATCCACTTTTTGGTAAGAGAGGGGGTGTCCCATGATCATGCACAATCGGCGACTGTGTGCACACGTGTCGGTGAAGATCATGTCGCATAATGTGACCAGGCGTTGTTTGTGCATCAATGGAAAAGTGATAAGAGCGAGTGTAAACATTGCGCCGTTTCATTTCTGCGGAATTATGCGCTTGTTTGTTTTTGTTTCTTCGAATCATGTACATATATGCGTGTTTTCCTGTTCCCTTTTTCATAAACCAAGTTGAAGTCTAGCGTGTGTTTCGTCTTTTCTTTCTTCGCCCTGTCGTAAAGTTCGCTAGAAGTATGAGTTCACTAGTCGCAAACTCACACGAGGGTTCAGATATCAGTGGAGTGACGCTTTAAAGGGGTCCTGAAATACCTTCCGCCGATGCATGGATCTACATGTAACCAAATAAGACAATGTATTAGCAATCTCCTCCCGCAAGAATTTTGTTAAAGCGATGAGTATTAGCTGAGAAATCGTAAATCAAAAACCGCGCATTATCGTCGCGCCGCGTTTCCTCCTCTTTTCAACTGTTGACGGCGCGCGAGCACTGCCTCCCATGATGCTGCGCTAGTCAGCGGTGACGTACTTCCGCATTACGCTCCTCCGTCTGCCGTCTGCTACGGGCAAGTTTTGTTGACACCATGAATTCCGCACTCCGCTCAAGGATGGATAAGCGAACGAAAAATCTGGCCGCATGTGTGCGGTGGCCTGGCCTTGCCCTTTCGCGGTGTGCGTTGCTGCAGTGCAGCACGTGACTTTTAATCGGCGGCGAACTCGCAGCCGCTGGGGAGGATCTTGCGCTCGGTCCCTTTCATGCGCCGCGCACTGTTTATCCAAAAAGCACCGTATCAGATGTGGCCCCGCTGGTGCCGAGTCTTATTTTGCGGTGGTGGTAATTCCTGCCGGCGCCATGTGAAAAAGACATTTTAAGCCGATACAGGACCCGTGCACAAAACGCTTCAATCATGTGACCAGTTCAGCTTGGGGCGACGCGTGGTGGAGAGCGGCAACGTTGGCTAAACATGCTCCGGCGCGGCTCTGAGCTTTCTAGCGCTGGAGCGAGCGCCTTTCTTTGACGATCTCAAACATCGGTTGCCTTGGCAACAAGGCACAAACCGCCCCAGAGGTCAGTTACGGTTGCGTGATCCCGGTTCAGCTTGGGGCCCCACCTCGCGGCATATGGGCACTGCAGGCATACTACTCACTCTCATTTGGAAGTGCGAGATGCGTTTGGCATTACAGGAGGCGATGGTGTGTGTGTTGTGGACGCCTTTGTTTCGCGATGAAATGCGACGTTGTGCTTCTGCTGGTGGATAGTGCTTTCCATGGTCTGGATTATCTTTCTCGAGCGACGTACGACTCAACCTCGCATGGGGTATGTGCAGTGTGCGTGGCTAAAAGCCATCTCGGCTTGCGCGCCAGAGTTAAGTGACTTGCTGTTCGTCCCCTCAAACCGCGCGCGAGGTGAGTGCCGAATTTACGAGGGGCAGGAGGAGGCAGCCCATCGTCTGTCAATCGCGGTTCAGACTTGCAACGCATGTTGTGACGTTGTGTTCGTTCGAAACGCATCTCTGGATTGTTTTGAAGTGGAAAAAATGTATCCGTCAAACCTGGGCATTCGGCTCAGGGCGTTCTCTGCGATTGCACGAAAGAAGTGCCACGGGGCTTCAACGCTTTCTTTATGGAACGTACTCCGGTAAGAGAATATCCATGCCGTGTTATGGCCGTGTTGCATTCAATACGAACGGTTAAGCGTTTGTTTACACTTGTTTCGTTTGTCGTAAAATGTCCAAGCACTCCGGCACTACGCTGGCAGATCAGCCGGCGAGTCGACGCTGAGCAGACGACTCATCTCTTTGCCGGAAGTGCGTGAAAAAGCCGCCCAATAGCAGGATGTCTAGCTCATGACGAACATCGGGGAATCGATGATGTAGACATGTGAAGATGGCGGCGTCCAAAAACACGAAGGAAAGGGTGAGAAAAAAGCGACAAACTTTGCAAACAAAAGTGGTGAGCTTTCCGCTGCGCGTAAAATAGTAATACTTGGCCCAGATGACCTTTACGACCCAATCTAACGATTGCGCTACTTCATTTAGTGTGCTCAAAATGCCTTTCAGGGCCCCTTTTAAAGCTCTTTGCAAGCGATGCTTTTTTGCTGCTGTGGCCCCGCACCAGAACCCGGGAGTGATGCGGATGGTCCCCAGGAAGGGAGGGCGTATAATATGACGATTGTGGGAGGCACCTGAAGTAATCGATGTCTATAAAACAGTAGCATATGACTCATGTCGTAATATAATAGTACTTTAGAGAAGTTGCCGCTGATGGCATGAATTAACGTATCTACTTGATTCTAATCACCCCCTCATTTCCATGGTCGCAATGCCCAAAGTGAAGGAGGGTGCTTAGATTCCAAAAGTCTAAAATGATTCCCCCCAACCCACTTTCTTCGGCAGCGGCAATAACGTTTTATTCAGCAAAAATTCAAAGCAGGCACAGACAATGAACCTGCCGCTTACGTCTGATACGCCGTCTGCCACTACCACTCAAGCCTGTCGCATCGCTTGAGCCGCCGTTCTCAGTATCCCACAGCAGTTGTATCATTTACCGTCGAATTTGTTTGCAATCGAACGTCTGTTAAGCCACTTGGCCACAACATCAACGTGGACCCACTTCCACGCGTCTGAAATCTACCTAGAGATAGTTAGCGGAGATGCTTTCCGCAGCTTTTCCGTCGTGTAGTGTTAGAAAGCAGCAACACGAGACACAGCCGAGCCAGGCTCAGCGGTCGAGAACGCGTGCCTCTACGTTAGCCTGGCCGTGCATCAGAAACCGAGAATGCGCCCTTCCGACAGGTCAGGCTCATCAACAGAGCGAGAAAGCGCGGTTGCCACCCTGGGTCACGCACTTCATCGCGGAAAAAGGGGTGCTTAGATTCGCATACAAACTTTTCAAACATTCTTGTCAAATTAGGGGACGGTGCTTATAATCGCAAAAATACGGTATACACAACGTTGAGGCTGTTTTGAACTGGCGCGTACGAGGTGAGAAGCAAGCAAACGCATCAGTCCTCTAAATCAATGCTGGGACTCCTGGGTTAACAAAAGGGGCGCGTCCTCCTGGAACAATGTGGTAAGTGTTGTAAGCTACTTTTGAAAAATCTGCAATTTCGCGGCAAACGTATGAATAAAATCGTAGAAATCTGTCGAGGTTCTTCGAGTAGCACGCAATTGGAAAGCGCAGACTAGAGCAGTCTTGTAGAGGTCGGGACGAATACCATTCTTTGCAGCCGTAAAACTCAGGACAACTTTCGAACGTTTACAAAGGCTACATTCTTTTAGAATTCTAAATCCGACCTGTTTGCTGGATGCCGTCAAAAGCAAGGCAAAGACACGAAGTATTCTTGCTGTGTTATTCCGAGAAATAAGATGTCTTCATTACCCCGTACAGACTTCCTTTTTAGGACATGCGGAACGGTGTCCCTGAATTTCTCGAACGTGGCTGTGCCATTGCATATCCCGAAAAGCATTGCGTTGAATTGCATAACGTCACCAGGTGTCAAGAAGCCTCTTTGGTTTCCCAATGCATTTATTGAGATTTGCTATACTCGGTTACAACTCAAGAACGGCACCACCTCATGTTGTGTATCACTCCGCCAAAGCGCCGGACCCGTAACGTAAGTGCGCGCGCGTTTTGAAAGGGGTTTGCTATGAATGCGTGATATCGTCTGCCTTGTCTCACGTAGTTTGTTTGTCGTCACTGGAGTCGTTTATAAGCATATTAAGTCCAAAAAATCACGAGAATGGCTCACGCCATGTTCAAAATATTCCCAGTAACGCCCTACTTGCGCTGCGCGGAGAAACATCCGGCTACCGTGATAAGGCACAGCGGCAACTTCCGGTGCCGTTCTTAAGTTGTCACCGAGTATAGCAACCAAGCCAGACACAAATGGATAGCATTATGAGTACAGTCAATTGTGATCAATTTGAGGAGACGGTAGGTATTCTTTGGGATGCTGTTGAGTCAGCGACAGTCCACGAAAAATTGTGATATTATTATTTCCTGTCAAGATGACCGGAGCGGTACGCGGTCTGGAGGTAATCGGATGATGCCCTTCGCAAGCATCACTCTCATCGACTCATTTCATTTATTGGCAAATTGAAATTCTGATTAGAATTGCGCCCGTACGCTTCGTAAACCACGCTCCTCTATCGAGGAATCGACTTGTTTACTATGCTTATGAAACATGAAAGCTTGCGTCTACAAGCAGCGGGGTGTCACAGCAAAAGAGTTTACTGTAAATACGTACACGGAGTCACGAAATGCTTCAATGAATTTCCGGGAACGAACATAAACGTCTTCCAGGATGACACTGTCTTCATCGCGAAGTGACAGCGGATACAACGAGCGCTAACGTAACTGCACAAGTACGCCTATGATGTCACGAAACACTCCGAAAAGAAACACGAGAAATATTGCACCGTGAAAGGTTCGCCAGCTTCATGGTCTTGTCCTTCAGCATGCGAGCGGATTTTTTTGTCAGGTGTGACGTCGGGGATGCATGCGGTTACACGATACGCTGTCCCAAACTGTTGTTATTGTTCACACAAAAAGACAACCTCAATCCGGGGGTTCTGGAGAGAAAATTAGCTATACATGCGGGAGGATCAGACGAGCGCGAGCCACGACAGCTCGCCACCAGGTCGCTGGATCTGTTCCCTCCGGCGGCGCCAGACAGCCTTTGATGGAAGAGGGGTATAATGAAAGGGATTTAAGATGAGTTCAAAGCGATGGTTGCGAACCAGAACAGCGCCAAAGAACACGCGGCCTATTGGGAAATCCAGAACACAGACAACCATGCAGGGTTGCGATGGCCTTATAATCGATGTAATATGTGGGGGGTTGGAAGGCTGCCAGCACTTGACAGATAAGGCAAGCATCTGGCCTAGTTACGGGTAAGAGGGAGATGGAAGAGTATGCGTATCCCTGACTGACTGTTCCACAGTGTGGCGTCGAAGTAGATGGGCTTGTGGCGCCTGCGTGGGCGTGTGGAAAGGCCAGGGTGTGTTTCCCGGTTGGTACGAAGCACTGGATAGCTGATGGGCCCGCTCGTTGCCCGGGTCGCCTGCGTAAACAGGAACCAAGTCCAGTACGTAGCTAGTACCAGTGGGTTTGGACAGATGAGTCTGGGAGTGCCCGTCATATTTGTGGGAAACGACTACTCCTGAGACAAGCGGAGAGCATCCTGGCTGTCACTTAGGATAACGTGATTACCGGGAGGGGCTAAGGATAAGGTTGCATCGGTGACTGCTGGGACCTCGAGACAAAGGCAAAAGGGACGCCGGAGTATCTTTTCTGCAAGGGCGAATGGGCAGGAGGAACAACTAATGTGACCCCGCGTGCGTCTTGGAAGGAGGAGGAGACATCTGTGCACTATTATGAGCAATATGAAAGGGAACACAGGAACGCGTGGCAAACATCCCCGAAACAGACTCGGAGCGATACGCGGATGGCGCTGTGAAAACCAAAGGGGGCGAGGACGGCGCTCTTCCACTAACTGTTGGCGCTCCCACCACGCTAGCATTCCTACAAAGCAGCAGCTTACATCATTTCGCCGATAATTAGTATCGTCCGAAGGCCGATAAGACGCACGGCGGGATGGGAACAGTCGTAAGAACAGCGTCTCCCTTTCCACTTTGTTTGCGACGGCGGCCACTGCGTATCCCTCACAGCTGGGTCTGAGCGTGTTTTCTACGCGTTCCTGTGTTCCCTTTCATATTGCTCATAATAGTACGTCACTGTTGCTACATCGCTAATGCAGTAGCGAGGAGTGCAACCACTTCATTGATGGCGATGACGTCGTCGGGGCTGTGAATTCCGTCGACACAAACATCCTACGTCACCAACAAGAACCGGCATGTCCCTAAGCCAGTGATTCTCAAATGGGGCCCGCGGACCCCACAGCGTCCGCAATGACATTCATCCCTGGGGTCTGCGAACACCTTGCCCGCAATAAAATCCATTTCTCTAAAAACACCCTCGCCATTTGGAGTCTAGCATGGCGGTCACACATTCGCAGTTCCACAGCAACCGGCACAAGATCAGTTCGGTGTACTAGTTTCCCCCTTTTCCCACAACCAATGAGAGGCTGCTTCTAGATTGCTGTGTGATCTTGTAAGCCCAGAGCTAGTATTTGCCAGTTATATGACCACAACCACGGTCTTTCTGAATGCACTATGTTGCAACATCAGCCCAATTCATGGCTAATGGCTCCGTTTGAAGCCGGCGTAAATTGCACTGCACAAGGACGTGCCGAAGTTGAAAATCAATTAATGGAGCACCACGTGTGTACACATAGTGATTAATTCAATGTTTTACACCGGGAGCCTGGGAAATTCTGTTTGAACTTCACAAGTGTTCTATTTCTTGCGCGGTATAACTATAAAGCTCCTGCTGGCTAAAACTTAGGCATGTGAGTATACTTTTCGCTGGCAAAAACTAGCGGGTTTAATGTGGCCGCAAAAATGCAACGCTGTTTAAATGTGACTCTGACCACGTATCGGTGAAAGGAATGGAAGCGGCCCTTTGTAAATTAAAGCGACTGTCTTTACGCTCCGGTTGTGTTACATATCCCCAACACATGTTTCCCCTCTGAAAGGGGCCCCCTTTTGTTTCCGCTTTTCCACGAGGGTCAGCGGCACATCAGTGGCTGAGAAGCGCTTTACGCAGTCCCAATCTAGTATGCGTAGCAGGACAAGGTAAATTTTTCTGCTGCCGAAAGCACCGAGAACTCTAGCGCGGTGCACTTAATTGGGAGTCTCCTGATCACATTCCTATGGGATTGACTTGGTCATCACCCCCGGGCTTTCAAAGCATCGTGTAGCGATACAAACATTTTTACAGATATATGAAAATGTTCCATACAGCATTGTTTGTTTCTTTTAGAAATATATCAACTCGCTAGTGAAATAAAAAATAAAGAAACACATTTTGGTTTGTTTATATTTCAATAGATGGCACTAGCTGTCTTGCAGTGGAAAGTTTTATTTATTTTATTTCAGTACAAAAGTTACATATTTCAAAAATAAGCGAACTAGGCAGTTTGGAGCAATTTTCATGGATCTGCAAAACTATTCGCGTAGTTGCCCGATGGTTTTTAAGCAGGTGGGCTGTAGAGGCAGCGCAGAGACCGACACCCGCGTTACGTGATCGAACACCTCCTGGTTCTCGTCTTTCTTCATTGCGTGCTAACATGCATAACGGCAATATACAGCTTCACAGACTGTTGCGTAGAGCGCCAGTAAAGGGGTCCGCAGAAGTCTACTCCCGCGACCTCGAACGGTGACGTCTCTGCTATGCGGTCTTTCAGTAATGGTGCCACCGGGACAGACGCGGGAAGTAAACGTCGACGGCGACGCGGTAAGCATGACAGGAGCACCTTCCTGACGGTTCGCGTTCGCCTTCCTTTAAGATCCAAAACCTTGACCGAAGATCCAGCACCGCAACTTCAACTCCGGCGTGCAGAAGACGGACATGTGTCGCGGCTACCAAGAGTCGCGTAAACACGGGGTCACTTCGCAAGAGGATTGTATGCTTAACTTCTTTTGACCCATCAAGTTCCTATAAGCGGCATCAAACTCTAAGCAAGCCATCCAGACCAACATATGGCCGTAGGATCCCAACGCTGGAGCATGATGGCAATGGCTGGCCATCTTGACGTGCGGCGATCGCGGATGGGAAGGCGGTTGTCTGAACCAGCTGCAGCCAATACCGCTCCGCCTTATCTAGTTCAAGTGACGTCCGTGGCCTAGATAAAGGTTTGTTGCCTTCGGCTAGCGTTGCAAACAAACCTAAAAATCCCGGCGGTTACTCTGAGGAGTCTGGAGAGCGAGCCGTAGTTCTTGATGTCCAGCAGTGGTGTGGGTGGGCGTGCAGATTGCTGCGAGAATGCGGTTGGGCACAGGGACACAAGTTCAATGCTGACCTCACTCACTGTTATCGCAGCGCAAGAAGTTGAAGGCCACTTCCTTCTGGTTCCGTCAACCACAGAGGTCCAGTCCACCACGTCGGTTTTCGGGTTAGAACTACTGCTGCTACTCCGCGCACCAAAAGGTCCGCCGGGCTGTCCGCACTCGAACAGTGCCGCCAGGTGAAACATTGGGTCAACTGCTGAATTTCACGAAAACGGTTCCTCACAAAAGTCTCCCAGCGGTTTTTGTCGCCAGCAACCCAATGCAATACTATGGTTGAGTCAGTCCAAAATAGGCGATGCAGGATGAGAACTCTGGCATTTTACGAATGTAGGGCCATAACCTCGCCACTAGAAAAGCATGCTAGAAGTTCTAAACGCGGTAGAGAAACCGTCTTCAGGGGTGCAATGCGAGTCTTGCTCATAACGGTAAAGCTGCTATCGACTACTGGGTGACGTACGAACATTGCGAAGCCATATGCATGAGGGCTGGCATCAGCGAACAAATGTATCGTCCCACTATCATGACCTTGCGATGTCAATAACAAGCAACGTGGAATGCGCAGGGCAGATACGACCAGGAGCTCTGATACCCATTCCGTCCACAATTCCTGGATGTCTGGTGGGAGAGAGTCGTCCTAAGCGGTGCCCTGTCGCCAGAGCTGTTGGAACAGCAGTCTAGCTCTCATGTTGTGGTGGCCAAGCTACAATCAGGGCGAGGAGGCGCTAGAGACGTCCTCCTCCTTGGTGGGGTGAAGGCGATCCTCGCGCTCCTCCTCCTTTCTCTACGAGGCGCCCGGGGATGCGCGCAGGAGACTCCCCGGGGAGACGGCCCTTGCGACGCGCAGCGATCGCACGGTACGTAAATGCCTTTCGGCCAATTTTGGCCCTTTCTTGCATTGGCCGCTGTTTCCCACTTCGTGGGTCACGGCATCCGCCGTGTCGATTTGCGCGTGCCTTGATTTGCGTCAGTGCGTTTATATGGGATGTCCAGCGAGTATCCGCGGGAAACAGCGAAACAGGGGAGCTTCGACGATGCTCATTCATCGTGTTTTCTTTGCGCAGTTCATCTACGCCAGCTTGGGTGCTTCAGTTTCCCGCGCTACTACCGTGCCCGACATCCCAACCCCTGTGGCCGGAATACATTGTCTACCGTTGGAACAGCACGTGGACGATACAGCTTGCGTGCTCACAGACTGCCTCATCACGCCAGCAGACGATGGTGACGACCTGTCGCTGAAGGCACCCACCCCCTGCACTGATAACGCCTCGCTACACCGTCCATCGTTCGGCAAGTTTTATTCCAAGTTGTCACGGGCCGCGGATATAAAAAAAGCACCACCGCCGCATCTGCACGTCAGTGGGCAAGGAAACAGCGAAGCTTCGACGATACTCATTCGTCGTGTTTTCTTTGGGCAGGTAAATTACCTTCACAATGCTTACTGCTATCGCTCTGATAATAATCGCTTCCTGCTGCGGTTTCCTTGCCCATGCGATTGTTCTGTTGGTCTTGCTATGAAGTGCTTTTCTTTGCTTTCACAGCTATTCCACTGTAATTGCACACTGATTCAATGCGGGGATGTAGAAACAAACCAAGGTCCTCAGAAACGAAGTCTAGTTCGGCCAACAAAGGCAGTAACAATGTTTCAGGTAGCAGTTCTGCCTCTAACATTTCGGCAACGGATAACAACGAGAATCTTGAGGAGACAGGCAGCATTGCTTCTGTTAAAAGCATGCTGAGTGAGCTACTGTCAGGACAGAAAAAACTGGCTGATGGTATAGCTGAAATTAAGCAGTTTCATGAACCTGTAAATTCTAGATTTGATGCCCTCGAATCTCGAGTGGCTCCTCTTGAATCAACCTCCGCATGAGCAGCTGTTTCCGAGGCGACCTGTTCCCTATAACAAGAACTTCCCTCAGTCATATCCACTGTGGAACAGTTTACCGCAAAAAATGAAGACCTGGAATTTCGAAAGAACCCGAGCAAACAAATGCATCACTGCTTTCGAAGGTGTCACAGTTTAGTACAGAGAACTTGAAATGGAATGCCCGCGAATCGAAAGATGTGATCGTTTGAGGAGAGGTAGCGAAGGCCGTCCTCCTCCTACTATCATTAAACTCCTACATTTCAACGACAAAGTTGCTACTATGAAAAGTGCCAAGAAGATCGAGGACCCAAATGTTCGCGTTACTGAGGATTTTACAGCTCGCGTACACATAATACGTAAAAAAGTGTGGGAAGCAACAAAGTCATTTAGAGACACTGGCACAAACGTCCGCATTGTCTACGAGCACGTCTTCATTGACAATGTTCGTCACGACTGGGACAATGCTTCTAACTGCCTCATTCGGTCCAACAGCCGCACAAAAGAGATTACAACTACACTCCCTTCTCCCGGTCCTCGATGGCTACCACAACAGAAGAACGCTAACTTACACCTCTTGAACATCAATGCTAGAAGTATAGTAAACAAGTTTCCTGATTTCTTATCAATAATTTCAGCACATGGAGCGCACGTTGTGGGTGTCACTAAGACCTAGGTGGCTGCATGAGGGAATTCGTGGTAGTGAAATCACTCCCCCTGGATTTACCGTACTTCCGTCGGACAGGAATAGTGGGCGAGGGGGCGGGGTGGCACTGTTTTTTCGTTCAGACTTGAAGTTTCGAGCAATTCAAGGGGCGAACCAGAATAGCGTCAGTGTGGTGCAAATTTTACTTTGAGCTAATCACTATCACAATAGGCATTTTACCGTCCTCAGGGATCGTCAGCGGATTCTTTGATCACCTTGACAAATTTTATTAGTGAGCATAACTACAGTAGCGGAAATCCAATCATTATGGGAGACTTTAACGCGCCTGGAATTCGATGGTCGACCCTGTCTTTAAGCGATCCGCCCTCTCTAACAGACACAGAGCTGCTTAAATATTTCTGTTTTTCGGCCTAACCCAAGTTCAAGACGTTACAAGAGAGTCTGCAGTTCTCGATTTCGTCTTTGTTAGCACAACATTGTTAGAAAGCACGTTTAACTGCCTTGTCACTCAAGAAATTTTCGATCATAAAGCCGTCTTGATCTCTCTGTCATGTCGTGTACCCACACCGAGTATTGTGTATTCAACTCATCATGACTTTAACCGCGCTGATGACGTCAGTATCCTAACAGTTCTAGAGGATTCAACTTGAAAATTTCGAACAGCTTAGCGAATCTAGGGACGTCAACGATTTGATTTCTTTATTTGAAAATCTTGTGCATTCTTGTATCACCCGCTTAATTCCGATAAAAACAAAGAAAAAAAATGTTCGGTTGCCATGAATGACGAGGGATTTGTTACAACTGACACGCAGCGTAAAAAGGCTACGTCGTTCGACTAGACGTCAGATCTTCCCGTCACTAAACGAGTTCAATAAACTTAAAGAGAAACTAAGAGCCAAAACTAAAGCCCCCAACGATTTCCATTACGAAGAGACAATGAAAAACCTGATAACAAATCTAAGAAAATTTTGAAGCTCCATCTTGCCGAGTTCAACGGAAGCAAAAACGATGGACATTCATGAAGTTTCCACAAGCGACCCTGACACAAAGCCAATGCATTTATTTCTTATTTTAAATCTCTTTTCACCATCGATAATTTGCAAACACCTACGTTTTCACTGGCCAACCCTGCACCCTCAACTGGTGACGTATGTTCATCTGAAAAAGGCATTCTAAATTTCATACTTAACTTAGACACTAAAAAAAGCCCTGGCCCAGGTAATATTCCAAACAACTTTTTAGTACGATATGCTTCATGCACAAGCCGCTAGCTTATGGTAATGTACAAAAAATCTCTAGATACAGCAACAGTTCCATTATCATGGAAGCTTGCTAAAGTGCTCCCCTCTTTGAAAGCCGGATGCAAAACCTCGCCGTCTAATTACAGGCCTATTTCTTTGACATCCCACTCATGCAAAATAATAGAGCACGTCATATATAAACACATAGTATAATTCCTGGAAGCTAATAATATTCTTAACGAGTCTCAACACGGCTTTAGACGTGGTTTCAGTACAATCACTCAACTTACCGAATTTAGTCATATTATTGAATCCAGTGATTCGGGTTATCTGGTAGATGCTATTTTTATTGACTTATCGAAAGCGTTCGATACAGTTCTCCATTCCAAACTTTTACTTAAACTTAACTACATATTAAAAACCTGCTGCTCGCAGATTGGATATCTAGTTTTCGCTCGCACCGCTCACAGTATGTACTTTTTAATTCAACGGCATCCAGTACTGCTGATGTAACTTCAGGTGTTCCGCAAGGCTCGGTATTTGGACCCTTTCTTTTCTTATTATTTATTAATGACATACCCGGTAACATAACGTCACAGCTTAGGCTATACGCCGATGACTGCGTAATTTATCAATAAAGTACTTCTGCTGAGGACCAAGCAAAGTTGAACAATTCATTTTCCAGTTTCTGTACTTGGTGCCAAACCTCGCAAATGAATGTAAATTTGCAAAAAACTGTGTGCATGACATTTTCTACTCGTTCATCCGCTCATCTATTTCCCTACTCATTCGATGGCTGTCATTTAGAAAGAGAACTGGAATATAAGTACCTCGACCTTCATTTCACTAATAACATGTCCTGGTCCAAGCACATTGATATCACATATAACAAAGCCCTGAAGAGATTAGGTTGCCTACAGCGCGTTCTCCGTGTAGCCCCAAAAGAAACCAAGCTATAAACTTTTAAAACTTTAGTACGGCCATTACTCGAATACGGTTCACTCGTTTGGAATCCACACAAAGCGTCCGACATTGCAAAATTAGAATCCATACAAAAAAAAGCTGTCCGTTTTATCTGCCGAAGATATGACCGCGATTTTTGCCTACGTCCAACTTAGCACCTTTCGGTTTAACTCCGTTATCTGCTTCACGCCATTCATAATGCTTAAAATTCCTGCAACATCCATGATTAGTGCGCCGCGCTTGTCGTCGCTTCACAGGTATCTGCGGTTTGCCACACCACCCTCTGTTCACACCAGAAGCCAACATGCGCTAAATATTGCGCCATTTCACCGCAAAACTGATTTGTTGAAATATAGTTTTTTTCCTTTGACTATTGAGCTCTGGAACTCGATACCCCGTGATACTCGCGGGCTCCCTTTAGATCAGTTTCTGAGTGTAATATCACATGCGTGTTGAGTACAGATTTCTATGTTCTCTTGCTTTCTTTGGTCTTGCCTTTGTTCATTCTGTATCTTGTGTAGTATTGTGAACAATACAATCTCGGTCACACGCTCGTGTTTATGTTCCTGCTTTTTATCACTTGATCATTTGTATGTCCACTCCTGCAACAGGCCTAAGAAGGGCTGCAGTATGCATAAATAAATAAATAAATAAATAAATATTCCACCCCTTGGTGGGTTGCCCCCGTGTCCGCGCTGTGACGGCTTGCGTCGTCTAAGGTCAGCGGACGAGCGCTCATGACGCCCGGTCGAGTCCAGTGGCTTGAATGTGTACCAGCCACAGAGAGCCCCCTTCCCTTATGTCAGCGAGCGTTGCGACCGGCCAACGCCGGCGGACGCTAACTACTTCCCGACTACGGGCCGGGCAGACGCTGACGGATGTATGTCCCAGGGGCTAGGTGCGTAGTGCAGTGTAGTGTTTGTATCGTGGTTTTCCGCGTAATGACCCCTATGCTATGGGAGATATCGCTTCCCGGTGAAGTGACTGACAACGTACACGCGCGGCGAGACTCGTGGCTCCTTCTCAAACCCGTTGTGGGTAGAGTTTCTCGGCAGGGCAGTTCAGTGCTGCGCGAGAACAGTGAGAATAACGACGGCGCGTTATTATATTCTATTCCTTAATTGCAAGGATTAAGGATAGGATATGCCCACAACGTGAAACGGAGCGATGAATCCCAACGGATCAAAGAACCTGGCGAAGGCGGTAGCTTTTCGGCTGGCGTACCCGCAAATTTTCCCGCCATTTTTTCGCGGGGCTACCATGGTTGCCAGACCACGACTGCCCTCTGTTGATTGGCTCGCATCATCCGTAAAGGCCGCGGATCTGTCAGCCCGCTCTGGGTATACAAACCCCTGCGCGCTCGCACCGCGGGCTCGGGCTCGAGCCCGGTATTCTTTTTTTTTCGCTTCGCCCCCACGGGAGGTACTACAAACGTATGGGGCCCGTAAAGGCAGTCCGTAAAGGGGAGGGTAGTCCTGGCCTGGCAACCACGGGGACGAAGCGAAACCCGGGCTCGAGCCCGAGCCCGCGGCGCGAGCGCGCAGGGGTTTGTATACCCAGAGCGGGCTGACAGATCCGCGGCCTTTACGGATGATGCGAGCCAATCAACAGAGGGGAGTCGTGGTCTGGCAACCATGGTAGCCCCGCGAAAAAATGGCGGGAAAATTTGCGGGTACGCCAGCCGAAATGCTACCGCGAAGGCTTGCAAAATGGTTCGCTTCGTCGATGGTTGGGTTGAAAGGTACGACAAAACGCCTTGCGTGGTGATGACGATATCATCTAATGAGCGCTTTCATAGCAAACCAAGTACATTAGATATGGAGCTCTGCTCAGTAACCTTCTCAAGTGAGAGCCTGTCGTTCAAGAATTGGGTGCAGAGCAAGGGTGAATTCGAGCACCATTTTCTAAGCTCCATTCCTGCATCGGTAATAATGGCATTTGCTTCCCGGTAAATCTCCAATGCCTCCTCTTCGGAAGACGCGCCTATGACTAAGTCGTCCACGTAGAATGAACGTTGTAGGCGAGCTGCAATGTCCGATCGTGTTGTCTTTCACGTTTCCAGGTGGTGCTGCAGAGTTGGTGACAGCAAGGACGGGCTAGACGACCCTCCGAAAGGAACCCTGGTCATGCGCCATTCGACGATTTTCGGGACGGTATGGTCACAGGTCGGCAGTCGGTCAATCCACAGGAAACGGAGAGCTTCTCTGTCTTCCGGTTGAATGCTCATCTGGAGGAAGGCCTTCCGGATATCCGCGGTAAGAACGATGGGGCTGCCCCTAAACTGCAGGAGAGGCTGTAGGAGTTCAGGACCAAGCTTGATGCCCTTATCAAGCATTTCGTTTGAAGACGGTTTCCCGTACTTATGCGATGAGGCATCAAACACGACGCGGGCCTTGGTAGTAATGGCTTCGCGTCGGACTACCGCATGATGAGGGAAGTAGTATACAGTCTGTCCAGTGGTTTCAGAAGGTACTACTCTCTCAGCATGGCCTTCCTTGAAGTACTCGCTGATTGCGGCATCGTGCTCCTGCAGCAGTTCTGGCTGATGTTCAAACCTCTGAAGCTGCCGTTTGAGCCTGCATTCGCTACAGTTCGGTTCGTGGATGACGTGAGCCCAGGTTTCTTGATCATGAGCGGTACTAAGTAGCGACCTGCGCTCTTGTGTACTGCGCTACGAAACTGTATGAGCACCGGGTGTTTCTTGACGCCCCGCTCCTCGTCTGTGTCGCTTATACCGATGGCGTGCAACCACCACATATCTGACGGGTCTCCCGGTTCGAACTCCATGCGCCAATAGTGAGCACAAGCCAGGAACAATGCAGTTGCAGTGGTGGTACGTGGTGTCAGACGATGGCAGACGTCAGTGTAGGTTCCTTGAATGACCCAAGCGAATATTGTCTCCACGGCGCACAGGGTTTCGGTGAAGCGCTCGACACGCCCGGTTACAATCATCCTGTAATTGTCAGAGCCGATCAACACGTTTATCACGGAGTCCTGGGGTTTATCGTCTCGGGGGCTCGTCAGCCAAGGCTAAATTCCGGCCACGCAGCATTGCAATAACGGTGCTCTCTATGGCCGGGCCCCTTACTGTACAGACCTCTGGCAATTGTAGAGCTTGGAGGGTAAGCTCATTTGATTCAAAGCGGCCACAGATAGTCATGTTCACCCTTCGGCATTTGTGCTGGCATGGGCGGTTTCACTTGCCGAATGTGAACACTGCTAAATCCTCAGTTCCAGTGCTGGGCAGAGATAGTTGCTGCGACACGTCTTGACCGACCAAGGACCGTTTGCTTCCGGTATCAAGCAGTATCTATACCGGCACGCGGTCGCGGTTTTCGGACGCCCACATCCTGGCGGTTTAGAGCAACACGTGTGACGAGGACGTGCTGCTTGCAGAAGCTGCTGTCACCTGCCTTCCTCGTTGTGTTTCCACCTCTCGGTTTTCAGGTCCGATAGGAGTAGGTCGTCGTGGAGTGCCCGTTGCTTCTCGTCCCCAAATGCCGCACAGTGTAGAAATATGGCGCCCTGAGCAGTGGTCGCAACTGAGCCATGCTGCGGCTCGGCAATTATGGGAAGTGTGGCCCTTCTTCCCGCAATTGAAACAGCAGTGCTTCCTGGACAGCCGTCGGCGCTTTGCCTCCGCTGATAGTGTGGCCTGGCACCTACGCGTCGCGTGTCCTGGAATGCCGCAGAGGATGCACTTAGTCTGCGCAGCCATGGACGAATCGGCACCTGGCGATGCAGACCGTGCTTCCAGTGCTAGGGCGGATGGTATTTGAGGCGGTATCACGTTGCGGTTAGCTGGCAACCTCCTTGAAGTGGGTTGCTCACGTGACACGACTCTCCTCTCTGCTTTCCACCTCCACTTGCAGGAACTTCAGGATGGTCTTGACTTGCTGTTCTCGTGATTCCGCTTCAGAGTCCGCTCCGGTCGTGTCGGTCTTCGCGCGCTTGCGGTTCAGGATTGCCAGATCCTCTGGCAATGAGCGCATCCCCGGTGCAGAACAACCGCGTTCTCTGCAGACGGCATGCAAAGGCTATCCAAACAGCCGGTCCGGAATTGCATCGCTCAGACGTGAAACTTCAGACGATGGCTGGATTGGTTCGATGGAAAGCAGGCTGTCTATGTGGTCATCGATGACGACATCCTTTCGGCCATAGCGTTCGGTGAGCACCTTGAAGGCAATCTTATAATTTACGTCAGTCAGGCTTATACCTTTGATTGCCCGCTTTGCAGTGCCGGCCAGGTAAGTCTTCAAATACTGGAACTTTTCAAAGTCGGCGAGATCAGGGTGAGCGTGCATGATGGCCTCATAGTGCTCCCAGAAGCCCTGCCATTCACGGCTTTCACCGGCAAAGACGTAGTAAGCCATGAAGTTGTAAGTTCCATATCAATGTGATCAGGTGAGTCCCATATAAGTGCACGGAGCTAGAGTTCTCGGCAGAGGATGTGGTATAGCGATGCGTGAGGTGCAGAACAATACGGACTGGGAAGATGCAGGGGCTCCCTTCGAGGCTGAGGGTCTGGAACTAGCGATAGATAACCGCCAAGGGTCTGGATAGAGATGGGTGAGAAGGTGAAAACGTGGTACACTCCAAACAGTAATGGGCAATGATGTCCCCGTGTGGGAGCAACCTGGCCCGTGGAGTGAATATATCACTATCATTGGTGACGCCATCGAGCCCTGGGAAGAAAAAAGTTCGATCCGCTCCGTGGGCCGTGGAGTTGCCGGGTAGCATGGGCGAGAGCCCATACAAGAGTGAAAGAGCGGGTCGGATGTTCTGTGCCTTCAAAAGGACAGATTAAGTTGCTGGGGAAACTCCTCCGTGAAGAAAAATTAGGATGGCTGATTTAGCGTGACTGATAATAGTTGTTTAAGGTGGGGTACCACGGGTAAAAGCCAACGCGATGGTGATCTCTTCTCCCGCCGGAGGGGGGGGGGGTGTCGAAAGTAAGGAGGCGAATGCGAGCGGGGCTTGTGTAGGATCAACCACCATGGCTACCGCAGCCCCTCTGGTAGGGTAGGTTGCTGCATCCGTGTATAGAGTAAGAAGGTTTTCCTAAATCCGGCTAATTTTTTGTTGAAAGCCTTGCCCATCGCTTATGTAGTTCGGTGTACCGTTGTAAATGCTTTGCATATAGCAATGATTAGAAACGTGGACCTGCAATTTTCAAGGCGACATCCTTTTATCTATGCTTCGTGGAAAGTTTTGTAAGGTATGGAGAATCTAGAGGTACAGGAAAAAGGAGCCTGAAGCGCGGAATGTGCGCCGAGAAAGGGAAATAGTAGCAGCTGGAGGAAGGTAGGCAGCTTCCTGACGTGCAATAGAACACGCCTTGAGAGGTGAAGGAACGGCGGCCGCTTTTCTGATGGAGGCGAAAAGCAAAAACGCCCGTGTGTATGAGATTTCGGCGCACGTTAAAGATCCCCAGGTGGTCAAAATTAATCCGGAGCCCTCCACTATGGCGCGCCTCATCGCCTGCGTTGCGTCGGCGCGTTAAACCCTACAATCAATCAATCAATCAATCAATCAATCAATCAATCAGAGGGGAAGGAACCGACGGGGCAAACAGAAGTTCCTGGCGATGACAAGCACGTGGAACGAGCTTGGTTTCTAAGGGGCTGCCAGTGAAAGCTGTTGTGGGTGGCAACCAACAGCAGATAAACTGAAGGTTCAACTCGACTTTCAGCCTCACATACCTGCAAAGTTCCAAACCTGAAAAGTTCTAAGAACTCGCCACAATTTCAAGCCCAGGAGCATATGTTCCTTGTCAATTCTGTGCTGCAGTTGCTGTACCTCACTATGTATATACAGTAGACTCTCGATCAACGGAACTTGAAAAGGCCGAAAAAATTAGTTCCATTTAACAGGAGTTCCGTTTACTGGCAGAGATGTGCAAAAGTGTAAATTTATGTGCGCGCACACTCCTAATGCCATTTCTCCTAACTCGAAGCACTAGAAAGCGAATGTAGCTGATAGTTTTTCAGAAAGCAAGAAAACTACGAGAGGTTTAGGCACAGCATTCACGAAGTTTATTTAGCAATATTTAGCCACTGTGCACGGAAAAAATGCATCAATTTTCTTTGTTTGAGTCCATGCAACTGCATCTTCAGGATCTTTTTTTTTCAGGGCACTTCAGCTTTGGACAAACATTCCATATCCTGGTACCTTTTGAAAAATTTCTTAGATACTGCCTATCTGACTGCGCTCCTTGAAGTGTGGTATCTTGTACGGTTGCTATTTCTTCAGATTTATCTTCCGGCTCATCCTCCACGCCATTATTTTTATCCCACCCCTCTGCAACGATGATCTCTGCTGTGTTTTCAGGGCACGTCGCAACATCCCTGTGGATGTATACATACTCATCACCACCCAGTGGGATTTCCTGTAAAGCACGCTGATCTAATACCTCCTGCCTCTCAATGGCATCTTCACTGGCACATTCAGGCAAATCCTGCAAGTCGGATGTCTGGTCACTTAAAAAAATCCTGCATGCCTAGAACAATTTCCTATATTGTTAGCAATCAGCTTCCTCTGCGCATCGGCAATCAGGTCCATTTTGTACTCCTTTTTCTGGCTCATGCACACCTGCTTTCTCTCCAGGAGATCCTCCCGGAAGTGTGCTTTGAGGGCTTGAGGCACTGTTGCAGCCCTTATTCATGGGCTGCAACAAATAACGATACCAACTACTACTAACTAAACGAGGCTTACGAGGCTAAAAACAAAGCTAAAAACAAAGCCAAACTCCTGGAACATGACAAGGCTGATGCTCATGGCAACGGGTCCGACAAGAAGTTCCATTTTCGGTTCCGTTTACACGGTGACGCGGAAATTTTAGTTCCGATTGCCAAACGTTCTTTTTTTCAGCGGTGGCGTAGGGGTAGAGCATCCCCCTCACGTGCAGGAAGGACTGTGGTTCGAATCCCGGTGCCGGACAATTCTCACCGGGTTAAAAAAATCCGGGGTATTGATGTAATTGCAGAATGGGGCTACGGGTGCGGCCTGACCCCGGCGACCATTGCCGGTAACGCACTCCCTCAACAGAGCAGGATTGGCCACCCTGCTGTAGTAACGGCCACAACCTCCCATGAATACGCTAATTAACCCACGGCCCTCAGCCTCCAGTGGCTGCGAAGCAACTGTCCACGGCGGCGGTCACACCTGTGACGCAGCAGAGGGTGCTAAGCATCCCTAGACTCAGACAGGCCACCATTGGAATCTGAACCTGGCAACGTTTAACGCGAGAAACCTTATCTAGTGAAGCGAGTCTAGAGGTGTTGCTCGAGGAATTAAAGGGCATTACATGGGATGTCATAGGGCCTAGTGAGGTTAGGAAGACAGGTGAAGCCTTTAAGGTGCAGAAAAATGGACACGTCCTATGTTACCGTGGTCTAGTGGACAGAAGGGAACTGGGTGTGGGATTTCTAGTCAATAAAAGCATAGCTGGCAACACAGAATAGTACTATAGCAATAACGAAAGGGCAGCAGGTCTTGTAATTAGTCTCAATAAGAGGTACAAGCTCAAGGTAATACCGGGCTATGCGCCCACATCCAGCCACGACGACCAGGTAGTGGAACGCTTCTATAAAGATGTGGAATCGGGAATGGCTAAAGTAAAAACACAGTATGCAGTTGTTATGAGGAACTTCAATGCTAAAGTAGACAAGAATCAGGCTGCAGACAAGGCAGTAGGAAACTATGGTATGGGATAGAAATAGCGGGGGGGGGGACCTACTAGTTGAGTTTGCAGAACGGAATAACCTACGCATAATGAATATATTCTTCTGTAAACGGGAGAGTCGGAAGTGGACGTGGAGGAGCCTGAATGGGGACCAGAAAAATGAAATAGACTTCATATTATGCAATAACCCTTGTGTCGTGAAGGATGTGGAACTGCTCGGAAGGGTAAGGTGTAGTGACCACCGTATGGTAAGATCTCGAATTAGGATAGATTTGAGGGGGGACCATAACAAGCTAGTACGAAAGAAGCTGGTAACAGTAAGACGTAAAGTAGAAGAATTCAGGGTCGCGCTGCAGAACCGATATGAGCTCTTACGAGGAAAGCCAAGCTTACGACACAGGAAGCCAGCGACAACCTTACACGCATTATCACGGAGTGTGCAGTAGAAGTCGGGGGAACGATGGCTAGACAGGATACTGGTAATCTTTCCCAGGAGACGAAAGATCTATTTAGGCAACGGCAAACCATGACAATCTCCACCCCAGCTGACAGAATATAACAAGCGGAGCTTTCGAAGTTAATCAATAAGCGTAAGACAGCTGACATACGGAAGTATAATATGGAGAGGGTCGAATACGCCGTAAAGAACGGAGGTAGCCTGAAAGCAGTGAAGAGGCGTCTTCGCGTATGCAAAAATCAAATGTATGCACTTAAAGATCAGCAAGGTAACATCCTCACAAAAAGGGATAAAATAGTCAAAGTGGCCGAGGAGTTCTATAGGGATCTGTACGGTAACCGGGATATTCAGGATAATACCGATCGAGAAAGAAGTTGAGAGCAGATAGACATCCCACCAGTAACGACCGAAGAAGGAAGGCTTTGAAAGAAATGAAAGGTGGCAAAGCACCTGGTGGGGATCAGATAACAGCTGACCTCTTGAAGGATGGCGGAGATATTGTACTTGAAAAACTGCCAAACCTGTATACGCGATGCCTAATGACCGCAAGTGTACCGGAATCTTGGTAGAACGCGAACATGATCCTAATCCATAAGGAAGGTGACATGAAGGACTAGAAAAATTACAGGCCGATCAGCTTACTGTCAGTCGTCTACAAGGTACTTACCAAGGTAATCGCTAACAGAATTTCTGCAACCTTAGATTTCAGTCAACTTAAAGAACAAGCAGGGTTCCGTAAATGTTATTCAACAATGGACCATATTCACGCGATCAATCAGGTGATAGAGAAGTGCGCTGAGTATACTGAACCCCTATATACAGCCTTCATAGATTATGAGAAAGCATTTTACTCGGTCGAAACCCTAGCAGTCTCTCAGGCATTACGGAACCAGGGGGTAGATGAGCATCATGTAAAAATACTAGAAAATACCTACAGTGGGTCCACAGCTACCATCACCCTCCATAAGGAGAGCAGTAAAATACCTACAAGGAAGGGCGTCAGACAAGAAGACACAATCTCTCCGATGTTATTCACAGCATCTTTACAAGAAGTATTCCGAACGCTGGATTGGGAACACGTGGAAGTAAGGGTTAATGGAGAATACCTCAGTAACCTCAGATTTGCTGATGACGTTGCCTTTGTAAGTAACTCGGGGGACGAATTGCAAAGGATGCTTTCCGCAATAGACGAACAGAGTAGAACCGTGGGCGTGAAAATTAATATGCAGAAAACTAAAGTAATGATCAATAACCTCGAGACAGCACACCAGTTTGGGATAGGGGGCGAGGTAGTGGAAGTGGTAAAAGAATAAATCTACTTAGGCCAAGTTGTGACCCCGGATCCCAACCATGAGGCAGAGATAATTAGAAGGATCAGGAGGGGGTGGAGTGCATACGGCAGACATTCTCAGATAATGAATAGCAGCCTACCATTGCCGCTGAAGAAGAAAGTGTATGACATCTGCATCTTACCGGTACGAACCTACGAGGCAGAAACTTGGAGGCTCACTAAGAGGGTTCAACTTAAGTTGAGAACGACTCAGAGGGCAATGGAGCGGAAAATGATAGGTGCAACATTAAGGGACAGGAACAGAGCGGAGTGGGTCAGGGAACAAACACGTGTTAAGGACATATTAGTAGAGATTAAGAAGAAGAAATGGACGTGGGCAGGTCATGTAGTGCGAAGACAAGATAACCGTTGGTCATTAAGGGTAACAGAGTGGATCCCTAGAGAAGGCAAGCGTAGCAGGGAGAGGCAGAAAGTTAGATGGGCAGATGAAATAAAGAAGTTTGCGGGGGAAATTGGTCACAGTTGGCACAGGACCGGAGTAATTGTAGAATAATAGGAGAGGCCTTTGCCCTGCAGTGGGCGTAGATAGGCTGGTGATGATGATGATGACCAAAGTGTTTTTTTACGTTATCTGACTATAACCCCCCCCAATTTACAAGCTACTGTTCTGTTTAGGCGGCAGTTCCGTTTAAGGGATTTCCGTTTATCGAGATTCTACTGGATTTGTTTTTTATTCTGCAAGTGAGAAAAAACCCCAGGACCGTCCTATTTAACACTGTAGTCATCGTATAATCTTATGATCAAGAATAAAAGGAATTTCAGACGTTGAATAATGAAATGAACTCTTAAAATAAAGTAACGAAATGCATTTTGCTCAGCCTATCTAAATTTTCGAATATTTATTAGTAGCGTTTTGTTAGAATCTCATTTATGGCTGCGTACTTCTGAGAATTTACATTAAGGTCGCCGGTGATTTTTAACGCCACGGTAATGAGCCCAGACTTATTTAATGAGTGCAACTTGTGGTTTGTTTACACTGGATGAGCGCCTGAATCGCTACTGCATTTCTGGCTCTGACCTCGGTGCTAAACGTGCGTTGCCCATAGCATCTTGTCATGAAGTCAAAGATGACACAGTCGCCTTCAAGTAAAAACAAGTTTATTGGGGCGAACTTGCGCTCCCCTAACTACTCAAAATGTACACAGGCGGCGAAGCAACAGTCAACAAAATGGCGTGCGAAAGCGAGCGTCGACGATTCGAATGCGTCAGGAATTTGCTCTGCGGGAATTTATCACTCGGCGCGAGGGTTTCTCAAATGGCCTAATTGTATCCAGAACAGTGTAGATCAACGAAGATTATTCTAGGCTGTTCACGTTAGTTCGGAACGCTCTCCGTATCAGAAGAGATAACACATGCGGCACAGAAAGAAATAACGGAACACGCGCCTCCTTTGGCACGCAGACAACACCGATAACACAGCCCGGCGCAGCCGGGCGGCAAAAGCAAAACACAAACCCGATGCACGATTCGCGGCATTACCCCCCCTCTAAAGGGCTCACCTCGACCGTGACTTATTGTGTTGCTGGGGTTCAGTTGAATCAGATCTCTGGTTATCTAGTGTTTTGAACGTCATAGATGCTCCCCGAGAGGACCACGGTCCCAGGTTTGCCGCCCTCCACTCCGTGCATCGGTCAACCGCCTGATCAACCGCCAGGCGGTCATGGAGACGGAACCTCTGGCCACCCTGCTGTTCGTAGCCTCGTCAGGCCCAGCGCAAGCTACCGGTCACCCCTGTTCTGATCTTGGGTCCTCCGGGTCGTCGCTTCCGCCGCGTCAAGTGAGTCCGATGGTGATACCATCCGATCAACCTCTGCCAGATGACGCAGACATGTCTGATCTTTCCGACTCATCATCTGCAACGGTCATCTACGGAAATGAAACCGTTCTCTCACTTGAGAAGTCAAAGCCATTTGAACCTGTGATTCCTGCAAAGCGCGGCCGTGGCTCTAAGCGTGTCTACAGGCCACATGATGTCAGCACAATCGCAAGTCCCCTGAGACATGGCGTCGTTGTGGTGATCAAACCTGTCGACTTTTCGAAGGACATCACTCGCTACAACCCCATTGCTGTGAAGGAAGGATTAGAGACTCTGGCTCCAGATGGCGTGCTATAAGTACGTCCAAATTATCGCCTCAACCTGCTCGCCATTGACACTCGCAGCGCTGATACCACGGAGCGTCTCCTGAAAATCTCCATTGCTGGCGTGAAAATCCAATCCTATGAACCACGACCGAGCAATTGCGGAGTGGGCGTGATCAGGGGAGTAGCTAAGGAGCTCTCCGACCCTGAAATCCTTAGTGCGTTACGAATCAGAGCGCCTGTGAAATCCGCTCGGAGACTGGGAAAATCATCAGAGAGTGTGAAAATTGTGTTCGCCACAGAAACTGTACCAAAGTATGTAGTCATCAATTACACGCGCTATCGCGTGTATGATTATGTAGAGACACCGATACAATGCAAAAACTGCCAGCGATTCGGGCACATGGCGAACATGTGCAAACTCCCGCTCCGGTGTTCCCGGTGCGGTAGCACTGATGGCCGAGAATCCTGCTAAGTTGAAAATCCTAAATCCCAAACTGCAGCAAGAAGCTTAAATAGACGTTTGTTCATTGTTCTGTCCGCCGCGATGAGAAGGCTATTTTCAAAATAAAGGCTAAAAGCAACATTGACTACAAGTCAGCGAAATACACTCTACTTGAACGCCGTAAAGCTGGGCATAAGGAACACGGGAGAAAGCAAGAGTACACATCTGCGGGTCTCGGGTTCAACAACAAAGAGGAGGATTTCCCAGCTCTGCCAGTCCTCCATCGTGAATCGCAGCAGAATCATCCCCCTACAGCAGCTCTGCCAGTACGAGCTACCTCAGCAATGGTTGACTCCCCCTCAAAAGGTGCCACCACGCCTGCATCGACAGCCGCGCCTGCTCAGACATCAGACGAGACTCCGACTCCAGCTGTACGAACCTCGAAGGCTGCTCGTCGAACATCTCTGCGAGAGCAGCGTGAGTCAAAGGATCGCCAGAGCTCCGGGGGCTTGCGTTGTGATATCAGCTGTAGTAGAGGCGGTGCGCCTCTTCCTCGCCTCCCTTTCATCACCGGTAGCCGTGGCTATCCTGACACTCCTGAACTATGTTTCACCTCTCCTTATGCAATGGCGTTAGCTGCAACTGCTGGTGCAATCACAGTTCCCAGAGTACAAGAAATTCGAGATAAATCTACAATCTTACAGTGGAACGCCTGCGGTCTCAAGCAGCGCCTATCGGACCTACGCCAATTCACACGAAAGCGTCGTTTTCCTGTGATCGCTATTTCTGAGTCACGGTTGATGGAAGACATTCGCCTTTCTGGATACACAGTTCTGCGGTCGCTGACTGGCGTAGAAATCTCAAGAGTTTTAATGGCCGTGAGAAATGATTGATTGATTGATTGATTGATTGATTGATTGATTGATTGATTGATTGATTGTAGGGTTTAACGCACCGACGCAACGCAGGCGATGAGGCGCGCCGTAGTGGAGGGCTCCGGATTAATTTTGACCACCTGGGGATCTTTAACGTGCGCCGAAATCTCGTACACACGGGCGTTTTTGCTTTTCGCCTCCATCAGAAAAGCGGCCGCCGCGGCCGGGAATCGAACCCGCGACCTTGTGCTCAGCAGCGCAACGTCTTAGCCACTGAGCCACCGCGGCGGGTTGCCGTGAGAAATGACCTCACCATTATAGAGCATGGTCTTTCACCGGATGCGTGGAATGAATATCTGGCAGCCACAGTTCACGGCGCTGGGTTGTCCTTCACGATAATCGCCGCCTACATTCCACCTCGTGTAGCACTGGCCTTAAATCGCTTAGAAGGCATCATCAGTACTCCACCAGCCCCGCACATCTTGACCGGTGACTTCAACGCCCATCATACCATCTGGGGCAGCAGGAAAACGACGGCTAAATGGAGGCACCTTCTGGACATTTCCCACCGGCAGGGTATGTGCGTTGTCAATTCTGGAGAGCCCACCTTCTACCGGGGAAAGATGTCAAGCGCCCTGGACGTCACGTTTGTTTCATCACAACTCCTCCCTAGGACGAGCTGGGCAGTGGACATTGAACTGCATGGCAGTGATCATGCGCCGACTTACATTGCAGTGGATGGTCTCTCGGGCTCTCGTCCACAGCGTGTGATTCGCTCCTCTGACTGGGAGGCATTTAAAACTGTTGCGGAGGAAGCCGTGGACTCGTTGAGCTCATAAGAAGCATTCATGACACGATATCAAGCGCTCGAAAGTCAAGCAGCAAAGAACTGTGGCTTCCGCATAGATACACCGCCGCCGACTCGGAGTATAAGACGCTTCGCGCTGTGCGTCGAAGAGCAGAAAGACGAGCGCTCCGGGACACAGGCGCCTGAAGATATCTGTGCGTCAAGAAGAGACCAGAAGGCGATTCGGAGGCATATGAATAAGCTCGCCAAGCGTGAGTGGGAATCCTTCTACTCCAAGCTGGACCCACGGAAGCCGCTCCCCAGAAAATGGCTCTTGCTCCCAAGTTTGCGGACCCCGCAGATTCAACTGCACCCGTTCAAATCCATCTCACTGAGCACGAACACCAGTGACCTCCAAGTCGCTGACGCCTTCTGCAGGAGAATTACTGCAGCCCCAGCAGCTCTTCTTCCGCCACACACTTTCCCCAAACGAGGCATGCTCAGGCCCTGTGTCCCCAATGGACGAGCCATTCTCCATGGCAGAGTTGCTCGCTGCCCAGGCCCGGATGACATCACCTACACAACCATCTCGCATCTAAGTGAAAAAAGAAAAAGTTGCCTCCTGCATGTCTTCAATCTTTCGTGGGAAACAGGGCGTCTAGAGCCAATGTGGAAACACGCTCGCCTTGTCCCAGTTCTAAAGCCAGGTAAAGTTCCCACTGCCATCGAGTCTTACCGACCCATAGCGCTCCTGAATTGTGTCGGGAAACTGATGGAAAAGATGTTGCTGCTCCGCTTGGACTGGGATTTGACCATCCGAGATATATACCCGGCACAGATGTCTGAATTCCGCAAGGGTCGTAGCAGCCTCGACAACGCCATCGCCCTTGCAAATAGCATAAGAGAAGCAAAGGGTCGGCGGAACAGTGCTGTTGCCGTGTTCCTCGACATCAAGTAAGCGTATGACTGTGTCGAGCATGAAGCCATCCGCTCGGCGCTGAAGTTTTTAGGCATCAAGGGCCGCATGTACAGTCGCCAGCCAAAGTTCGCGGGATGTGCGGCCCGTGGCCGAGCGACGCAAAACTGCATTGCTGCGCCATCTGCAGCCAGCGAGCGCCGGGTCGAGGCTCAAGGAACTGGCGGGCTAGGCGCGCTTTGCGCATGCCTGTCCTTTATTTGTGACCGGGCATCTCTGATCACTCGCTTGCCCGGGACATTCTTGCGATATTCGCGGCAGCCGCAATGGCGCCGCATGACCATCGCTGTCGTTCTGCTATCACTGGTGCTACAAATTCCGCAGCCCGCGGCCGCCTTTTCCGCGGCGCGCAGCATTCAATAACTCTTATCTTCCAAGTGATGTAATGGTCCACGACTAAATTTATTTTACAGGAGCTAATAAAGGCGACCTATTGGAAAGTGCGTACCTCGCTGTGTTGCTGAGAAAAAAGTCGCGTCGCCAAATAATTCTTGCGGCAAAGCAAACTTTCTGGCGAAAGATCTAGCTCTCAATGTAATGTAGGTCTCAACATCATACTGGAATGGGCCTAAGTAGGACCGTTAGCATTACGCCGAATCACATTTACTTGCCATGATTAGTTTTTAGGGAAGCCGTAAACGATACGGCATTCAATACTTGACAGACTAAGAGGAGGTACAGTTACATAAAACGGTTGTAACTCTTGTTCTGTTAGAACTACCCCAAAGGAAATTTTGTGATAATTAGCCCCTGAGACGACTACAATGGCAATTCTGGGTCAGGTGACAGATTATCGGTACTTAGATAAAAAATGAAATAAAAGTATTTCCTATTCAACCAGCAGTGCCTCTTGAAAGATAAGGCCGGGTTCAGACTGTCCGCAACTGTCGTACTAACTTTAAAGAATGACGTCATTTCACGTCTCAATCCACCGAACAGCGTGACACGCCGTCTTTTTACGTCCATTGATCACGATATGGCTTTTGCGTCGATAGTCTGAACATAGCCCAAGATTTATTCAACGTTGCGCGCCGCGCAAACGGCGGCCGCGGGCTGCGTATTTTGTAGCACCAGTGATGCAGAACGACGGCGATGGTCACGCGGCGCCACCGCGGCTGCCGCGAATATCGAAAGGATGTCACGGGCAAGCCAGTGATCAGAGATGCGCGGTAACAAATAAAGGACAGGCATGCGCAAAGCGCGCCTAACACGCCAGTTCCTTGAGCCTCGACCCGACGCTTGCTGGCTGCAGATGGCGCAGCAATGCAGTTTTGCGCCGCTCCGCCACGCGCTGCACAGCCCGCAAACTTTTGCTGGCGATTGTACGCATGGCTATCGGACTGCCTCTCGTATAGGTACGTGCACATGTCTACCGACACGGACGACTCATCGCTACATCACGTGACCCGAGGTGTTTCCCAGGGTGGGGTGCTGAGCCCTACACTCTTCAACATAGCCATAGTTGGCCTGGAGAAATGCGTGCCACAGTCGGTAGAAATCGCTCTGTACGCCGACGACATCTGCATATGGAGTTCTGGCCGCAATAGGCGAGTGTTACGGTCAAGACTGCAGCGAGCTATAGACTCCATTGTAGCATTTCTGGACACTAGAGGATTACTGATTTCAGGGAACAAATGTGCTGCGATAGCCCTTACAAAGCGTGACCTTACGCGTTTCGACCTCACTGTTGGAAGGACCGCAATTCCCTTCGTCCCGACCAACAAGTTCTTGGGAGTGACATTTGAGAGTAATCTCACCTGGTCGCCTCATGTTCGCCACCTCAAGCACAAGATTATTTCGTTCGCCCGCATATTCCGCATGCTCTCCACCAACACTGGCGGTTTTTCAGTCAATTCTCTTCTACGGGAATACAAAGCGTTGGCCTGATGAGTTACAGCATCCCTGCCTTGGTCCCTCTATCAAAAGGAACTGTGAAAGCGCTAGAGAGCATGCAAGCACAAATCCTGCATGTCTACACTGACGTTCCAAAGACCTCTACCATCGGAACGCTGACAGAATGCAGGCAACTCTCACCCCTCGCACTAAGCACACAGGAGTTGCTTCGTGCACGTCTGCGGATTGTGGCAAGACAGCGGGGCCATCCTCTAGCGACAAGCTGGGCCAGAAAAGTGCGTGAATTCCTGCCTAAGGTGTATGAAGAGCCTCCTCCTCCTGAGCACCCGCCCTGGATGTTCCTGCCCATACCGGTCATGACTACTGCGCCCGGTATCATGAGGAAGGAGCATACTCCGGCTCCCGCACTAAAGTTATTCCCCCAGGACTACATTTCGCGGATATACAGAGACCACACTCATGCGTACACTGATGGGTC
This sequence comes from Haemaphysalis longicornis, assembly GCA_013339765.2. Lineage (NCBI taxonomy): Eukaryota > Metazoa > Arthropoda > Arachnida > Ixodida > Ixodidae > Haemaphysalis > Haemaphysalis longicornis. The sequence continues at coordinate 96,111,887 of CM023451.1, read as the reverse complement.
GGTGTCATCAACATCATCCACTATCGGGGTGTGGATACCGTCATCACGTACCACCATCAGTGCCATGCTCAGTCACAGAACGTCAACTACGGCTACCGATTTGCAGCTCTGAGGGTGGCTTTCGCTCATATCGTCAAGCAACCCGCACGAGAGTGGGCCATCTTCACAGACTCAAGGGCTGCCTTTGAATTTCTAGCGTCTTTTCCGAAGGACCAGCTTGTGTCTGACATACAAGCTTTACATGTCAAAGCCCTACAAGCGCGCCATTACATTGCAGCTCAGTGGATTCCAGCCCATATTGGGATAACTCGCAATGTGAAAGCGGACATTGCTGCAACCGTTGCGCATAAGCATGGTGGATCGGCAGTAGCTATACCAGTCTCCAGGAAAGATGCATCTGTCCTTGCATCCAGCGTGGCATGGAACATGCAGCGTACAGCCTGGGATGACGTATCACGTCATTACGCGCCGCAATCTTTGATCGATCGAAACTGCAAATTTAAAATGCCACCAGGACTTTCTAAGCGGGTAGAAGCAATTCTACATCGCATGCGGCTGAATGTCGCATGCACGCGCAACTTCCTCTGTAAGATAAAACAGGCTATGTCGCCACTCTGCCCACACAGTGATGTGCGGGAAACCCTGCAGCACCTACTCTGTGAATGTGCTCGATTCAGTCCTCAAAGAGTGTCCCTCGCAGTGGCTTCGGGACTGCCGCTTTCCGCGGACATGCAGCTAAAGGACGTTTTAGGACCATGGGCTTGTCCCAAACGTGCTTTACGGGCTACCAAAGCTCTGATAGAGTACCTGCAACGCACAGGTCTAGACCAGTCGCTGTGAATAGCTCACCGTCTCTATACGCATCAAGTTCTTGAACATCATCGCCATCATCTTAATGACGTCATCAAATGGCGTGGCAAGTTAGGAATTTAGCCCAGCTAATATCGCCAGACTTCATTAAAGATCTCTCTCTCTCTCTCTCTCTCTCTAAGAGTGCATCGACCCCATGCTAACATAAGCGGCAGTCAGAACAAATAGAAAGATGACGTCCGTCATCCTGCGTAGAAAGGTTTTAAGCGAACCACGTGGACGACTTCGGGCCGCGTGCGTCGTCATGATGTTCCGGAATCACCATCGGGGATCACCTCGTAGTTAAGGTGGCCGACACGTTGTAGTATCTGGTAAGGTCCGGAATAGCGTCGTAGAAGCTTCTCCAAGAGTCCACGTCGTCGGATGGGAGTCCAAACCCACACACGATCCTCTGGGCGGTACTCGGCGTCTCGGCGTCGGAGGCTGTGGCGTCTCGCATCCACCAGCTGGTGGTCCGTTGTGCGAACTCGAGCGAGCTGGCGGGCCTCGTCCGCATGCTGAAGGTATCCTTAGACGTTGTCATTGAGGTCGTCGTCTTCCACGTGGGGAAGCATGTCGTCAAGCATAGTAGTCGGCCGTCTTCCGTAGACAACCTCGAACGGTGTCATCTGAGTAGTTTCCTGGATAGCCGTGTTGTACGCAAACGTGACATACGGTAGGACTTGGTCCGAAGTCTTATGGTCAACGTCAACGTACATAGACAGCATATCCCCGACTGTCTTATTCAGGCGTTCCGTTAGTCCGTTCGTTTGGGGGTGGTACGCCATCGTTCTTCGGTGATCCGTGTTGCTGTAGCGTAAGATTCCTTGCATGAGCTCCGCAGTGAAGGCCGTTCCGCGGTCCGTGATTAGGACTTCAGGGGCTCCATGTCGCAGCACAACTTGGTTTCTGAAGAACTTGGTGACTTCTTGTGCAGTCCCCCTCGGAAGAGCGGTGGTCTCTGCGGAGCGCGTCATGTAGTCTGTTGCTACAACAATCCACTTGTTCTCGGATCGCGACGTAGGGAACGGACCGAGAAGGTTCATTCAAATCTGTTGGAAGGGCCTCGATGTTACGGCGATCGGCTGCAGAAACCCGGCGGGTCTCGTCGGTGCCGTTTTTCGTCTCTGGCAGTCACGGCAGCTCCTGACATAGTGGGTGACGTCGGATTCAAGGCGGGGCCAGTAGTACTTCGTCTTGATTTTTCCAATTGTGCGAGCTGTGCCCAGATATCCGGAAGACGGGTCGTCGTGGCATGCTTCCAAAATCTCGTCACGAATGTCCGTAGAGATGACAAGAAGATAATTCGTTCTTGTTCCGGGGCTGAAATTCTTCGCGAGAACCGAGTTTTTCAGGCTGAATGCTGGTAAATTCCGTTTGAAGGCCCTAGGCACGGCGACGTTTTCTCCCTCGAGGTAGTGAATCATTACGCGTTACACGGGGTCGGCACGCTGCTGGGCGGCTAGGTCGCTCTCCGTCACCACTCCGAAAAATGCGCTATCTTCGTCAGAGTCTTACTGTGGTGGGTGGACGTGGGCGTGAGACAGTCGGCGTCGGAGTGTTTCCTCCCGGATTTATAGACTACTGTAACGTCGAATTCTTGCAGGCGCAAGCTCCACCGCCCAAGACGGCCAGAGGAGTCCTTCAAATTGGCGAGCCAACACAGCGCATGGTGGTCTGTCACAACCTTGAACAGTCTACCATACACGTATGGGCGAAATTTTGAAATGGCCCATATGATAGCCAGGCACTCTTTTTCGGAGGCAGAGTAGTTTTTCTCCTCCTTCGACACTCCACGGCTTGCATAGCTTCTCGCAACCACTTTGCTTTTGGACGAGGACGGCACCCAAACCTATATCGCTGGCGTCCGTGTGCATTTCCGTTTTGGCGTTTTTGTCGAAATGAGCGAGCACGGGTGGGTATTGCAGGCGTTGTTGCAGCTCACAGAATGCTTTTTCTTGGGTGTTTTCCCAGGCGAAAGGGGTGCTATCTTTTGTCAGGCGCGTGAGTGGCTCTGCAATGCATGCGAAGCTTGCGACGAAGCGCCGGTTGTATGCGCATAGTCCGAGAAATCTTCGCACGCTCTTTTCGTCTTTCGGTCTTGGGAAGTTCGCTATGGCTGATGTTTTCGCCGGGTCAGGCAGGACTCCCGCGGCGCTGAGGACGTGTCTTAAAAACATGAGTTCCTCGTAAGCGAAGCGGAACTTTTCGGGCTTCAGCGTTAACCCCGACGTGCAAATAGCCTCGAGTACACCTTGCAAGGTGTTCATCGAATGTCCGGGCGATTACCACAATGTCGTCAAGGTATACGAGGCAGGTGTGCCACTTGAGGCCAGCTAGCACAGTGTCCATGACTTTTGAAACGTTGCGGGTGCCGTGCACAGCCCAAAAGGCATCACCTTGAACTCGTATAGACCGTCGTGGGTTATAAATGCAGTCTTCTCTCGGTCTCTCTCGTCCACTTCAATTTGCCAGTAGCCGGTCTTCAGGTCCATCGATGAGAAGTACTTCGCGTGGCGGAGGTGGTCGAGGGCGTCGTCGATTCGGGGGAGGGGGTACACGTCCTTTTTCGTGATTTTGTTCAGTGTCCGGTAGTCAACACAGAACCTTAAAGTGCCGTCTTTTTTCTTCACGAGTACGACCGGCGCTGCCCACGGACATCTCGATGGCTGTAATATGTCGTCGCTGAGCATGTCGTCTACTTGAGTCCGGATGGCTTCGTGCTCGTGTGAAGAGGCGCGGTACGGTGACTGTCGGGTAGGTCGTGCTCAATCTTCGGTTATAATTCGGGACCTCGCTAGGGATGCCTGACGTGATTTTGATGATGAAAAACACTCGCTGTAGTGACGCAGCAAATCCAACAATTTGTCCGGTTTTGTTGCGGCAGCGCTGGGTTCTTGTCGAAAGGATGCGGCAGCTTGAAAGCTTCTGCGGGTACGCGTTCAATGTCGGTGACCGCGATCACTTGACTTGTTTCTTGCGTTTCTTCGAGGAACGCAAATGCGATGCCCTTGTTTAGATGCAGGTACTCCTCCGTGAAATTAGTGACTAAAACGTTAGATTTGTATTCCTTAAAGCTAGCAATGCCTCTTGCGACGGAGACACCACCGTCGAGAAGCAAACTTTGGTTACTCTACGATAGCGTCGATGTCAGGAGCAGCATCCTAACAGTAGATGGTGATCATCGAGCTTGCGCGGGATGGCAAGGTGACGTGATCGTCGGCGATCCTAACAGCAACACGGTATTCAGAGTTCGGTACCGGCGTCATGGAGTGATCGGAGGCAAAAGTTATCGACCTCGTTTGCAGATAAATTATTGCACCATTGTTCATCATAAAGCTCATTCCAGGAATTACGTCGCGGGAGCACTTTGGCAAAATGACGAACGCCTCAGGGTATGTTGTGCCGTCTATGGTGACACGCGATGTGCACGTTCCACTTGGCGTCAAGAGATGGCCTCCTGCTGTGCGTATGTGCGGACCACCCCATCTTGTCGTAACTTTCTTCAGCTTGGACGCGAATGACCTGCTCATTATTGAGTAGTCGGCTCCGGTATCGATGAGGGCGACTACGTCAAGGCCGTCGATGGACAACTGGACGTCGGATGCCGCTTTCCTCGAGTTTCGGGTGCATCGGGGCGTCGTATCGCGGCTTGTGTTGATGGTCGGGCACTACGCGGCATCATTGTCGTCGTTTTCTCAGCGGCAGGCTTTGTCATTGAGGGTATGCGTCGGTTCGTGTCGTCGTCGTGTTCAGGAGTCACGTCCCCGTTGGATCTGGTCGTTGGGCTGACGGCATGTCGTGAATGATGGTCTTGGGCGAGTGGTAGCATCGTTGGAGGGTTTTCATTTTTCCGCCGTGGTGCAACTTTACCTCCAGAAGTTGCTGCTTTTAGTTTCCCCTACGTGGGGTTGGAAAACGCCCTGGCGTGAAGTCTGCATAGCTTCGACAGCTTGGCGATCGGTATGGGTAGGGTGACGGCGAACGGTTGTAGTGCGCTGGACCTTGGTTGCTTTTGGACACGTAATCTTCAATTTAGTAGGGCGCTGGCAGGGTCGGGGGCGTGGAGCGTAGATGGAGAACTCCCGCAAACCGAGCCTTTTGTAGGGGCAGCGACGGTAGACGTGGTCGGCCTCTCCACAGTGGTAACACAGCGGACGATTATCTGGCGTTCGCCACACGTCGGCCTTCCTTGGGGCTGGGGGTTGCACCGCATATGGTCGGGCGGGCGATAGGGGACGACGGTACGGAGCCTCGGGACGATAGGGTGCCGGTGGGCGAGGGCGATGGACAGCAGCCGCGTAGGCCATCGCTTGCGGCTCGCAGGGTGCTTCTGCCGTCGTTGGAGTCCCCAGCGCTTGCTGCACTTCTCTAATGACGTCGGTAAGAGAAGTGACTTGTGGTTGCGACGGCGTTGGGAGAAGTTTCCGCAGCTCCTCCCTCACTAATCAGTGGATATCATCGCGTAGGCTATCTGCCGTAATCCGCATGCTGTCGACGTAGTTCGCATCGGCCGCGCCGACAAAGTTGGGTTCGTACTGCTTAGCACGCATTTCGAGGGCCTTTTCAATTTTACTGGCTTCGGTGACGAATTCGGCGACGGTTTTGGGCGGATTGCGGACAAGTCCAGCAAAGAGTTCTTCCTTCACACCGCGCATTAAGAAGCGTAACTTATTTTCTTCGGCCATGCAAGGGTCAGCACGCCGGAAAAGCCTCTTCATCTCTTTGGCAAACAACACCGCTTTCGTTAGGGTGTTGTGTCCGCGTTTGCAGCAAGACCTCGGCCCGCTCTTTCCGCACAACCGTGGTGAACGTGATTAAAAATTGCGTTGTGAAATCGTTCCAAGTCTTTAGGGGGCTCTCATGGTTTTCGAACCAGATACGGGCTGATTTCTCACGGTAGAACAACACTTCCTTCAGTGTCTCCACGTCGTCCCCTCGGTTAAACAGCCTGACCCATTCGCCTTGCTTCAGCCAGTCTTCGGGATCTTCCGAAGGTGACCCATGGAACGATGGTGGCTCCCTTGGTTCCTGAAGAACGAGGGCAGGATTGGAAGCGCTGGTCATAGTGCCTACGTTAATCATGGTGGTGGTCACGACGTATTGTTTCTTCACTTTATCCGGAAGAAGTCCAAACTCTGGCTGAAGGCCTTGCTGTCGGCGGCTGACACGAGTTGGGCTTGCTTGTCGGCTTGACGATGGCTCAGGGTCCATGTACCCAGCATCTCCACCAGATGTCACGAAGTCAAAGATGACACAGTCGTCTTCAAGGAAAAACAAGTTTATTGGAGCGAACTTGTGCTCCCCTAACAACTCAAAGAGTACACTGGCGCGAAACAGCACTCAACAAAGTGACGTGCGAAAGCGAGCGTCGACGATTCGAATGCCGCGGCATCTGCTCTGCGGGAATTTATCACTGGGCACGAGGGTTTCTCGAATAGTCGAATTGTATCCAGAACACTGTAGATCAACGAAGATTATGCTAGGCTGTTCACGTTAGTTCGGAACGCTCTCCGTATCAGATGAGATAACACATGCGGCACAGAAAGAAAGAACGGAACACGCACCTCCCTTGGCACACAAACATCAACAGGATAACATAGCCCGGCGCAGCCGAGTGGCAAAAGCAAAACACAAATAAACAAACCCGATGCATGGTTCGCGGCAATATTCTTTGGAACTAAGTCGGTGCGCGCCTAATACCGATAATTTTGTACAGCATTGTAACCTAAGTGGCAAACAAACCTCGGCGTTATGAAGTCCTTAATTAGGAAAGGTCGTGTCTTCACTTCAAACTTGGGGCATGACATCGCAAATTTACCTGCCATTGCGAGATGATGCGCTGATGATGACCTTTCAGGTTTCGGCCAAGAAATACCTATGCAAGTTGATGCGTTGGAATACGACAGTTTTTAGCATCAAACCTATCTGATGTTCACGCATGCCATGTCGCACACTAAACCATTGATGCCTCACTAATCCATCAACAGGAACAGTAAGTGTGTTTCTCAGAACGCCATGAAATTTCCAACCTTGTAGCTGTTACGGTAAGCCGGGATGTAATACAACCTTGATTCGTTCATTTCATTTTATTTTTCGCAAAGACGCCTCAATGGTTGCATTACATAACGAGTTGTGTGTGCACAGCAAACTAATTTATTGCCACATAGAATGACCACGACAAATGAGTTGTTACATTGGCCGTGAATGAAGACAGGTTGGTGGGGGCGGCAATATCTTGTACCTTCCTTCTAACCTTGTAGCATTTTTTAGTCATCACCCGTTGATTCAGTCAAAAAGATACTTCTATGTGCTTCTGTATTGACTATATCACCTAAATAGTCTTACAAATTATGCCGCTCACTTACTCCCACGTCTTGACAGCCTACATTCAACTAATGGGTCCCAGTACTTTTCAAGCCTTAGCTTTGTATCGCGCAAAGCCTGAACACGGTGGTGCAAAGGCCCATTTGTCACGCCGCATGGTTCATTTCAGTTTAATCTGCTTCCTACTGCACTTTCAGCGTACCGCGACATTCCAACAGATCTTGTGGATCGCAGATTTGTGCGCCTTCAGTCGAACATAGTCTCTAATGCACCATTATTTGTTCCCCTCAGCAGACTGCTCACCGTAAGAGGAAATAGTGCAAGTGTCGCCACTGATTCATTGTGGTTCGGTGGCTCCGGTTCACCTCGAGTGACGAAGCAGTGCAAGCGTTCCAGCTGAATAAAGAAGTCCTAGAAAACGCTACGCCACTCTCGTGTCCACAGCCGGATGTCGCGGGCCACAATATGTAACGCTGGGAGCCTTCTACACAGGCGTTAAAGCAATGCTACCTTAGATGAGCATAGTGTGGTGGCCACTTAACTAAGATGTTGAGCATTTGCGAAAGATGATGCAGCACCGCTGATGGTGAGATTTTTTATTTGTAATATCCGTGTCACACGGGCAATTTCAATCCGGATTTAAGCGAAGCTCGATTGACTTTTCGAGTGCTCTCGATGCACCACAGCTACTACACGGCACGTTTCGACTGCGATCGAGAAGTTGGATCGGTCGCACTCCCGTACGCCAGATAGCACTAAAAATGTACTTCGCGGCCGACGTTTGGCAACTTTTCGCGGTCGTAGTTATATGTAACTATATGAAGATTACTGCATGCTTATTTCGATAAAGTTATTTGATACAAATTGTGGCGTTGGTTGAAGTTGTCACCTTCTGTGTGATTACTCATCGGGGACGAGAGTACTCACACTTGAGAAACCAGGGTTGAGTTAGAGGGGGATCGTGATCGATCATGATTGAAACTGCTGTGTAGCAGCGCCCGATCCGGATTGGGCTCGATCCGGATCGACACAATCGCGATTAAACTGCCCGTGTGACAGGTGTATAACTTTACGGATGACTGTTACACAATTATTTGGGAGGAATACATTGAGGGCTCAGGAACACTTATTTGTAGACTTACATTTTACCATCGATTAACTCTGATGCTCTTGCACGGAACGTACAGCAAATGTCATCTACTGCCGTGTCCACGACGGGTTTACGCAGTGTTAATGGATCTAAAAACGCCATTTCAGCGCTTTTTTGCATTTCCAGTGAACGCCGTCGGCATCAGGACTGGCGTCCACTGCGCCGCACTAATGACGGACGATGCAAGGACAGCGAGTTGAACGACTTAGTGCCTACCCCGAAAAGCGCCCTGAAGCTAGAGTAGAGGCAAATATGAAAGGATTCACGTGCTTCCGCCCATCCATACGCAGTGCTTAACTTTTGTGTGGTTGTATTTCCGCCGAAAGGTTTTGCAATCTGCACAGTTTTTCCGGCAGTTCCGTTTGGGTATAATAGTCAACTACTGATTGTAGGGTGCGATCGCTTCTGCTGCCAAGTGTTACCCGTAACGATACAAGCGCTCTTAAATGACGCGGCCTTTATCTCGCCCAAAATGGAGCAAAATGCCTCTCCATATGAATCATTCCCTTTCATTGCCATTTATTCGTTTATGGACGTGTTATTTGCAACAATTGGTGCTAGGCATAGTCAAAGCTGTTTGCGAACAATTATCTCTAGCTTAAACATGTCGGCAGAGCTCGGCATAGTCCAGAACTTACAGGTGTCACTTACGCTTGCAATTACTACTGAATTTTCGGCGTAGCTTCCTATAGACAGTGACTACGGATTGTTGCAGACTTTTCTCCGCAATTTTTGGGCCCTTCCTGGACCAGAGCTATGGCGTGCAATTTCATGAACAAGAGGAACTTTTATTGGCAGTTCAACAACGACCTTGCGGCAACTCGAGAACCAATTGGATAGCGGCACTAGATTTTGTTCTGCACAGACTAAGGGTGACTTAAAAAAACACTTGTATCTCCTTGCCGCACCCTGATGAGCCCATTTTACCTGCCTTTTTTCGTGGTTGGGCCAGCCATTTCTCTTTCAGGTAAATGGCAGACTGCACTCGGGCTAACATCCATAACTAAATGGGACTGCGCGATATGTAGGGTAACCTTCGCGCTGTTCCACGTCAGCTAGCAACATGAACTGTCTCCTGGCACCACAACCTCTCAGACTGCTCCCATCAATTCTTGAGGTGCCAAGTTGTGCAGGTACCTTTCAGGACCAACGTCACATAGAAAACAGACACAAACAGGGCCAGCACGCTTGGCACGGCGCTCATATTCGGTTCGCAAACGACGTGTGATAAACGTCGAGTTTCGAGCTCCTGAAGACCGAGCAAGGCGTGTCCGTCAGGCTGAGCCTAATTACGTCCGAATGAGAGAGCAAACAACTTCACAAAGATAGACATGAACCTTAAGAAGTGCGTTGCTAACGAATAATTAAGGATCCACCATTATATCTTCTAATATATTTAAACTTGCGCTCGCTATACCGTTACACAATTCTAGCCTTGGTTTGTCCTACGTAGGACAATTTTTGTGGGTTGCAACTACCGATTGTTCGACTGAATCTATAACTTCGCTTGAGTTGAAGTTCAAAACACAGGTGTAAAACTTTATTTCTACCTTTGAAAGCAGCAGTTGATGCAATCCAATTACACAGCTTGTTTTGTCGGGAGCTTCATGCACTTGAAATATGATGACGGCATTTCTGCAAATAGAGCAACATTCCGGCTGCATTTAGCGGTTTTCAGTAACCCTAAAAGATGTGGAACGTTTTCACGCTATTGTAATTACTAGCATAAAATACGTCTACAGGAACCCTTAACTCTTGCAATTCAGATTTTGCAAGTTTGATGCATAGTGTGGATAGCGAGATTTTAGTCTCATGAACATATTGAACTTTTTCACAATACAATTATGCTAAGGTCCGCGCCCCAGTTAGGAAGCACACATAATTGAAAGAATTTTATCAACTCGCAACGTAGCATTCGATGAATGCCGAAATTCGTGTTTCAACTGTGGATGCTCGCTCCTACAATGCATATTCTCCAAGTGCCGTATGTGCCACGGACGAACATGCGGTGCGTTTTGTGCGAAACTCCGCATAGGTATTTAGTTATGAGACGGATAATTACACCCACCGGACACTGGTGAGCGGAAAGTTTCTACCTGAAGTCAAAACGTTACGTTACGCTATGCTACACATTACCTTTCATTTTAATAAATTTAGGTCCTGACTGACCAAGAAAGTAGGTACACTTATATGAGAATGGCCTCGGAAGCCAAAAAATAGTGGCAGTATTTTAATTTGCAGGAGTGGTTTCAATGAGCAAGCATCATGGCAATGATAATTGCTGCATCGGTCATGACTAGAGCCTCTGACGCCAGCTGCTAGCTTCACTAGCCATCCTTTTTCGTTGGTGTGAGGAAATTAAGGTATGCTGACGCCTCATCAGAGGTTCAGCGGCGTGTTCAGGGATTTAGTGACGTGAGCGTATTTGTGGATGGCTTGTCCAATAAGCATGTTTCAGCTTTGGTGTTTTGTACAGGGGCAGGTCACCGTTGCTTCTGGGCCTTTTATTTCGACAGTGCTCCATACCGAGTAGTTATGGTTGCTGGCGTCTGTAAACACGTGTTTGTCATTTGGTACGCGTCATATTTACTTCGCTAGGTATGCGGCTCTGATCGCTTTTGTTGGCCTGTACTTTCCACTGTCAATTGGTGTTTGGATAGGCGCTTCGGTAATTCGGTTGTAATCGTTCTTGGTGTTTGGTTCCTCTACTCTTGAACAATGTTTGGGGGCGAATTTTCGCCTCACGAACAGGGAGCACAAGGTATTCTGTGCTTGAAATTATAGTGGCCTTACATTGATTATTTCAATTTCCGTTTTTATTTCCGTGTAGCCTATCAGAAATGTGAGTGAGTTTTGTATGCGGAAAGGTCTGGAAAAAGTCGTTGGCCAATATTTCTTGCTTCGAAACTCAGCTACTACTACTTGTGCTGTTGGTACTACTACTTGTGCTACTACTTGTGCTGGCTTGACGGTTCTTTATTAAAGTATTCGTGTTATTAATGCCAAGTGCAGCATGTTTCACGGCTGTTCTATCGTGAGACGAAATTTCTTTATTTTGAGAACAGGTATCTTTCAGGCTCTTCTCTTTTATTATCCCCCATTTCTCCGGGGTAAGGGCGTTTCTCGTTTGAAAGAAAGGTGTTTTGGCAACGTAACATTGGGATTGACCTCCATGCAGGTCAATGGGGAAAGCCCTCGTCCTGCAGTGGACTGAAATAGGCAGTTGTTCAAGATTATGACCACGTGCGCCCAACCACGTAAACTGCGCTATAAACACACCCGTTTTTGTACTGAAAATTTGCAAACATACATTTCCAAATGTCCAGTGCCTTTTCTATGGGAGCTTCAGAAAGGGAGTCAAAAAATATGAGATGGAAGAAGGGGAGAGGCGAGGGAGTTAGGTGTCGAAGGCTGCCGAAAAGTATCGACGATCAAAGTAATTTTGCAGCGAATAAAGCAGATACTCGGACAATTTCTGTAAGGTCGTGCCAAAATACCTGATATTATAAACAAAATTGTTTAAAGGTTTTCCGGTGCAGGCGACGGCGACTTACTTTGCCATGTGCGCGAGCTTCTGACCGTTTTCTTTCGTCGCTTGGACTCTTCCACGCTCGATCATAAATCCAACAACAGACAGGTTGCCTCCTTTAAGCATCGACACTACCGCCTTAAAAAATGAAGAGCGTGCAACCCAGCACAGTCAAACAGTAACCATTACCATATAACAAAAGAAATTCACGCTATTGCACATAAAATCTAAGAGAATGTATGCGTGAAAGTTCTTTGAACCCAGATAAGCGCACTGTAGCCGGGGACAACATTCAGTGCCAATGCAGTCAAACGTACGGTGCCAACACACCCAACATGAGAGTGCAGGTGCATAAAGTCTAATAAAAACGCGTGTTATGCATAGTATTTTTCTAAAATTATAATCCGCATTCTAATTTTTTCATGGGTTATAGGTGCTATGTTGAAATAGTATGGTATATTCGGTTGTTCGCTGTAGAGCATTCTGGAGCATTTTGAAAATACTGCGCGTACGGGTTTTCGAAATTGCGCGCTCGGAGTATGGTCCGTTGGTCGTCACAGAGCGTCCATCAGCTCGGAGCGCCTCCGACAGTTCTGACTCCGAAGTGGGAGCATCGCTGAGATCTAGAGCTGAGCGGGTCACGTTTCAACGAACTGAAGGAGGAGTTCTCATCAGCTGCCTCGGAGCTGGTAGGTTTGTTCGGAAAGAGTCACTTAGTAGAAGAGCCGCGCCAGCTGCCTTGTAGACTGCTGATTGGCGCGCTACCATGATTTCGCCCTACATTCTGGTCCCTTCGGACTTCACGAACAAAGGCTACCATAAAATAACTCAGTGGAAAGCAGGCACATTATAGGCTTTCGAAAGTTGTCGGAATCGCGCGCCCCGGATTTTGGCGCTGTTCCTCAGTCGCCTGCAGCAGGAGCGAAAAGCTACTGAGTGCGGGGTGAATGTATTGAAGCACTTCTGCGAATCCAACTGCCGCCAAAGCAGTGAAAGGCTGTACGGACAAAACAAGAAACAGCCCGCCTTCAACAACCTGCAAAACATGCCAGTAAGGGGCTTTTTGAGTGCGATTGATGACTAACTAAAGGAGGGAATGCGTTCTGGACGCTTTTATGTCGTTGTACAATGGAGTAACATATACAGCCAATTTCTTCCCTTCAAAATAAACTTATTTTACACTTCTGCCAATCGGTGGATGAGTTTGCAGTGCGTACCAGAAATGTGTGCATTCTGGCAATTTGTGCAGTGAAACGCTTCGAAGGAACACGGTTTCGCAAAACAAAAAAAGGATGATAGAGGGCGAACTTCCGTAAATAGAACACAAGAGTTAGCATTACTCGGCCGAAGCGCGTTCGTTCCGTTGCACATTTCCGACGATCGCCACGGAAATGGGCAATGACAAAAAAATTGTGCTTGAAAAAGGCGCGGTTCTCCAGTGAGACCCTACAATTACAAAGCATTTCGCGCTTCATGCATTAATCGCGGGTTAAAAGAGCTTTTCTGGCAGCAACACTAGTCGCTCCTGAAGCTTCCAAACACCATTCGATGAAACTGGCGACGTCACTTTTATGAAACGTTATTTGAGGAATCGGCTTCGAACAAATGGACATATATTCCTTCGATGAATCGACATTCGACGAAACAATCTTCGATTAATTGTCGCGTACCCGTTCAGCTCCTATTAGGCGTCGGCAAATGTCGTTCCTCTAAAGCGGCGAGGCATTCGTTCTTAACTCGCACGATGTCGCACATCACCACATGTAATACCTGTTGGTCCTTCTCGCAGCTTCTAGTCGTTGCTTTCCACCTTGAGTTTTGTACACCCAAGCACCACTAATGATGATGGTGGAAATTAGTTCATGATGAGGATAGTGGTGCCGCAAGCAGATGATGCGTCACTACAGTACTATCAAGATACATTGAAGTAAGAACGGAGCACGTGGTTTCAGTACATCGTGCGCATGTTGGCGACGGGCTGTATAGGTGCATTGAGTAATTGAGGCTTGTAGAATGGATGTAAATCACATTTTATAGGTCAGCACCATCGAACCATAACCGGCTTAACCCAATTTTCGAATAAATGAATTAATCAAAAGGCCTGATCAATTTGGACCGCCGAAGGGTGGAGATAAACGGGGAAAGCTACAAAAACGGCGCCATGGCTTGGAGAGTCGGCTCAGTAGACTCCCTGTGAAGTAGTGGAGAGGTTGGGTTGTGAGGGAATGGGTAGGAGAAGAAGGGAAGGGGTTATGGGAGTTTGAAAAGGAATGGCAACAGCGAGTTTGGTCCATATACGTCTGGCGCCTTTTCAGGCCTCATTTCGAATAAATTTTCCAATAAATGAATTATTCAAAAGGCCTGATCAATTTGGACCGCCGAAGGGTGGAGATAAACGGGGAAAGCTACAAAAACGGCGCCATGGCTTAGAGAGTCGGCTCAGTAGACTCCCTGTGAAGCAGTGGAGAGGTTGGGTTGTGAGGGAATGGGTAGGAGGAGAAGGGAAGGGGTTATGGGAGTTTGAAAAGGAATGGCAACAGCGAGTTTGGTCCATATACGTCTGGCGCCTTTTCAGGCCTCATCAGACTATGCCAATTTCAGAATTTAGAGACCCCTGCAACGGGGTTGTCCGTTCACCCAACGGTGGCGCTTGCCAACTCCGACCATCAGAGACAGAAAACGACACTGTTCTACAGCTAGTACCTCCAGCGGGCCCTAACCCAATGTGTACTCTACCGATTCGTCCAGGGAGTTGTCCGCTAAACTGGGTACTGAGCTACCTCCATGCCTTTCCCGGTCTGTGGGTCCCGGGAGTTTGACGAAATCCCTAACCAGATCGTTTCGATACCGTGTGAGCTGTTTCATGTCCTCCTTTCGCCAAACTCCTTGTCCATTGGTGCCGGAGTCTGCAGGCTGCCGGTGTGGCTCCCCAGCTGAGGGAATCGGCCCAGCCCTGGTACCCGGTACTCGGCAAGGAGAGCTTCCCTGGTAGGTGTGCTCACTCTCTGACAACATCTTCCCCGAGTTTCAGTTCTAACCCTGGCCACCGTAAGCTCCCGCGAGTACCCCATTCTCGGTGACCAGGAATCTCCGAATCGGTAGCCAGGAGCTCGTTCCCCGTGCAGGAGGGATCGTCGTGGCTTCTTGGAATTGTAACAGGAATTTTTCA
This sequence comes from Haemaphysalis longicornis, assembly GCA_013339765.2. Lineage (NCBI taxonomy): Eukaryota > Metazoa > Arthropoda > Arachnida > Ixodida > Ixodidae > Haemaphysalis > Haemaphysalis longicornis. The sequence continues at coordinate 96,096,863 of CM023451.1, read as the reverse complement.
GCGGATTTTGTTCTGATTCTACCACTCAACCTCGGTAGCCACCCAGTCTGTCCGGGCCTGCCTCCGCATCAGGAATTGGCCTCTTGGACAGAACTGGCCCATACAGTTCCGCGGAACCGCTGCAGTGTCCCTTGGCGTCTTCCCCCGACAGTGGGACCCGGCCCCCACCCACCGCTGCCGTTGGAAGTAACCAAAGCTCGGCAGCCGAGACCACCATTTCTCAGCCAGCTGGCGGTGGAGGGGGGCACTAACAAGTCGTACAGTCGGATTCTCCCACCCCTGTGTTTGTGCAGTAGGGATAAGTTAGGGGAGTTCATATCCAACCTTGGCACATTAAGAGCATCGTTCGATGTGTGAACATGTTCATTTGGGCACACGGCCAAATGACAATAAGGTCTGTATACAAGCTTTATGCCAGATTGACTTTTACTGCCATCCGAGACCAACTATAGACCGTTTGCAGCAAGCAGTTAGGCCCGCCTTAGCCAGATGGCGTCAGCGCCGCACTAGCCACTACTGCCATTTTGCATTTTCGGTTTTGCCATAGACTTCCATTCTCCGCTCGAGGGGCGTCGTTAGAATAATGGGTTAGGCACGAAGAAAAGTCATACTTTAATATTGCGGACGTTGTCGGAGCTCATGTTCGGCGCCACGAAGTGAAGAAGAACGTTCGCGGATACACCCCAAATGTGCGGAAGCATCAAGTCTGCGGCGCGGCCCCAACAGTTCAGGTTTCCTTTAGAGGCCCCATGTATCGCGCTTATTTCTATTCGACAAGTAGCTCCGTCGAAGTGTTAAAAATCAGGGAAAAAGTTATCGATTACAGCTGTGGCTCGGAACGTATGCCAAGTCCCCGCAATCAGCTAGAATCATGTACCTTGCGAAGGTCACTTGCGAGCACACGAGTGTCTGAAATCTTGACCGAAACATTTCGCTGCGCACGTTGCTGACGTAGATCATTCTAACGGTACATTCCAGCATATTGCGATGCAGAGCCACAACTGAGGCCGCACAAAATGGAAGTTCTCCGCTTCAATTACTTCTAATTAAATCCTATGTAAGATTCCAAGGATACGAGCTTATTGCAGTAATGCCAATAAATCACGAAAAAATAAAACTTGCTGCAGCATATCCTATAAAAAATGGCGTGCCATCGCCTCACTGTTTTCTTTGTGTGAATATTGCATCCGCTAAGTTTTCCGCTACATGGGGATGCCTTGTTGCTGCCTGTGAGTGCCCATCCGACTAATTAGTGGCTGCCTGAACACCACCGTGCCGGCGGGGCGCTAGCCCTAATGGCAACCGCCACGCCGCCGAACCTGCCAGCCTCCAGGCCTGCCGCTGCTCTGCCTGCAGCCACCGACCCGCTCCTCTCTACCCTGTACACAACCACTCACAGCATGGACTTCGACGAACTAAGCGGTCGCACGATTCATCCCAACGGCCCTTGGACGAAAATTCTCCAATCTCGCAAGAATAACAAATCAAAGCCGAAAGCTGCATTTCCTACGCATGTCGCTAGGCGCTTCTCCAACAACCCCTGCCGCCACTCCAGTCGCCTCTGTCTGGTCCGCGTCAGCTGCCGGCATCTCACCCGTACTCCGCCAGCCCCGCGTTCGCGAGCCCGTCACCCCAAGCCTCCCAAAGCGCGTTTATATGAATGCGACAGTACCGTATCGCACTGGATTTGTCGCATTACCGTACGGCATCGCATCGCATGGGAGCAGGCCACTTAGCTTGGAAGACGCGTCGCATCCGATGCGCTAAACCAGGGTAGATCGAGAACGCAAATGCGACTTCCCGAACGCATGTAGCGGCAGTCGCATCGCATTTCTCGGCTCGGCTCGGGTGTTGGGAACTTTAGGCTTAGCATCGTGACGGATATTTAATCGCCGCTGTCTGTACAACTGCGGATGACGATCCTTGACACAGCTTTTCGCCACATTACCATCTCCCTTCTCGTATATGGAACTCTATTTCCACGATAACTGCCGTTTGGGCGATCGGTGTCCAAGACATCTGCCGTGGCCTGTCTTGATGATGATGACCGTTATGACCAGAAACCTTTTGTATCGGGTGGACACTGAAATGTCCAAACCAGGTGAAAAAGTTGACAAAGTACATATAAAAAAGAAAAAAAGAAGTCATTGCACCGTCCCCACCAGCAAGAAAACTAAAGGTAGCAGCTTTCCTGAAGTATTGTGCATATGGTACACTGCATGCGTATGTACGTCCACCGCACTGTCACCATTCACTGCAGTTCACTCGTGCGTTCACTGCACCGTCACCACAGCCGCACCCAGCCGAACCGATCGCTGCCAGAGTTGCAGTCGTTCTTTCGTCGTGTGTACGTCCATGGCATTGTCGACGCCGTCCTCGAACCCTAACACTTGTTGTACAGTGGCATTGACTCTGGCGGGTGGGCTCAGCTTGTGGCAGTGCAGCACCAGGTGCTCCATGCTTTCCTCGTGGTCGCCGCATGCCCTGCACTTTGCTGCGCCTGCTAAAATCACGTTTCTTTTGTTTTGTGTGCACTGTATTATATGGACCTCCTTTCCACAGTCCAGTTGCTGCTCTGCCGTATTCGAGGTTCGGGCGAACCTTAGTATCTGGCTTCAGCAGTAGTAGTTTCCTGTTGGCAGTGGTGACGTATTTTCGCGGACGCTTAATGAGCACGGCCGATAGTGGACGGCTAACAGGCGCGAAGAAATCGAAAAATGACCATAATAGCGCTATTTCTTTAAAAACTAACGCCATCGGACACCTTTATTTGAATGAAACCCTGTGAACAGGAAACTAGGCGACGAACGTCAATTAAAACAGCGCTCAAAGAACCTTCATGTGGAATTTTTTTGTGACGAATATCCGAACGTTCGCACACCCTACCTAGTTGGACAACAAGCCTCCATAACCCTAAAAAAATGTCAAATACGCCCACCGAGCCACGCTGGCGCTTGCCGGTGCGCACGGGCACCAGCGAAGGCCACGGGAAGACACGCTTTCTAAAAGGCCAGCCATGTCGAATGGCGTCACGCCGGTTAACATGGCCGCGCTGTAAACGGTCTATAGCACTGGGATCACTAATCAGATAGTGTCAGCTGTCTGACACTATACTTTGGAGGAGAGAAAATTTTGAAAGATGACAAATATCTTTTTAGAGCAGAGAAACGTCATCCGGCACCTTTAGCAGCAAAACGGATCCTAAACTGGTTAACTGCAGAGAGATATTAAAGTAACTGAGTTAAAAAATGGAAATTTAGATGGGATGGAAATCACCCACAAGTGTCTGGAATGCGAGTCCAGTGCGCAAACCCAACACCAGTGTCTTTTATGGCTCAAGGTGAAAGTGGGCCCTGTAAATGCGTTGTAGCTTTTTACTTCCAAAGCGCGGGCAACTGGTAAATGTAGCTCAATGTTCAGGGATTTCGACATTGCTTGGTACGTAACTAGGAGCGAAATTACGGTAGTAACCCACAGCGTGAAAATGTATATTCGCATGAAGACATACCAAATCGATGGATTAGCCAGCCACGACTACAGCTGCCACGACTACAGCTCCCCTCTATAATGCTTCGGCCCTGATGGTACTTGTAAATAAAAATAAAAAAAGAAGCACATGGCGGTTTCACCATATCGCGTTTGGCTGCAAACTTCACATACACGCCCAAAATTGTCTCGTACCCACTCAAATAGTGGATCCATGACGATGGCCGCTGTTGCCAGAAGCTCATGACCAATTCCTTCACTCTCATAACCAAGCAAATTCTCACCACCCGACAGAGTGGGACTGGCGACTGACGATGAAAGGTGCTCCCAAAGTCCACAGTGAATTCCCCAGTTCCTATTGGTTGTGATGTCAACATACCCATTCGAAGCACTCTGTGGCATTTATTGTTGCACCATTTTCCCACAGAGCATCAAAGTAACGGAGAAATAAAAAAAGAGTGATGGCGTGCAAGCGCACTCTTAATCTGGTTCCATATAAGCTCCAGTTAAAAAGGGGGATCCACGTATTTTATGTGGATCCGAACGAAAAAATAACTGGAACGAGGCATATAGGTAGATCTTATGTGGAACCGCCAACTTGTTTTCTTTGTGTTTGCGGAATTATCTGGAACCGAAAAAATGGGTTCATGCGATGTCGGCGGTTTCGGTTACTGTTCCACTTATGTTCCAGTAAACGGTTGTCGAGAGTACGTTTGTATATTTTTTGCTCGTGTCTTGTTCCACATAACTCGTGCATGGCAGTGAAGTATGCACTCTTTCATGCATCAACTGCAACAATGAACCGCATATATATGGGGTGGTTCTTGACCGAAGATGCACTTGCGCGTTTAATATACACGCGCACACAGCATATAAAATTTAATGAACTTCGCCGACATCTATGAAACTACCTTGTACCAGTTAACTTTCATAATAGGGGTAAGATGTAGTTTTAGTGATGTCCTTTGACCGAAAACGAAAATCCCACTTCTTTGCCAACGCCATACAAAGCATTAAAAATGTCGAGAGAAGGATATCTTAGGGAAAAAAAGAAATTAAAGGAACCCATTTCCATGTGTTCTGCGACACTCAAACCGCTTTCGTGAACATCGTAGTTTTCTAATTTGAGGATTGAAGTACGAAATCACCAGTGACGAATTTGAGACGGACTAAACGTCTTCCCTTTCCCCATCTGCCGTTCGTGCAGATGGGGAAGTGCTATAGTGCTGAAGAATTCGTGGCGCTTTTGTGAGCACCTTCATAACGAAATACTTGTTGAGGCTATTACATGTTTACATGAGGCTATTACATAACATTTGGTTTACAAAGCTTCGCCGAAAGGGCAGTTTTTGTTCAACGCTCAGTCATCATCTCGCTGTGGTCTAGTACGCACGCAATTTTAAGTGCTTCATAGGAATACATAAATGGCTACATCCTGCGGGGGAATAGGTACTTAGTTCGCTTTACTTATGTTGTGATGGGGCACATACATAATGTTAACCGACTGCGTCACATTTTACACCGCACACATGCTACGCATGCAGTTATATGCTTAGAAGTTCGTTGGTGTATTTCATCTCGTCCCGGCTATTAATTTCCACAACCAAAAACGAAAGCATGTTAGCAGGAGGAGAACGACACAAAACCTGGAGAACTAGATCTACCACGCAGCATCTGCCTTATACTGAAATGGAAGGAAGGAAGGAATAGTAGAGGAAAGGCAGGGAGGTTAACCAGAATACTGTCCGGTTGGCTACCCTACTCAGGCGGGAGGGGATACGGGAAATGACAGGGAAAGAAAGGACAGCGGTACATATTAAAGGAGAAAATGAGAGAAAGAAAAGTAGAAAAAAACACAAGGCGTGACCAGGCAACTAGAAAGGCGGTACAAACAACGCACACAACCAGAAAATGCACAAAACTAATATGGTACACTGATAAAATTGGCGAACTAAGGGCACTGCACTATAGTAATGTCCCTACAATCGTTCAGACAGGCCCTTGTCCTTCAAAAAGAGCGGTAGAGCTTTTATAGCCTTTTCGGCGTGTGACGGACAACGCCTATGGCACAAAATTGTTTGCGCTGTAAAGGGGAGTTCGTCGAGTCGGCGAAGTGTGGTGGAGAGCTGTTGCCTCGGCGTTATGAAGCGGTCGCAATGGCACAGAAGGTGTTCAATGGTCTTGTCGGTGGCCCACGCGTCACAAGCAGGGCTGTTGGCCATTCCAATGGTGTAGGCGTAAGCACCGGTGAAGGCAACACCTAGCCACAGGCGACAAACAAAGTAAGGTGACGTCCGAGCGTGGCACGTTATTAGGTAGGTGGCGCTGCAAATCTGGGTCGAGCGAGTAAAGACGAGCGTTGGAGAACTCAGGTGTATTCCACTTAGCGAGAGTGACTTCCCGGGCAATGGACCGCAGCGACCTTGCTGCATCAGTGCGTGATAGAGGGATGCGGGTCAATCTTGCACTTGTGTGGGCGCTATGAGCCGCTCTATCCGCCTGTTCGTTCCCAGTAATGCCGCAGTGGCTTGGGAGCCACTGGAAAACAATATCATGTCTATGCCTGACTAATGTGTCATATAAGCACCGGATTTCAGCCACAAGTTGTTCGTATGGGCCGCGGTGGAGGGCCGATTGGATGCACTGAAGAGCGGACCTCGAGTCGCATAGCACAACCCATTTTTCTGGCGATTCCCGCTGGATGAATAGAAGGGCCTCCCGAATAGCTGCCAATTCAGAAGCGGTTGATGTCGTCGAGTTTGAAAGCTTAAAATGAATTTCGGTCGACTTTTGTGGTGCCGGCAGAACTGGACGTGATGACCGACCCATCCGTGTAGACATGGACCCGGTCTCTGTATGCCTCATGTAGAAAGAGTAGGGATAGCTGTTGAAGACCGATAGGTGGAAGGTCCGCTTTCTTTTTTTATTCCCGGGATGTTTAAGTGCAGTTGTGGCTGTGACAGGCACCAAAGTGGCGACGAGGGCCGAGACGGAGGTGCATAGCTCGATCGCAGGCTCCCACTGTGAGCGGCAACCACCTTACAAAAAGATGCCTGCGGTCGTGTTGAAGGCAGGGATGTAAGGTGGTGATGGGGCAGCCGGGTGAGTTGCCTAATGTGTGCCCTCAGTGTCTCCACTGTCATGTGGGTTGTGATGGGGTGATCCCTTGCAACGCAAATTGTGGCCACAGTTGAGGCGCAACGCGGGAAACCAAGACATGTACGAAGACCCTGGGCCTGTATGGCCTGAATTGCCTGTAGGTAGGTTTTACATGTGTTGGTTAATACAGGCAGGCTGTAACGAAAAACACCGAGAAACAGGGCATCGTATAGGCGTAACATTGAGTGCACGGAGACACCCCACGTCTTTTCGGCCAGAAACTTGAATAGCTGGACCACTGCAGTTAGCCTTTTTTCAGGTATGAAACTTGAGGAGTCCATGATAAATCCCGGTCCACGATAACTCCCAGAAAACGGCTACTTTTGACGTAAGGAATATGTTGTCCATTTAAAGAAATCTTATACTCTGACATTTTTTTGCGGGTGAAGGCAACCAGTGCACATTTCTCCGGAGATATTTCCAGGCCTTTTCGACGCAGGAACAAAGATGTTAGTGTTGCGGCTTTCTGAAGTCGGGCCCGAATCTGAGGGCTTGAAACTCCTGATGCCCAAACGCAGATGTCATCAGCATAGATGGAGAGGTGGACGTTGGTTGGTAATGCGGTAGTAAGTCCTATCAACGTGAGGTTAAAGGAGCCATGAAGAGAAAACACAAGTTTGGTTCATTCAAAAGATTGTCTCGTTAGAATCATACTTACACCACTTTTAACGTAAACTTCGCTCAAATAAGCTACATAATTAGGAAAAACGGGAATGGTCATGCGACCCACCAGCTCATTTCCCGCAACAGAACCTATGATGTCACATGAGCTAAGCTCTGCGATTGGCGGAGGCTGGCAGAAGCAGACGCAAATTAGGTAGAGCTTACAATCTAGACGAACGAGCGATTTGCGCTTAAATTTAGGGCACATTCTTTACAAAGCAATAAGAATGATGGGACAAACAGTGGAAGTTACGAAAGCACATGTAAACATAGAAGTACTGATGCGTTCTGCTGTTCGTACTGCGCACAGCATTATTGGTTTAGCTGCACAGCACTACGGGGCTTGGGGTTGTCTCAGACGACACTGGCCGATTGACGCAAGCAACGGTGTCTTCCGTGACCCCATTTGTCGAGCGAGCACTGTTTCAGGGAACGAATATTTTCTCCCAGAACAAAAACAAGCCAGGTTTAAATGCGGGAAAAAACAAACCAAACGCTTGCCACGGTATGGTGGCGCCATCTAGGTTACGGAACGTAAAGAAACGCGGGAAGAAACCAACACCGCTGTACAGGGTGGAGACAACCTTTGAACGGTCCCCTGCCGCCGCAATTGGGCCAACGGGCTCAACGCGTTATTCTTTTCGTTTCCCACGAGACCTAGCAACGCGAAACAGACAATATGATTCAAACTTCTTCAGTAAACCGCATTGCGGCGATAATTTTAGCGCAGTTTTGACACAATGACTTGCTTCAGCGGCGAGCGAGCAACCGAAAATGGCCGCGCCAGCGTATACGTGTCTCTACCCTGTACGGCGGATGCGTGAAGGAAGGTACTCTAGGCTGCAGAGCGGTCGGTTCCTGTGATGTCATTTGGGACCACGAAAACGCACGATTGAGCGGGAAAATCAAAATTTTAACCTAAATTGTTTAATTTCTCAGTGAATAAAGCACCGTTTGTATCCGGACAAGCGCTGGGGGCACTATAAAACACGAAATCTTTCGAATAAAACCAACTTGCATTTTCTCTTCATGGCTCCTTTAAACAATGTAGGGCTAAGCACACTTCCTTACGGGACTCCAAGAGAAACAAAGTGCTGTGATGTTGGGCCATCTGAAGTCTCAACGAAAAAATACCTTCCTGATAGAAAGCTTTGGATCTATCTAAATGTCCATCCACCGACTCCTGCATCTTGTAGGCCGCCCAGAACGGCGTCATGTATTACGTTATCGTACGCTCCTTTTATGTCTAGAAACAAAGCGACCGAAATGGCATTCTTATTTCAAATTATGCATTGCAGTACCGGGAAGTTCGCAGTGTTACCCAAATGTTGTCACTTGTCATAGTAATTCAAGTTCACCGAATGATCTGCCTTCTCCTGCTGGTTGCTGGTTGCTGGTTGCTGTTTCCTGCACTATTGGTGTTCAGGACAAAAAACTGCTGGAAAAACGGGCAGGTATTACTCGCTAATTAGCTATGCCACACTGGATTCACTATACGGAAGTAATTTTCTATAACGTGGGTATCAAAGAAGTCGTCGTATATTTTATTGGTATTGGAAAGGCTTGTTGTCAAGAGAACGCAGTCAATAAAGCAGCGTCGTTTTGTTTTCACTGCAAACAGCGAAGAAAAGTTGTCATCAAAATTTATGCACACATATCGCACGTGCTCACGGCCCGCGGCGAGAACCAACTTTAGCCCTACTAACCTGTTAAATTGGCTAATATCTGAGCTCTTTGTTCCAGCCTCAAAGCCGCGTAGACGTCCGCTTAGAGGCCTGTTCCCATTTTCCGAAGCAAATAAAAGCGATCAAGGGTGCCGTATTTGTGATCTCTTCCGCGGACTGCTCACAGGCCACGGCGTGCATCACCCAAGCCACGGAGGAGGAAAAAGTTGGCCGAAACCATTACGAAACGCCCGCCAATTCAGTGCGGCACGCCACGCGCATGCGTTGGCAGCCGCAAGGCAGCGCCGTTGGCGTTGATGCAAGGTATAGTGGGACGGCAACGGGTACAACGACGATGAGAGAAAAACGGGACTGCGTGAACACTTTTAACGACAGCAGCGCCCCTATCTCTCAACGTTTACACCGCTGGTTTTTGTTCTTCCTCATGCACCACCACTAATGGCGTTCTACAGCGTTTTTCTATATTGGTCGCATTATGCGCCTGATGGACTACATTTACTGTCGGTCAGACTGGCGGGAACCGTTACCAGTTTGGTTGGGGCGTGAAACTGCGGATTTCTTCATATGCTCGGGCAGTATTTACTATTCGACGAGGTGACATTTTGCAGGAGGCGCAAAAAAGGTCAGTGCTGCTTATTTATGTTCTGGTAATGGTTGTTCTTCATTGACTTCTTCATCACTGCGTCCGATAAACATGCCGCTCCGCTGCCTATTGTTTGTGTGCGAGAAACGTTTGCTGCCGTTATTCACTTAAAGGGAGCCTGCAACACTTACCGTCGACTACTCGGAATGTATTTTAAGGTAAAGTCTACTGTCCCAGCAATCTTCTCCAGCAAGAATTATGAAAATCCGCTCACTATCACCGAAACTACGCCCGATGAAAAATCGCGCATAATTGTTCCCTCTCAACTCGACCGTGGACAACGCGACGAAAGCTGCGCGCTCTCTCCCGGAGAGGGGTGCGGCTCGCGGCGTCTTCTCCGGCGGCCTTCCATATATGACAGGCCGGGGAGTTTTCCCCTTTTCTCCGAAACGTGAAGGGAACTATTTCCGGTTAGGTGCCACAAAAAAGCAGGCATAGCTGCCTGCTCGCAAGCGCCCGCTCAGGCTGGTAGGGCGTCTTTGAAGAAATAAACGTTGTCGAGTTGTCTGGTTGAAAGGGAAGTATTGAGCTCATCACTCAAACTCCGCGCGCCCTCAAAACACAAAAGAAACGGCAAAACTGTGCCTACAGGTTCAGGCATAGAAGAGGCTCGTACACAGCGCTGACGACAGCGGAAATTGGAGAAATTAGCCACGAAGTTGACCAGTGACAGCCGATCGGACAGCCATGGCCTCAGTGACGTCGCTCAGGGGGTGCATAATGAGGAGAAGTGAAGAGAGCGCAGTTGGTTTTTCCGCGTCTTTCACGGCGATTTGTGCGCTCACCGCTTCACGTGCACGTGTAATATTTGGCTCAAGTACTCCTGGCAGTGTAATCTAAACGTAGCGCAGGTTTACTTGCACTGGTCAAAGAGTGTTGCAGGGTCCTTTTAAGCTTGCGTGTTTGTGGGTCGGAGTCGGCTTGACATTTCTGACTGCGTGCGGTAGGTAGTGCTATTTAGAAAGTTGCTGGTGCGCGCATTTCTCGAGACTGCATGTCCCCTTACGGTGTGGTGTTGCTTATTTGTATATTGACGGTTGCTGTACATGCCAGCGGTACTGAATCTTCTCGGATTAGTCGCTCGCTATTGCCTCGCGCGCACACACTGAACAACTTGTTTGTCAGAACGTCTGTCTTTAGACTCATCGGTATTTTCAAAGTTTCATGTTAATTCCGTTGTGTTAGTCTGCTGAGAACCATGAATTTACTGGGCTAATCACGCTATTACGCCTAATGTTGTTGTGCGTTCGAGGCGTTAGCGGCAGGACTGCTTACGTACATCTGTGCTGTGTGTGTAGTTTTTCCATGTTTCTTCCAATGCCTTCGATGAATTCAGATGTTGTATTTACACTAGTCAACTTTAGTTGGCTCCCTGACGTGTAGTGAAATTCAAGGGAAAGTGGTTGTCTTAGCAGTAGCGTAGTAACAAAACGTTCCTTTTGTGGAGGGGAAGGCAGGTGGAAACACGCAGAAAGTGTGGTGCCGCTTCTATGCTGTCAATGTCAATGGTAATGGTAACCTCAGACCTCAAAATAATTACCAATAAAGGTGACTTGCTGACTATTAGAAGTTCTAACATCACAAAGTAAGTTTAAAAATAGTCCATTCCTGCAATTCCTGCAGGTCCATTCCTGCACAATTCTGTATAGGCCTGTCTCGCAAGCAGTTCCAACAGCTGCTTGTAGAGAGGACCATGCGTTGTATTTGACTAGTGCTTTTGCATTCCGAACTCATAATGGGTGCGTTGGTTTCCTCAGACTTTTTTCATCACTTAGGACGTATAGGCGTGCATAGTTGAATACATTTAAGTATGCAACAATAGGGAGAGCCGTTCCAAATCGTCCTCGCGCTGTAAATGTAAACACCTTCCATCATTGTTGCTTGGTAAAAGCCATTTTAGTTTCCAGTCCATTCGTCTTTCATAAATGGGGTCCCAAGAGTGCATTTTGGGCAAGGAAACCTTATCATAAGACCAACAGCTGCGCATGGCTATAAATAATTTTCTTTTAACTCCCTTTGCTTTGATGTGACAAGATGCTCGTCCCCCGCAAATAGCAAGCGTGAACGAACCCCTGCTAAAGTCTTTGCATCTAACACTATACTCAAAGCACTTTAACTACTTATTATGCGTGGGTTGAGGATTAAAGAAAAAATAAGGCTTGTTACATAAGAAAGTCGAATCCGTGGAGTCACGTTGTGCATTTTTAACGAATATAATCAAGGTGTTGAACCTCCACCGAACCAACAGCAGTATCACTATTTTTGCTTTCACAGAACGTTCCCCCAAATTTTTTGGACATGCTGATCCCCAACTGTAACTGAACCAAATAATGTAGCTGGGGATTAGGATACTCCCTAATGCGAAATTTGTGGGCACCTCAACTGAGTCTTAGGAAGAGAACGCACATCATCGCTTAGGCAGCACTCGTGGGTTCTCTTGCCGGAAGCGAAGTGCATTTCAGGAAAGGACCGCGAACTGCGTTTTAGGAAGTGAACGCACATCATCGTCACGCGCACGCCTCCCTCTCTCACCCCTACGCCAAGCGTAGCGCAGACCAGCGTATCGTGCGGGCACAGCATACGAACCCTTTCGCCCCACCTTCTTCCATAGTTTCCTTTCTGTCGTCGTTCGCTCGGTGACAACGCCGTCGCCATGCGAATGGCCGTCTCCGTCGCCGTCGCCATCGACGCCGCCAAAATGCAGTATCGGCGGCCAAAGTGCTGCGCACTAAAACGCGCGAGTTCGTACACTGTAAAAACAATCCGTAATTTTACGGACAAATTACGGCCCAGATGGCCGTAATAAAACAGAGCGGTGTTCTGTTTGATGCAGAACAAAGAAAACACCCGTAATTTAACGGAAGTGCGCTCCGGCCCTCAGTATACGGATGCTCTCTCCGCTACACGTCAAACTGAATCTTTTTCTGCTTTGCAAAATACGGGCGTTTCCTCTGTATGATGCAGAACAGAAACAGATCAGTTTATTAATAACTGCAAGAAATATATTGTCGCGTCGATCGCCGGGAATCGATGGAGAAGCGAAAACTGCGCCCCGACAACATTCTTGGCGTAATGAATGCGGCTCTGTTTCGTTAGTGTCTAAAGTGTAGTAAACTTAGTGAGGACCATGAGGCCCATACCGCTCAACACGAGCGCTTTATCTTGTCTTTACGACGCTCCGGCGACGTCGCTGCCCCGGACCTGCAAACTGCGTGTCACGTGAACGGATGGTGGGGTGGTCTTAACCAGCTTGGAGCAATGGACACGGGGAGGCCGTTGGCGAGTTTGACATAACACACATTTAATGTACACACAAAAAACCCTCACGCAAAGCACTCAATGATTAAACTACACACAAACGATAAACACCCACATCTCTAACTAACCCAAAACACAACTCAAATACAACCCCTAACTTCACAGGTCAATATACAATTCAAATCAAAACCCAAAAGTCTCTACAATAACGTCCTACCCAAAGTACACTATAAATCCACTCCTACAGTTCTAGTTAATCTCTCTCGAACCACAACTCCCTAGTTGTGCCCTTGACAACTGCGTCCCTACTGGACTGGCCTACCCCGCTGTCGTCGGCGCTGACGAGTCGCACCCGTTGCGTGGCCTTGACTCGGTGGTAGCCGTCGTCTCGCTTCGTCGGTGCCGGCGTTCGATGCGCGCGGTCACTCGTTGGACGGCGTGGGCTCCGCGCGTCCTACGTTTTCCTCTGTGGCTACCCCCTGGTAGCCGCTCTCGCTGGAGGTCCTCGATGCCGGCGTTCGATGCGCGCGGTCATTCCTTCGGCGGCGCGCTTCCTCGGTGGCTACCCCCTGGTAGCCGCTGCCGCTGGAGGTCTCAGGTAGGCTCGGCCCGGACGTCGCCTTTCGGGGCCGTCGAGACGAACGTCGACGGAGCGTGGACGCTGGCCGCTGGTGCCCGACCGATGCCGCTGGGGCCACGAAGACACAGGTTCGTGGTGCGCCGAGGATGACGGTGCCGATGCGAAGTCGGCCCGCTCCCGCCAGGCTCGGATGGGCGTGGTCGATGGCCTGGCGCGTCCCCCCTGGCTCGTCGTTGAAGCGCACGTGCTCCGGCCGCCTCCTGGTTGTCTTCTGTTCCTTGCCTCCCCCTTCTCTTTGTGCGCCCCGCTTTTATATCCTCCGGGCTCTCCCGTGGCACACTCCCATTGGCTTCTCGCCTCTGCTATGTCCTTATATGGCCATCTCGCCACTTGTCCCCTGCGTGGCCTCCCCTGATTGGCCGAACAGTGTGCTGCCACCTTTTCCCAGGATTCCTTGGTGCGTCGGCGCTGGCGCTTGCTGATTGGCGCGCTCTTCAAAATTCTCGTTCCTTTGTTCTTTTCGGGGGGGTTTGATGCATCCCTCTTAGGGGGTGCCCTTGATACATGACAATTACCCCCCGCTTTAAGAGTTTTTCCCAAAAAACTGCTTTATCTTGGCCGCCGAGATATCTTCTGATCACCACCACTGTTCACTACTCACACACAGCACACCTTATTACACACCACCGTTCACTTGTTCATCACTCTACAGTTCGATTCTTTCTACACACCATAATATACATTTCGTCCGCACAACCTTCATCACGTTACAAACCTCCAAGTAAGCATGTCTCACACAAATCTACTCATGCAGTCCGCTGTTCATCACCCCTGCTCACTTCTTCAGTGGTACTTTTCACTACGTTTCACACTTCACCACAACAGTTTTTTAACCCTTGTCTGTAGTTCACTTGTGTCCCGAACACACACACTTGGTTTACACAACGTTCCCGTTTTATCACCAATACACCACTTTCTTAAACACCAATCTACTCACACAAACTTCTCTAGCACATCACAGCAATCAAACAGTTCAGTGAACTCTTATTGAACCACACTCTATCAAGCGGCACAACCTAACGTTTTTCCTCCTCCTACTCCTCAACTGCACTTTGCAACTACTCCTTTCATATCTACACTTCATGCCCATACTCCAAACTACTCATACAATTTCCTCTAACTTCACCAAAATCACACACTTCGATAATCTAATAACAAACACCACTATTCTCATTATATACATTCACACGAAGCTTGCCTTTTCACTACACTACAACATGTATGCTCCACCACAACACACAACTTATTCGTCACCGTTATAGGTCCTATTACAGTCCACGTCAACTCCATGAATTCACTCAGTTTTTTTTTTTTTTTTTTTTACTTCATCTTCACTTTTCCGCAGACACACCACTCGGCCAGATTGCCTTTACAATTGTTTAGTGGTTGAAGGCGCATTCTGTTTCCCTTATGCCCACGCCAACTACCTGTGCACGATGTCTCATTCTGGTGGTTGTTTAGGATAGGCTGCTTCTGCATCTCACCTGCAATTCTCCCCTTATCGACGCCCCTCCGGCATGCTCTGCATGATCTCACGTATCTCCGGACGTCACTGTGTAGACGCGGCCAAAAGAATTCTTCAGTAATTTTGGCAGCCGTCTGCCGGGCTCGTAGATGTCCATCTCTAGTACTGACATGGCCACGCCTTAAAACCGAACCTCGGAGACCCTTTGGCACTACTACCTGATTTACTTGTCTACCCCCACCAAAGGTGCAATGGCGAACCAAAACTCCTTTCACTATCTGAAACCTGTATACCATGGGGTTGCACCTTCGCCTAGCCTCCTCCCCGACCTTTCGAAAACACTCTTTCAGTGAGGCATCTTTCTTTTGCTGATCCGCTAATTCGCTTAACGTTACCCTCAACCCTCGCGACACCGTGGCCTCCACTATTGTCGTCCCTTTGTCCTCCTCGGATTTCACTCTTGCGTGCACTGTTGCTATTATTCCCACTGTCGTGCCTACTGTTTCCTCTACCGGCTGTGTACCAGCCCGGTCCACTTGCTTTTCGCTCACCTTTAACTTGCTCCCTCCAATTGGGATCTGGATCATCTACTCTCCTGGCACCAGGTATATTGCCTAAGATAATATCATACAGTGGGTCTTCCATACACTTGGCTTTTAATTTTCCCGAGTAGTACGGGGTCTGCACTTCTATTATTGCCTCTGGCAGCCACCTCTTGGTGCTATCCGCCATGATTATAACCGCCTTATTTCCCGTTAAATCCTGGTCTCTAACCAAACTCCTCTTAACGAGCACCGTAGTGGAACCGCTATCTCTTAACACTGACACTAGTCGGCCGCTCATCTCCCCATGTACCACAGGCATTTTCGGTTCAGCATCACTGGCCAGATTATCAGCGTCTCCCCCAGCAGATACCTGGCCCCCCTCGCATTTCTGCTTGGTGCGCTTTGGTGGACTCCCCCTGGGGCATATCATGCAAGCCACCTTGTCTGGGGTTCGCGACCAACAATCCTCTGTGTGGTGTCCTTTCTTTCGACACGTTTGACATACAGGTGTCGGGGCACCCCGACGGGGTACCACCCTGCACTCTGCGGCCTTATGCCCTACCCGACCACACAGTAAACATTTCTGTGGTGGCCAGGACCCTGCCCCTTGAGTTTTTTGTCTCTGATCATCTAACTTGACAGGTTCTTGCTTTAGTTTCGCTAAGTTCTTTAGGCCCTGAGCCTCCATGAACCTGTCCGCAAGCTCCACGGTTTCCGCCAGCCCTCTCTGTTTCCTTTCTTTCAGGAACACCGTCAGCTCCGGGCTGCAGCGCTCGTAGAATTGCTCAGCAATCATTAGCTCTCTAAGTCCTCGAACGATTTGGCCGTTCCAGCCAGCTCTATCCATCGGTCAAAATAGTTCGACAGGCGCGCGGCAAACTGCTTGGCTGTCTCAGCGTCTTCCGGTTTGGAAGCACGAAACTTTTCCCGGAAGCCCTCCGTGGTAAGGCGGAACCTCTGCAGCAACGCTACTTTCACCTTATCATAGTCCATTGACTCCTCCGCGGGCATCTTACCAAACACACTCAATGCTTCGCCAACCAAGCACATGCTCAGGGCTGTGGCCCACTCACTCCGTTTCCACCCCTGCCCTAAGGCGATTCTTTCAAAGCGGTGCAAATAAGCGTCCAAATCGTCACGCTTTTCATCAAACGGGGCAATCAGTTTCCTGGGGCATATGCTCCCTGAACGCGGCGTCGCCTCCCCTGTCAAGGTAGTATCCAGTTCTACTCGAGAACTCTGTTCACTTGTCTCTGCCAAGCGCAACTTCATTTCCAGCACCTCCTTCTCCTTATCGAGCCTCTCGTTTGCTTCACGCGAGCATTTGTCCAATAGAGCCATCGCCTCTTCCTTACTTAAGTCTAATGAGCTGCACAACGACAACAACTTTCCCAGATCCATTCTCGCAGCTGGTAAGACACGTGACTGGGCCCGATGGAAATATCCTTGGTGAGGATAAATCAATCCTGGCAGGCTCGCCAATTATTTGTCACGTGAACGGATGGTGGGGTGGTCTTAACCAGCTTGGAGCAATGGACACGGGGAGGCCGTTGGCGAGTTTGACATAACACACATTTAATGTACACACAAAAAAACCCTCACGCAAAGCACTCAATGATTAAACTACACACAAACGATAAACACCCACATCTCTAACTAACCCAAAACACAACTCAAATACAAACCCCTAACTTCACAGGTCAATATACAATTCAAATCAAAACCCAAAAGTCTCTACAATAACGTCCTACCCAAAGTACACTATAAATCCACTCCTACAGTTCTAGTTAATCTCTCTCGAACCACAACTCCCTAGTTGTGCCCTTGACAACTGCGTCCCTACTGGACTGGCCTACCCCGCTGTCGTCGGCGCTGACGAGTCGCACCCGTTGCGTGGCCTTGACTCGGTGGTAGCCGTCGTCTCGCTTCGTCGGTGCCGGCGTTCGATGCGCGCGGTCACTCGTTGGACGGCGTGGGCTCCGCGCGTCCTGACGTTTCCTCTGTGGCTACCCCCTGGTAGCCGCTCTCGCTGGAGGTCCTCGATGCCGGCGTTCGATGCGCGCGGTCATTCCTTCGGCGGCGCGCTTCCTCGGTGGCTACCCCCTGGTAGCCGCTGCCGCTGGAGGTCTCAGGTAGGCTCGGCCCGGACGTCGCCTTTCGGGGCCGTCGAGACGAACGTCGACGGAGCGTGGACGCTGGCCGCTGGTGCCCGACCGATGCCGCTGGGGCCACGAAGACACAGGTTCGTGGTGCGCCGAGGATGACGGTGCCGATGCGAAGTCGGCCCGCTCCCGCCCAGGCTCGGATGGCGTGGTCGATGGCCTGGCCGCGTCCCCCTGGCTCGTTCGTTGAAGCGCACGTGCTCCGGCCGCCTCCTGGTTGTCTTCTGTTCCTTGCCTCCCCCTTCTCTTTGTGCGCCCCGCTTTTATATCCTCCGGGCTCTCCCGTGGCACACTCCCATTGGCTTCTCGCCTCTGCTATGTCCTTATATGGCCATCTCGCCACTTGTCCCCTGCGTGGCCTCCCCTGATTGGCCGAACAGTGTGCTGCCACCTTTTCCCAGGATTCCTTGGTGCGTCGGCGCTGGCGCTTGCTGATTGGCGCGCTCTTGGCGCGCACTTCAAAATTCTCGTTCCTTTGTTCTTTTCGGAGGGGTTTGATGCATCCCTCTTAGGGGGTGCCCTTGATACATGACACTGCGCATGCGTTTGTGACTGGCACACTTGTAGAAAATATAAGGTCATTTGCGTGCAGATGCAGAGTTGCAGAAGGTAATTTAGTTCTTAATGAATCAATATCGACCGAAGTATTTACCCTAAAGCTTAAAAGCAATGCACAGCAAGCTCTATTCATGCAGTGCGAAATCGCAGTCGCAGCCAGTCACACACATTTTTGCGAGCGCTTTCTCGAAACAGCGGAGTTGATGGCGATCAACTATTGTGGGGGCTTCGCAGAACCTTACTGCGCAAGCGCTATTTAAGAAATCGCACTTTATCAGCCACAAAATCTGTAACCCAGCTAGTAAACACCGATGTATGGCACACGCAGGGTGGGCATCCATGTAGTATACAAGTTGTTCGGCACAAGTGCAACGTTCGTGCGGTGATGCAGTGGTCTCGAGCGTCGTGCCCATTCGATAAACGTCGCGGGTTCGGTTCCTCGTCGAAGTATTTTTTTTTCTTTTCAGAAGGTTCTATCAATTACGTAAAGACGTGCATTTTGAAACGGGGTGTTTGTTTTGTTACGGCCCTTTCGTACTACGGAATGTCCGTTCTTAAAATTCTTTCCATTGTCTAAATTACGCTAATGTGTCCGGCAACATTTTACCAGCAGCTTTCCCCGTAAAATTGGCCTCTTTTTTTTACAGTGTACTACTGACGATTTCACCGCCACCCTTGTTGATATCGGCTCACAGTAAAGAGCAGGCGGTAGGGCTGCTGACAACTGATTTGCAGCAAGGAGTTCCCAGGCAAAGGCTGGTTATTACCTACGGGCCCCAGCATTGTAATTACATTGGAAATTATTGTACCACCGGTACAAATACTTCAGGACTCACCGATATTGCGGACTGCGCCTTCGCAGTGTTGAAATCGATGGGTATAACTAGGTTCAGCAAGGCGTAACTTACGCCCTGCCATAAGGCCAAACTGGCGATGTGATTTTTCAAGGCTTGTCTGTCAGGAAGTGAACGTACTCCGAGGACGTACTTTGGATGGATGGCTGCATCAAATGTTTCTGGAAAATAATGGGTGTCCAGTGGAACGACTTTAAGCTTTAAGCATAGTGCTACAGCCATATTCCAAAAACTGGACATTCTCACATCGAAGGCAAAACTGCCAGTGGTTTGGTTAACCGCGAGCACACTGGGTATATCAGCACTCCCTACTCGCTTTAGACCCTCTTCCGTAGTGGATTGTAATAATTCCACGCCTAATTCTGCTTCAGAATACTGCACTGTAGTCATATTTACGTCGTAAGTGGAAATAATGTCTATTGTTGTCTTTCTATTGCTGATGACTAGAGACAAGAATTGAGGCAAATGCCTATTTTTTTCTTGCACTTCTATTGTCCTGGTTTGATATATGAGCATGAATTAGAGGTAAGAATGGCTTTTATGGTATTTGATGGTGCCTATAAATACCCAATTTCAAAATCAGCGCCTGTATTTACACTGGTGTCGCGTGGACTGTTCGGAACGCCATGGCGTTCAACCTAGTCCGCTCGTTCAACCTACTCCCGGAAAACAACCGCTATAGCACCAATAGAATGAGACACTTATTCTTAATGACCACAGGTCAATTGCCAATCCAAAAATCTGGAGATAGTGGTAGTTTGCTATTGTTTTCACAAATTCCCAGTGGGCCTTAGAATAGGTCCCGCGTGCTCTCTAAAGAGATTTATTCAAACATGTGCAGTCGCATCCTCGTTTCTAGAAGCATACTCAAATTCAGCTCTATATTCAACGCAACGGTTGAGCATCGAACATGCCATTCTTAGCAGATCATTCTTACATTCGAAAGCCAACGGCGAAACATCACTGTGCAGCTGCAATTCCTTACGCATTAAAAATAACACTGCCTATGGGATCTAAGACACGCTTTCCCATCAAAAACCTGTTTGGCTGCTAAATGTGTAGAAAATATATGGCAGCGTTGGGATGTCTTTCCCGAAAAATTCGGATAATATCACTGTATATAAGAAATTTGCTGGAGTTTTAGTGCCCAACAGTCCCCACGTAAGAGCATGTTAATTTCTTGATAAAGCGTTGTCTGTATTGTGTTTATTTTTGTCTCGTTGTTGTATGATAATTAAATTTCATCAGGCAGACATAAAGTAGGCCTTTTTAATCAGCATTTTCAGCTTTCAAGCATTCTTTTTCATGCCTGTTTCACTATAGGCGACGCTCAGGAAAGCGACAGTGGCCATTGAACCTCAATCTGAGCAGTGCGCTTGTGGAATTAAGCCTAGGGATCGCCATTAGTCAAGTGGTTTAATGGACATTGAATGGCTATGTTCAACTGTTCGTAGCTTTGTGCCCTCATAAACAATAACATCTTTGGTATTCCAGTCGTAGTTACAGGTCGCACATGCCTTCGTTTGAAATTATTTGCGTTTATGTAAGAATTTATGTGGCCTATATATTTACGACGTTTAAGGCCTACAACCATGTTTTGCCTGCCTATTCTTGGCACCTCAAACGGGCTTTTTAAAGCAAAGCTTTTTACCTTTACCCCCCAAGCGTTTTTTCGCGACCGTTGGTGCCAACAGAAAACTCCGCGAACAATTAAAAGAATTTACCAGCGCCGCCAGGAATCGAACCTGGAACTAATACAGTAACAAAGCCAGAGCCCGTTGTCTTACCGATTTAGCTACGAGCCCACGCTACCACGAGGAAGACAAGTGGTGCTCTCACCAAGCATATCTACGGGTTAAACCCGGCTGCATTCTCACTGAATGCCACGCGATAGCGATTAAAGGAAGCTCACACCAACCCATGGCATCTCACTTCTCGTACGCCAATGTGCTGAAGCCTGTGGCTTCCAGTATTCACGTAAAAACTTCCAGCTCCTTGTCGTCAGCCCTCAAGCCAAACGACACCTCAAGGAACACATTCAAATACTCCTTGATGGCCAGGCCTTCACTCCAAGCCCCAGCAGCAAGATCCTGGGCCCACATCTTCAGGCCAACACCAAGACTGACGAATCCTTGCAGCGCCTTAAACAAAGCATCAATAAAATCATACACGTGATAAGGCCAGTTGCCACCACGAAGCGAGGCCTCAAGGAATCCGGTACCTTTCGATTAGTTCAAGCTTTTGTCCTCTCGAAATTACTTACGTCAACCCCCTGTCTCCTTCTCGGCAAGGAGGACATAAAGATGCTTTATATGATGATTAGAAAGGCGGTTGAGCAAGCCATTGGTCTTCCCATGAGAGCGTCCACAGACAGGCTGCTTAGCACGGCGCTCTACAACACGGTGGAAGAGCTGATAGAGGGCCATCTTTCTGTTGAGAAGCTCCGAATGAGCATAACTGCGGCGGGTCGCCGCATCCTTCACCAGATTGGCTGGACAGCACAGAATGTCACTCCGCTTGATGTACTCCTCGACTTTTGGTGACAAGAACTAAAGATGCTCCCTTTGCTTAGAAATATGAACCCCGCACACGACGAGAGTCGCAACAAGCACGGACTCAACCGCTCAACTCCATCCTCGGTGGTGATCATGCAGTTATCTACACAGACGCCTCCAACACGAGGGCAGCAGTACGCCATCATCGTGGCTACCTCCAGAACCAACCTCCTTGATTGTGCCTCACTCAAGCCCGAAGACATGACGGCAGCAGAAGTGGTAGCCATCGTCTTGGCTCTCACTCAACCAGGGGTTCGCAAGGTAGTCACAGATTCACAACAAGCCTAACGGAATTACCAATTGGGTTCGGTGTCCAGACCTGCACTGCGTGTGTAAAAACCGGTCCCCAGATGGTTCAACTCATGTCATCTGGACACCCGCTCACGCTTCCATAGAGGGCAACGAATACGCCCACCAAGCCTGCACTTTTACCCCCCGTGCTATGGAGCTGTACGATGACAGTCACCCTCTTGTCTCGTTAAGGGACATAACCCATCATGCCTTCTGAGACAGGACCCTACCTTCGCCGTACCCTGACATTTCCATAGAACAACAAAGTACCCTTCGGCTAATATAATCCGGCTCCTTCCCACACCCGACGTGTCTTCCCATAATGCACCCGAGTCGCTTCGACGCTGAATATAAATTTTGCTCAGAAGTAGGAACACTCCGCCACATAATCGGGGTGTGCGACTTTATCACTGAGCACCCTCCTCTCTTTCCGTCAACTACCGAACAACAGCAATGGGATATGCTGCTGTCCAGCCCCTCTCTGCCTACCCAGCTTCAGCTGGTGGACAGAGCACAGTCGGCGCGGACTGAATATGGGCTACAGTGAAGGAACCACTCCCCTGGGCCGCACTCTGGGCCGTTCAGAAATCCGAATAGAAGTATTACCTTCTCCTCGTCCGCCGTCTCTGCATCCGATCTCGTAGCCTCCGTCCGTGACGGCAGAGACGGAGAAGTGAGATCGTCTAACACCGGGTTTGAGCTTTAATATTATTAAAAAAGAGATTTCACTGATGTGCTACACCAACAGAAGTAAACGAACCACCGTTCATGCATCATGCAATAATTTGACCTTACCAGGAATATATCTTTGAAGTAATAGAGGGTGTGGTTAAGTGCACTTCACTTCTCTCTGGTTTGACTATTTGTAGAGCGATGCGCATGCAGTTAGGTGACGTCGAATGGGTAATCGTTTTGGGTGCCGTTTAAGCTTTGCTTTCCAACTAATTCACAGGGTGGATTGGCGCTAATTTTTTTATTGCCTGAAAATCCGGACTCTGCTGATGACACTTCAAATTAGGGCACCCTGTGTACCATTAGCAATAAGAGGATAACGGCACCACAGCCTCTCTGGCATGGAAGAAAGAAAATGTTAGGAGAAGCCCTGACATCAGCTTTCTGAAGCCGCACCCGCCATGTCGATGAGCCCACTGATCGCAGCATTATTTGCCATTCTTCTCTGCGGTTTCCGGTTTGATAGAAGCTCCACGGTACGGGAGGCGTGCGACAGGAGACGACGGGAGCAGTTTTTGGGTCCGTACAGCACGGCGGTATTGAATTTCAGCTGCCATGAATTTCACTTCGCCTGGATAAGTGGCTGCAGTGGTTTTTCAAGATGCCTCACTGTGGCGAGCCAGGTTGCCGGTCACACTCGCGGTTGCAC